>OY977943.1:21087183-22287183 GCA_963854355.1 Epinotia brunnichana | reverse complement strand
TGTATGTGGGGTGTAATCTCCGTAACCACATTTAAAAAAATCTGTCATCTGTACCTATATAGAATGAACTTTCTGGATGTATTTTATTTCGCTGGTTCTTTACAACACGTGATGGGCGAAGCCGCGTGGGCAGCTAGTAGCCAGTAAATAGAGAAATCTAAAACTGAATATGGAATGCTACTAATAATTTTGGCATAGGTAGGTACAGTCAAGGTCACCAATTTGTATAAACCCAAAGTTGCAAAAATATGTATACAACAACCTTACTTCCGTAGTAATAAGGTCTGTATACATATTTTTGTAACTTTGTGGTGTATACATATTGGTGACCTTGACTGTACCAAAGTTTACTTTAATATTTTTTACGTCATACCTGGCCATAAAGTAGGAATTACCGCACGCTACGCGTGCGTAAAACCCCACTTCCTGGCCAGATAGAGACGTAAAATTTTGTACTTACCACGGGCGGTAATAAAGAAAGCCTCAGAGCGCATATTTATCAATCAAATACCTGCGATCTGAGACATTCTTTGTTTAACCGCCCTGGGTAAGTAATGTACTATTCTGCAATTGAATTTATAATATTTTTAGGTGTGCATATTCAAAGAAACAATCGTACCAAGTAGGTATATTGTATCAGAACAAGTATTTCAATTTTTATAATGAATCTTCATTATGAATTTCTCTCTATAATCTTAATCTTTTGTTTTTTTTTTCGTGGGGAAATGCTTTACGCATTCCGCCTGGCTGGGGAACCAGAGAGCCTACCGCGAAAGGCATTCGAAGTTGCCCCTCTCTGTCATACTTACGAGTTCGTACGTAAGTGCGACAGAGAGGGAAAACTTCGAATGCCGTTCGCGGTAGGCCCTCAGGACGGGTATGACAGACTCCCGGGAACCGCCCGGGCTACCGTCTAAAACCCCACGCGGTGTTCTGCGCGCTGCTCTTTGGCGGAGCCGCGGGAACGCTTGCGCACACTTCCGCGACTCCGCCAGCGCTATAATCTGTCATGAGCTGGATTCGTGGATTATCGTTGGAAGGAAACAATTGGCAAAGTTGGTGACAATACTATAATATAAAATCGTAAATAAAAGCGGACACAAAAATAACATTTAACTCAATAGAATAAGGTTGAGCCAGAATGCCCAACAAAATAACAACAATCAATGCAAGGCAAAATAATTATAAAGAGCTTAAAATGAATCCCGCGCCTTGATATGCCAGATCCCGTTCTAAGGAGTGACCAGTTAGCGTGGGTTCCCTGAAACTCTCACAACTTAACTTGGTATGTTCAATCATCCTCATTACCGATGTAAATTCCGCGACTGTATTGAACGTATCTCGACACACTTCCTTCTGAAAATAAGGTTGCACGTTCTTCCTTAATATGACCAATTTCTGGAGTTCTGTAAGTGGTACTGGCAATCGATTAAACATATTCTGCATGATGGACACATATATGACGATGCTCTCCTGTTTACTCTGTGTTCTCCCCTTAATTTCCTCCATGAGCTCGTCCTGGTAGTTGGGTTTTTGAAACGTATCTACGAGGAGCTTCACTAACTCTGACCAATTTGATACGGCATTCTTGTTGGCTCTGTACCAAATGAGTGCTTCTTCTTCAAAGAAATCTATAGCATAACGAAATAAATCGTCATCATCAGCATTTCGTGCTTCTTTGAGCTCATCGATCCGCTCAAGAAAGGCGTTGATGCTCATTGAACCACCGCCACTAAATTTAACTCCCCAGTCTTTGATTGGAACTAATTTCCGTTTATAAAGGTCTTGATCTATCGTAGATGATCTCTGTAGACCCCGAGTCTGAATTTGATCTCTTGGGACTGCACCTTGCATATTCCATCGAAGTTCCCTCTGATTAGCCTCTATCTCTGTCTCCGTAGGTCTACTTAGAACCGGACGCCCATTTAACGAGTCCCTTTCTCCAGATGGTGACTCCGGGGATATATACACCTGTGAATTTTGCTCTTGTTTCTGTGCACCCTTATCAGCACCATTGTTTATGGCTAAGTGCTCTATTATCTTGGCAGCCTCATCTCCCAGCGACTGATGCAGAGCCAATTTGTCCTCTTCTGATATAGTGTCATCGAGGTCACTGTCCTCTTGGCCTATCGCCTTTAAAGATGATATGGCCTCCTCGATGTCTTTAAGCAATGCCAAATGGCTGGCAGTATCAGCCTGTTCCGTAGGTACGATGAGCTTAGTGTGATTTTCCAGGTGTGTCAGTCGGGTGTTTATTCGCCTGATCAAGGAAATATCTGGATTGTGTGAAACCTCCGCTATGAGTGTACCAAGAATAGCAAACTTGTTTCTGCATAACCTTATTTCACTGCCCGGCCTTTCGATGCACGCAATAGGGACTTTCAGACCGATAGAAGATTGCCCGGAGGCTTCCCGCCTAAACATTTCGCGTAAGAACTTCCGCATTGTTGCCACGTTTTGGCATTCGTACACGCCTCGGCATGCCAATTCAAATTCCAGCTCATCCTTGTGTAAGGCATTAACATCCATGGTTACCTACCAATAGTACTAATTACTCGAAACTACGGAAATATAATTTATTCAACAAAATAACGTGTCGTCTTACTGACTAAAGTAATCTTTACTGCCAATCTCTGCCCAAAAGTTTCACTAATCCAATGAATTACCCGTTGGGCGCCAATGTCATGAGCTGGATTCGTGGATTATCGTTGGAAGGAAACAATTGGCAAAGTTGGTGACAATACTATAATATAAAATCGTAAATAAAAGCGGACACAAAAATAACATTTAACTCAATAGAATAAGGTTGAGCCAGAATGCCCAACAAAATAACAACAATCAATGCAAGGCAAAATAATTATAAAGAGCTTAAAATGAATTCAAAACCAAATAAAAACAGTAAACAATTTTAAAGAAAGCGCTTAACAAAAATAAACAACTAAAGTGTAAACAAAAAAACACGAATTTATTTAAACCGTACAAAATCGCACAACATAAAACCCGATTAGCGTAATCGTCTGCGTACAATAAAACCAGCAAAACTAAATAAAAGTAAACAAACAGAAGATAAAAAAAAAGGAAAAAGAAGGTCGTGGATGAGCCGGGGTTTGAACTCGGAGACCGCGCCCTGCAGCCGACCGTCTAGGCCGCTAGGCCAAACGCCCATACAGCGACGTGACGAAAAAATGCCATACGTATCGCTAGGCAGACTTAGTCCGTCAGTTTCTTTATTTATGCAGTGCCGTCGTGTACCCAAACTCCATGCATCGAAAAGGGCGTTCCAAAAAGCTGTGGACAAAAGGTCGTACGATAAGGACCCTCTGACACCATCGGTTCGAATTGCAAAGTATTGGCCCCCAGAATCCAGACCAACAACATTACTATAAACACTTACCCCGTGACTCACAGCACTCACATACACCACAACAACTATTTAGCTGTACGCTCGCTCAATGTCCGAAAAACCAATTAATAATGACCGTAAACGTGTTCAACTTCACCAGCGGTGAATTATCCCGTCACTCGCAATCTCGCACTGTCACTGCGCACAATCACCTCCGGTCGGCGCATATTTTACCGCCACCCTCAACTTTATGATAAAAAATATTCAAACGTTTAGAGGTGTGACTGTGTTCTACGAGTATAAACATATTATCTGAAACAGTCTCTGCATTACAAATCTTAATCTGCCACAACTTCTAACTAGGTTACGTAGGTATTCAAGTTAATTTATTCATATATTCATTCATTTTCAGAGATCGCTAAGGTTGTCTTATCATGAAAAAATATTAGGGAATTAGAAAAATAAAGACGCAAAACTTATTTCTTACTGTCAAAGACGAGGAGTCTGGTCATCATGCTCGTGATGTACGGCACCTGTTTCATTTTCAGAGTGTTTGACTCTTTGTCGAGAGCCACCTTTTGACAAACAAAAGTCAACAGAGTCAGAATATCTCTCTCGGTACCAACATACCACAGTTCCTCACACAGCGCCTGCATGAACCAAGATCCGCGGGTTGTGTCACGCCAAGATAAATATCCAGGTACAGTTGAATATACTATCAGAAAATCAGCATGTATAGGGATTCTGTAAGTTGAACTAGACACGCCGTCAGTTTCGGTGCGATTTGACTTTGCCAGAGTGATTCCGTCATCATACTTAACTCCTTGGCACGCTTGGATAAAGAATAACTTTGGTTTACCGGCCAGTGTCGGGCACTTATCAGCTGTAAAGTAGTACCACAAGTTGTCCGGCTTGTAATGGGTATCTTTAGCATACAGCATGCCGTGTTCGCCATGACTCATCACGCTAACAAGCACGCAATCGTTGTCAGTGTGGTCCATGCCAGCAAGGTCCTGTATGTACCTATTGATCTCTTCAGATTTCGGATTGTGGTGGACAGTGACCCGGAACCCGAGGGTCTCCAGCACCTTGTGCAAGTTATCGCAGTCGAGATTGGTCCCCTTGCGGGAATACAGGCCGGGGATGTCAAAATTTTCGTGGTTGAAGATGATGGCTATACCGCGGTTCTTGTGGTTCATCTTATAATGCGTAGCATTCCTATGTACAGGCATCTTAGCCACTTTCCTTATATATGAAGAGTCGCTGCTGGCCCAGCTACACGCGTCACATTCATCTCCTCCGCCGCCGCCGTTCGGTCTTTGCTCTCCTCCATTGCTGACCTTACTGCCATTGTTTTCTGGTTTTGATTCCGACATCGCCTATCTTCTTTTTAACGATCACAAGAATTTGACTATCGCCACCGAACCTCTTTAGAAACAGAAATTATTTATCAAAAATTATCAATATAAATATATCATATGGTTGCGAGATGTGGTCGAACACAAGTTTTGAAACTCACCGCCACAAGTTTATACGACACGAACAACTTAGAGAATGAACGTTGATTGTATACTCTGTACTACGGGCCGGTCAATGTACGGGCTAGATAATGCAAGGCCACAATAATGTACAGCCCAACTATATCCGTCCAATGAATGAACATGGATTATTAGTCCGCATGGACGTAAGATACTCTGGACAGGCTATACGTGATGCCACAATGAGGGACGGCTACAAAGTAGATGATACCCGTGGGGTGGCCATGTAACTAAAAATTACCCCATCGCTTCCATATGTTTATTTTAAATAATGCGCTTTTATTGTAAGTCGTTTTTACTTAAGCTTTACACATTCACTGCCTAGCAGGCGCTCTGTTCGCAGGCACTAGTAATATTCAGTTTAATAACATGAAATATGATTCTAGTTACAGAACATGTCCTTGTGCAAGAGGCTTACCTGTGTTTCTTATCAGCACAGGTATTACTGTGTTGCGGCGAGGTAGTTTGTCTGTATCTTTCTAAGCGTTCTAATTAGAAAGAGACGGACAGTCTACTTAATTATTATAAAGCCTGAAACACACTGGCACGGCCTGCGGTGGCGGTCCATAATGCGGTTGCTCCCACCACCATTGTATTTTAACATAAATAATGTAATTTATAATAACTAACCTAGGATATAGTATTTTATGCAACTGTTGTATAAGAAGCGTCTTAAAAGGAGAGTGGCGTGGGTTGCGATTCGAGCCTTGGCGAGCATCGCAATTAAAGACGCCACGAGCGTTTTTAGACCAGTTATACACCGTTGCATACAATACTTTTTCGACGACAAATGTTAAATAAATAGCAGACTACAGAATAGTTAAACTTTTCAGGCAGCAAGTTTTCTATTCGTACTTTTGCTACTCACGCAATTTCTTCAGGAGTGCAGTTCTTAATTTCTTCGACCATTTTAAAAGGAACGTACACTTTTGTCTTCACAAACACGAATAAACTCTTAATACTTTAGGACTAGTAGTTTATCATCTTTCGTCTTTTCATTTTGAACTGTATTTTGGTGGGAAATCGGAAATGTGACAGCTCATGCTTATGGTTTTTTTTTTTTAATTTGTTTGCACTTGCCATCCGAACCAAACCGAATCCGGACCCGGACCGAATTCGAACTGTTTTATTTTTATAAATAATACCAAGAATTTATAAAACATGTAA
Source organism: Epinotia brunnichana (assembly GCA_963854355.1). Taxonomy (NCBI): domain Eukaryota; kingdom Metazoa; phylum Arthropoda; class Insecta; order Lepidoptera; family Tortricidae; genus Epinotia; species Epinotia brunnichana. The sequence goes on along the minus strand of OY977943.1, from coordinate 22,281,135 downwards.
TTTAACACACAATAGATGATGCTTTATTATTATTGTACTTAGGAAATAATTTATAATATACAAATGTTAAATCATAAATACTTAAATACTTTTATTTCGAAATATTTGTTTATGAATTTGGCACCACTGCAATATAGCGGCCGATTTAAAAAAAGTTAAACAGTTAAATAAATAATAATATTATGAAAAATGTATGAACCAAAAAAGTACGCTAAACAGTGCGTTTTTTGGCCATAGAGCATAGAGTTTTGCGACGACTTATTAGTGGTGTCATTGTATTTGAGCTGCAGCCTATATTAATGACAGATATCGGTACAGGAGTAGAAAAAGTATATATTAACACCATTGTGGGCCCCAGCTGTCTTAAATAAATAAATAATAATATTAATAGTAAACTTGACAGTTAGTGTCAAATTACTATTGACCGCCACTGCAGGCTGCGCCTGTCTGTGAGAGGCTTAAAGGCTGGCACGGCCTGGCCTCGGCGGTCAATGGTAAAATTGTAATTAGCCGTAAAATTTACTATTGACCGCCACTGCAGGCCGCGCCAGTGTGATGCAGGCTTAAGGCGGGTAAAATAATGACACTAAGGACCAAAATGAGACACAACCATATTAAAAAACATTTACTAATGCAAATATTTATCCGCCCTGTAGCCGTAATCCAAATACTACGCGTACGCGCATCCTCATTTAGTGAACACCTAGAAAATAAAACATATTATTTTACATTCAATTTTTCAAGCATAAGTAGGGCTTATAGAAAATTATAAATCATTCTAAACAGTCGATCGTCTTTACTAATTACTAGCTGTCCACCCGTCTCCACCCGCGTATTATAAAGAACCTTAGCGGAGGCGCAGATGCAGGATTGAATAAAGCCAGGTGAAAGAATTTTTGAAATGGGATGAATAGTTCCGGAGATTACTCGCTACATACTCGTTAAAGCTTTGCCTCTTTATTATGAGTATAGAGTAAATGTAAGTATATAAGAATAGATCCCACCCATTATATACGAATGTTATGTAATAATAAGTACCTACGAGAATATTGTTAAAGTATAAATTACCTGAGAAATCGGGTATTTTTAAGTTGTATTCGCTGGTATCCCTAAAATGATTGCAAAGAAGCTAAATCGCGACGACATTCTAGTACTTGTAGCGGTCGCAGTTTAGGGCTTGTGCACAAATCACGCGAGGTTTCTTCGGCTACTTTTTGGGCAAACACCGCCAAGTGTGGTGCGAGTGCGACCATTAGATGTTTAAAAACATGGAAAACATTGGTGCAGTGGACCCGGCTTGACAGTGTCATTTGATTTTGACATGACAACTCATTGTTGATTTAGCATTTTTTGGCATACCACATAAAATAAAATAAACGTCTACTGCGGAAGTAAGTCGTACCAACATAACGAACGAGGACGATAGTAGGGGTGTAGTACTTAACGTTATCGATAATATTAGTACTCAACGTTGTCGATATCGATCAATTATGATTATGGACGTCGTCGGGTCCACTGTATGAACAACTCGTAAAGCAATTTTCTGTGGCCTACCGCGAACGGCATTCGAAGTTTTCTCTCTCTGTCGCACTTACGTACGAACTCGTCAGTATGACAGAGAGGGGAAACTTCGAATGCCTTTCGCGGTAGGCCCTCAGAAAATTGCTTTACGATATCCGACACTGATCCGATTTATGAAATAATAAAAGGAGAACAAAATATTTCATACAGTTTATTTCACATCCATTTACAAATCATAGTATATTTATAAAATTTCACCAATCTGTACACATATATTTTTCGTTAGCATGGAGTCGCATTTAATTCTACTCGTACTAAGAAAGCTCCCGCTTGTAGGTTTTAACCAAGTACCATTGTGTTTCATAAGTAAATCAATATCGGCGCTTGATATTTCGTTATGGGTTGGTACTTACGTGTTTTATTTTAAGAGAAATTAATAAATCTTAAGATTATTATATTTTGTCAATTTCTTGGTCTGAGTTCGTCAAAAGCATTGTTTGTGTGGCACACATTCGTGAAGTTATAATATCCATGGTAACCGGCCAAAGTCGTCATGACAAAATGACAGACCGAGAAAATGCGAAAGTAGGAGATAAGTAACATGAGTCCGCCTTTGGGCCGTAAATCGTGACGATAAAACCTATCGTGCTAGCGCAGTTATCAAAAAGCGGCCAATTGCGAGTCGGACTCGCACATGAAGGGTTCCGTGAAATAAATTGCGGTTTATGATTTATGACGTATTAAAAAAAAACTACTTATTAGATCTCGTTCAAACCAATTTTCGGTGGAAGTTTACATGGTAATGTACATCATATATTATTTTAAGTTTTATCATTCTCTTATTTTAGAAGTTACAGGGGGGGGGGGGGGGACACACACATTTTACCACTTTGGAAGTGTCTCTCGCGCAAACTATTCAGTTTAGAAAAAAATGATGTTAAAAACCTCAATATCATTTTTGAAGACCTATCCATAGATACCCCACACGTATGGGTTTGATGAAAAAAAATTTTTTGAGTTTCAGTTCTGAGTATGGGGACTCCTAAAACTTAATTTTTTTTTCTCGATTTTTGTGTGAAAATCTTAATGCGGTTCACAGAATACATCTACTTACCAAGTTTCAACAGTATAGCTCTTATAAGTTTCGGAAAAAAGTGGCTGTGACATACGGACGGACAGACAGACGAATCTATAAGGGTTCCGTTTTTTGCCATTTGGCTACGGAACCCTAAAAACGATACTGAAACCGACGTCACGTATATACGACTAAATAAAGGACATGACATGTCAAGGATGTACGAGGGGCGTCTGATAAGTTCTAAGCCTAAGACATAAATTGAAAGAAAGGTCTAAACCAAAAATGTTGATTGAAATATATATCTATCTGTAAAATACACTTAACACATCAAGCATATACTTCATATCCCCAAAAAAAATTTTTTTAGTTTTGCTCTTAAAATAGCCCTACCAAACTACTATGTCCGCTTTTTGCCCGACGACGGCAGAGCCGAACGGAAGGGATATGTTTTTAGCAGTCTATGTTTGTATTTTTTCGTTTTATCTTTGGAAGCGTAACTCGTTTTTCAAATTAGTTAACCGAATATTGTAACCCGAAACCAAGTCCCTATGGTCGGGTAGGCGATTAATTTAGCGCATCAAGTCTATTTGATGATCTGCCTGGCAACTCATGACAAGTGAACAGACGTGGTGTCCTATGAAAATATCACTTAGGATAAGAGTTTACCACGTCGTTCCTGAAAACTGGCATTGCGTACTGGCCTCAACAACTTTGTGCAATAATGACAAGTCCCTGTCGCCCCTATTGACAAGTATATATTTACATAAATACCTTCTTCATCGAACGAAGACACGATTATAGAACTCTTTTAGACGACTTTTATTATTGGAATTCTTCGGTAGACATTTAATTTTTTTAAATCGCAGCATGTAGAATTTTTTTATAATCGGGTCATACTGGCATGCGTAAATTAAAACTACGGAGACGATATAATAGAAAACTTCATTAGAATTGCTATTGCCTAATTCTAATGAATGTCCCAACTTTATAGTCAAGATTCTTTATTGAGCGCCCTGGCCATTTGTGTAGCACACAGTTCAAGGATGTTTATTACGTTCCATATCCGTGTAAAGTTTATTTTGTTTATTTTTTACGAATTGTTGCTACCTGCTACATTCTTAGATTTTTATAAGACTGAACATATTTTCTTATTTTTTTTACATTTTCCCAGACACCACCACCAGAGATCGCCCTGAGCGGGGATTGACATTATGGCGCTAATGTCCTTTTTAAATAAAGCGGACTTCATACTTTTAAAATAGCGTGCAAAAAGATGGTAGACTGCAGAATATGAATCAACTCTTAAAATTTTACTGTAGGGGATATTCTCTTTCTAACAAGAGGTTACCTTTATGAGCGGAATTGAAAAATGCCGAAATACCCGTATTTGGCAGACATGGTGACCTTTTCTTGCCTGTTTATAATAATATAATGGTATTATATTAATGTGGTGGTCACCGTTAAATTCCCCAGAATGTAACTGAATGTGTACTATACTTTGAACTTCAACGTTTCTTTCATTTTATGCCTTAGGCTTAGAACTTATCAGCCGCCCTTCTGATCCTTCTCAATTTAGTCAGGTTAATTTACCTCCATCCCTTTCGGGCATTCGCTAGGACTATGCTGGACTGGGCGCAAACGTTCGGTTTTCAACATACAGCCCTCTATCTCTAGAGCGATAATTATTGTTCTGTAAACGCCTACGAGCGCTATAAGTCGAAAAACGAATCCGGAAACCGTACTACGCGGAATCCGAAAGTTTGTGCCCAGAGCGGCGCTACCACGAACTTCGAATCTCGAACTTCGTATATCTCCGTCTCTATCGCACTTATGGTTTATGGTACTCGAGCGACCGAAACGGAGATATACGAAGTTCGAGATTCGAAGTTCGTGGTAGCGCCGCAGCCTATCCTCTAGCTCTATCTAGTTCAAGGTAGAACTAATAATATCCAGGTATTACCTGCAACCTAGATTTAACCTAAATGTAACCTAGATTTAAGCTTATTTGCTGTGACCTTATGGGGTCCATTTTATTACTTGTAATATTATGTGTGCAATAAACATTTTGAGTTTTGAGTTATCTACAGATAGGGGAATTACCATAGATGAGTGCAATTTCGCGCCAAAATGTGAGTGGGTTTCATTTAGCCCTTCAGGCTGAAGATTTGCAAGAAAGATAACAAGACATTCTGGAAGAAAATTTTATTGCTTATTAAACCTTACATAGGTATTATAAAAATACGTTTCACTAACAAACTTTGTTATTATGCTCTTGCTCAAATCCCTATGAGGAAATCGGTGTGTTTAAAAATGTTTTCTTAATAATCATCTCATAACTAAAGGATATTAAAGTGTCTCCAAAGGCACTTCAAAAATAATTCATACTCATGTATATCACGCATGACATATTATTAATAAAATATTTTTCCTCACAGGTATTTTGAATATTTTATATCACATTCCAGGCAATATCAGTCAGATCCATATCACATACACCAATCCAACATTGAGCATAACTTTGAACATTACTAATGTATAAAATTCTTAATTTTGTTAAATTTTTCTCCTTTACAGTATTGTTATGATAATTTGATATGAATAAGTACATGAAATATTATACTATACTACTAAGATGACAAAAAAAAACTGTAGTATTAATTTTAATTAATATAAACATACCTGTGCTAACTCGGGGCACCTATACTAAAGTGATGTAGCAAAATATTTTATCGACAAAAATATATATCAATGTTACTGTCAACATCTAAATGTTATTCAACATAAAAAATACATTTTATTTATTTTCTCTTCATTTTAAAATAAAAACAATAAACAAATTAAAACGTGCATTTATTTGTTTTTTTTTTAAATAGTTTTCATAGTATGCAATTTATATTTTTTCCCTATTCATCTGTAGTAAAGATTGCCGTCTGGATGAAAATATCTACTTTAAATTACTATACATTCTCTTAATGTCCACGGTGGTCAACGGGGCATTTTATATTATCTTAAAATATGTCTATTGATTTTTGAGTCAAAATAAAACAGATATGATACTTATGTGTTCAGATATGATATCGAAGCTTTTTATAGTAATCGAGAAATTTCAATAAGCACATGTGTTAATATATATCGTCATTTTTTTATCGATATCAAAGCCCTAAACAGTGCCCCGAGTTAGCACAGGTATGAATATAAATTACACTAAACAAAACTGACACAAGTTCATGGAAAAAGTAACTCATTAACACTATTTTGTTCATGACCAACTGAAAATGGACTTAAAATACATTGTTTCAATATAAGAGAATTCATCCTGCTATAGACTATGATAATGACAAATTAAATTGAAATACATGGAAACACACAAATGGCAAATTTATCCACTCTGGCTAAATTATATGCAATTTGACAAATGGCAGTTTCAAATTGATAACTAGGCAAGTAGCACAAAATTAAATGCTATGAGGTTTATTGGAGTAGCATGTACTATCTATGTATTATTGTGATGAACCTCACATTAATTAATACAAGAATTCAATGAAACATTTCCTAGACTAACAAAAACATAACAAGTGTTATTATTTGCATCTTCTTTTGAGCTCAAAGCATGTGAGAGACACATCTTTTATGACCTTTTTTTTCCTGTCTGTAAAATATTCAATGTCAGTATATTTTTATGCAAAAATATTAGTTATAACCAAAATAAATTAATCAAATCTCAAGTTAGTATGGCAAATTTACGTATCTAAAATAAGCTAGTCCATTAATCAGATCATTTTGAATACTATCAATGTCCTTCAGAGCACTTTCTAAATGACTAGCGGCAAAAGTCAAAAATGCAGGCATAGGGATGTGGGCTACAATTCCAGCCAGCCTAGCTGCGACCTGCGGCGCAGGATTCTCAGATCTTGCAAGGGGCCTTGCAACAACATTTTTTGAGGTACCACTAACATGTTAGTAGCAGATTCTAAAGTCTAAACTATCAGTATTTGTAATAATATCGGGAGCACCTTTGGCAGCCCTTATCTGCAATATATTTAACTACATATATACTACATATCATATTTTGTGAATAACAATTGTGACCATGTTTATTTATAGGCATAAAGAGGAAAATCGATTACTGCATATGGAATGCTAATAATAATATTGGTATATGTACACAGTCAGGGAATGAAAAGGTTGATCACCTTAAGATCTGTTTTTGCTTGCTCAGTATAAGTTATCTATCAGTATCTGCTTTATGGACCGAATGTCAGACACATTCCGTACGAAGAGTCGGTAGTGGATGGAAGAGATATTGGGCCATGAAAGAAGTAATGAAGGACCAAAACCTCCACATTGGCACTAAGAGTAAGGTATTCAACACCTGCATTCTTCCCATACTTTTGTAAGCCAAACTTGGTCCCCTACAAAAAATAATTTAAATAAACTATGTATCTGCCAAGTTTCCATGGAACGAAGTATGCTAGGGGTAAGAAAAGCTGATCGGATAAGGAACCAAGTCATAAGAAGCAAAACCAAGGTGCAGGGCATTGTCACAAAAATTAGGAGGCATAAATGGAAGTGGGCAGGCCACACTATTAGAGGTATAGATAAGTGGAGTAAAAAGGTAACCCAGTGGTACCCAAGAGGCGGCAAAAGAAAGAGAGGCAGGCAGACCAAAAGATGGGACGACGACATCAGGCCCGTTGCTGGTGTCACCTGGAGCAGGGTTGCCAGTGACAGACATGAGTGGAGAAGGCTGGAGGAGGCCTTTGCCGACTGGCAAGCGGACACCCAAAATAAATATACAAACCATACTAGGGTCATTTCGCAGGTTGGCGACCACCTAATTTCATGTGCTGGTTAGCGACCACTTAGCTGACTTGGTGAACTGAAAGCATATTTTCTCGTTTTTTTTGTATATTCCTATCCCATAACTACAAACAATAAGGCATACGGCTGACTGTTTCAATAGGCTCTGTAGAGTTGATGTTATCTTCAATTGAAAAAACCATGTTCTTCAAGTGGTTGCTAACCGAAGGTGGTCGCGTAACCGGCGAAATGACCCTAATAATCAAAGAAGAAACTACAACATTTGGATGTCAGGATCAAAGGCAACATAACATAACATAACAAGAGGATTTAATCATTAGATTTATCAAACTTGACACAATGTAATGGCAAGATCAAACTAATAAAAAGGTTTTAGTTCAACTATTAATAGGCAAGGAAAATTCGTCTAGGTAAATTTGAACTTTGTTGTCAAACAGTTGAACATAATTTTCAATACATCACTCTCGTCTGATACACAGTTTAAAACATGTGCTTGCAACATGTAAATGATTGGATTTGAAAACTGATCAACCTTTTCATTCCGCCACTGTACCAAAGTTTACAATAATATTTTTTTATATAAATGAATATATAGGTGTATCAAAAATGTTAATATATAGTTTTGTATCAAAAATGTCTTATAAGTACATATTATGAACTTCTAGCTGTTCTATAATCTGCAACAACTTCTAACTAGGTATTCAACTTATTAAAATCAGATTTTTTCATACATTTAAGCTCACGCCTCTTCAGAGATCACAGAAAATGCAGAATTATACTAAAAACAAAAATAAATGGAACTAAGATTGTCTTTATCTTGAAAGAACAATAGAAAATTAGGCATATAACAAGACAAAACCTATTTCTTACTGCCAAAGACGAGGAGTCTGGTCAGCATGCTAGTGATGCATGGCACCTGCTTCTGTTGATGCATGGTCGGCATGTCTGGAGTGTTGGACTCATAGTCAAGGGCCACTTTTTGACAAACAAAAGTCAACAGAGTCAGAATGTCTCTCTCAGTGCCAGCATACCGCAGTTCCTCACACAGCGCCTGCATGAACCAAGATCCGCGGGTTGTGTTACGCCATGAGAAATACCCAGGTACAGTTGAAAACACTATCAGGAAATCAGCATGTATAGGGATTCTGTAAGTTGAACTAGACAGGCCATCAGTTTCAGTGCGATTTGAATTTGCCAGAGTAATTCCGCCATCGAGCTTATCTCCTTGACATGCTTGTATAAAGAACAACTTTGGTTTACCAGCCAGTGTCGGGCACTTATCAGCTGTGAAATAGTACCACAAGTTGTCAGGCTTGTAATGGGTATCTTTAGCATACAGCATGCCGAGTTCGCCATGACTCAACACGGCAACAAGCACGCAATCGTTGTCAGTGTGGTCCATGCCAGCAAGGTCCTGTACGTACCTATTGATCTCTTCAGATTTCGGATTGTGGCGGACAGTGACCCGGAACCCAAGGGCCTTAAGCACTTTTTGCAAGTTATCGGAGTCGACATTGGTTCCCGTGCGGGATTTCAGGCTATGAATATCAAAATGTTCGTGGTTGAAGATAAGCGCTATACCGCGGTATTTGTGGTTCATGTTGTAATACGCAGCATTCCTATCGACAGGCATCTTGGCCACTTGCCGTATGTATGAAGAGTCGCTGCTGCCCCACGCGTCACCTTCATCTCCTCCGCCGTTCGGTCTTTGTTCTTCTCCGTTGCTGGCCTTACTGCCATTGTTTTCTGGTTTTGATTCCGCCATCGTTGAATCTTCTTTTTACCAATAACAAGAAATCTACTATCGTTATCGAATCTTTTAACGGACAGAAATGTTTTATTTATACACAATATATCGTTGCGAGATGAAATCAAACACAAGTTTTGAAAATCACCACAACAAGGTTACACGACACAAACAACTTTGTGAATGAATGAATAAATCACAGATTACTAATATGTAGCGAATAAATAAATAATATGAATATTAGTCTGTCTGTGGAATAGTGTGGTATCCACAGACTAATAAGAGATACTACGTATCAGACGCACAACTGTCACCCAGCCATATTGGCCAATAGCAAAATACTAGCAGTGATTTTGACAGTATTTTTTTTTTTTTGCGTGGATTTGTAGGCAAAGGCGTGAAATGTAATGAGCCTGTGGGCAGCCAGTACTGCTTGCTAAAATTCTGTTTAAAAGCATAACCAGAAAATACATGACATCTCGCCCAGCACACTATCGTACTGGCTGAGGTGTCACGTATTTCTGGCAATGCTTTTAGAATCGAATTGTGAAATAAAACAATATGTTTAAACTATTTTCGTTTATTTCTCAACTTTTTACTGTATTTACTAAAAGTCTTTTGCTGCATTACCGGCATGGTCGTTCTTAAACGACAAATATCTGTGCCATCGGTGGTATCCATCCATGGGCTCCACATCTGATTTGTCGTGTCCAATTTCTGACAAATTGTGGCAATTTAGGGATACCATTTCGTAAAAATAATATTGCCATAACAAAGCACTGTGTCATGAACATGTCATGAATCATGATTGTGTTATTACTTATTTTTCCTAAGGTATCGCTATTCGCAGTAAGATGCTAACATCGCAGTGATGATAAAAAAAATATAAAGCTATCAAAGCGTGGCTCAAATCGACTGTAAAATGTGTTTTTGTACTCGACGATTAAAATATGTGTATTAAGATTTCATAGAGAATACTGCAACGTCACTCTTTTCATAGTTGTAGTCCATGTTACTGTCGAAACAATCGAAATAACTACTTTTCGATACGCTCCAGACAACTAAAATAAATTCGACCAATCACGTGGCTGCTTTACTGAACTGTAATGAATTGGACCAATAGAATCGCTTTGATGTCGTACGCTCGTTGATGTCTTTTAAGATATCAACAAGCGTACGAGCGATGAGCTGCACTTCGTTTCAAGTTGAAAAAAAATAATTTTCTACGAGTCAACTGAACTAATCGTAGAAAATTAATTAAAAAATTAATTTTAATGAACTCGTACAAAAAATATTGTTCACAATAGTGTTATAATCAAGCTTTTTAATCTCGTACCTTACTTAGGCCACTCAGCAAGCTTCGTGGCCTAAACACGGTACTCGACTAAAAAGCTCTCTATTATAACACGATTGTGAAAAATACTATTTTATAGCACTATAACACCTTTAAAATACAAAATTTATAATATATGTGTGTTAAATTTGTAGAAAGACTAATTACAATAAATTCAACAATATTTTAAATAGTTTACTTCAAAATTATCTGCCAGAAAACTTGGCTGATCATAAATTCTTTCCATGGTCAAAATGTGTTGGTTGTCCACATGCATACAATTTGTCAGTACAACTCGTTTGACACTTGCATCAGCAGTGCAACATGCCTTCAGAGGGCCTACCGCGAACGGCATTCGAAGTTTTCCCTCTCTGTCGCACTTAAGTACGAACTTGCAAGTATGACAGAGAGAGAAAACTTCGAATGCCTTTCGCGGTAGGCCCTCTGACGATACCAATTAGTCAGAGGGCCTACCGCGAATGGCATTCGATGTTTTCCCTCTCTGTCGCACTTAAGTACGAACTTCCAAGTATGACAGAGAGAGAAAACTTCGAATGCCTTTCGCGGTAGGCCCTCAGATTCTGATAAATTGGGGCTGACAAATCATTACATGTATAGACCTAGACAATGTGGTATTAAATGGTGAAATGAAATTGATTGTTGGTCGTGTTGCTATTATAAAAACATTTTTATGATGTGAGTGGTTTGCATGTGGTTTATTATTAGTGTAGCCAACGTAAATAATACATTACTACAAAGATCGCGTCCACACGGGTCATTGATGAGATCGTAGCCGAATACACTACCTGAGTAAACAGTCTTATCACCTTAAATATCTAAATATATAGAAAACGTAATAGTTACTTAAATATTTACAAACCAAATAACTATATTGGAAATAACACTTAAAACTTGAGTTCCCTAACTTGATGCAACCTAAACGCGTCAAGTAGTTTCCTTGCTATTAAGAAAACGTAGGAATCTTATGATGTGACTAGCTTCTGCTCGCGAGTCCGTCCGCGTCAAACTCGTTTATATATCGTATGTCCATACAAACTTTCACCCCCGTCAAAAAAATATTTTACCCCCTTAGGGGTGTATTTTTCCAAAACGCAAAACGACATTTTTTTTGTATTCTGATAAGGAATCTTTTCATATACACACTTTGCACGCCTATTTAACCCGCTTAGGGGTAGATTTTTCCAAAACCCTAAAATTACTTTTCTTGTATTGTAATAAGGAGTCCATACCCAAAGTTTCAAAATCTCACTTAAAATTTTACTCCATCCCCATACAAACTTTCAACCCCTTTTTACCCCCTTGACGGTGGAATTTTCAAAAATCCCTTCTTAGTGGGTACTTACGTTATATAAACTACCTATTGTGAAAAAATCAACTTTCTAGGTTCAACGGTTTGAGCTGGGCGTTGATTTAAGTGAGTGAATGAGTCAGTCAGGACTTTTACTTAATAGTTAGATAATCTGTGAGTCATTTGCATACGACACATGCGGGGAGTTCGGAGTACAGAGGGGAGTGCCGGCCCTGTCTTTTGGACATACGGCCGTGTAAAGCCCCTGCTAGACGGTCGACAACACGCCTCTCCGACCGGGCGACCTTGGTCCGCACCGACCGTGTAGACAGTTGTTTGGAGCAAAATTTCATACTACAGCGGTCGGTGCCGACCAAGGTCGCTCGGTCGGAGTGGCGTGTTGGCAACCGTCTAGCAGGGGCTTAAGGGGCGATTCAGACCGAAATCGCAGAGGCCGGCAGCGACGCGGTGAGCACTTTCAGTGTGAAATAATTTTTTCACCTCACTAGCTCGGAAAGGCCTTTTTGTATGTTTGTTAACTATTGAGAAAATTGCTTTTATCCACATGTGAAGAAAGTAGACCTAGAACGTTAAAAGTACTATGACGTAGAACGTTAATAGTACATTACTGCAAAGGCCGTGAAGTAAGGGATTGATGGACGAGTTTGGGCTAGACGATACAACGAGTCCAGCAATCCCTGTTCCGGCCGAGGCTTGTATAGTGCTTTTCTCAAACGATGTGAGGAAATAATAAATAGTTATTTGTTATACAAGGGTGCAGTTATAATTTAACCGCGAGTGTGGAATTGAAACACGAGCTAGCGAATGTGAGTGGTTTAAAAATAGAATCATTTTCACCTCACTAAAGTGAGAAAGATTCTAGATAAAAAAATCTAAAAAAGAAAAAAAAAACATTAAAAAAGAATTAAAAAAAAACAACTAAAAAAACAAAAAAAAAACAACTAAAAATACAAAAAAAACGCCCAAAAAAATGACAAAAAACAAAAACAAAAGGAAAAAAACAAAAAAATTTACGAAAAAAAAGAAAAACAAACAAAAAACATTAAAAAAAACAAAAAAAAAGAAAAACATTAAAAAAAACGAAAAAAAACAAACAAAAATATTAAAAAAACAAAAAAACGAAAAACAAACAAAAAACATTAAAAAAAAAACAAAAAAAAAAGGAAAAAAAAAACATTAAAAAAAGTAAAACAAAAAGGAAAACTTGAAAAAATTAAAAAAAAAACGACAAAAAAAAACAAAAAACATTAAAAAAAGTAAAACAAAAAGGAAAAATAGATAAACAAAACTTAAAAATAACATAAAAGACCCTACAAACATTTTTACATTAAAAAATAGACAAACATCAAGAAAAGAAAAGATTTTTTTTTAATCATTAAAAATGATAAACAACACTAAAAAATAAACGAAAAATAACAAAAAAAAATTAAAAAAATAACAATTTTTTTTTACAAAAAACTAAAACAATTAAAAAAAAGTATTGGTGGTTGGCAGTATGTATTTTTTCCTTTGTCTGTTTAATATCAGTAAGCAAATTTAAAAAGTTAGAGTAGCGGCCAATAATGTTTTTAGTTAGGGTTTTCATACATTACTTCTTGGCCTAGGCCAAGAAGTAATGTAGGCAGCCATAAACAAGGAACTTCATGTCTTCATTTCGTGACATTAACGCATACATTTCCGAGCATGTTTGAGAAAAGTTATTTTACGTCTCGTGTGTTGAAACACTCGCAGGTAAAATACAACTTTACCCCCTTGTATAACAAATAACTATTAACGTTATCTATCGCTTAAAAGCTCGCGCGGCCACGCGTGCGCTTGGCGCCACGCGTCTTGTCGGCGGTTCTACCCGCGGCCGCTCACGGCGCCACCGGGCAGCCGCGCGACCTTTTCGAGCGATACGGTCTTTAAGTATGTACGAGTAGATAAAAGGCGGCGATGGGAGGCGGCGCGCGGCCGCCCGCTGTGACGCGAGCCTGCTGTGGCCGGCTGCTGCCATTCCGGTCTGAATCGGCCCTAACTGAGTGGTTGCTAATATCCCACTATAAAATCTACTTAGTACTTTGTCCGGTCATGAGCGTTGATCGCCATGTACAGTCACGGACTTATAAGGAAAATAAGTGTGTATGGGGTACGGCGGATCAATTTGGAATGGGTTTCAGTGGATCATGATCTAATGTAACTCAAGAATATTTGAAACATTGATCCATATATTTTGATATTTTTTTTGTTCTAAAAAGAGACTAAGACTTTGATTGTATTTTGTTGTATTAATAGATTTTATACTCATGATCCAGTGAACCCCATATGATCCACATTACCCCAAATACCTCTCGATCCAGTGTAACCCATTAGTGGATCAACATCCCTTTTTTAAAGGGCGTTTATTTGTTTTTTTGCCCCAAAACAGTCAATTTTGTCATTTATTTATACAACTAGATAAGTATTCTAGGATTGAATTAAGAAACTAGCCCTTTTTAAGTGAAAATGGGGCCGCTACGTCCGTCACAAAAAAAAGTACTTCACTGAACCCTACTCTCCCTTATATTGTTTTATAATTTTATCTAGTTGGCCTGATCGATTTTTATATCTCTGCCAAGTTAAAACTTTATAGTAAGTACAAAGAGTCATTGAGCTGTCCTGTGGCCAAGCAGACAAACAGACGAGGTGAAACTATAAGGGTTCCTCGTTCTTAGCGGGACCCTAAAAATCGATCATGCAAAAGCTGAGCCTCGAATTCAATAGTACCTACTGACAATGCCTAATCTAATAATGTTGGAGCACACTCCGACAGTAGAAAAATATTGCCTTGTGAATGTTTACACCAGCTGTTGCCCCAGCAACATGAGTCAGCTGCCAACCATTCATGTTCTGACTGTAGTTGCATAGGACAATGTCTATATTCAAAGTGAAGCAGTGGTGGTCAAACAATGATTCGCGAGGTGATCAACCGGCACTCGGTATACAAAATGCTGGTTGTCTCAAAGTGGATAGATTTAGTTCACATAGCGACAGTGACTGTATCATTATTGGTGAAGGATCAATACTTAAACTTTATAAGCCAAATGTTCAAGATGCGTCGCACGTTCTGCTAGAAAATAACTTTAATGCGCCGATACTACAAATTGAAACTGGCAAATTCATAGCGTAAGTTCGTTTAAAAGATAGGTAGTTATACTTACCTAATTTACTGTAAAATATCGCTCGTAAAACTCATTATATTAACTACCTAGTTAATTTTGTGTCGTTTACAGCGGTAAAGAAGACAGACAAATCTTAGTTCTACATCCTCAAAGCTACGCAGTTTATCAGCTAAACAGGAAAGAAGGTCATACAGATGTTGGTAAATAAGTATTTCCTGTCCCATTTGGTTTTATAACATTAGATATTAGTACATTTCGATGCTAGTGCGGAAAGTATGTCATTACGTCACGAGTACCGAGATATCTTGCCACGAGCTGTAGGCGAGTGGCAAGACTCGGGACGAGTGAAGAATGACATTTCCGCACGTGTATCGAACGATGTTTTATAAAAAAAGTTGCGAAAAAATAAGAAAAACAACAAGTAGGTACTTAAGGAAGAACCATATAAAAACAAAATTAACAACTTCATTATTTTTCAACTGTATTACAGCAATGATGTTACAGAATGAATACTATAAAAGGTTCAAATTCCTTACTTGTTGTTTTTCTTATTTTTTCGCAACTGTATTAAAAACGTCGTTCGATATACGTGGAAAAGTAAAAAGCACTAGTGCGCGAAAAACAACTTTCCGCACGCTAAACAGCTACGTAAAGTAGCACTTTTTGAGCAACTGTATTATAATTTAATACTTTTCGTAGCTGTTTAGCGTGCGGAAAGTTGGCGAACTAGTGCCACCCCGCTTTTTTTTCTGTGGCGGTGAATGGGTTATATAGGTTATAGGTTGTACGCGGGCTGGGTTTCCGCAACTCGACGTCATAAATGCGCCTATGTTGCGTAGGTAAATGGGTTAATTTAATAGCAACCTATCTTGTATACTGTACTGTGTAGCTGTAGTAGCAGTACTGTACCAGAACTTACTATACAGTAGGATTTTCTAAAGCGTCCGAATTCAACTTGAAGGCTTATCTAGGCTAGAACAAAGGTATTGTATTCTTTGTCGAATTGACGACCAGATATTCGTTCAAGATGAAAGGGAAGAAGTAACATTATAAATATTATAATCTGCACAAATAGCCATCTTCCGGCCTAAACTTAAGGTTCAGATTGTAATAACAGGTAATTGCAACCGCTGCACGGCTATCTCAGGACGGCCCGCGAACTGTGTCACGGCGACACTATAAGTCTCTTTCTAAGCGTTCTAATTAGAGAGACGGATAGTCTATGTCGCCGCGACACATCTCGCGGGCCGTCTTGTGACAGCAGTGCAGTACCTACTCTTATTTTACTGATTATTTCCAGGAGACCAAAACGCCCTGGAGCCGGTTGTCAAACATTCGTTCACGAGGCGAGCCTACAGCGTCACATGCAGTTCCTTCGGCAGCATAAAGACAAGGGACTTCATATGTGTGCAGTCTCTTGACGGTACTTTGAGCTTCTTTGACCAAGATACGTTTCTCTTCATGTGCATCTTTAACGATGTTATCATACCTGGACCGGTCTGTTACATAGCCAGCTGCGATTCTTTTGTCGTTTGCAAATCCACTTGGGTGCTAGAAATTTACAGGTAAATATTTTTTTTAGTCTTGTTCATTCGATGTATTCACCTCTAGCCACTCAAAAGTCTATTAAAAGCCATCCTTCTCTTCAATCTCAATTGAATTTATATCATTGGTTCGATTTCAAAACAAAACAAAATGTAGGTAGGTACTCTATTTCCTTTGTTCTTCTTCGTGTGAAGGGATCAAATAATTTAAACTATATTTTAGTTTGCCACCTCTATCCCTCGGGGGCTTTTAAGAGGTCTTCCGCAGTGCACGTAGCCGGACACAATACGCACTGCATCATGTGTTGCGTATTTACTTTAGTGGGTTTAAATTGAATTGCCTTTATTTCTTGTCACCCATTAGTCAAGGTACACCAGCCAGGCATTGGTACTTATTTTATTACTAATCACGGGGTTCATAAGGACCATGGTCCTGCGTGGCAGATTGCACGTGCACTACGAGGCTATAAGATGGAGCGAGATACATATATATATCCTATACTATTAAACGAGCAATATTTGTATATATATATATTTGCAATCACGTTCTCGGAAACGGCTCTAACGATTTCAATGACATTTGGAATACGGGGGTTTTCGGGGGCGAGAAATCGATCTAGATAGGTCTCATGTCCGGGAAAAATAGTTTTCTCCATGTTCACCCGAGCAGAGCTCGGTCGCCCAGGGACTATATATATGTATATATATTAGGATAGATATGTGAACGTGGTTTCATACATCCTATCTCACTCAATCTTATAGCTTGCTACCGCTCATGGAGTACAGTCTGGGTGCTTGAATGTTTAGCAGACTGTTTGAGTCACATTCTGTCTTTCCAGCTATCAGCAATTGAGAGAACTCAGCGAATTGAAATCTAGACAAAATAAAAAGAGCGTCCCGCAATGGGTTTATAATGCGGGAGAAGAAGTATCGTCACTACAGGCTATACAGGTTTGTCTGTTATACCTATATAGTACTAGACAGTGTCACAAGGAAGTATAATAGTAGTCTGAATTCCCTCCCAGTGTTCTGATCCCTCACAGTAGAGATACTGCGAGGGAAAAGATTTGAATTCAGAGCGAAGCGAGGATCTATAATAAATTACCTACCTAGATATTTTGTTGATCTATAGGTATCCTATTTTTAGAAGAAGCTAAGCAAACGAAAAGCAATGACTACTTCATCAATGTTTGTGCCGCTTTTCCATACAATCACGTAAAAAAAATCGTAATGCCTATTATTTCGGATATCAAACCTTGGGGCTTTATCACAATTGTTACAACAGCGCCATCTGTTATCGAGTAGTTTCATGTTACTCATCCTATCGAACTCTCCAGACGAGCAGCAATTTCTCCAGCATAATCGCGCTGGGCGAGCGACATCTCTACTGTTTCCAAGACAACGGCCTCATGAAATACATGATCAAGTTCGATTTCGTACCTATTTGTTTCAACGCGTATCTAATTGGCTGGTATTATGGTAAGTCGTACATTTTGCATGCAATCTCAATCAACGAATTACTAAAACAATTTTTTTCTATATTTTCAGAACCAGCATCACGGCTGTTAATTATGGTCGCCTCTGAAGACTCCAAACTATTCGTGTATGAAAACACCTCTTTGCTATGGTCCTGCGATTTGCCTCATTTTACCCTATCGATATCACGCTGTTTTCTGAAGTCGCTTCCAGGTGGAGTGGTCTCGCTCTCGAATAATGGTACGGTTCAGGTCAGCTATATGGGAACTGAACCGGATTTAAACGCGAATGCTGGTTCGATGATAAACGATACCATGGACCCTGAGACCGTGATTGCAGAGTTGGAGGTCGTTGAAGAAAAACTGCAGAAGATTCTGGAAAGTAAAGAAGGTGCGCCCATTTCCACAAGTGATTTTGAGGAGTAGGTAGTGATGATTTAGGGTGAGTTTTTTTTTATACTACGACGGTGGCAAACAAGCTTACGGCTGCCTGATGTTAAGCTGGTACCGTCGCCTATGGACACTTGTGACACCAGAAGAACCACAAGCGCGTTGCCGACCCTTTATTCACTTCAGGATTCGCTGTTTTGGCAGATAGAGACATGCAGGTCCCTCACTCCCAACACAGCGCACCCTAGGGAGCTCTGGCGACCTTACTCACCACCAGGAACACAACACCACATGCTTCATAGCATGCAATAATAAACAACACTACAAAAGCAGTGGTGCTATTATGGCTGCGGTCTTCTGTAAGGTGGAGGTAATTCCACAGTAGGGCTGCTCCACATACGAGCGAGATGACATTCCGCTGTGTCCTACCTCTCTTAAAACCAACACACCAAACCACCAAACCACAACAAACCGTCTGTAATCGTAAGCAGTGTTCGTTAAAATCGGAATGTATGGAAAGTTTGACAAGTTTCTATGGAGTGACAGCTGCCGGCGCCATATTTAACGTTGATCGATCTGTAATCGTAAGTTGGTGCAACCTACCCTTAATAAAACGCAAGGCCGGAAAAGCTAGCCTGTCCATCTCTGGGCGGGTTATTTCAGGCTCTGCATTTTGGAAATAATAGCACCTAAGTAATTTTTGCATGTTTTCCAGATATAAACGATCAGTATCCTACAATAGAAAAGATATTAAACATAAAAGCAGACGCTGGCAAACCTGTTCAGAATCTGTTCCAAGAATTCACGCATGAAGGCGAGGCACTGCACCTGTGTCCAGTTGTTCTCATAATAACCTGCGAGGACCCAAAGCTCGTGCAAAGTGTTCAGGTCACATATGTTTGCTCGCCGCCCTTTGCGTGCTCTGAAGCTGTGATATGCTTAGACAGTATCAACGGTACTGAAATTGTCGAGACACAAGTATTCATGTCGAGTGACGCAGACATTTCGGATACTTTTGTGACAATCCTCCTGGCCGTCACAGACTCTAAAGGGAAGATTGACGTGTTGACCAAAAAAGTGCTGTTACCGGCAAGTTTGTATTGCACGCCTTCCGGAGAGACTCATGAAAACAACTTAGTTCTCAATTTCACTGCGAACAAACCTTGTATAACTTTCAATGAGATATTTACAGGTAAGAAGTCCCTTCAATTTATAACTGGTTAACGTCATCTTTGATTAAAACTGGTTTGAACAGCCGCAGTGAATTGTCGTACACATCAACTGTTTCAACACGCTTGGTATTATGATATTTACAGATTTTACAGAAGACGAAATGGAAGAATACGGGAAACTATCTGAAGCAGTAACTTTCACGTATCTGAATACGAAAAGAAACGTGACAGTTAAAGCTGCGGGACAACAATATTCTGTTGAGGCGAAGGAATTTTCTGATATCATTGCAATACTAAATCATCTGATCATAAAGTTATCTGATCATTACATTAGAATGGATAAAGCAGACTTTCGCTACAACTTCAAATTCGACTCTGAATTGATCAAGCACATTATAGTGAAGTTTTTAAAAAGCATCGAGCTTCACGCAAAGGAGAGAATAAAGTTAAAAAGTTCTCAGGTAAATTATCGCCTATCAAAGGCATCTACGAGTGTTTAACATTACCATTTCTGTCAACATTTTAGACGCCACTGACTTCTCAAAATGTCACCGATTGTTGGGTGTGCCGGTGCCCACTACGTCACTGCATAAGCAAATCGTCAAGAAACCCTCATTTTAAGGAAGGTTTATCTTAGAACTCTTGCAAAAAAATATGAACGTGTTGCCCGAGTAGTAAGTAGCGGGAAAATATTTAAAAATCCAAGGTTGTATAAGTACATAATTGCAAAAAATCCATAGTTTTTGCACCGAAGTCATTCAACATAGAATTTGCTGAGGTAGACTTGTGTCACTCTCAGAGACAGAGTAGAAGATGCTTCAATAATTAACATAACTATAATGTTACAGGATGAACTCAACGTGCTTAGCAGACAGTTTACGCTCGTTCAGAAAAGGCTCCTAGTACAATACGGATCTCTTCCGCCCGGGGACTGCGATCCTTTGGAGTACCTAATGAAGGACACCCACAGCAGAATAATTGTATGTGTCAACGACATTATACAAGGAAAGGAAGCCGTTTCTAGGTTAGTAAACGTATGTGGTACCTACTTTGATTACATCGATTGACGCCATCATCGACAGCCACTCCTATAGATATTAAAAGTAGTACTAGTACAGTACGCCCTAATAACAATAAGGTCTAACAAAATCTTTCTGAGGGTGCGATGTAGCTATTGACGGTGAGGCAGATACTTGCATTTATTTTGTTTTCTGTTAGCACAGCGAACCTCTGGCGTCTAGTTGTAGGTACAGTCGACTACAAAGAGATGTACCATACAATGTTACAAAAATATGTATACATAGACTTTACAACCATAGTAATAAGATATACATACATAATTTTGTAACATTAAAAAACATACTTATCTTTGTAGTCGACTGTACATATCTGTATTATAAAATCTTGTGTACTTATTTCAGAGCGAGTAGCACTGTAACTGCAGTTGGGAACCTTGTAATGCATATTCTGAAACATACATCGCCGGATACTTTCAAAATAAAGTTGATCGAGGAAATGTTGGCACTAAATTCATTATACGAAGACTTTCAAGTAAGTAGTTGACATTCGTTTTCATACTACATTTATTGATCTCAAGTGATGGTCAAGATAAGATGAGTAGCAAAATTGTCACCTAACAAAAAAAGCTACGATCACACCAGTTTCCGCAAAGGGTAGGCAGTGACACACCTCTTTCTCTTCATTCTCCTTCATAACATATGTCACACACGATCATCGACAGAATAGGCCTGCTAACTTATGTCGCATTAGAATTTTATTTTTCGACCGCAAGACATAAAATTTGAAATTCTTTTAGGAATTGGAAGAAACAGTTACCCAGGCGTTATCGTATATTGTCAATGAAGTGTTCAAAAAATCCGAAAAGGACAGAGAGAAACTGGCCCCAGTGACAGAGCAGGGGATCCTATCGCATATTAACCTGAAGAGGTTTTTGAAACAGATCAAGATGATAATGGAACGAATGTTCAGTGAAGCTGGGACGGACGAATCGGAAAACGAGAAGGGAAAGGAAAAAGTGTTACGTATCGAAGAATTTGTAGAGGTTTTATAATGCAAATGTTCTATTAAATTTTGTTAATTGGACAAAAGACTTGGAATTCATGGACAAGGTTGTATGGATCATGAACTAAGCTCTGTTCTTTGTTGCTAGAACTGACACAATTAGGTCTGATTAGATCAAACGGAAGCAAGGTTTTAATAACGAATTTATATTTTTAAGTGAATTGACACTGTTATTAGAAAAAAAATGGCATGCGGCGTATTTGTCTCTTGGGAGAGGGTATAATCGAAATAAACAACAATCGGATACAAATCTGTTTTAAATACATACATTTTAAATATTGACTGAAACTTGTAATAAGAGGGGTGTATACTCAAAATTTAATATTACTTCAAAAGAAAGAAGGCAATTATGCCTGATGGATGACTAAAATCCCATTCAAATATCTGTAAAAATTAGGAAGCTACCACCGTTTTAATGTTGTTTGCTAGAGAGAGAAAACGCTAGGGGATTGTGACATCACGATCCTCTAGCGTCATAGTAAATGACAATTGTTTCATATGAAGGTGCGTTTTGCGGAAAAGGGACAGAACATACCCCCTCTTAAAACTTTGGATACTTATAACTTTGTGATTATTTAACTTCTTGCGTTGTTTTTTCTCGATTTGACTACATTTTTAATACTTTTTTCGAGAAAAAGCAACATTATTGATTATTTTATTTACTGTCTACACCCTTATTGAAGCAATGTCACATTTTGATTAAATAAATACACTTTTTTAACTTATGTAACGTAATTTCAATTTACCCAAGCTCGTCGAAATCTAAGTGATATCTATGCGTCGAATAGAGTAAAAGATAATAAAAACTTCAACAAGCTTTATTATACATTGTAAAGACAATCGATATAAATATGAATAAGGGACAGCTTAATGAAAACTTACTTTTTGTAAATAAAAAAAATCTTATTAGCCTATGCGACGTGCATTAGAGTGTAAAGAACCAAATTGAAGTACAGGAAATGTACTAACAGTAGGAGAAGTTTGTCACGTCATTTCTTCTTGGGGTCCTTCAGGCCCGCGCCGGCGTTGAACTTGAAGAAGATGATGTCGCCGTCCTCCACACAGTAGTTACGCCCTTCAAAAACAATTCTATATAATCTTACAAATATCGACCTACTTCCAAACCAAGCAAAACTTGTATGAACTTAGGGTATAGTTTAAACTTTTTCAACTGAGCTGATCTACTGATCGTCAAAACAATGGCAAGTCAAGCAATACTATTATGTGCCGCACATGCCATGTTTTGCAAAAAAGGCCACCACATAAAATTACTACATAGAATATATCTAAAATTCAGAAACAATTATTAGTGTGGATTACACCAATGAATGCCCATAAATAAATAAATATTTGCGGACAATCTTACACACATCAACCTAGTCCCAAACTAAGCAAAGCTTGTACTATGGGTACTAGACGACGATATATATACTTATATAGAGAAATAAATACTTAAATAGATAGAAAAACATCCATGACTCAGGAACAAATATTCGTGCTCATCAAGTCATCACACAAATAAATGCCCTTACCGGGATTCGAACCCAGGACCTCTTGCTTCGTAGGCAGGGTCACTACCAACTAGGCTAAAGCGGTTGCAATGCTTTGTATACATCCAAGACTCAGAAACAAATATTAGCCCTTACCGGGATTCTAACCTGGGTCCTGGGACCGTCAGATTCGTAGACAGGATAAACCAGTCGTCGGTCGGTCGGAAATTTGAGTTGGATATTGATATACCTAGTACATTACTGCAGATGCCGAAAGAAGGTCTTGCCGGGTGAATAGGTATAGACCGCCGACCGTAGAGAGGCCGAATAGTAATACGAAGCCGGCAAGCCCTTTTCACGGCCAGGCATATATAGTACTTTTCTCAAACATGCAATTATTAGGCCCCACGTTTTATGAACATCTTCCTGCCGAAATACGAAATGATCTATGTGACCAAACATTCAAACACCGATTGAGAAAATTTTTGTTGAATAAGCCATTCTATTCTGTAAGCAAATTTATGGATCACAAACCTGGAATTTAGTAATTAAAACTTTGTGACTTTAGTACCTATTTGACGATCCACTGCCGGTGATAATATTTCTGACACGATTATGAGTATTGCTCTTAAATTTAAAATGTACCTGTTCTTGACTATTCCAATAATTTTATTGACATATGTATCTATTTGCTTTTTGACGATCATAATAATGACTTCATGTAAATTAACATACTAATTTAATTTACAATGTAATCTTACTATGAAATAAATGAATCTAATCTAATCTAAAAAAAAAAAACACCAAGAAAGCAAACTTATTTGCTAAACGCCGTGATGCTGTCCCACAAATTGTGGAATTAAAATTGATAAAAAAAAGTCCTTGCCGGCCTAGGCCTTCAATTTCTTATGAAAATCCTTTACAGTTCTCTCGAGTTGTTCCGCCCGAAACGTGATACTTTGAAGCCTGTTATAAGTTATAACGCACGTAATGACGACATTTCATTGCATGTTTGAGAAAAAATGTAATAATCGCGTGGCCGCAGTACGTACCTTGTTGTCGGTATTTGCCTGCAGACTTGCAGGCCGCCTCAGAGCCCTCCTCTTTAAAGTCCTTGTAGTGCATGACGTCAGCCATGATGAAGCCTTTCTCGAAGTCCGTGTGTATGCGCCCCGCGGCCTGTGGCGCTTTTGTGCCTTTCTGTGATTAGATAAAAGTAAACGTTAAAATTTAGATCATTTAACGAGACCGTTTTAATTTATGATTATTCCATCCTAGGAAATAACAGAACAACTGTCCAATGAAAGAGGATTTAACCTTAAGCGAATTGTTTATTTACTCGAATTTTAATTATTATTCGACTGGGCCCTGTAACACTTTTTTTGTATTACCAGTTATTTATGCAAACGCGCCAAAATTGTAGCGTTTAAAGATAGTTTTATTTTTATTTTTTATTTATTTATTTTGGTTCACCAACAATTGTTTACACTGAAGTTTACAGTAATCCAATTATCATAACTACTTGTTAAGTGTAACAATCACTTAAAGGTAAACACCGCATGCATTACTTAACTTATCAAAATTATACATAGTTTTTGCTTAACTTATTATTGCGACGTAACTAAATAATTTAAAACTTTTTTAACAACTTTCTGCGCGTCACTCTTATAGAAAATGGATGTCACCAACTTTATTATTATTGCAAAGCCAAGCAGTTACCAGACCTTATTTTAAATTTCACGACCGAGTCAAAGAAAACATCAGACATGTGACTGCAGCTGTTAATTGCTTTACACATCCTTGGGATAGGCGACGGTTAGTGGATATCCAAACGGCCGGAAAGCCATCGCAACGCGCCATCCAAATGGTACGATCGTAAAGGTGAAAATTAAATGTTGAAACAACATTACGTCTATACAATTGGGTGCATCCATTTCCCCCAGAAACAAATGTCGCGCTAGCGAATGTCGAACTATACACGCGCCCGTCCAGCCATTTGGATGCATCCTTATAACGCAGTGACAAACTGCGCGGCGCAACTACTTAGGTAAATGCAGCATTAGGCTTAAGCCATCTCTATTATTTAGACTATTTAGTTCGGGTTGATTATGACTGACCTGAATGATCCAAGCCTTGACTTCGTCGGCGCCTGCGGTGAAGAAGTACTCCAACTGCAGAGCTTTGTAGCCCTGCACGATGATTTTATCCAATGCACTGAAACCAATATTATTCTGATAAAAGCCTTCGCATTCCTATGGAAAGAACAAAATAGTTCAAACGAATGGTAATCAAATACAAGTGAAATCAAAACATTTACTAAAAAACAATTCCTTTTTGTTCAAATATTATATTATTGGGATCTCATAGCCTATGAGATCCCACGATATGAGGAATCCAGGGACACCTAATATGTAAAAACCAACAAGCCGTTTGGACTGTAGCTCGTGAAACAGAATTTGTTGTCCACATGCACAAACGCTCTTTCTTATACAAACGCTCGTAAAACATAACCCTGCTTCTGAAGCAGTCGGGTAAAGGAATAGATTTTCATTTGTTTTACAGTAAAACAAATTATCTACGTTCTAATTAGATTGTGCTTTTTTGGAACGGGTCTCAGGAAGGTTAAAAGGATTGGTACAACTATTCCTGATGGCAGATCTAGACGCCGATTTGTTTAAGTTAAGGATTCTTTGCTATCTTAAACAAATTGGTAGTAAATAACTGCACTACAGGATAATAAATCGATGATTTGAATAATTCCATCTTAGTCGCACTTGCTTAATTCGAGTGATACATATGGAAATGTACTATCTTCGGGTGTGCGTGGTAGGTCCAGAGGCCCGAAATACAATGGTTCTTCATTTATCGTGTGAAGTTGGGTAGTAGTCGAAGTAGGTAGTAGTAGCCAAATATATAATTTATTTCAAGCGATAATAAAGGCACAGAAAATATAAAGCGTAAAGTACTCACACAGACAGTGTACGTCGGAGTGGTCGGCGGTACCTACATCAGTCCGCGCTGCGCATGTGTGCGTAGAACTGATTATAAATGGAGCGCAGGTCCTAAGAGACTCTTATTGAGGTACTGGTTTAGTTAACAAAATAATATAAAGTACCTGGTGATGCCATGTTCCTTGAAGAAAGCTTGTCTCTCAGCCGGCTCCATGTCCATTAGTTTGGTCTCCAACGCGCCGGAGAAGGGCACGAGCGGCGCGCCCGGGTCGTTCTTGTCGATCCATTCCTTCAGCTTTGGTAGCCTTCCAAGATAAATTATTATTTATGTTGAAATTATTTATTGACATTCGACATGTTATACAATTGACAATGGATATTGAATCTTCTTGGACAGTAAAGTCGCTTTAAGGTTTCTTTTAGGTAGGTTCAAATCATTTTAAGGTTTTGGTACAAAAATCAAAACCCAAAGAAATAACAATTAAGAACAATTAGAGGCATTACGGTTGTCGTTGATCTGGTAAGCAAGAGTGACCGGGTTATGTTTAACAAAATAGGCAGTTTGATAAAAATAGAATCATACAAAAAAAATTGGCCATAACTGAGGCCGGGACAACAAACTAAAGAGCTAGCTAGTAAGTGAACTCAAAACACAAATTTCATTAAAAAAACACCTGATACTAACCATTTATTCTTCTTCCTGATGTAGTCTTTCTCAGACAAATTGACCAGATATAAGGCCGGTTTTGATGTTATGAACAAGTACCTATTTAGTACTTCAATCTGAAAAGATAATAAAAAAAATCTATATTTATATAACTTGCTCAATTTATGGATTTAAAACACTTTAGGAGATTAAACAGTGGTATAACTTTCTAATGGTTAATTAACCAGTTATTATATCAAATCGATATGACATCACGGACTTTAATTTTTAACCCATTTAGAGCTCACTTTATACTGGACAATTCAAAGCTTACTATGAAAACCAAAACTAGTTGACACCTAAATGGCTCAACAAGTAAAGTCCGTGAATGTACGTCATAACAAGGTAGGGGTTCCGTAGCCAAACTCGCAAAAATGGAACCCTTATAGTTTCGTCATGCCCGTCTATCCGTCTGTCCATATATCACAGGCAGTTTACTCAAAAACTATAAGGTGTATTTGAATTAAATTTGAAGTCTAGGTGTATTTTGTGTGCCGCTAGCCGCTACATATTTTCGTAATCAAAGGACGAAAAAAAAATTTTTTAGGTCTCCTCTCCAATCATAATGTATGCCAACATGTGGCACATCGATCAATAGGTATTTAAAAAGCTTTTAAAATACTTTCACAAAAATTATTAACAAGATCGGTCCAAAGGTTTTTGAGTTAATGCTGGAAAACTGCCCTTCTAACGAAAAAAAGACGTAAAAGCCGTGAGTTTCCTATTAACACATTGAATATTTGCGCCTCGGCAACGAATGGGTTAAGATAAGACCTTTTTCAACTCACGGTATAGGATAGTGAATTTTATTGTGGGTTACCCAGAATAAGGTACGGAACCCTTTGTTGTGCGTGGTTCGACAGCGACACGCACGTAGTCAGTTAATCACTGATCTCGCAAAGTACCCCACACTCGAGCCATCATAAAATATGCAAGTTATAGTAGGTAGTGACAAACTTACGTCAGCTGCGCTCCAATCTCCGAACCGTATATGTTTCTTTTCATCGACTAAAACAGCCTTTATCCTTAACAACGCGTCCTGCCATACAACAGAAAAAAAGGTTGAAGTTTTAAAGTAAACAACAAGTACATATACAATACGAAACCTAGTATATCCTATCTGGTTACTAAATGTAAACAAAAAAGGTCCTAAATGTAAACAAAAAAAACCACGTGACTTGGTCATTCAACCAATCAGAGCAATTGTATCTATGGTATTATCTTATTGGCTGAATGACCAAGTCACGTGGTTCTTTTTGTTTACATTTAGTTAAATACCTAACCAGATAGGGTATAGTAGTTAGGTCGGAGTATGTTTTTGTTATTTTAGATAGCGGTTTCAATCAGTATATGAAGACACAACACCAACGTTCGTCATTGTCTTCCTTGATCATGTTCGGTGTTTTGCTTAATTTTTCGTCTCATTCCCTATTCGTCGTCTACCGACTTACACTCAAGAGCAAAAGTTTCGGGTCGACGAAATACCGTCATATTTCCTAAAATAGTCCAAATGTTGTACAGTTTTTTAATCCTTTCATGATCTTTATTAAATTTTACATCTAAACTGCAAAAATAACAGAAAAAAAGAAACACGTTACCAAGTTTAAATCGGACTCGTAAAAACCCATGGAAAAAACAACGTTAACGGAGCGAGATATCGCAAAAATAGTATTTTTTTGGAGGTTGATATTTTTATGATAGGACCCCGAAAATTGCTAATACATTTGGGTATTACGAAGAATAGTATATTATGTAAATAAGACTAGTGAAAAATATTTAAAAAAACCTATTGCGGTTATTTAATTCAGGGTGACCCGAAACTTTTGCTCTTGAGTGTATTTCAAATCATGCACTATTCGTCATTTCGGTTTAGCTAAATGACAAAGAGCAACAGAAAAGGAGCTTGGGGTCCGCTTTGGCCTCAAATGCCAATATTTGGCGTAGGCCCTAGTTTTGCGAAAGCGACTGCCATCAGACTTTCCAACCCAGAGGGAAAATTAGACCTTGTTGGAATTAGTCCGTTTTCCTTCATCGAAAAGCCAAGATAAATATCAAATAATATTTCGTACATAAGGTTTTCGTTTAAACCACTGATTATTTGTACTCGCCTGCGTTCGAACAGACGACCAGACTTACCGTTTAGCAACAGTGGCTTTATTTGAAAACAAAAGGGTTAATCAAGTGAGATCAAAAGAATTGTATTACAACTATGGACCTAAACGCAGTATTTCGCGACCGAAACAGAAATTTTCTTGATTTTTCATACAACGATAAGTATGAATTGCAACGTGTGGTGTGACGTCATACTTTAACGTCAATTAGTATGAAGCGTTTCGTCTGCCGCCAGCAAGGTCTGTCTTTAACACATTTTTTTGGGTATTTACGTTCTTTAACTGTAGTTGCTCTCGTACAAACATTTGTTTCCCTCCAAAAACTGGTTCGAATGGCATCGTAAAAAGATCACAAACCTATTATGAGGAATCCAACGACACCTCATATGTCGTAATCCGTCAAACTGTTTAGTCTGCAGGGCGTGCCAAAGAATAAGACATACACCCATGCATACATACGCTCGAAAAACATACCGACGACCGCTTTAGCCTAGTTGGTAGTGAACCTGCCTACGAAGCAAGAGGTCCTGGGTTCGAATCCCGGTAAGGGCATTTATTTGTGTGATGAGCACGAATATTTGTTCGTGAGTCATGGATGTTTTCTATGTATTTAAGTATTTATTTCTCTATGTAAGTATCTATATAGTACCCATAGTACAAGCTTTGGGCCTAGGTAGATTTGTGTAAAATTGTCGGCAAATATTGATTTATTTTATTTATAAGGGTAAAAAGCGTACGTATTCCGGCTTGAGTTTCTTGTCCGTGCCGCGGTTGACGTTCCGCTCGAGCTTGTCGAGCGACTGTAGGAGCTGCTCCTCGTCCTTGAGGCGCAGCTCCTCGCCGATCGTCTCCAGGTCGCGCACGGGGTTCACCTCGCCGTCCACGTGGATCACGTCCTCGTCATCGAATGCGCCTGCAAACATCAAGGGTGTACACGGGGATTGTAACCGGTTATTTTTGTATGGGAACTGTAACCGGTTTTTTTCGTTCTTTGTTAATTATTTCATTTTCATTGGGCAATCTAATATAATAACACGCTGTCGGTACCTCAAAACACAACTGAATCCTACATATGAAGTAGTTCGAGATGTGGTTATTTCGAGTTTTTTACAAAAAAACCGGTTACAATCCCTGAATGTACACACCTAATAACAATAACCAATAATGATCAACTTTCTCGTAAACGGTTAAAAATATTGTCAAAAACCTTTATAAAAACCCATATCTATACTACGGTTATGAAAGTAGATAAATAAAACAATATAAATTAATATAAAAAATATATATATAATAAAAAAACAAATAATAGTAGTTTATGCTAATGGCGGTGCGTGTGCCATACCCATAGTAAGCGACCACGTTTCGGTGCCATACGTCATCACTGGCAACACACTTTTATCACTAAATAATCACAAAGTTATAAGTGTCCAAAGTTTTAAGAGTCATCATCATCATCATCATATCAGCCGAAAGACGTCCACTGCTGGACATAGGCCTCCCCCAAAGAGTGCCAAAATGACCGGTCCTGCGCCACCCGCATCCAGTGGACTCCCGCGACCTTTACCAGGTCATCAGTCCACCTTGTGGGGGGGGGGGCCTGCCCACAAGTTTTAAGAGTATTCTATCCCTTTCCCGCAAAACGCATCTCCATTTGAAACGATTGACGTTCGGGGATCGTGACGTCACGATCCACGAGCGTTGTCTCTCACTAACAAGCAATATTGAAACGGTCGTAGCTTCGTAATTTTTTGAGATATTTGAATGGGATTTTCGTCACTAAGCATTTTTAGGGTTCCGTACTCAAAGAGTAAAACGGGACCCTATTACTAAGACTTCGCTGTCCGTCCGTCCGTCCGTCTGTCTGTCACCAGGCTGTATCTCAAGAACCGTGATAGCTAGAGAGTTGAAATTTTCACAGATTATGTATTTCTGTTGCCGCTATAACAACAAATACTAAAAACAAAATAAAATATTTTTTTAAGGGGGGCTCCCATACAACAAACGTAATTATTTGCCGTTTTTATAGATAATGGTACGGAACCCTTCGTGCGCGAGTCCAACTCGCACTTGGCCGGTTTTTATTTTTTACTTCTTTCTTTTGGAATAATAATAAATTTTGGGTCTACACCCCTATATAAATGATGCTGGTATATTATGTTGGTGGCAGTGTACCGGACAGTGTGCAGGATGCACTTGCCCAGTATTCAGTCTCATCCAGATGGTAATTACTACTTCGGCCATCCCTGATCTTTATTACTTGAGTTTTTGTTGCGATAGTTATGAATAAATAGAACGATTTTGAATGAGAAAATACTACTTACATTGGATTTAAAGGAAAAAAAATGCATGTGACAGTAAATCGGAAACGATACACGCTGACTCACAGAATCGCACAGCTATGCACAACCGGTATTTAACAAAATATAATTAAGCATATTTCAGTATTTTTCAATTTAAACACTATTTCTATCTGGAGTTTCGCTTAAAATAAAACGTGCTTATTCATAAAAAAAACTTACGGCAAAGATTGAATATGGCGTCGCAGGCCTTGATATGGGACAAGAAAGCGTTGCCCAGCCCCTGGCCCTCGGCCGCGCCCTTCACTAGACCGGCGATGTCCACGACGTTCAGGAACGCAGGCACTTTACTGGAAACAATAGTTAATTGTGTCACAAGGGAGCAACATTATGTATTTACGGTGAGGGCGGTACATTGAATCCTGAGCGTAACGAAGGATTCATGCGTTAACGCCCATTTTGCTCCTAAGTGACTCAACTTTTCACACTAACTATGAGAAAGAAAAAATAAACATGTTTGATTTTAATCGATTTCTTACGATGAAATTACAATCGATTATTTTATTAAGATCTGTATTCAATTGGCACATTGCGTAAATGCTACATGGCAATGAATAAATTAAAAAATTTGCATGAACAGAAAAGTTGCATTTAGATCCCTCTCGTAATGGAGCAGAACTTACTTTTCCGAATGAAAGGTGTGAAAAACAAATATCTACATTATCCTTCCTCAGGCCACATTGAGTTTGGATGGGCCACGACTTTGGGCAGCAGCGGTGTACATTACGTGGGAGCAAGAGATCGTATCGCGCCTCTCACTCCCACGCCGCTGCAAGTCGCGGGCGAGACCTGACGTGACCTGACGGGGCGTCCTGCATCCGCGAGGAACAGGGGGCTACTATGTATGGCCGGGCCGGGCCCCACTGGTCGTTGCGTACTACTTTTGCCTACTAAGGGTATATTTTTGGGGACCAACTGTGGAATTTGGCTAGTGAAAACATGCCCTGCGATGTAGTGACATTGTTTAATATATAATTGCATTGGTATGGTATGGTTTGCCTTACCTCACTGGCTTGTGATACTCGCAGAGAAAATCATATCGCTCGTCAGGCACCGGTACCCTACTTGCTGAAATGAAATATAAAGGTTAGACACCTTTAAAATTTTGCTTATTCCCATACAACTTAAACATTGATACATACCCAATTATAAAATTCTTTCCATTACAAATGTAATAAATAAAACCAAAATGTTGCAAAATTATCAATTATAATACAAGAGTATAATATAGTAGGAACAAAAAAAACAATCAAATTGTCTCCTCTGGAAACTTGAAAAACATAACTAACTCTTCACATACGTTTCAAATACACGCCTATATAAAGTAATATCGTCTATTCTATATGTAACTAAAATCTAATAATAATAGAAGAAAAGTGTCGATGTCAAAGAAAAAACCATACAAATTATAAATATAGCCAATTCGAATCTATAAGGCCTATCGTTTAACTTAGGCGGGAATGAGGTGCGGAAGGGTGCTGTGTTAATGTGATGTAAGAGCACAATCTAGTGTGCGCAAAACTGACTCAATTAAACGGCGTGTATATCTATAGTGAAACTGATATTTTAGAGGCACGATGCTTTCTTTACAATACTCTTTCTAACCCTCTTCTCTCTGGAATATGTATGTTTAAGTTATGTTATAGGTATATAAACAATAAAGGTTAAATTAAACATCATAAGGGTTAAGTGACCGAGATACATCCCCACTGCCGCCTGAAGTGAGAAACTCCGACGTGTTCCTCGTCGAAGGATGGTGACATATTGGATATCTGGAAAATGGATTGTCCATGGCCCTCAAGCGTAAACCGACATTTATCATCAATTTACATCTAGCTTCGTATGTAACTAGAGATTTCAAATACTTTGATAGAAATTGCTTATCCGTGCGAACGTTATGTGTTTTGAGATATAACGCTATGTAGATCAGCCCCGATCGCTGTATGTTCAAGCCGGGATACTTGGGTCTCAACACGTTTACTGAGCAACAAGCCTCAGTAATCATGTCACCTACAGTCTGTTCTAGGTAACCAATATGAGGCAATTTATTTAGACACAGTTCTGGGAACACTTTCGCCTCTTTAAATACAATTATATTATAATACAACTGGGGCTTGGTTAGAAACTTATTCAGGCAATCGGCTGAACAAAACAAATAAGTTTTCCTATTATAGTTGGCCGCAAAATTACTACTACCCGTTTCTATTTTTTGTGCTGGTAGGTTTTCGGCATACGATACAATACAAATGCCATTTTCGTAAACAAGTGACGGGTTGATAGTCTTGACAACTGCTGGGATTTCGGGAACATCTACCTTTCTTGGAGCTAAATAATGATCCGGACTTTTAAGAACTAACTTCATGTGCTCGGCACAAACCCAGTAATACAAGTATTTGTATTGGAGTACACCTTTTTTATCAACGGGAAATTCGTTGTGTCTGAGAATATTTTTAGATAGACAAACGGGGCACAGGTTTTTGTAACTCGACATTTTATGATTGAACGCTGCGTTCGAAACACCCATGACTCCAGCAGGTACGATATCCGAATTAACTTTATCCAGGTAATGATAAACCCCTGCAGTAGTTGACCTAATTTTGGAAATAGCGTCTTGAAAACATTGCCATCTGGATTCGTTTCCATTCAAAACATAAAGGTTTTGTATATCTTCTTTCACATAATCTCTGATACTAGTATAGGCTCTGGACCAGTTTATAAACCTATTTTCTATAAATGGTTGTGAGTAAGTCGGTTTATACTTTACAATATCCAAATATATTTCATTTTGGGAATTATTAAGAATAGTCATTTTGTCGCTGGCAATATCAAATATTAGGATAGGATAAAGCCCGATATCCAACAATTCCATTGCTTCAACAGCGTTGTTGGGAAAGCCATCAAACACGCAACCACTGGTCACAGTGTGGTGATCTGTAGCAACAGTCTGGACCGCTTTAATAATAAGGTCTGTTCCAATACATTTTCCTTCACTCAAAGATGCCATCATCTTGTTTGCTAATTCGGTCCAGTGCATATTCTCCATGATATGGCGAACAGCTTTACCTTTGGAAATACACAGCATTCCATATTTTTTTGCCAATTTCATGGCTAAGGAACTTTTCCCACTCTTTGGAGGTCCGATCACACTGAATCTTAGAGGATACTGATGGAAGTGAGTTATGTTACTACTGACAATATATTTTAGTGGATTTGAACGAAATTTTTTCAAGCTTGTCTTACCACTGATGAAATAAATGCTACAACGATGGGCAACCGTATAAATCATTCCTTTGGATTTCATTACTTTATAAGGGTTAAATATGATGTTTGGATTTTCATAAATATGTACTGGACACATTCGATTAAATTTGCTCACAAAGTAGAAACCTTCCAATAGAAGACTTTTTGCTACGTCTGAATCAAGCACAAACGTTTGTTCGAAAAAGGACTGGTTCCTATTTCTTACGCTGGCCAGTTTGGCTGAAACTACTCTCAATACTTTATTTAAGGGCTTAGTATTATCGATAGCAACCATCTTAATTTTTTGTTCTGATGCAGGATCTCTTAGACTTTCAATGTTTCCATCATCAACTTCATAAATACCGTCTACCCTGGCTTCAATTCTTTCACGTGCGTCATTTGGATTTTCCCAAGTAGATAAATCGACAGGCTCCGGTAATCCTTCAACGATTTCATTATAAATTTTCATCATATCAGATTCCGGTGTATCAGCTTCCATTTTATAACTCTCTGTAGAAGGGGGTTTAATTGGTTCCTCGCCTCTTATTGCACCGTTTAAAATCTCCTCCAAAAGTACTTTACAAACCACTTGTTGTGTTACAAAAGACAACCATTCATTTCTTTCTTTATCGAATTTCGTTTTAGCTAAGTATTTGGCTTCGGTCATTTGCGCTTTCCACTTTTTGAACATTTGAGGTACTATTCGTGGTAGTGCAACGTCTGAAGTACTATTTATGTCAATTATAAGATCTGGGATGCAGTAGCAAGCAGTCATGTCTTCAACATCAGTTTGCATTCGGGGAAACCCATCGAATACAAAACCCGTGGATGAAAAAGGTTTTTGAAACCATAATCTCTTTATCAATTTTTGCAACATAAACGACAGAAATGGTGTTCCTTGTTCAAAGTAATTATTTAGCATGCGTTTTAACTCTGCTTCATTAGATAACAGATCAGATTCAAGATTTTCTAAGTTTTCTTCGCCCATTTGTATCTCTACAGCATTTTCTTCTTCATTTTGTGAATCAGTGAAACTGTTTTCATACTGGCGACCAATTTTCTTGAAATGTCGTGGAATTAAATATTCATTTACAAGTTCAACGAAGTCAACATGAATTAAACCAAGTTCTTTAGCAATGTACTTTGAAATGGTAGTTTTGCCACTGCCAATACATCCCATAACACAAATCCTTAAACAAGGAATGTGTTTAAATGGCTCGTTGTAAAACTGATATTTAGTAACATTTGTTGAGAATAATTCATTTAAACAGTTTTCATTTGAAAAAAGATGAAGTTTGTTGTTATATTTTATAGAATATTCGGGTTTTCCTTCCCACAGTACACCATAATCGTAATACGCAACTGGACAGTAAACATTCGTTTCACACAAAAAATAAGGCAAATTAAATGTCGTAGTATCCTTTGGTTCATCGTCGTTTTCTTCCAGATTATCCAATTCCTCTGGCTCGCCGAGAACACACGGCAAATAATAGCATTGTCGTAATTTTAAGAGCATTTCTTCTGTGATTACAACATCCGTTTTGTTATCGAGGTCTATTGCAATATAACATTTGTTAGCTTCTTCTATTTTAGATTGCACATCAGTCCAATTTTCTCGAAAATTTTCAACACCTTCGGTAAATGCCGTTATCTCAGCTGTTAAGTCGGGAGCGTCAGTAGCGCTTTCTTGGTTAACATTAAAAATAACATCCATTACTTTGTCCTTAAATTCATGTAGTATTATGTGTACATCTAATTCTTTAGAAAAAAATTGCTTTTTCTTCTGAAGTTTTGTCTTAATTAATGGATCATTAGCTAAAAGGAATCTTTCTTCATAGTTTTTCACACTATGTTCTATAACTTTATATTCTTGAAGCAGTTCTGGCTCTATTTCCCTACTTTCTATTAAAGCTATGGTATAATCAGGCATGAAGCCTGATTCTAATAAGAAACCCCAAAATTCTGGATCAGATGGAAAATCATCAATTATCCATTTTCCATAAATTTGCTCAGTACTTGTACTTTCGGCAGCTTCCTTGTCTATACTGTCCAAGACCTTGCAAAGTTCAGTCACTAACTCTTCAGGAGTAGGTACCAGATCTTTTTGAAGTTCATTTGTTGTAATATGGACATCAATTGCTTTTGTTACATCTTCATCATCTATAACTGGTGCGAGCGGTCTTACAGTTGGAGTAACGAGATTATCAGGGCCATGCCTCAATAAAATATCTTTATCAGTTATTGCTCGTTTTATTTCCACTTCATCATTGATAAACGGCATGGTTACAAATTGATCCCGATATTTCTGAAAATTGCTTAAAAAAGTTGGATCTATTGGGTTTATCTTTCCTTGCTTAAGTTCCTGGTCTTCTCCATGCTCTTGTTTCTGCTCTTCGACTACCTGTTCTTCACCACAGTAGCACTCCGCATGTAACAAGTATTTATGTAGCAGAGGGAGATATTTTTTAAGATTCTGTAAACTTGAATCATACCATGCATCCAAATTTTTTACTCGTTCTAATTCAGTTTTTTGCCACACATCAAATCTCGATTCATCTATACCCGAAATTAATTGAGAAAATATTTTTCTTCTTGTGCTTATTTCTTTATTCTCTCTTTGTTCTTCGTAGAATTTACCATAATCAATGTAATGTGCATCAAACAGCCATTCAAGACATTTAGAATTCATTGTTTTACCAGAACTTTTAGTGCCAATAACAATGACTCTGCACGTTGGTTCTAAATAAGTCAATTTCAGAAAAGGTCTTGGGTTTCTACAAAACTGTATCATAGAGGATAATGTAGCCATGAGATATACGTGTTTCAAGAAAGTAACGGCATATTTAGGATTTCCTCTTTTTGATAGCCTTTTCTTGAGTTCAACAGGACATCTATTGTACCATGGGGATGCGTATCTATTGAAAGTGACACCATTACTCCGAATAACAGCTAATTCTTCAATAGTTTGCCAGAATTCCTCCATGTCATCTGAAGGATCTTCAAGATACATTGGTTCAGGAATGCAAACTGGTTTGATAGACAATAAAATAAGTCGTTCTGAAATCTGTTGCAACATTTGATAAACCTGAAGACATCCATCTAATTTTATGATGTTTGCTGGATCAAATTGTTGAAGTTCCCACTCAATAAATGACAACAGATGATTTCTAAAGTTGCACATCTGTTCAACAGAATTTTCTCTGAAGTTCATTGGTTGCCTACAATAATACTTATGATTCAAAACATGACTGTCTTGTTTACTAGAAATATCAAAATTCATATCACATTTAATAGGCCACCTTAAGTCTGTTTGGTGTTTACTAGAGATCGATTTGTAAATGGTAGACGCATTTCCATAATTTAAATATGTGTTCTTTTTTTTGTATACAGCATCTGCGTCTGAACAAGTGATATATATAATAATATCTGGTTTCATGGACAAATCCATGATTTGTTTAAACTGTTCTAGCAGAACTACTTTTTTAGTTATCATGTATGTTTTTTTCCAAGAGATCATATTGGAACACTGGTCTAATAAAAACTTTGGTAATTCTACATGAGGTTCTTCTTCTTCTACATCTTCTTGTTCTTCAGGTTCTTGCTCTTCTTCAGCTTCCTCTTCGCGGTCTCCCTCTGCTCCCGCGTCACTACTCAAAGTTGTGCCTGTCTCATCATCTTTAATCTTCTTTTTCTTTCTCTTCAAATTGACAATAACATTGTACAAAAAATCATCTGCTTCTAATAGGGATTCTTCACCAGTTAAACTATCAATTAAGCACTGCTCATTCCAATTTGTGGTTACCAGTGGTAGTCCTGACATGACATAACCTCGGTGCTGGACGGCTGGCGATTTAATTTTTTCTTTTATGATTGGAAAAATAGTATCATACTTGCATTCCTTATTATGTTTCATGTTAAAGTCCATACATCTACCAGTTGAGCTTTTCT
This sequence comes from Epinotia brunnichana, assembly GCA_963854355.1. Classification (NCBI taxonomy): domain Eukaryota; kingdom Metazoa; phylum Arthropoda; class Insecta; order Lepidoptera; family Tortricidae; genus Epinotia; species Epinotia brunnichana. The sequence goes on along the minus strand of OY977943.1, from coordinate 22,242,699 downwards.
GTTCTATTTCATCTATTATTACATTTCTGGGGCACAAATGGACGCAATTGAGTTTCTTAGATACAGCTTCACCAAGTGTGTATGCTCCTACACCTGGCTTGCCAATAATAAGGTAGGAAGTCGGTTTTGAGGTTAGGAATAACTCCTGTGCATCAATATCAGTCCAGGCATTATAATATTTCGTATTTATTGGTAGGGGAGCATTAGTATTATTCAACCCCACTACAGCTGCACCTAGAGGCGGATTATTTGTGTCACGGGCGTTACTTTCACTGGATTTATTTACCAACTCGACACAACCTCTGAAATTTACACTTTTATCAATATTAACATCCTTTACACCAAATTTGTCCTCCACATCCAAATTACTTTTAAATGTCTCAAATCCTATCATTTCGAATTATTTCCAATGAAAACAAACATTTTCTGATTGACAACTGACTTTTAGTTGACTTTTATATTTTTCTAATGTCAAACAGCCAGTTCTGTTACACAATCACTAAATAAAGTTAAAGGTTTTGCTAAATTACACTTAGTTAATTAGTTAATTTTTATTTCAAGGAACCGGATACTTCAAATGCATAAATATTATTCTGCGAAAGCGAATATGAAACTTATATAATAGTATTGCTAAAGAACCATTATGTCTTGTTTTACCTTCGCCTACAGTTCTGATGTCAGAATATGACAAAATGACAGAAAATTATTAGGAGGCATTTAGGCACTGAATTCCTAGAAAATTCCGCCCCTAAGGGGGTTAAAAGGGGGTGCAACATTTGTATTAGGTAACATGTTTTTTTAGCTAGAGACTTAAAACTTTGTAGAAAGCTAAGGGATTTGTAACTTCGGTTGTAGACTGTTTGCTGAAAGACTACAAATCTTATTTCAGCGTTTTTATTTAATTTATCGCCTAAGAAGGTTAAAAGGGGGTTCGAAGTTTATGTAGAGAGCAAGACATTTTTAAAGCAAGAAATTTGTAACTACGGTTTCAGACTTATACTATGAGGGTTCAAAGAGGGTTCTAAGTTTGTATAGAGAGCAAGACATTTTGAAGGTAAGAGATTTGTAACTTCGGTTTTAGACTGTTTACTAAAAGACTACAAAACTAATTTCAATGTTTTTTTTAAATTCATTCCTTAAACAAACATTTAGACGATAACATGTTCTACGCGACTTCGGGCAACAGCTAGTATTATATAATCGAAAAAATATTTTTTTTGTCGTCGTTTTAACGTGAGGTAAAACTAATAGAATCGTTTTTTTTTGTATGTCATTTCTACGTATTTTCACATCGATTGAGTGCAATTTATATAATATTGAAGTCCCATGCAAGTTCCCCATTATGTAAGCGTATCTGATTAAGATATTTCTTTGTGTTCAATAAAGTTTGATAAAGGACTTTTTAACGCATATTTTCTAGTTCTCATTTTTGGAATTTCACCTCTGTTTACCGAGCTATTAATATTTTTTTAGATTTAGATTTTTATTTTTTTTCCCAAAAAAACTCAAAAGTGCAACTTGTGACCAGCACCGAAAGTTTGCTTTTAACTAGGTCTATCTTCTTCTTCTTAAGTAAGAACTTAAGAGCTAGGCTCTTGTCGGTGTAGCTCAAAGTAGGCCCTCCATCTACTCCGATCCCACGCAATCTCTTTGACCTCACGATATGACCCAACATCTCTCCCCTCTATCTTTCCTTCAATTATGTTAAGTACGAAGTTGTCATGTCGTAAGAGGTGCCCTATCATCTTCCCTCTTCTATTTTCTAAGTTCCTAACTAACTGCCTGGTTTGCCCCACTCTATTCAGCACTTCTTCATTGGTTACTCTCTCTCTCCAGCTAATTTTCTCCATTCGCCTCCAACACCACATCTCAAACGCTTCACTGATAAAAAATCAAGTTCCACTATAGCGGCGTTTGGGAGTTACGTGTAAATGTCAAATGATACTTTTTAGGCTTGCTTGTCACTAAAAGGTCAAACAGATATGAAATTTGGGATTAATAATATAAAATATTTTAGTACGAAAGGATCAAATATTTAAAATAATTTTATAGGGGGAAATTTATAATTTATTTAAGATTATGAACTATTTTGGCAGATAAGTGTAAGTGTAATCCCACCAAAAACATTACATGTAAAGTGACTGCCAAGACTTGCTAGCACATATAGCTTTCAGCGTTAAAAAGATATCAGATCATAAGGAGCGCCAAGCTTCCTACTCCACACGGCGTAACCTACCACTACCTACTAAAATTTTTTTTTTAAGTTTACAAAGTTATAGGGTGCAGATGAAAAATTGCTAAGTGATGCAATTATTTTGCAGTCAGAAAATCGGGATTCAACTCGCAAGTTGGTTCCAGATTTTATGTATTTTATGACTCATACAAATCATTGTCATTTTCGAGTATCAACATGCAGTCGTCAACATTAGATGGATGAACGTGTTAAGTGTAGTACCTAGGAACTAAATTTGTCTATGTAAAGTATATCATACTAGCTGCCCTTATATTGCAAAGAACATGGGCAACGCAGCAGGATAAAATATAGCCTTTGTACATCTGAGGGGTAATCATGTAACGTTCCGAACGCGCGTTAGGACAATCAAATTGTCATTTTTCCATATAAAATTTGACATTTAGATCTACCGTGCGTACAATGCATTACGTGATTGACCTGCTGGAAAGTCCAGTCTATACACAATGCACAAGTGAAAGATTTTTTTTATGTGGATGAGGGGTTCCGGTGATTACCCCCTACATACAGACATTTAGACGATTTAGAATCTGACAAAGTTTTCCTCTTTATTATATTAACATAGACAAGGAACATTAAACTATGAAAATTACAAACATAAGACATCTTCATGCTAGTTAGTCAGATTTGCTTTATACAGAAAGGAAAAATATAATCAAAAATTGGATACTTATTTTCATTAGGATCAATAGTACAGAAGGGGAAGTTCTCTGCAGCAGCCTGGCTTTTAGTCAGGACATTGAAGAAAGTGGACTTGCCCACATTGGGTACTCCCACAATACCCACTTTAAGATTGGTCCCAACTCTACCAATCAGAGGCTTTTTTTCAGGTTCTTCTACTTTCTTAGGTGGCATTCTGAAAGTAACACAGGAAAAGATAATTATGATTGACTATTTCTTTGAAGTATTAGTGTACAGAAGTCAAAATCTTGTCGGCGGCGGCGCGGTCGCGTTAATTAATCTTATAACGGTCTTAAACCCAGCATACTTCTCTCTAAGGATTTTTGGAAGACTTGCTTTAATTAATATAATGGTGGGAAAATATATATCCTAAAGATTGATTTCAATTTCCGAAAATTCCGAATGTCAGGTGACGAAGTCCTCTAGCTTTGCTCCAGCTGTAGTAAACATACGTGCCCTTATAATGAGCAATCTTTTTATATCTAACCAAACATTCCGATGAAACTTTGACATAGAAGATTCTGGTAAGTGAAAATAAAAGCCCAGTGATTAATTTAGCATCAGAATATGAATTCATTCTAAGAAAAAAGGTGTATTCCTGATAATTTATAGCAGTCGGCTAACCTCTTCCTGAACGTAAATACTTTAAAGTTCTCACCTTGCGAATTATAAAATACTCAAGGAACACAAAAAACTTACTTAAACAAGATCTCACTTAGTTTTTACACGAATCTTACGTGCTTTTTTAACAAGATAACCTTAAGGATTTTACGTGAAAGGCAAAACGCCGTATGGCGAGTGTCAACTCAAACGTCAAAAGTTGTTTTCTTTTCAACTTCTCTTGTTCCTTAACGGCCCGAATAATATACAGCCAAAAATGGTAGTATTAAATTCACTCTCGGGTAATGAAATTTTCTATAAAATTCGGCTGTATTTTTTGAAACTTAATATTGTATATATAGAGGGTATTAGAGTCCATAATGTTATGGTGGGTACACACCAAGCCAACGAACAGCTATGTCTCACTCCAGCAAATTTGTTAGAGTGAGATACATAGCCGTTCGTTGGCATTCGTTAGCTTGGTGTGTACCCATACCCACCATTACTACTATCTATTGAAGTCTGCGACGAGACAAGACGGCTGCGACATACTCTCGCGCTCTCTCGCAGCATCCGTCTCTTTCTAAGTGGTCTAATAAGAGAGAGACGGATAGCGCGAGAAAGCTCGAGAGTATGTCGCGGCCGTCTTGTGATAGTGATAGCCGTGCTGGCTAACCAAATTTTGTTGACAGATATGTCCTTGTGGTATCACTAATTGACAACATTTCATTTTTTCATAGCGGCTCAAACTAAAAACCATTTAGAAATTTGGGCTAGCTGAGTTTATAAAAAAAATAACAGATTTTATATTCGCTAGTTCTTGAGAAAAGTGGAAATTACTTTGAAAATCCATTTAAAGGCTGAATGCGGACGTTCCATGGCTTTGCTTAATGTACCATGTAATAAAAAAATATTGGTGTGACATGACAGTTATTTGACTATTTTGTTTTGACTAATTCTTGTCAAATTAAGTCAGTGACTGGTTAAGCAAACTGGTTAAGCATTTTGATAACATTTTGAAAATAATTAATACTTAATGTAGGTAAGTCACCGATGGATACGTTATAGCTAATTCTCGCATTCTGCCAAAGGTGGATAGAATAATGTTAATGCAGTTTATGTGTGGAAGCTAACTCACCAGTCACATCAATAAGGTGTTATTGGACCCGGCTTAAGTTGTCTGAGGCTGTTTTAAAAGATACATTTATCTTAGCTCAAGATATATTAACTCACTGAAGCACTTCAAAGGGTATGCAGAGCACTTAGAATAATAACGCATAGAAGGATAGTTTCATACGGCCTACGCGCCAAGCGTGAGGCATAAAATGGATTCATGTAGTTGTGATCAACTCGTATTCACACGCGCCAATACGCACACAAACGCACCAATGTTGTTCCAACGATCGGTGTACTGGGCCATATATGGCCTAGTTTTAGTGGCCTCACCGTTGCGCGTGAACTGCGTTTCTATGCGTTATTATTCTAAGGCAGAGCAGAAATTATCGCTGGAAGTCAGAGCTGTGTTGGAATATGACAAAACGGCGAATTTTGAAATACCTTGACAGCCTAGCCTAGCAATCGCTAGAGCTTCAGAGAGTTCGCCACCTAGCAAGTAGGTGACACTATTTTCAATAAGACTGGATTTGCATTATGTTCTAAGTTCGCATAGCATGATAAGATAATATCCATGGTACAGTAGACGGCAAACTTCGTGCGCAAATGACCTTGCCTGCGCAAAGGCGAATTGTACGTGCAAGCTGCCCCCCCACTTCCCCTCATTTGCGCACGAAGTTTGCCGTCTACTGTAACTTGATGGTAACCAAAGACTTCAATATACATCCTGAGATAGACAGGCAACTCGACCAAATTGAGAAGGCATTTAATGCTTGCGTATACAGGCGCAATCTCTTCTGCGATACTTAAAACTTTTCTTTGAATGTACAAAACATACAAAAAATGCGTCGGTCGTGGGGTTTGAACCTCGGCTCATCGACTCCAAATACCGCCGTCTGTACCCCTAGGCTACTGATGTCTTATGATATTACGGCGAATTTTGAAATACCTTGACAGCCTAAGCCTAGCAATCGACCTTCAGAGAGTTCGCGACCTATCTAGTAGCACAGTATAAAGAACTACAACCAGTAGGCAAGCTTCATTCATCTACGAATTTACGCACGCGCTTAGCGTAACCGCTCAAGATGCAGGGTTGTCAAAAATATGTTTGGAGAGATATTAATTTATTTATAAATAATAACATGATTCATTTTCAATAATTTCAAAAGTAGGTACTCAGATCTTTAAATAGAAATATATAAATTTAGAAAAGGCGGCCATTTTTTTTCGTTTTCAAAATCGTTATTGGTTCCGAGGGGCTTTTTAATAAGAATCCAATATTGGATTTTCAAAAAGTGGCCGCCATCTTGAAATTCTGGAAAAACAGTCCGATTTGGTTCAAAATCGATATCTGAGGGTCCGCGTGGCCTCTTAATATGAATCCGAGCTTGGATTGTAAAAAAGTGGGCGCCATCTTGAAATTCTTGAAAAACAGTCCGATTTGGTTCAAAATCGATATCTGAGGGTCCGCGGGGCCTCTTAATATGAATCCGAGCTTGGATTGTAAAAAACTGGCCGCCATCTTGAAATTCTTGAAAAACAGTCCGATTTGGTTCAAAATCGATATCTGAGGGTCCGCGGGGCCTTTTAATATGAATCTGAGCTTGGATTGTAAAAAAGTAGCCGCCATCTTGAAATTCTTGAAAAACAGTCCGATTTGGTTCAAAATCGATATCGGAGGGTCCGCGGGGCCTCTTAATATGAATCCAAGCTTGGATTGTAAAAAAGTGGCCGCCATCTTGAAATTTTTGAAAAACAGTCCGATTTGGTTCAAAATCGATATCTGAGGGTCCGACGGGCCCGAGTGCGATAAAACTTGAAATTTTAAATTTAATTTTTTCCCTGATAGTAGACCTAGATCGATTTATCGCCCTCGTAAGCCTCTGTGTACCAAGTCTCATAGAAATCGTTACACCCGTTCTCGAGAACGCAATTACACATAAGTATATTGTACATACCATCATCATCATATCAGCCGAAAGACGTCCACTTCTGGACATAGGCCTCCCCCAAAGAGTGCAACAATGACCGTTCCTGCGCCACCCACATCCAGCGAACTCCCGCGACCTATTTATATATATATATATAAATATATAGTATCCGAATCTTGGTACATAAAGGCTTACCAGGGCGATAAATCGATCTAGGTCTAATATCGGGGAAAAATCAAATTTAAAATTTCAAGTTTTATCGCACTCGGGCCCGTCGGACCCTCAGATATCGATGTTGAACCAAATCGGACTGTTTTTCAAGAATTTCAAGATGGCGGCCACTTTTTTACAATCCAAGCTCGGATTCATATTAAGAGGCCCCGTGGACCCTCAAATATCGATTTTGAACCAAATCGGAATGTTTTTCAAGAATTTCAAGATAGCGGCTACTTTTTTACAATCCAAGCTCGGATTCATATTAAGAGGCTCCGCGGACCCTCAGATATCGATTTTGAACCAAATCGAACTGTTTTTCAAGAATTTTAAGATGGCGGCCACTTTTTTACAATCCAAGCTCAGATTCATATTAAGAGGCCCCGCGGACCCTCATATATCGATTTTGAACTAAATCGGACAGTATTTCAAGAATTTCAAGATGGCGACAATTCAATTTGAACGAAATGAGACAGTATTTAAAGAACTTCGACTGTTCGACTTATATTAAAAGACCTCGGGCCCTCAGATATCAATTTGGAATACAATTTAAGTGACATCATAAAAAAAACACCTAAACCTTACCGATATTTAAAGTCGGTTTTATAAAAAGTCAAACTTGACACCCCTTCAGAATAGTTAGCGTGAGTTTGCGCTAAATTTCCTCGTCTCCCGCTTCCCCGCGTTCCTCCCCTCTCGTAAACCCGCGTGGCCATGAGTTTGCAGACTGTGTGTAGTTAGACTGTGCTAGTAGGTGACACTATTTTCAATAAAAAACTGGATTTGCATTAAGTTCTAAGTTCGCATAGCATGATGGTAACCGGCCAAAGTCACCATGACAAAATGACAGACAGAGAAAGAACGGAAGTAAAATAGGAGATAGCATGAGTCCGCCATAGCAAAAGCACAGATAGAAAACTTGTCACTTGTCGAACTTGTCAGATTGGATCTGAATTTGAGCAGTTGGACGTCATTCATCTTTTTGTTCCTAGTTGCGCTACACTGATTCCTACTACACAACAACAAATGTGACAAGCCCAAAACTTTTTGCATTTCCCGCCAAAACTTTGGGTAAAGTTTGGTTCTTCTAGTAGTCTTGTCAACCAACCGTGTCCAAGGTAGGTCACAGAAAATCTAGTAGGGTCGTTTCGCCGGTTAGCGACCACTTAGCCGAGTTGCTCACTTTAGATTAGTAAATGTATACCTATTCAATGTACACACATAATAGATGGTATTCGTATAGGTTCTGAGTATAGTCAAGTTTTGAAACCTACAATAAAATATAGCACTTTTATCCATAGATTAGGAAAAAATATGGAAAAGGTTTCAAAATAGCGAATTCGCTGGATAGCGACCGCTTTAGTCGGTTTTTTTGCGACCACCTGTTAGCTAGTTGGCGACCACTCTTGCAAATAGTGTTTAAGTAGTTAATAAAACGATGCATCATCATCATCATCATATCAGTCGAAAGACGTCCATTGCTGGACAAAGGCCTCCCCCAAAGAGTGCCATAATGACCGGTTCTGCGCCACCCGCATCCGTCGGATTCCTGCGATCGTTACCAGGCCATCAGTCAATTTGTGGGGGGCCTACCCACGCCGCGCCTTCCGGTACGTGGTCGCCACTCGACAACCTTTCCGCCTCAACGGCCATCGGTTCTACGTGCAATGTGCCCCGCCCACTGCCACTTAACTTTAGCGGCTTAGGGCTATATCGATTACCTTGGTTATGCTGCGGATAGCCTCATTTCTGATGCGATCACGCAGAGAAACTCCGAGCATAGCCCTCTCTCCATTGCCCTTCGGGTGACTTTGAGCCTTCTTATGATGCTTCTTATGATTTCTGAAGCGACCACGTTTCGGTGCCACACGTCATCACTGGCAACACGCACTGGTCAAAGACTCTCGTCTTCAGACACTGCGGAATATTAGACGAAAAGATGTGCCATAGCGTAGCTTCCCGAACGCTGCCCAGCCGAGTCGGATTCGACGATTGACCTCTTTCTCAAAGTTGGACCTACCTGACCTGACTGCCCTTATACTACTACAAATTGTTACTCTTCTAAATCTACTTTACATTTCTTGTCAATGCAAAATAGAATCGAAAACGGCGCGCCATCTCGCTCACACCATAGTGCTATTATATATATTGCTATTACAGTCACACATGTCGTTCATAGTAGGTATCTAAATGCCACTGTTTTACAAGCTTTTATGTAACTTTTAGATTAAATTCTACTTACTTACACTAGCTTCTGCCCACGACTCCGTCCGTGTGTCTCGTTTATATCGTAGCTCCATACAAAATTTCAACCCCTATTTCAGCCACTTAGGGGATTATTTCGGGGATAAAAACTATCCTACGTCTTTTCCCGGGACTCAAACTATCTCCATACCAAATTTCATCAAAATCGGTCCATCGGTTTAAGCGTGAAGAGGTAACAGACAAGACACACTTTCGCATTTGTAATATAACCATATCATATAATCATATGAATTATTCATTTTATAATTATATATTATTATTATATTACATATACCTACTATAGACATAGCATGGATTGGCGCGGCTTAAATACCTACCGACACAATTGGCTTGCCAAGCTAAATATCGCGGGTGCCGCAAGAATCCATAAGGAAAGAAAAAGAAAAACGATGTGGTCGCTATCCGACTTCTTTGGTAATAATTTTTTTGGGTACGCGACCACCCCATTTTATTTAAATCTATTTTTATAATATGCCGAATTTTAACGAAATTATTACAATAGCTAAATCATTTAAGCAATCAACTAACTAATTTCAGCATAATAATAAAATTAAGTGACGTAACTAAAGTTTTCGCGCCAACTGTCGCGTTATTTTTTTTACAGATTCACTGCACGTCAACACTTTTCGGAAGCAATGTGTGAAATGTGTGAATTGAGGTTATTTTTTCTTGCTTTGGATTAAGCTTTGGGTTTTAAAGTGTATTTATTCTTATTCTGACACTATTCAAGAATAGTTAATAACTAATTAGTTTTCTGTTGGGTTTGTAGAAATGTTAATATCTTTAATTGAAGCAGCCTAGTCCGTCAAGTGGTCGCCAACTGAAGGTGGTCGCGTTACCGGCGAAACGACCCTATGGAGTGTTCAAAGAGAATATAACCACTATGGAGTGATTGATTTAGCCGGCCGCCGTGGTTCCGACACGTATCCGCACGGGCCGAATCACGCGTCAGCCGGCATGCATAAAGGAGACGCTCCACGGGTCGATTTGGTCGGACGGCCATGCAAGGTCACAGAAAATCTAGTATGGTGTAACCTTGATTTGGTTGGAAGCCATGCTTCCGACACTTATCCACGCGTGCCGAATCACGCTGCAGGACTGCACGCAGGCCTGCCGATTTCGCTTGTCTAGCGTCTCTTTTCTGCAGTTACATAAAGGAGCCGCCACATGTACGAAATCAGTGGACTGCATGTGGTCCGTCGCGTGATTTCTGTCCGTATGGCGCAATACACGGTGATTAAATACTGATTAACCACCATAGCTGTCCCTTTCTATTGCATGTTATAGAAAGATACAGCTATGGTGGATCATCAGTATTTAATCACCGTGTATTGGCCCGCCTATGGATAAGTGCCGGATGGATCTGCGGCGCTACCACGAACTTCGTATATCTCAGTCTCTGTCGCTCGAGTACCATAAACCATAAGTGCGATAGAGACGGAGATATACGAACTTACACTCATTCGTTCTATCTTGATATCGTTCTGTGGTCGCAGCGGCGCTACCACGAACTTCGTATATCTCTGTCTCTAACCAGAGGGCCTACCGCGAAAGGCATTCGAAGTTTCCCCTCTCTGTCATACTTACGAGTTCGTACGTAAGTGCGACGGAGAGGGAAAACTTCGAATGCCGTTCGCGGTAGGCCCTCAGCTGAACAGATTTTGTTGAAACGTAGCTAATAACCACCTCGATCACGTCAGCTTTCGGACAAAAGCTAGGAGCTACGATGCCACAGACAGAAACACAGGCACATCCAGAAGATCCCCTGCTTACTCTCACCCTTGCGTCTATAATAACATCTGCTTTCATCTGAACATTAAAATGCTGCCTGCTCTTAAAGTTAAAGGGGCTGTGAAAAACTGGCTTTTATCCTTGTCATAGGATGAAACTGAATTCCTTGAAGCTGATACCTACTCTGGTTCCGTCAAATTAGCTAGTGGGTGCCAAATACTTTCTCATGTTTTTAATCAAGCACACACACACACACTCTTACACATTCCCATCTATACACAACTCCCGCACACTCACATATATACAAGCTAACAGTAGATCTGCTGAATAAATAACATCGTATTAAATTTTAAGAGAAGTTAACTTTAGAGCTACAAGTTACATTAGACCATATAAGCCAATTCTAAGCTAAAACTTTGTATAAATTAAGAATATAGATATATGTATTATGTAAGTAAAAACTTATGTACAACATCCTACAATTCTGTAAATCGCACTCGCAGACTACCAAGAGACAGGCTCAGCCTAGTTTGGTGTCTGATGGATATTCATAATTTGTAAAAATAAATCTTTTTGCATTGGGGTTTAAAAATGCAAACTTCTGTTCACTGTGTTTTATCCCTTTCTCACAAACGCGAATGTCAAAGTAACAGATAAAGACAAACAAATTATAACAGATTTTAGCTAAATAGGTGTGATGAACGTTTTTGCATAACCTAAATTATCGTAAAATTATAACTTGGTCATAACATAACAGCTAAACATTTTCTTAAAACTTATATTTCAACAAAATAATACAATAACTTTCTTATTATATCTCTTATATCGTAGTGAGTGCAGCCCAAGGCGGTGACATCGGCTGCGGGTTCTGGAGGTAGGACATGACTACTGCAGAAATGGACAGCATGAAGGAACTTACAATCTGAAACAAGACATGAAGTAATTGAAGTATGAGCAACAAAAATTATATTTAAACATGATCACTACTCATTAATATTATAAATGTGAAAGCTTGGATGGATATCAATATGTATATATTGGCTCTACTGGTGTATTGCAAATAATACAGGCAAATTTTCTAATAAAAAAATAAAATAAAAAATATACTATGTCCATCCAGAAAATTTATTCTATACACAGGTGATAAAAAAAAAGTGAAATCAGATAAGTGGTACTAGAGTTAACCATCTACTTGCAAACTTACAACCTCAACCTTACAGACTTTTCCTCTTCACAATATTGTAATATGGAGTATGTATAGACTAGTCTCTGCTTAGAATACGTACATTTAAATATATATTGTTTTCTAATTATAATTTTATACCAGTAGTGCCATGTTGACCACCAAATAAGTTTCTGCCAAAAATTTCATTTTTGGTACAAGCTTTTATTGCCGACTGTACTTTTCTGTATGCCGTCATCAACTACTAATTGAGACAATTCTAACGAGCCCAAACTCAATGGGGTTACGTTGGTTAAGTACTGAATTCCCATGGCCACTTTCTATCTCCATCATCAGATCCACTCAATGGTACCATAATATTAATTGTCATCCAAACTATACTTTTACCCAAAATTTCAGCTCAATTGGTTGAACAAACATAGTTACATACATACCACATACTTACATAGTTAGTTAGGTACCTACGTACATTGCAAGTTAATAGAAAGCTTTTAAAATAAGTGGTACTTTTACCTGACAATGACAAAAATGCAATTAGATTATTAACTAATAACCAGACATCATTAACTTTGTAATATTTTTGGTGCAGCATAGTGTTGTTAACGGAATTGGTATCAACTATTTTAAATCGTAATGCTTAATTAGCGTTAATAATATCAATATTTACCCTAATTAACAATTTTGGTTGATATTGTCCATGCCAATTTCGATAACAGCACTAAGCTGCACCAAAAATGCTATAAAATTAACGATGTCTGCTAATAACACATACAGAACATACATCATACAAAAGAACAATACATTTTATCAAGATTAAAATTTCAGCTGATATTCCAAGACATTAACAAGCTGCAAATTCCTAAAATTGGCCAAGCCAAGGCTCAATGCTTAAGCACTTTATATGGAAATGTTCTGCAGCTTAAACTCTGGTGTTTTTGTTATATTGATTAGAAATGGCAAAGACAGTAAGCACCTGCTTGGTATCATCAGAGACCCTGGAATTGGCAAAGCTGATGCTGGAGCAGAACACAGCAGTCCAGGCACACCATTTCAGGCGCATCATGAGACCGCACATGGAGAACACCATACCTAGAATTGGAAATTTTACCTTTCATATACTTGATTTCTTAAGTTAAAACTTCACAGTTCATCCAAATTTTTGAATGCTGTCACAAAATATGCAATACCAAAGATGAAAGATTGATGAACTCTTTATCGTAATTGTTTAAACAACCCTTGGGGTTCTAGCTGTCCGGCCGAGTAGGGCCTAGATTCCCATTGACCTACATGCAGGGTGAGACAGTGTTTATTGCTGCTGTAGAGGGATCTTCAACCTGACATACAAGTGAGTCAGTGGGATTCTAGAGTACCTAAAATGGGCCCCCCACGGGACAATCCTTTTAACCCATATATAGGTCGCTGGGAGAGGAAGGGTTTACAAAAAATATGGAAAAATCCACATTAGAAGTTACAAAAATATTAAAAACAACCTAAAAAATACAATGTAATTAAGGGCATACCCAAAATGTTCATATAGTCCGTGGTAAGGTCTTCGGCAGGAGCCGATGTAGGCGGAGGGGGCTTGTAGCGACGCTCGCGGTCGGCTCTTCGGGGATCCGATGTCAATTGCATCTGAAATCATTGAAAATAAAGCTCAGCTGAAACAGTCCTTTGACATTGTTATTGAATAAAATGGCAAATGTATTCATTACAAGTTACCTTTTGGAATTTAAGGATTGGCCCGCAAATACTTGAAATGTATGTATGTGCACCTGGACAAAGCTAAACAAACATGAGTTTAAAATGGCTTAATTTAATAATCCATTCCTTGTCGTATCACTATCACTGTACTGTAGCTTATCGGAAAATGTCATGTCACTGTCACAATACTCAGAATGTCACGTATTCACGGTTTATGTCATGATGACAGCTGTCAATGAGAGTATCGTACATTCGGACACTACAATATAGTTGCAAATTTTAGAGGCCCAATTCAAACTTGACTTTTTTTTTTTCTTTTTTTTTTCTCACAATTTAGATTTAGACAAGAAAAATGTCCCCGATTTTCCATAAATTTTATTGAATTCCACTTTGTGACTATGTGTGAAAAACACGTCACATTGTGGAATAAAAAACTGGGATAAATTTTTTTCAGTGCTCATGATTCTGAACAGGAAAACCAAAACAATCTAAATTCTGAGAAAATAAAAAAAACGACTTTTAGTATTAGACTAGTATCAGCCTAGCATAATCACATTTATGTCGGATATAAGGCATTATTCCCTCTCGTACCTTGCTCATAAGAGACTAATGCTTTGTGTTCGACACAAAAGCGATCATGCTTGCTTCGAGTGGTAAAACCAGCACTTCCTTCAGCAAAAGGACTGCCACGTGACGTCAATTTACACTAAACAGACCCACTACAGACGAAAAATAATGATACAAAGGTAACGAAGACAAATATATCATCCCCAGATAAGAAGAGTGATAACACGTCGCGTGAAACGCGGTAACTAGCCGCTCATTAGATGGGCCCCTAAAAATGCCGTCGTAAAGACGGCCAGGAGCAACACCGGGTGAGCGGCTCAGGGATGCCGAGAGGTGGTGCTGCGCTTTCTCCGAAGTTACTCGCGGCGTTATGCCCTTTAACACTTCCACCCCTGAAGCATATAGCTCTGACGACTCCTGTCTGGACGGCCAATGAAGGCAAGCCAGAGCTGAGAGTCCTGCGGTCCCCCTTAGGGTTTCACTCCGACCGACGAAGACACGCCGGAGACGGAGGCCCTGACCGACTCTCGGGAGCACTCGGGTCCGTGGGGTCGTTACTCCCCAACAGCTCGCCACAAGCTGCCCTGCGAGCTTATTATTATTATGTATCTCCGATTTAAATTCACGGGGCGAACCCCGGTCATTTGGAAGGCGTGCGTGGGGATATAGATCCAACACGTAGAGGCCCTTTGGAGACGAAGTTTAATGTCATGTAGTACACCTGCTAGAACCCATTCACGGGTACATCGGTAGATACCCGTGAACCGGTCCCAGCAGGCGTTGGAGCTATTGTAGGAAAATGGAAAAGAGTTATTATTATTATGGCTCTGCGCCGCTACCACGAACTTCGAATCTCGAACTTCGTATATCTCCGTCTCTGTCGCTCGAGTACCATACACCATAAGTGTGATAGAGACGGAGATATACGAAGTCAGAGATTCGAAGTTCGTGGTTATAGCTATAATGATGGTATAATGATGTTGCAACAAATAAGTTCACCTATTAATGTAGGTACCTATAATAACTAGATATTATAACAAGGAATAAGGGGGAAAAGCCTGTGACGTTGAAGGTTTTCTTACTAGCTTTCTATTAACTTGCAATGTATGTAGGTAACTATGCTTGTTCGGGTGAAATTTTGTGCAACTCAATTTTAAAGCAGATAACCTCAACCTATTGAGCTGATTTTTTTGGGTTTAGTATAGTTTGGTTGACAATTCAATATTATGTTACCATCGAGCTGATCTGATGATGGAGACATAAGTAATACGCGGGCGGAGCCGCGCGCGTGAACAGCTAGTAAGTCCTTAGATATAATAAAATAATAAACCTACAATTACGACCTTCTAACCACTTCTAACAATTAATAGAGTCGATATTGTTCAACCTCGAAATTTCGGGATCAAATCAGAACAAATGTCATTGCCAAAAGTCACAGTTATGACAAAGTCAAAATTTTAAAACTAAGTGACTATGTAAGTAATTCGATCAAACTTTCTATTGTGTGAAAATTAATGAAAAAAAAGAGCATTGAAATGCAATAAAATGTTTAAGTTTCCTACGTGTTTTTGTTTTATTATAAAATAACCAGTGTCCAGTGGTAATGGTTCTACAATGTCCCGATATTTCATCGCAACAAACGGTAGGTAGCCCCTTTTTGCTCCGGGTTGTCCAGTGAAAATTCTCATGCGCCGCCACTGCTACGCACGCCGCGCCTTCCGGTACGTGGTCGCCACTCGACAACCTTTCCGCCCCAACGGCCATCGGTTCTACGTGCAATGTGTGTGTAGGACTACGATCCTCCATATTATATGATATACTAGTTATATAGTTTACTTCCTTAGTGCTTGGTGCAACAATCCTGTAGATAATATTGCTTTGGATATTTTTTATTGCAGGTACCTCTACGGTTTTGATTCGCTCCCGGAAAACTCCAATTGTTGAAGTTCGACCAAATAATGGAAACTGCAGATATGCTCCATGGTATAACCAGGTAAGTACTAAGTAATTCACTTCTTTGGTTGATGCCCCGGGTCGGTCCGTCAGCCGTATATAATCCAACACGGGCGGAGTCGCAGGCAGAGCGGTATATCGATGTAATATGACAGTCATTTATGTTTGAACTGAAACTGAACGCTCAACTTGAGTTATGAAATACTACTTGCGTTTGCCATCACATCTTTTTTGGTCCCTTGAACCGGATCTTGAATCGAATGTGACGCGTGGTAATTAGTATTGCCCGTTTAATGATGATTGATGAACCAGATCGACAAAGTGTGTCTGTCTGTAGTGTCTGTCCGTCTGTCTGTCTGTTACCTATTCACGCTTAAACAGCTGAATCGATTTAAATGAAATTTGGTATATCTAGAGATAGTTTGGCCCCGGGGAAGGACATAAGATATTTTTTATTCCGGAAATCACCCCCTAAGGGTGTGAAATGGGGGGTGAAATTTTGTATGGAGCTGCGATATAAACGACTTCCACGCGGGCGGAGTCGCGGGCAGAAGCTAGTAGGTACCTACTCTTACTTGTAGTAAGTCGTGGGAAAGTCTAGTCAGTAGGTACTTAGATACTTAACGATCATTCAAAAGTTCTTGTAAGCTTATAGGTACGATTAGGTATATTAGGTCTTGTACATAATGATAAAGCGCTATGACCTACAGGTGCGGCTACTTTAGCCATTTGCCAAACGATGCTCTTTACCTAAACCTGTATATACCCGAAGACACGCGGCTACAAAATTAATAATGGTAAAAATATGCAAATCCTCTCAATTAGTGTAACTGCGGTAAAAAAGGTAAAATTCCTCGTGGTCCGGCCGCCATTGGCCGGTCAGCCGCACGCCCACCGCCCGTGGCGCGCTCACCCCGCTATTTACATGTGAAATCTAAAATAATACTTAAACCATTTATATGAATTGTAAGTGGACGTTTATCGAACGTAGGAGCTTGTAAGTATAACTTAGAATTGTAGGAATTGAAATATTATTTTTATTTGGTGTAAGAATTTATTATGAGCCCCTGTATTTTAATATACCTACATATTTACATACAATGCGTACGCAGTCTTCTTCTTCTTCGTGTGATGAGATCAAATAATTTAAGCTATATTTTAATTTGCCATTATTTTGCCACCTCTATCCCTCGGGGTGTAGCTTTTAAGAGGTCTTCCGCGGTGCATGTAGCCGTACCTAGTAAGTAGGTACCTAACTACCTACCTACGTATATTATTATTATGTACCTTTAAATCAAAGAAATCCTCGTTTTCGCGAA
Source organism: Epinotia brunnichana (assembly GCA_963854355.1). NCBI lineage: Eukaryota > Metazoa > Arthropoda > Insecta > Lepidoptera > Tortricidae > Epinotia > Epinotia brunnichana. Next base: position 22,225,191 of record OY977943.1, on the reverse strand, counting down.
GTTAATTGGTAGGTCTTATAAGTTTCATTTTATAAATACCAACCTGGTTAACTAATTACTGGTGACATTATATTAAATTACTACAAAAACACAATAGAATATACAATTAAAACTAGATTTAAAATTAAAACTAACATAAAAATAACCTACCAAAAACTATAAATTACTATCTAAATTTGGACCCTTTGGTAGGGTTCCCATCACGCAGGCAGCGTTCCCGCGTTGAATTGCGATTGCAAGTCTTTGTGCAAGAAAGCTGCCTGCGCGAGGGTCGCCTGTTGCTTCCCTCAAGCGTTTGCTGAGTGCCCCGTGAAGCCCACGCGCGCCCTTGCCCCACGGGCCAAGTGTCTCGACACCAAATGCAACGAACTCGTACTGGGTGCCGAGACAATTGTATTTGACCACCTTTGCTCGTTCCCGTGCGTCTGCCGCCGCGCCGGCACGTCTGCTGGTCGAAGGGAGGTAGGACGCAGCCAACGTGTCAGCGCAAGTGGCGTCCCACACCAGTGCACGGCCCATCTTCCACGGAATCAACGACATCCCGTCAGGGCGCTTACCATCGTTCCGAACAATCTGGGGCTCCAGAGCGGCGGGAACATTGGCACTGACGAGCGCCCTTCTGAGGATGTCGTTGAGAGAGGCATGGCGGGACAGGCGGCCGGCACCTGAGGAGCAGGCGAGTCCGTGGTGGCCGAGGCGGTCTACGGGGGCCCCGCAGGAGGCGCAGCTGTGGCCCACACAAACCTCAGACCCGAGCCGGAGACCGACGGCTATACGGAGTGTGGATGGGTCTATGAATGTCCCGGTATTAGGCGAGGGATAGGCATGTAGCCAGTGTCCAGACTCTGGACTTGATACAGCCAAAAGCCTGGCTCTATCCCTGCCAGTCGTGTCGTCAATCAGCGAATTTAAAACTGAAACAGAGGCTATGGTATCCCAGGCCCTTTGTATTTTAGGTCGGGATGGATAATTTGGGCTCGGTCCAGCCAGCCAGGCATTCGAGGCTTCAGCGAAGCATGCAATCTCGCAGTTTGTAGCCGGGGAGGCTTTAAGGATTTTACCTGCGAGATCGGAGATGCTATGGACTGAAGCCAAGAATGCCGGCAGAGCAATACTGGAAATTTTGCGAGTACCCAAACCACCGTACCTTATCGGTAATTACTGGTGAATTAATTGATGTTAAGAATTGATTATGATCATATTGATCTCGGATTTGGTTGCCCACACCTACGTCGCCTATATCCTAGCTAATCGAACGAGCGAGCAAAGCGAACGAAGTTCTCTGCGGCGCTACCACGAACTTCGAATCTCGAACTTCGTATATCTCCGTTTCGGTCGCTCGAGTACCATACACCATAAGTGCGATAGAGACGGAGATATACGAAGTTCGAGATTCGAAGTTCGTGGTTATAGCTCTGATTCAGCTTTGGCCGAAATTTCGGTATGTCCGGATGTCACGCTGTCCCGCTGTTCTCCTCTATAGGCCGCATTTCTCAACCGATTCTCGTGGAATTTTGTAAGCAGAGCTATAACCACGAACTTCGAATCTCGAACTTCGTTTATCTCCGTCTCTATCGCACTTGTGGTTAATGGTACTCGAGCGACATAGACGAAGATATACGAAGTTCGAGATTCGAAGTTCGTGGTAGCGCCGCTGGTTCGTTTATTGCCTTTTTGACCGAGTTACCTTAAACGCGAGATGATGAGGGCGTTTTCCCTAAACATGAGCGTTGCCTGAAAAGCTGTTTACGCTAAACGAAAGCTGCCGATGAAGCAGTATGCCTGAAAAGTGAAAATGACTATTTAAGTAAATAAATACCAATGTAGGTACCTATTCTTCTTTTTCTTTCTTCTTCATGTTTAAAAGATAAGCTCTTGTCGGTGTTCTTCTTCTTCTCTTACTTAAGAGCTAGGCTCTTGTCGGTGTAGCTCAAAGTAGGCCCTCCATCTACTCCGATCCCACGCAATCTCTTTGATCTCACGATATGACCCAACATCAACTCTCTCTTGTCGGTGTTATTGTGCGGAAAGTAACACAAAACAATCATATTGACAGAATCGCGTGGTTTATCTTTGCCTTCTCTATTTTACACACTATCTCCACTTATAATAAATCTCTAAATTAAAAAAAGAATCAGCCAGTTTGAAACTAAGCTTTGCGCGGTTCGAATGTTCTCAGCATCCCATGAACGGAAAAATATGAAACATTTTATATAGGTACATTATTATTCTAGCTGCAACTTAGGATAGTTTTTATCCGACTGCGACAGTTAATTAATTTTCCGAAATATACGACTTCATTTAATTTTTCATTTATTTTTATTGAAATCAAACGCTGCTCCAACTGTCAGCTATAAGAACCGTCAAATTTTCGTCAAAATGGCGGAATTGCTTTGCCTTTCACTTATTAATAATTTAAATCCCGTCTACGATAGACCTTTACGAGACAAATGCTAAAATATAAACCATAAAAAAATATTCGATTCTGATATGAGAACTTATATGCGCAAATGTCGTTTTATGTCGTAATTTCAATAAATGAAATCAACAAATTTGAACAATATAATTAACACGAATTTGTTTTTTTTGAATGACAATGGCACGCGCTCGGCGCATTCAGCCAAAGTACCTGCGGCGCTACCACGAAAACCGATACTCAATGTTCATATATTTGCATCCCTGTCACTCGAGTATGGTTAGTGCGATAGAGATAGAGATACCCGAATATTTTCGAATTCCGAAGTTCGTGGTTATAGCTCAGGAATCGAAAATATGGTAAATAATCATAATGTATTTTCTCGAAAAAGAATTTAAAATAAATATAGTCAAATGGAGAAAAAAACAAAGCAAGAGGTTATATAGGTAATGATTAAGTTATAAGAGTCCAAAGTTTTAAGAGGGGGTATGTTCTGTCCCTTTTCCGCAAAACGCACCTTCATATTGAAACGATTGTTTTTTACTATGACGCTCGAGTATATTGACGTCACAGACGTCACAGTCCCTCATCGTTTTCTCACTCTAACAAGCGACATTAAAACGGATGTAGCTTCATAATTTTTTGAGATATTTGAATGGGAGTTTCATTATCTTCTATCTATTTATACATAATAAATGCCTATGTCCTGACTGACTTATTCACTCACTCACTCACTCACTCACTCATCAACGCACAGCCGAAACTACTAATCTTAGAGAGTTGATTTTTGCACAGTATGTTGCTTTTATAACGTGGGCTAGGGATAAAAAGGGATTTTTGAAAATTCTATAAAGGGTAAAATGGGGGTGCAAAGTTTGTATGGGAGAACCTTTTTTTTTTGAGCTATAGACTTAAACTTTGTAGAAAAATTAGTTATTAGAATACAAATGAAACACTTTCAGCGTTTTGGAAAATTCCACCCCTACGGGGGTAAAATAGGGGTGCAAGGTTTGTATGGGGGAAACATTTTTTTTTAAATAGAGACTTAAAACTTTGTAGAAAGATCAGTCATTAGAATACAAATAAAGAACTTTCAGGGTTTTAGAAAATTCTACCCCTAAAGGGGTAAAATAGAGTGCAAAGTTTGTATGGGAAAAACTACTTTTTTTTAAATAGAGACTTAAAACTTTGTAGAGAAATTATTCATTAGAATACAAATAAAGTACCTAGATTCAGTGTTTTAAAAAAATCTACCCCTAAGGGGGTAAAATAGGGGTGCAAATTTTGTATGGGGGAAACAATATTTTTTTTAAATAGAGACTTAAAACTTTGTAGAAAGATTAGTCATCAGAATACAAATTAAGTACTTTCAGCGTTTTAGAAAATTCTACCCCTAAAAATAGGGGGTAAAATAGGGGTGCAAAGTTTGTATGTGGGAAACTATTTTTTTTAGCTAGAGTCCTAAAACTTTGTAGAAAGATTATTTAAATACAAAGAAAGTACTTTCAGCGTTTTGGAAAATTTCACCCCTAAGGGGGTAAAATAGGGTGCAAAGTTTGTATGGGAAAAAAATATTTTTTTTAATAGAGACTTAAAATTTGGACGAAAAATTACTTATTAGAACATGAAAAATACTACATTCGGCGTTTTACAAAAATCATTCCCTAAGGGGGTTAAAAAAGGGTGCAAGGTTTGTATGGGGAACACTTTTTCTGAGCTAGACACTTAAAACTTTGTAGAAAGATTACTTATAAAAATACAAAAAAAAGACTTTCAGCGTTTTGAAAAAATCTATCCCTAAGGGGGATAAAAAGGGGTGCAAAGTTTTTATCAGGGAAAGTTTATGTTTTTGAGTTAGAGACTTGAAACTTTGTAGAAAGATTACTTATTAAAATACAAAAAAAGAACACAAATCGTTTTAGAAAATTCCACCCCTAATAGGGTTAAAAAGGAGAGCAAGCTTTGCATGGGCAATACTTTTTTTTGAGTTAGACTTAAAACTTTGCAAAAAGATTACTTATTAGAATACTAAAAAAGAACTTTCAGCGTTTTAGAAAACTCCATCCCTAAGGGGATCCTTAAGATCCTTAAGAAGGGTAGCCAGTGTTGTGTGGGAAAAACTTTTTTTTTTACTAGACTTAAAACTATTCAAAATGTTACTTATTAAAATTAATAATAAAGTACTTTCAGAGTTTTAGAAAATTCCACCCCTAAGTGGGTTAAGAAAGCTTTGTATGGGCAACACTTTTTTTGAGCTAGAGACTTAAAAGTTTACGAAAAAAGTTCTTCTAAGGGGGTTTAAAAGGGGGTTCAAATTTTAAATGGCGAGCAATAAAATTTTAAAGTGTGAGTAAGAGATTTTTAACTTCGGTCTTATTCTGTACGTTAAAAGACTACAAAACTGATTTCAGAGTTTTTCCAAATTCATCCCCTAAGAGTGTTAAAATTGGTTCAAAGTTTGAGTATTTCAAGGCATTTTTAAAGTATGAGATTTTTAACTTTGGTTTTAGACTGTTTGTTCACAAACTAGAAAATGAACATCAACTTTTTTTTTAATTATCCCCTAAAAGAGGGTTCAAATTTTGTATTGAGAGAAATCATTTTCTAAGACGATAAAAAGTTCTACGCGGACGAAGTCGCGGGCAACAGCTAGTAGTGAATAAATCCATAGTGTGCAGGTTTCCTTACGACGTTTTCCTTCACCGAAAGCAAGTGGTGGTCGGATAAACTAGTAAAGTAAGTTTACCGACTCAGAAAATTATAAATGATGTTAGCATTTGACAGGCAAACTGCTATAGATAAGGGTACTTGAATTTAGACAAACTGCTTCTTAGTCAATTACACATGTAAGGCATGCTTCATCGGCATCTTTCGTTTAGGATAAACAGCTTTTTAGGCAAAGCTCATGTTTAGGTACCTATAACGCCCTCATCGGCATCTCACGTTTAAGGTAAATTGATAAAAACCGGCCAAGAGCGTGTCGGGCCACGCTCAGTGTAGGGTTCCGTAGTTTTTCGTCCGTCACAGTAAGCGTGTGAAATTATTTTGTAATTTTATTCAAAAACTATTCAACCTATCAAGTTCAAAATAATTTTCCTAGAAAGTTTGTATAAAGTTCTACTTATGAGATTTTTTTCATATTTTTAAAACTTATGGTTCAAAAGTTAGAGCCGCCCTCTAACTTTTTAACACATTTTTTTTTACTTCTGGAGTGATTATCTCAGAAAATATTAACATTATCAAAAAATGATTGTAGCAAACCCCTCCTCATTTTTAAATACCTATCCAACAATATATCACACTTTAGGGTTGAAATGAAAAAAAAAACACTCCCCACGTTACGTATAGGGAAAGTACCCTAATAAAAAATAAAAAATCACTTTTTATTTTACCACTTTGTCGGTGTGATTAATATACATATTAGTACCAAATTTCAGCTTTCTAGTGCTAACGGTTACTGAGATTATCCGCGGACGGACGGACAGACAAAGCAAAACTATAAGGGTTCCTAGTCGACTACGGAACCCTAAAAAGGAGGCCTGTTGTTGCCCGCCTTACTATGATATCTACATATCTAGCCATCTCGTCCATTTCTTAGCACTTCAGTTTCATTGATGAAAGTTATAAGCTACATTGATGTATGAATAAATTATATGATCGTTTCGAATTATATTCGAATTATACTCTCCGGACCTCAGCATTGTCGCTGGTATGTTCGACGGCTGAATACAGCTGTGCGGTCTGGCTGAACAGCGCCCACAGTTCCCTGGTTGACGTCCAAGTCCACCACACGATGCGCCTCATCTCGGGATGCCTTAAGCCTACTCCAACTTACTGGCTACCAGTCCTATCCCATATACTGCCTCCTCATATGCGAAGAGAAAGATGCCTTGGACTAAAAATACAAAAAATCCGGGCATCTCCAACACTACCCGTCCATGAAGACCTAGCCGACTTTAAAAAGACAAGACTAAAGTCACGTCACCCTCCAGCGCTGAGATTCCATGATCCTGAACCAACTTCCAACCTACAGGAATCCTGGGCATCTGAATGGGAGCAAGATCTCTTCCTGATGATATCTTCAAGCCTAATCCCAAGGCGCGACCTGCTGGCTTTGAAGAGCCCCGACGCGTTTGGTGCATGCTAAATCGGATAAGGACAAGAGTTGGGAACTGTGCTTACTTATGGCACAAATGGAACTGGTGCGAATCAGCAGTGTGCCGGTGTGGAGCTCCCGAGCAGACTGTTCACCACACGGTATTTGACTGCCCTCTAACCAAATACCACGGGCAAGTGGAGGATTTTAAAACTTTAACCAAAGACGCGGTAACGTACTTGAAAACCGTAAATCTTTGAAGTAGAGATATAAAAACAAGCCATACGAAAATAAATATGATCGATCAGCGGTATACAGTGTGTGTCTACGACCCGTGCTTTTTTTAAAGGAGGTTAAAATAACGTATATTTATAATGTAATCATGATACTAATTTAATTTATAGACTAAATTTCAGCCTTTGTTCATTTTCTAACAACATTTTAATTGCCAGCAATGTACAGCGAAGTAAATTGACAAGTTAGTGTAAATGACAGCTCTTCATACTTTGTTTAGTACGACGTCATACACCTAGTACATTGAAGGTTCGGATTTTGGAAATTTAATTATGCAGTTATTTTACATAGTTATGATTTACTAATACGTGCAAACGATTGTTAACGAAGCATATTATCATCAGTCTTAATAAAAGCCCGGGTCGTAGACACACACTGTATACAGGATGGATATTAGTAATGACATCATTCCTGACGCCATACTTAGCCCTCACCAAGCCTACGCTATGAGTAAGTAAATTAATAGAGGGCAATAAGGAATTTGCTATGGTCACCGTGAATGATCTAAGGCTGATCTAAGCCTAGATTAACATTGCATAAATCGGAATAGGAATGACGATTTCGCTAATATTTATAGATGTACAAAATATACTGGTCTGTGCTCTTTGTAGAATGCCGGAATCATTCAGAATACATTTAATTTAAGTACCTAGGTATCATCCTTCGTACCTACGAAGGACATCAGAGCAAAAAAAAACGAAGGGGCTTTTATTTAGCCTTATAATTATTCCCATTTTCTGATTTCAACCGTTTCCAATTTTTACGGATTCCTTATTCTATACGGATTCCTGTTATCACAATATCTGGGGGCACGGTAGTGCCCCCGCCAAGGACGAGTGTTATCTTTACGAATGCATTCCAAATCTAGGTGGCTAACCTACACCTGCGGAGGCAGAAAAATAACGGCCTGTGTAGGCATGAATGGAAATCTTTTTAGAGAGATTGCACAGCGGAATGTCATTACAATAAAATTTGGAGCAACCGCAACCATAATATATAACATAATGCTCTGTAGTACCTTGTGGTGTTGTGTTCCTGATGATTAGTAGGTAAGGTTACCAGAGTTCCCGGGGAACTGCTATGTTGAGAGTGAGGGACCTGTATTTGTCACTAGCTGGAGACATAACAAATGCTCAAATCAATAAAGCGTCAGCCAGCATTGCTGCTTGTGTCTCCAGACGTTAGGTACGTTTGTAATATTGTTTAAGTATGCCATCATGCTGCACTGATTAATATTCATCCTCCGCCAAAAAATAATCATACCTAGCACAATAAAAACAAAACAATTCAACGGAAACAGACGTGAAGACATGCAATTATCCAAGCGTGAGCGAAGCGTAACGCGCGGGGGCGGGGGATACGGGCGGGGACAATTAACTAATATGGCGGTTTAATTGGCAGGTGCAGTCTTCATTACTAGACGGTGGAGCCGTCTATCTATTCATAAAACATTTCTATCTGTAAACTGTAAGCCCTCCGATATACCTACACAAGATTCATAGCAACAATGCGGTAGGAGGTCAGACTTACCTACGCTGGTAAGCTTGGGGCGAAATGGTGGTAATCGTTTTGAATAACAGGCAAGCTGCGCCTGAGTCTTTACTATTCGTCAATCCTTAGATACTATGAATATCGGGTAAGGAATCTCATTATGTAAATTCATGACACGTAGCACTCATGCCGTCGAGTTTATGTGATAGGTGGTGTCTGTAGTAAGTGATTTTAAACTGAATATAAGTTTTAATTTTGTAAGGTTACACAGGATTACTGATTTGAACCTACTTACTCATCATTCCGATCCCAGGCCAGTTTTCCGCTTCGGATAAACTCCCTATCGCACACCTCCGAAGTGAAAATTCACCCGAACGCAGTGACGGTGCCGTGACAGTACACTCATCGTACCACGGCATTGAACGACGATGATGGACGACAAAAAAACTTGACAACCCTAACTACTTAGGTGAAAGAGCACGTGTTATGTGATAAAACGGGATACCATACGCTCCCTTCATCTGTATTTCCTGAGAACTACGATCTAGATGCCTTCATAACAAGAGTGAATGAATAGGCAATTACTGAACCAGTGAGCTTAAGCTCTGTCGTCGCTTACCATCAGGTGAGACTAGGGCTTGGGTCAATCACTGCACAGTCTTCTATAAAGAAAAAAAACCATTATTTGAATTTTTCTAGCTGCTAAATATGGGTTTTTTTATACAGAGGACCTTATATAGTTATAACAAGTATTAGTAGGTATCACATTATTATTTATTCTGTCTGTGCCTACGTCAAGCAACGGTTTAGAAAATCTGGTTCTGTCGTTCTATCGAACATGGTCTGTTGTTGAAGTAGGTAATTGCCTGATGTGGCCATAGATACTTCAGTTGTGATTACTTCCTCTCTTATAGGTACACAATAATGAATCTAAGCCGGATGTTTAACATCTCACAATGAATCTCCACGTTATCACGACATAATTGGATTATAAGTAAGCATGGCAATAGGTCCTTCAAAAGTTTCAAAACCCCTTAATTTAGTCGCATTGACGAAACATACTTAGCAATACACCTGCATTATACTTAGTCCCCGCTCATGTCCATTTCCCGATTAGGCAGCACGATTCCACAAAACTGATTATGTATTTATTTCGCTGCAATTTACATTTTTTTAATCTGTAGATTCGTTGGTTCTGAATCAGACATGATTGTTGCGAAATTAAGTCAAATTACGTGGTGGGTCTAATTTTATTAGCGATTTGAGTTAATGCTCGTGATTACGTACGGGATCGTAGGGAGGGTAAAACAATGCTCGGGTGTTATAGGATATTTATTATTTAAATCGGCGTGGCATGAGACGGTACGAGCGTTAAGTATAGACGAGAGCGGTTGGTAATTCGGTAATCAGTGGTTGCAAGTTCACGGTGGGACAAGGTCACTGGCGCCCAACGAGATAATTTAGCCTAAGCATCGGCGTCTTGCTGGCGGCCTGTACCCCGATGGTTCATCGTCATATTGACCCAATTCCAAGAGTAATAGCATGTTGTACTATGTTGCCCTGGCGTAGTTACCATCATAGGCTCAGGCGTAGTTGTTCGTGGTAAATTTTTGTAATGGTAACGCTGCAAATTTCTCACTTAATATTATATTATTTTGCATAGTTTTTCACTACCCAAGGCGGTCTCCAAGTAATCAATCACTTTTTAGCGATAAGGCTGCCTGTTGTCTAGCACTGTTTTTGTTTGGGTAATTTAATTTAATTTTCTTTTGTGTAGGTAGGTAGGTAGGTATGTTTTGTGAGCGTTAAAGAGTATTTGTCTTCAAAATCATCCTTAAGAAATAAATATAAGCTACTTATTCTCCGTCTGAGGAAAGCGTCGGCGGAAACCTCTTTATACCCTGAGAACTTTACGGTTTTGCTCTATGAAAACACAACAATATATCGATATCAGCCATATTTTTACACCAAGAAATAGGTTGGGTAATTTGACTAAATATTCATTAATAATCCACCTAAATTTAATACCGATACGGTAAAAAATAATGAAAAGTAATCTTCATAAATTCAGTAAAAAATAGGCGAAAATGGTATAAACTTTCTTTACTTTATAATTGACTACGTTTATATATATACTACTCAAAAGAAAATAGGGGCCACTAAGTATTTTGATTGCTACGTGAAAAATATAGTAGATACTGAAGGAGGCCGGACATCATTAATTAGTCACTTATTAATTAGTTTACATCTAAAAATTTACTCAAAAACAGAAATATGTAAGTGGCCCTTATTTTCTTTTGAGTAAGTATACATTCTTTGGGATACGCGCATAATCCACTTATTTTTGTTAATGAATAAACCTTTCTATAGGCCAGATGAAATTCAATATTATCTCAAGGTCGTAAAATATTTAATTAAAATGCCGTTATTTCCTGATGCATATATTTTTGGATTCAGGTAGTAAGTCTCCAAATTTGTGTACTCAAACCAGCTTGCGGTTTAATTTTTTTTCCTAACTTCCGGTCCATAGAATTATTGATGTCAATAGTAAATTAAAGTTGTTTAGAATAACATATAAAAGCCGTATACAAATAATTTGCCTGATATTGAATTATTAAAAAAAAAACCGTAATTTTCTCAGGGTATTATATTAGAGTCTCTAGTGTTGTAAAAAATATCGGTTAATTCGGAAAATATACTAGTTTACCTTTCAAATTAAAGGGAATGATGGAGAAATTTATTAGTATGAGTAAGTAGGTAGGTTGAAGTGTGTTGTGGGCGATGGGCTAGCAATCTATCACTGCAACATCACATTTTGTCGATCTTTTATACCCACATTTATGCTAAAAGTGGCACTGGAACACAAGTTTCATGTGCTCTGCCTACCCCTTTTAGGGATAAAGGCGTGATGGTATGTATGTATGTATGTATGTAAGTAGGTAGGTATAAGTCGCTTTCGTGAAAAATATTTTCGCAGGAATGATATTTTCAGAAATGTAAGTAATTTCTTTCGGTGAGCCAGGCCAGCCCTCAATTTCGACGCCAAATAAAAACCTAAATGATTCGTAAATAGAACATGTAACTACCTAGGTAGGTACCTAGACGTATTATAAGAATGTGAATAACGGTCTTTCAAGAACACCTAAATGTCGGTATTAACATATTCAATCTACCCTTTCACAACAAGGGTTCACGCTTAAACTTCATAACGTCTGTTGAATTGCGAAATGAAAAATGTGTCACGTGCTGTCTTGAGCCGATCTAGAGGGCGGAGTCCCTAACTCCACAATGAGGATCCTGGGGCGCCTAAGGATTCCTAATTCCAGGGTGAGGGTTCCGTTTCCGGGGCCTGCTGCTTAGTAAATTGCTGAAGAAAGGGTCCCGCAGGCAGCCATTGTGAACCGATTCCTGCGACAAAACATTGTTAAAATCGTGTAGCCGATCAACTCTTTTGTGTCGTTGCGCACTCCTTAATTATGTGGAACAATGAAAGGGTCATATTTTCTATTTAATTTACAGAGGGCATATACGGTGTGTTCTAGAAAATAATTGAGCGAATTTCTTGATAGTGAAAAAAATGTAGGTACCGTTACTGACTTTTCAATCTTTTCATCACATTATTGTGTCTACAAAACTGCTAAAATGTCCTATTTCGGGTTTTACAAAGTCCCCATCATGGGGTAGAAGAACCAGTTTTGGCCAATTCAAAATTAAGGTTTTAGGTAAAAAAATTGTATTGAAATCGGTAGTAGACTTTTTATTTTCTCATATTTCCACGAATCGAATTTGCCATTTCATTTCTTTTTGTGTACCCCTTTTTGGGATACAGGCCTGACTATATGTATGTAGGTACCTATGTATGATACAAATTGAAATGTTATATAAGTATCTAATGTTATTATATGAAAATAATGACACTTACAGTAATTTGGACATAAAGGGCATTGGACAACTTTGTGTGACAAAAATTGTCGGTTTTTTTAATAATCGTTTAGACTTTAGAGGACCTCTTAAGAGGATTGTGAACCTGTAATTTTTCATACGAAAAGCGATAACGTTTTTCACCCCGTAAACATTCTTCGATTATTATAATTTTTGGACATGTTGTAGATATAATGAAAAACTAGGTCTGTACGTTTTAATTTTTAAGAAATATTGCTTACGTTAAAAGTTATTAGCATCTAAAAATCGATATTTTTGACTTAAAAACTTTGTCTATCGTTTTATTTTTTTTTAATTAATCTAAACTGATTTGCTAAAAAAAGAAAACGTACAGACATATATTATAGTGTACTGAATCTAATAATACCAAATTTATTTCATTTCTTAAAGGTTTAGGGGTGTAAAAACGTTATCACCCGGAACAATATTTCAACAAGGAAATGTAGGCAATTGCCTCCAGGACTAGCTACTCTCTCTATCGCACGATACGGGTGAGGCACAGAGCGGTGTGAAACAGATAGAATTTTTTAAAATACCTTCTGGTGCCGCGTATCGGCACTTCACAATCCTCTTAATATAAAATTAAACGCGTTAAACAATATCGCCGAGATATTTAAGTTTTGTTTATAATTTTTCAGTATGACCTGTGGAAAATATAATATATATCTAAATATCTCGGCTCCGATGTATTTTAGAGTAGGTACTTATTACATTTCATGACAAAGTATGTTTGTTTTGAATAGATCTATCATAATCTACCACTTTTACGAGTGGCCGCACACCTAAAATATTTACCCAAAAGGGATTTACCTTTGCCAAAAAGAGTACAGTAGCAGTAATCGATGTCGATTGTCGATCCTTTTTATTTATTTGACATTCGGCGTTTAACGTCATCGAAACCATATCGAAACTGACCGGCGGCAGGCGGAATCAGGATACGTCAAAGTGTGATTATATTGTAAAAAAAACATTCAGACAGAGAAATATAGACCAGCAGTCTTATTTGTTCTTGTTAAGTCGATACCCTAACTCCTTTTCTCACAAAATACTGTCAGAAGAAAACATTGAGTTAACCTCAATCATAACATCACTACTTGTTCTGCGGGTATGTGGTTTTGTTACCCTGTTGATGAGTATGGTCGCCATAGGTAGGGTTGCCAGATTTTTTTGGACAAATATAGTAGGTACATCAATATGTACCTACTATATTTGTCCAAAAAAATACCCAATGGTTAACGGTCTTAAAAATAAAGTACCTACACACAAAAAAATAAAGTAGGTATTTGATTATTTGTAGTAGAAAATATGTCTTTTTAACTGAAGTTTGTGTATTTGGAATTTATGATAAAAATATAGTAGGTATTTTAGCGTACTTTATCTTTGTATATTATAAAGTACGCGGAGCCAAAATATAGTACAATACTATATAATATATAGTACGTCTGGCAACCCTAGCCATAGGTCCCGTGGATTCGCAGCTCTGAATGAGGGATCTGTGTTTGTCTCTAGCTGTCAACACCACGAATCCTCAAATAAACAAAGGGTCGGCAACGCGCTTGTGACTTCTCTGAGTCGTAACTGTCGTAAGCACCCATAGGCTTAAGGATGACTCACGCTAGAACGGGCCGTGTCCGGCCCGGGCCGTTTTCTAAGAAAAACGACGGCGTTTTTGAGCGGAAAAGCCATACCGAGCCGTGCTAGCGTGAGTCATCCTTAAGGCGCTGTCAACACCAAAAACTCGCACACTGTCTATTTGTATCGGAGTAAGCGAGAGCGAGTGTTACTTGAGCGGCCAGGTTTTAGACGAAAATAATGAATAAATATTGAAATAAAAAAAAGTGTGGATTATTTGTGAAATATGGCTCGTCTACGGTTTAGGTATGAATATGTGGACTTCGTGTTTTTAATTGCAGACGCATACGTCAAAAAAATAAGGACTTAGAACCGTTTAAGATGATTTTAAGACCAATCTTTGCAATTATTTTCTATCGAGCCGATTTCATCCAATTATGTTTCGAGTCCGTCTACGGTCTTGGAAATATGATGAATATTAACTTATATTTTTTTTGATGTGCTAGAACAAATAGTTTTTCTTATACAACTGCTCAAATAATATCAATTTCAACAAATTTGGTCTTGTCAGCCTCTTAAGAGTGTCTAAGCTCTTCATAGAAGGAGTAGACTCGGGCTGGACCAGAAAACTCTGGAAATCCAGTAGGAAGCAACTCAGAATTATATCTGGGGTGTTCACAGGTCACTTCGGGGTCAAGGATCTCTTGGCCAAGATGGGACTAACGGATAGTTTGGACTGTAGAATGTGTGGCGAGGAGGATGAGACTATGAAACACTTATTGTGTGAATATCATGCCCTTGCCAGACAAAGAATGAATTAATTTGTTAACGGCTATCCGCAACCGAAGGAATTCAAGGTGCTCCCGGTGAACTGCATCATCCATTTTGTGGAAATGATGGAGCAAGCCTGGGATCAGGCATAAATTATTATTATTATTATTTATTTATTTCAGATAACTATGTAATCCATATTGACAAAAACAACAGACACAGACAACATCACAAAAGTAACCGTTCTAACAAATAAATGAACACTAGACAAAATAAAATTACAATAAAAATAAATAAATAACTAACTACCTACTTGTCGTATGTCACACAACCTCTGAGACAATCGACCCCCTGTTTTTGGAAGAGACATTGACACATTCTGTCCGCAATCATTTTCAGAACGCTGTTGTGACTACCCCTCAGTCGCTGCTGCAGCGTGTACTTCTTGCGCATGATAGCGTGGAAGCCGTCGACGCGCGCGCTCACGAACATACCTGACGCGCTGCATCGCCGGGGCAGTCCCATCAGCATTCTGAAAGAATTATTGTAAAGGACGCGCAGGGCGTCGTAAGCTCGTCGTGTATACCTAACCCATAGGCTTCCCGTGTAAAATGTTTGGCATAACGATTTAAACAAAGTTATTTATAAAGGAGAGGGCAAATGCACAAAAGATCCGACTGGGTCGAAGTGCATCCGAAAGGGCCCTTAAGATAAGATAAGATAAATTAAGGCCCTACCCCGAGCCAGATATGCAAAAATACCCCAATCATATCCTATTTTTGCCACCTATAGGCTACGGTATCTGCTCAACATCAAGCGAGCCGTATGGTAGTTTGCCACCGTCGTTGTTTAAAAAAACATGCGTCAAAGCATAAGTGAAGCACCCTGTTGTAAGAGGAGCGCATGTGGTGGCGCGCGAGTGCAGCTCTATTGTTCCCCCATGAGCAGATTACTATAATCATGGCGTCCGTAATGTGGTAAATGATAAGGTGTGCTCTAGTGCTCAAAACATATGCTTTGTAACTCATTCGTTCCAGCAGGGCACCCCGGTTAGGACTGTTTTGTTTAAACAACCCTTAAATTGAGGTTTCCTTCAACGGTTGGATAGTGTCGCGGGTAAAGTTAGACTGACGTAACATCCGTTGGTAAGATACCTGAGGCGTAATTGCGTAACTTTACGACCGAGCATTTGGACAACTCAACTTTTACGTTTCAAAAATGACGTTTAGATCAACCTGACGTACGGTAAGATAAAATAATGTATTTCATGATAAGAAATTACAGTATAAATGCGCAAGTAGGTACATGTCAAAACTATAATAATTTTATATCGTGATCGTCAAAAACAAATAACATGATAACAACAATATTAACACAATCAATGTCAACAAAGTAAAGTACACAATTTTCACAAGCAATTAAACAATACGCAATCGACAAGGTAACAGTCGACGCCAAAAATATGTTTACAGTTTTCGCCTTATTACAATGGAATAAGGTGCAAAAGTGTAAACATATTTTTGGCGTCGACTGTACCTAGTTACTAATTCGTATCTTGGATTCTTGCCATTGGTAGATGCAGAGCCGTCCGGCTTTTACTCGTATATCTTGAATAAGCACTAGGGTTCGCTAGGATTCATTTATACCCAACATTACCTATATCAGAAAAAATGTATGGCGGAATGTATCCGGAAAGCAAATGGTTATCACTTTTGGACCTTCTCGGCATTGAAATAGAGTCGCAATAATCAATCATTTGCTTTCGTCAACTTTACTTAAGTTAAGCTATTGTAACCTAGGTTTTCGTGCATCGGTTTTTAGGTACATAATAGAACATAATAGTACAGACGTAATCTGGGTATATAAAATCACTGGATATAAGAGTATACCTACCATGAATTACAGTTTTGTATCATGCTACATCCTAATTAGCAGTAAGCCAAAGGCAAAACCCACGCTAACCATAATGCGAATCTCTAATCAAAGCTAATTAGAATCACCAGTAATTCTGATCGCCCGCGGGCTTCCTAGTAGTTAGCTTATGTACATGGGCTTAGGTGCAGTATAACCTAGATTGCGAGGATCAATCGAGGATCGGCTCATTATGCACGAACAGACGCCGGTCTGTCATTACGGCAAATGGGGGCAAATTGTGCACATCTAACGCACAGCCGCCGCTTATACCGACTGCCGGTAAAAGCGTGAACTCGAATCGTTTCAGCACAAAGTATATGCTAATGTGAGTACGCGGGGAATAGCAATGGTGTAGGTATACTGTCTAACGCATAGACGAAACGGTGGGATCACCGATTTATTATATTTACCTACTGCCTAAGAGGTGTAAACGGTTTTAATATCTCTCAAGTGTAAAATTTTAATCGCTTTATTAATCGTAGGCTATTAGGTTTATTACATCATCATCCTAGCGTTATTCCTGGTTGTGTCCTAAAGGAGCCCGGGGTCCGCTTTGACACATAATCCCAAGATTTGGCATAGGCACTGAATATAATTAAAAAATATAAACATTTTATCTATATGTAGATTAGGTAGGTACATATAAATGCCTATGTCCTGCCTGACTGACTCACTCACTCACTCATGAACGCACAGCCGAAACTACTGGGGCTGAAATTTACACCAGAACTACTTTTTAAAACGTAAGCAACGGATAAGAAGGGATTTTTGGACAGTCCACCCCTAAAGGGGTTAAATAAGGGTGCAAAGTTTGTATGGGGGAAACTTTATTTTTAGAGCTAGAGACTTAAAACTTTGTGGAAAGATTACTTAATAGAATACAAATAAAGTGCTTTCAGCCTTTGGGAAAATTCTGCCTGTAAGGGGGTTAAAAAGGGGTGAAAATGTTGTAAGGTCAGTGCGGCCTATTCCGTCTGCGGGGTATTTCCGTACAACGGCTTTTGCGGTAATTCTAACCACAATACGCACTAGCCGACTCGATCGATAAAGCAGCGACTGTATTTGCTACCAACAGTCAAAAACAGATGGCGCTATGTAGGCAGCACCTTGAAAGTTTCGGTTGACCTCCGAAGTCAAAACAAGAGTTCGGAGCGTTGCTCCTTTTTTTGAAATTGCGATCAGAAAATGAGGATTACGGTTTAGTAAGTATGTTTATTATATTGTTCGTTAATCAGGCTTATTGGTAGTTTGATCCATTTTACATTATCGTTACTTGTTGTGAAACTACAGGTTGTTAAAAATGTATAACTTCTCAACTCTCAAGTGGGAAAAAGCCGTCCGGTATGAATTGGTCAAAAGCGTCATATGCCGGAATATACCCATTTCTAATATTGCCAACCTTTTTTAAATTTACGAAACTATGTGTCGATTATATTTTCTAAAAATGCAGAGATGATCGAAATCTAAGTATCAAAATTCTGTATTTTTATTCTAGAATTGTAAGCTGGTTTGACTTGTAAATGCATAATTGCACCATGTCGCACAGGTCATTGTTTTAACTAACAAGTAGACTTGATTTTAAACCTCAATAAAACGTTTATTACTACTGATTTTCAAAATAGGCCAGAATAGCCCCAAAAAAATATATTTGGCCATAAAATAAAAAATAAACCTTAAATTTAATTCTCTAAGGTTTAGTTTCGATCAAGAGTACATTTATATTTGCTTACAAAACGTACATATTTGTAATACGTCCTGGTACACGAAAAGTAACTGCTAGACGGAAAAGCCCCAAAACCTAGGGAAAATCCGTCTGCTGACATGTTTTCAAAAAAATATCATATTTAAATAACCTGAAGTATTAGCTGTTTTACACAAATATCATCGAAAAGTTAAATAAATGCTTAACCTATTATAAGCATCAAGTTTATTAAAAAGTGAATAATAACATGGCCAACCAAATTGAACTAATACAAAAATACGACGGTTTTGCCCTCATTGACCTTATAACTAACGGTTTTTTTTGCAAGAGACTTAAAACTTTGTAGAAAGATTACTTATTATAATAAAAATAAAGTACTTTCAGCGTTTTGAAAAATTCCACCCCTAAGCGGGTTAAAAAGGGTTGCAAAGTTTGTATGAGGGAAACTCTTTTTTGAGGTAGAAGCTTAAAAGTTTGTAGAAAGATTACTTATTGAAATACAAAAAAAATATTCAGCGTTTTAGAAAATTCCACCACTAAGAGGAAATATTGTTTTTTGAGCTAGAGACTTGAAACGCTGAAATAAGAAGGTTAAAAGAGGGTTCGAACTTTGTATACTTAGAGAGCAAGACATTTTTAAAGTAAGAAATTTGTAACTACGGTTTCAGACTGTTTACTATGAGGGTTCAAAGGGGGTTCTAAGTTTGTATAGAGAGCAAGACATTTTGAAAGTAAATAAGAGATTTGTAACTTCGGTTTTAGACTGTTTACTAAAAGATTACAAATCTAATTTGAATGTTTTTAAAAATTCATTCCTTAAACAAACATTTAGACGATAACATGTTCTACGCGGACGAAGTCGCGGGCAACAACTAGTACAATCTAACCTAAGGTACCACCGGCAGCGAAGCGGGGCCTAAGCTACCATTGGTTAAGGCGACAGAGAGATAAACTTTCTGAGCATCCGCGCCGTGTCCCGGAGTACTGCCTTCTGTATCTGACCCCTTACCCAGCCATCTAGCAAGAGTCTCGAAAGGTGTTGGTTGAGACTCTTCGCTATTAGACCGTTCGCCGAACCAATATCGGGAGAATGATAGCCGAATCAACAGCCCTCATGGCGTTTACATCGTGAGCACGGTACTTGCTGGCCAATGTTCTTCTCGGCTTTCACGAAGTTCATCGTCCGTCAATGTCCTGTTAGCACAATCAGGTTTATTGGTTACAATGAACTGCCCGTGACGTCTGATCGATCCCAATTGAGTGTGGCAAGACCATTTTCGATAACTTTGCAGGTGTGTAATTAGATTCAGATTCATTTATTCACAATATAAGATTACATTATAAATTACATGTCAATTTACAAGAATCCCTATTGTGATCGTCAAGAACATTCAATCTTATAGTGCGGCACTTCTTTTTTTTTTTATTCCTAGTATTCCTACCCCTCCTCCTCCTCTGTAGTGTCCCACTGTTTGGAAAAGGCCAGCATCTACCTTTTCCAGACTTCCTGATCCCGAACAGCTTTTGGCCAATCCTTTATCCCAATCGGGCTGCCAGTCAGAGGCGATCCGAGTCTAGGTAAATTTCTTAAAAAACTAAACTAAACTGAGTAAATATATCGGTCCGCAGCACATGGGCCTCCCGAAGGACTCTGGTCAATATAACCAAACCCGTTCCTTTTGCCAAAGTTAACTATGCACTGATATAATTATCGACTTGTAAGTATATACTTTAGTTAGAAAGTAAATGATCTTTAGTGAAATATATTATCGGAATATCTACATTTTCAGCGTTTTCCAGTGATATCATTGAATAGAAAGATGTGTTGCTATACGGCCTATATGGCAATGCAATAGTGTCGTTTTTGATGCATACTTACACGCTCTATATACAAAAACTGCACAATAATTGTAATTATGAGTCGCTGCAGTCACTGGAAAGTGAGTGAAAATCGACTCGTACATAGATACGTTTTTATTTCAGTTTCGCTGCCCTCCTTTCTAATCTATGTCTGGAGATTTCAGACCCCTAAGACATGGTTTTCGAGATCACATGTGTCATAAGTCCTTCTTCGGATCCCAAACTAGCTAAGTTGGTAGGTGTATTTATGTTGGCAGGCACAATTTTTTTTATTCAAATCGGTTATCCGGTTTAAACGTGAAAAGGTAACAAACAGAGACGTATGGATTAGTGAAACAATAGACATGCAAATGTTTCAGAACTTTCATGTAAAACCATTAACTATCGTTAAAAACACTACAGATATAAAGCAAGGATTAATAAGGTTATCAACTCGAGCCAACCAGCATTCTTTGTAAGAAATTCCATACTGTAACGCACACATATCGGCATCGGAACAGCATCACCTCACCTCGAGCCGATGAGGTGAGGCGGCGCCGGTCCGGTGCCCAACGGTTACGTGTGCGACAACCTTTAGTGACTATTGATGAAGACATGCATGTTTGCGGTATGTAGGTGAAGGAAGACACACGTCAATTCGCATTCATAAGAACGCGAACGTCATTAGAATTGTCGTGAGTCTGTAATTTGAAGTAATTTGCGTAATAACCACAACCCTTGCACACTTTGCGCGGGTACCTTTGCAGCTTTGTAAGCGAGACCCAATTATGTACATATTTCATAGGTTTTAAGAACTGGTAGAGTTGTCGCGTAGCCAAGGAATTCAAGTTAATGAGAAAAATTTGTTGAACAATGTTTTTACCAATAGATAAGTCCATAAATAATTTTAGACTAGCGTCTGCTTGCGACTTTGTGTTGGTAACAGTAGGTATGTTATGTTGATGTACGGTTGAGGAAAATGAAGGTTTGACACATGTCAAAGCTCTATTTGAATGACGTTAAGGTCCAAAAATGCTAATCATTCAATCGTACCCTATGTTTAAATAATATTAATGTAAAGTTTCATAAAAATGCGTTTCGTAGTCTTTCGGGAAAGAGTTTGTAATAAACATTTCTCACAAACTTTCGAGTTTATTTTATAGTAGGCTACTCTTTTAATGATTTTGGTAGGTACCTCAACCATAAAAAAAAATAGATTGAATATATAAATATAAAAGATTAAATAAACCTATTAAAGAGAAAGGCCAGTGATAACTAAGACTATAGCTCTCTCTAATAATAAAAGTATTGGAAATCTATGTTATCAACCTTGTTAGGTTATAGTACATTACTTACCTAGGGCGGTTAAACAAAGAATGTCTCAGATCGCAGGTATTTGACGCCCGAGCCGAAGGCAAGGGCGATAAATATGCGCTCTGAGGCTTTCTTTATTACCGCCCGTGGTGAGTACAAAATTTTACGTCTCTATCTGGCCAGGAAGTGGGGTTTTCCGCACGCATAACGTGCGGAAATTCCTACTTTATGGCCTGCAGGTATGACGTAAAATATGCTATGAAATATCAGATTAAGGTAATTTCTAATAACATAGACACTATAGATTTAACGGCCTCCGTAGCCCATGCAGTTGGTAGTGACTCTGCCTACGAAGCTGGAGGTCCCGGGTTCGAATCCCGGTCAGGGCATTTATTTGTGTGTTTATCACGAATATTTGTTCCTGAGTTATGGATGTTATATATGTATATAAGTATCTATATGTATTTATCTATTAAATATATCGTCGCCTAGTACCCACAACACAAGTCTTATTGAGCTTACCGTGGGCCTAGGTTGATTTGTGTAAGATTGTCCCGTAATATTTATTTATTATTTATAGCATTTGGTCCTTAAATTTTATAAGTAATAGGTACATGCAAACCTATTCTTGTTCGGCTTAAAAAAATAAATGCATTAGTCCTGTAAACTAATGCAACAATACAGTTAATAATACAATACAATAGTACATTGTTGTAGAGGCTAGAAAGTAAGCAATAGATGGACGAGTTAGTTCGAGGGCCGACGCGTAGCGGAGGCCCTCGAAAGTACGAGTCCAGCTATTCCACTTTCGGCCGAGGCTTAACATAGTGCTTTTCACGTCTACTGCGAGGAAATTGCAAATAATCATAATTTTAAATCAAAATTAAGTTCCTAATTGAAGATCATAATACTAATCAAAAAACAAAAGAAGCGCGGCACCGCTCGCCGGCGCGGCGGCGCCGCTCCTCCCGCTCGACGCCCTGTGATTGGTCGAAGAGCTGTTCAAACTGAACAACCACTATTACAATGACCAACCACTCAAAAATAATCGACCAATAGCAGAGTAGAAAGTAAAAAAGGCCGCTAAACACTACATTTTACTTTGCAAATCTACATTGTTTGACTGTTTTTGAATTGTACTACTAAGAACTACTTTCCACTCTCATTTCAATCCATCTTTGGCCATATTTCCGAGCAGTGGCGTGAAAAGTTAATAATACAAGGAAATATGTATTCATCGGGTACCTACTGTGTTTTTTTAAAATGATATAAACGTGATGAAGACGCTTTATTAATGCCACAAAGTAAAACGATTTAATAAACGACTCTACGTAGGTAGGAGTAGCTTCACTCGACTATTTCTGATATAGCCTTTAAGATAATGGGCTAGTCATGACAAAGCATACTTAGATAGAATATGACATACCCACCTTTAAATGTCAAATTATTGTTCAAGGAGACGAAGCTGTAATTGGATAAATGTTGCTTATATGTAGGACAAATAGGCGGAATAAAATCGGGAATGGAATTCAGAAATGCTATGTACCTAGGTATACAAAATTGTATTATCTATCAATTGTGTTAGGTACCTATATTGTGTTATTTGCCTTGCAAAAGTATCTCAATATGAATTATATTTGGTCTCTAAAAATACTTTATTTTACTGCCCATGCTGAGTTTTTACCCGATTGCCTCAGAAGGAGGGTGATCCCAGTTGTTTATGACAGTAGTTCGCCATCTAGTTAGGGTCGTGGGCCGTGGCATAACGCTAGGCACGGTTCGATTAGTGTCAATGTCAACCACGTTCAGGTGAATTGCGCGAGGTGCGCGAAAGCCGAGGTAAGCAGAAGCAGCAAGAGGGACGTGCCTGGTTTAGGTGGCAGGAGCACCCCGGGCTCCTTTCGAATGCAACCAGGGCTAACGCTAAGGTCATCATATCAGCCGCAAGATCCACTGCTGGACATAGGTAGGACTCCCCAAAGAGTCCCCAATAACCGGTCCTGCACCATGCATCCAGCAGACTCCCGCGACCGCAGCCGCTAAGGTGAGGGCTGTAAAATAGGTTATACCTAGTACCTAGATGTTGTACCTACAACTACCAATTGGCCTGTACCAACAACGTGTAGCCTTAACAATTGAATTACTCGCATCGTAGCGTGGAGTAACAAGCGAAGTGACATCAAATATGAAAATTATTTTTAATCGCGTCCAATTGCCGGGACGCTGTAACCGGCTAACCACGGTGCTGCCGCTAGCCGAGCGTTACCTTAATTAAACGGTAGCTGACAACCGTTGTCAGACCACGGACGCATAGTACAATACCACTTCCGAACTACCACAGACTAGGGGGCCCCTAGTCTGTGGTAGTTCGGAAGTGGTATTAAAAATGTGACAAGTATACAACATTCCACAGCGATATCCTTGCATCACACTGGCGCGGCCTGCGGTGGCGGTCTATAGTAAATTTGACAGCTAATGAATGACAAGTTTACTATTGACCGCCGCGGCCAGGCCCCGCCAGTCTGTGAGAGGCCTAAAGCCACACCTTCATCTCTGTCATTCTTATTTTGAAAGACATGAAACAGATCACATTTTTTTAATGGAATACCGGTTTTAGGTTTAAATAGTACTAATATTATAAATGCGAAAGTATACCTTTCGGTCTTACCTTTTCGGGTTTAAACCCGAAACGATTGTGACAAAATTTGATAGATATAGTTAGTTACTGTATGTAGTTTAAGTTCTGGGAAATTATCCGTGGTAAAAAATCCGGTGGAAGTTTCCCCAAGGAATCTCCCATGTGTGTGAAAAATAATAGGCACTTACCTACAACGCTTGTGATCTAATAGCGAACATTTCGTATAAACTAGTTCTATACACGAAGTTGCGAGCAAAGCTAGTACCTACCTATTCAAACTACTCTCTACTGGTTAACGTCAAACAGAGTAGCCTGACCTAACTCAATCGACTTGATAAAGCAGAAATGCCACGAATTGGTACTTCGCCGTAATCCATGCATATTAGGGGAAGAACATTCGCCAAGCGAATAGGATGTTGGTGAGTAAAGGCACGTCTACAATGATAAATAGTTGGTGTTTTGTTTTGGCAAAATATAAAAGCAACTTAGTACCATCTCTTGTTATGCATAATGGGTGGCTCACAGCGTAGAAAGAATACGTAGTAGGTACAGTCAAGGGCACCAAGTATGACACCACAAAGTCTCAAAAATATATACACAGACCTTATTTCCGCAACAATAAGGTTGTACTTAATAGTATACATATTCATAAAACTTTGAGTGAACACATATTGGTGCCCTTGACTGTACCTATTTCATGAACTAGGTAGGACCTAAAAGGGCTGTTGGTACCTAAATATATATCAACAGGCAGATCAATTTCTATGATATTGACGGAGCCATTTTATTACAAGCTTTTATTTAACTTGACCCGAGGGGTAATCACGTAACGTTCCGAACGCGCGTTCGGTACAATTTAACTGTCAAATTTCCATATAAAAAGTGACATTTAGACCTACCCGACGTTCGTACAATGCGTTACGTGATCGACCTACTGCTAGTTTGTTAGTGTGGGACAAATCTTGAAACTGAATTTTGAACCAGTTAATCTCAACCGATTGAGGTGTAATTTTGGGTATAAGTTATATTTTGGGTGACAATTCAACATTGTGGTACCATCGAGCTGATCTGATGAAGGAGACAGAAGGTGGCCATGGGAATTTAGTAGGTAGGTACTTAACCGACGTAACCCAGTTGAGTTCTGGGCTCGTTATAGAATCGAATCAATGAGTAAGTAGTTGATGACCGTACCTAAGTATACAGAAAAGTACAATTGGCAATAAAAGCTGGTACCAAAATAGTATTTTTCACAATCGTGTTATAATAGAGAGCTTTTTAGTCGAGTACCGTGTTTAGGCCACGAAGCTTGCTGAGTGGCCTAAGTAAGGTACGAGATTAAAAAGCTTGATTATAACACTATTGTGAACAATACTTTTTGTACGAGTTCATTAAAATTAATTTTCTACGAGTCAACTGGCCCCGTAGCATGGAAGTGATAGGATAGAGCTGCCGTCCCTGGCTGACATCGTTCGATAGAATGAGACGACGCGCTTATCCTATCACTTATCGCGTGATAACGCCATCCATGCTACGGGGCCTGAACTAATTAAACAAACTCGATACTGTTGAAACGAAGTGCAGCTCATCGCTCGTACGCTTGTTGATATCTTAAAAGACATCAACGAGCGTACGACATCAAAGCGATTCTATTGGTCCAATTCATTACAGTTCAGTAAAGCAGCCACGTGATTGGTCGAATTTATTTTAGTTGTCTGGAGCGTATCGAAAAGTAGTTATTTCGATTGTTTCGACAGTAACATGGACTACAACTATGAAAAGAGTGACGTTGCAGTATTCTCTATGAAATCTTAATACACCTATTTTAATCGTCGAGTGCAAAAATGAAATTTTTGACAGAAACTTATGTTAGGTAGCTCTATTTGAATTTAGCGTTCAAGGCGGTTTTAATTGATGAATATGATAAATCTAATTCATTAACTTCTATTACGCACTTCTAAACCTATAGCTATAGGGAAAAATGCTAATCTGTAGTTGTTGTTGAGAGCTGCCCTAAACAAAGTCATAAGGGCATCGCGTTGCCATTACACACCCTCTAGTGCCTGCAAATTTAATAGCTACCGTAATATTTCAGTCCACTTACCTAGAGCAATTTCGCGCATTAAGCCACTATCGCCGCTGTAATTACGTACATACGGTTGAAACAATAGGAAATAATAAAAGCGGATCGGGCGTAGGCCATTTGCATTTCCGTCAGTCGAGTTGGCGGCTTTTCCTTTCTGTTCCAGGTTCGCTGTGGAGGGCAGACAGAGAGGGCGGAGGGCGGCCTCCGCGGTGTTCTGTGCGCCTGATACTTACTAAATGATTATTTTGATTACGTTTAATTTGCATACGACCGGAGTGTTCGCCCCAGGCCAGCCGACGCC
Source organism: Epinotia brunnichana (assembly GCA_963854355.1). NCBI lineage: Eukaryota > Metazoa > Arthropoda > Insecta > Lepidoptera > Tortricidae > Epinotia > Epinotia brunnichana. The sequence continues at coordinate 22,198,818 of OY977943.1, read as the reverse complement.
GTAACGACCCCGGTACTTTTCTGTAATGTTTTCGCCATTTTCAACAAAATTCCTCACAAATCGTATAATTTCAGGCTTTATCATGGTTATTACGAAGAAGCGCCCGTAGTCCTCGTACCGGCATAATAGGCCGGTCGATGCTCAAATTCATGATAACTACGAGTTGGTAATCAACATAGAACCTGCCCCGGCAGGCTTAATAACCCTCGTCTTCAATTATTGGTAATATCAGACTCTTAAAAGTTTGTAGGAAGCTGACTGACGAGTCGGGTGGGTTGATGGCTGCGAGTTTATTCTAAGGACATCGGATTCTGGTTCTCAATTACAACTTATGAAGAAGTATCACCCAATAAGTACAAGTTTACGCAGAGACACACCAAGGTTTCCAGTTAAGTTAATGAGACCATATGAGAGGGTTGTTTGGAATCTTATTAAATATAGGTATCTATCAGCCTGGAAATTACTGTGCAAAAACAGGTTTAGTTAATACCTACATAGGTACAAATCAATGTTAAAGCTTTAAGAGTATAATCTTTAGGAAGATCTTAGTGCATCCCAGGTGGCATCCCGAAAAAGTCCACAGTCCGCTTGCTAGGTAGGTACCTCATCCCAATAATTGACGTAGGCACAATTTTAGAGTAGTAGAGGCAAGTAGGTCTGTACCTACCTATATTGCAAATTATAACTGGATCTCAACGCCTCCTGATTGGAACAACTTTTCGAATTTGGATCAGCAGGTCGATAACGTCGCATTGTACGTAGGTACGTTAGGTAGATCTAAATGTCAATTTTATAGGAAAAAAATACAGTTGCATTGTCCTTAACGCGCGTTCGAAACGTTAAGTGATTATCCCTTTGAACAAGGGCCGTTGCATTCTATAGGTGACTTAATACCTAAATATTTAAGAGCAGTATCTACTAGGTACTACTTATTCTATTCGGAAAATCCAACATCAAGTTAGAATTTAGCCAACCTCCAAACATAGTCCTAGGTTTTAGCTATATTATGCCCATTTTGATATCATGTTTCGTGACTGTTTTGGTCCTTTGAACCGGACATTCGTGTCGGTATAAACTGCGTAGCTACCGTGCAGCGCCCGCGCATTGGCGGCGCTCGGCCCAATCGGCGCTGGCCACGCCCCCGCGCGTAAAACTATGCTGCAGAGCCTAGAGGTTTGATAAAGATGAATCTTTATATCCTTTTGTGCATTAGGTAGGTACATTCCTTACAAAAAATTTGGAAGTTCTTTCCTTTCTTTAACTTCGTAGTAGATTTGTGAATTACTTCACTCACAATTAAAATTTGCCAGCTAACGATGAGTAGTTTTCTGACTATTGTTTTTAAAATCTACGAAGTATATTATGCTCAGCTTAAGATTTTTATTTGTGAACATGTTTGTGTTATTTTCACACATTTATAACCAGACATCGTTAATTTTGAAGCAATTTCGGTGCAGCGTAGTGTTATATTAACGCAATTGGTATAAAGAATATCAATAGTACCTAATGCTTAATTATTCGCGTTAATAATGTTAAGATTTACCTTATTTAATGATTTTGTCTAAGTATATCTATACTTACCAACACCGTTAACACAACCATGCTGCAACGAAAAAGCTACTACTTAAATGTACGATGTCTGTTAATAACATTATGACTAACAGCGATATAGTGGCGGTAGGTAGGTATATTTTGTTAAACGATAATGATTCGATACTAATATAGTAAAAAAAGACAAAAGTTGCAAAGATATGTTAAAAACTACGATGGCTAAGATGCTAAGATGGCGTTATGACAGTCCTAATGTATCAGGGTCCAGGAATAGAGGCCGATTGTTTCTAACCGGCTGTAGCTACCTAATTTTAAAGGTATTTTATGCGGGGACGATTTAAGCGTCTTTTTAGGGTAGGTACCGTGGCCATCAGACACCCCTATAAATAGGTAGGTATATATTATTAAATTGATCCGTTATGGTATTGATGTAACATGCACTTCATCATCATCATCATCATCATATCAGCCGAAAGACGTCCACTGCTGGACATAGGCCTCCCCCAAAGAGTGCCAAAATGACCGGTCCTGCGCCACCCGCATCCAGCACTCCAACATAGTCCTAGGTTTTAGCTATATATAACATGCACTTATCGAAGGTAAATATAGTCAGGAGCAAAAAAAACGCCATGTAACCTCACCTGTTTTCATAGCTCCTGATTGTAGTTAGATATAGATACCTATTTACCTACTACTTACTTATATATCTATATATTCTAAATGACTTCATCTGCTCCAAGCGAATTTATTTAACTTTTTCGCTGGCCCATCGATAACGTATTTTTTTAAAATAAAAAGTTACAAGAAAAACAGCTTATACAGTAGACTATAAATATACCTATTATAATGAAATATAGTATATTACCTACTTAATAAAAATCTTTAAAGTGCAAATGTTTAAATAAAACGATTCACCCGAAGTTTTATTCACTTCACTTGCTTGCTGCCAGCTAATTGGTATGTGAAAAAGTTCAGAGCAGTATTTTAAATATTAAGTTTAACGGAAAACTATAACAAATAAGTAGATATTGTACCTTGGGTTCCGTAGTTAGGTATTCGCCCGGAAAAGCAATGTTTGACGGACGGACAAGTACCCCAGTACCCTACATCACGCGTGAGCCTGAAAATGATAAAATTTCTGATCAAATTTTATATCTTTTTAAAGTAAGTGTTTATTACCATACATTGTTCTTCAGGTTATTGGGTTAGCTAGCTATTATAAACAATCGGGAGGAAATGACTCTCTTTTGTACGTGTTTGGGGGAGTGTAGGTACCTGGTCAGTCCACCAATGGAGCCGCAGCTGACGTTCACGGGGCTACCTACATGATACAACTCTCGGAAGCATCTTGTTTACAAGTTATCGCCCAGAATTTATAAAGTGCATGCATGTATAAAATGTAGGTACATACCTAAAGTATTACTACTTACCTACTACCTATACTCTAGTTAGCTAAAAGCGCCGTCGTTTTTCTTAGAAAACGGCTTGGGCCCGACACGGCCAGTTCTAGCGTGAGTCATCCTTAACTGGGGAAGAATCTCCATCACAGAAGACCGCAGCTATAATTTCCTGGTGGTGAGTAAGGTCGCCAGAGCTCAAGAGGATGCGCCATGTTGAGAGTGGGAGATCTGCATTTGTCCATTTCTCTGTCAAATTACATAACTACCCAAATTCAAGGACCATGGGCAACTTTGTATGGAGCTTGGCCCCAAAACCAACAGAGCTGAGAGTTATGTCATTAAATAGGTCTTTATATGTAAGTAGGTACTTAATTTCATTCTATGGGTTCCAAGTCGAATTCCATTGCAGAACTGAGATATTCATATTTATAGAACGGGTTTATCTTAGAGAATGCACATCATTAATACAATAATACGTCAATTTTTTTTTTGTTTTATTTTGTTATCAAATAATTTATGAAAACTACAATTTTTTTATCTATTTGCAAAATGTTATTAAAAAAGCGGTGGCTGGAAGCCGTGAAGGCTGACAAGAGCGTAAACGGTTTCAGAAAAGATGATCCCCAGGACAGGATCGTTCAGACTGTTCAGAGTGGAGAAAAGCGAGTAGCAAAGCGGACCCTAAGCAATATTAGCCATCGTATGATATAATATAGGCACTGTTAAATCAGACCAAGCCCTTAATATATATATCTAACTCATAAATTCTACCTACTTGTGTTAGCTAAATAATTATTACCCAATTGATAATCTTTAGGTACTTCTTCACAACCAAAGAAAGAAAAAAAATATTCAAATAACTATTCCGTAAGAATTAAGAAGGCACCAATATTTAAAAAGATACAAGGGCATGAAAACAATGTGTTGTCTTGTTTTTTGAATATACCTATATACAATGGCATCATTAAATAACATGATGAGTCATCATTGATGACATAAAAAATTGCCACAGGCAGACACACAGATAAATAGGTACCTACACAAGTTCAACTTATAACATCCCTCTTTTTTCGTCGGGGGTTAAAATCCATATTTAGGGTCACAACAGACATAATTTCGGCACACATTTTCATAGAGATGGATGGACTCACCGGGTTAACTACTAAGTACAATTTAGAAATTTAAAAGATCACCAACACATACTGTGAAAATGTGTGCCCAAATTATATCTGTTGTGACACTAAATATGGATTATTAATCCCCGACGAAAAAAGAGGGATGTTATAAGTTGAACTTGTGTAACTAATTAAAATAATGGAAGTGTAATTTGGTTCTACAGAAGCAAATGGTCTTTAAAAGTCAATCGAAAGTATATGTTTCAACAACAAGTATATATTTCACGCCAGGAGACTGATAACTTAATAATCATATCATATAAGCGAATGCTTTGGTAGGTACCTCATAGCCTAATAGGTTTGTAACCAACATGTCAAAATCAAATAGAACCAAGAGGTAATAGAAAAAAACAACATACCTACTAAACATTACTACAGATGTCGGATAGGTTTACTTACTACAGGCATTTCCTATACCTACTAAAATATCTACAACAGACAATAAAGCACGATTCACCTACATCCAAGACCCCATAACTTAGGTCCAGCGCCATCATCTAACATATGATTGGGGACAATTGGGTCCATCGCTGTGGGCCATGGTCCGATTGAGCTTTTCAACGCGACTCGACATCCGGGACATTCCGGCACTTAATGGCATAAACGCGCCCCGCGGCGTGGCGCGTTCCTTCGGACTAAAGTACAGAAGATGGAGCACTTGAAACCTTTTTCAGCTTATGGATGAAATCAAAATTTTGTCTTGCTTCTGTAACGATGTCTGCTTGAGTAACGATCATTTGCACTAAATATCTGGAATGTGAAGACGATAAGCACTGTCTGTTTAAATTGTTTGAGTATCAAAATTTTATTTAGTTGCCTTTTTATCCCTGTATATCTAATGCGAAGCCGATATACATATTTTTTTCCACTCATAAGTACCTATTACCACAGAATAAGTAATAGTATTACGTAGTATTTATTACATGGAAAGTGGCAGAAAAATATAAGTTTTTGAGAAATGAGGGTTTATCGTGAAGTTTTCATGATCCTGAGAATGAATAAGTAGGTAACCTACGCTACGAGTCGTAGCTTACGACAAAGAAAATTTTATGTATCGGACGCTAGTTCATTTCATGTCATGTGGGAAATCGGAACTATCCTCTTTTTCTAAATAATTTTGATAGAAGTAGAATTAAAATACCAGACTACAAATACAGAGATAATGTGTTAAGCGATTATAAGTAGTAAATAAAGGAAGAAACGTGGATAGGCTATTTTCAGATTACCTACTTATCAACTTTATGAAATGAACAGTTACATATTATTTTCTTTAAAAAAAATCACCTGCCCGTTGTAATACCTATATGAACATTTCCTAATTTCATTTTCACTTTACCACATAAACTCCTATCCGAGAGCAAATGACTAATTACAGAAAATACCCAAATCGATATGTGTGGGCCGATAATATTTGAGGAATTCCGTCGATTCCGGAACGATCTCAGAATATACCTTTAGTGCTTTATTAGTTGGTACTTTAGACTCTTTAGAGGGATCTCAACAGAATCTGTGTCGAATCTACATAATTGAGGAGATCCATAAGTCATCTGTGGTCTTCATCATCAGTTCCACTCTTCCAATTCACTACCTATCCTATAATTTAGTAGTTTCCGGGAGTAAATACACGAATCAATCGTCGTCGGGTATAGAAAATACCAAAATAACTACATGCGTGCCTAAAGTAATTGAGGAGTTCCCTCAATTCCTCTGTCGATCTCATCATCCAACTGGATTTTTGGTAACAATTTGACCAATCTGAAAGCCTATTGGAGAGTGTGGTTCATTCGTACATCGGGAGTACGAGTATTCGTACATTAGCCATGCATCAGGGAGAATTTTTTTTTTTGGAAGCGTCCCGCTACTCACGGGGAGGGATAACAGGTACGACATGAACCTTTTTTGAAAAAAATGTTTACCTATTTGTTTTTGCCATGTCAAAGTAGTTTTCAGACTTAACTTTGAATGCGTTAAGCTTGATCTTTAAAAGTATTTTACTACCGTCTATGATAATTCCGACCGCTGCTTCAGCTTGGGCCAAAATTCTTTCCTATGTCCGGATGTACGGCTGTTCTCCTATACAGGTCGAATTTTTCAACCGATTCTCTTGAAATTTTGTAAGCAGAGAGGTAATCACGTAACGTTCCGAACGCGCGTCGGTACAATTTAACTGTCAATTTTCCATATAAAAAGTGACATTTAGACGTACCCAACGTTCGTACAATGCGTACTAGCCGGTTCGATAATTACCTATGTATAGTTTTGGATTTTTTTCACTCGAGTTCTATTTACCGCTCACAGAGCCACTAGTTTTTATTTTGATTGAATTTTCCAATATGTTTTCGTACAGTCCTAAATGTATTTATAACTATAATGTATCTACGACTGCACCCCGCCTGTTTAAATAATCAGTTTGCTAACAATTATTATTTCTAGATTTCATTGTTATGGATGTAGAAAAGGAGACTAGAAAGAAATATGTAGATGAATGTCCTGTTATGATAGCAGTGGTGAACTAACCTACACCGCATGAGCGGTGCTTTCGTACAATTTTCATATTATAGGAAAACTATCATGGCTCAGCTATGTCACTTTATATCAACACCAAACTGCACCATTATTGAAGCCAGATATATAAATAAATAAAAATATAAATATTTGCGGACAATCTTACACAAATCAACCTAGTCCCAAACTAAGCAAAGCTTGTACTATGGGTACTAGACGACGAAATAGATACTTATATAGAGAAATACATACTTAAATAAATAGAAAACATCCATGACTCAGGAACAAATATTCGTGCTCATCACACAAATAAATGCCCTTACCGGGATTCGAACCCAGGACCTCTTGCTTCGTAGGCAGGGTCACTACCAACTAGGCTAAAGCGGTCGTCAATAAATTGCTTATTCAGCAATGTTTATGTTTAATTCTCTGACAGTTATTTTTTTACACCGCCCAGAGTAAAAAGTATAAATACTCCACACTTTCCCCTACTTTCAAAATAAAAAAAGCGGCCAAGTGCGAGTCGGACTCGCACATGAAGGGTTCCGTGAAATAAATTGCGGTTTACAATTTATGACGTATTAAAAAAAAACTAATTACTAGATCTCGTTCAAACCAATTTTCGGTGGAAGTTTACATGGTAATGTACATCACGTATTTTTTTTAGTTTTATCATTCTCTTATTTTAGAAGTTACAGGGGGGGGGGGACACACATTTTACCACTTTGGAAGTGTCTCTCGCGCAAACTCTTCAGTTTAGAAAAAAATGATATTAGAAACCTCAATATCATTTTTGAAGACCTATCCATAGATACCCCCCACACGTATGGGTTTTATGAAAAAAAAATTTTTGAGTTTCAGTTCTGAGTATCGGGACCCCTAAAACTTAATGTTTTTTTTCGATTTTTGTGTAAAAATCTTAATGCGGTTTACAGAATACATCTACTTACCAAATTTCAACAGTATAACTCTTATAGTTTCGGAAAAAAGTGGCTGTGACATACGGACGGACAGACAGACGGACATGACGAATCTATAAGGGTTCAGTTTTTTGCCATTTGGCTACGGAACCCTAAAAAGAAGTGTACTTACCCCGGTAATCTGTTCATAAATGACGGAGTTGAGGGATGATCACGTAACACTTTTCGATCGTACGTTGGGACAACCCAACTGTCATTCTCCCAAACAAAAAGTGACATTTAGATCTAGGTACTTACCTGACGCACATACAAGGGGTTATTTGATAGACCTGCTGAGGTAACAAACATTAAAAAAAACGAATTGAGAACCTCCTTCTTTTTTTAAGTCGGTTATAAACAGGTAATCGTGTTTTAGTTCATTTTACGCAATTTAACTTCGCAACATATTATTAGCTACATATTACAGAGACTACCAACCACAGACCGGTGCTACAAACAGATAATATGTAGGAATGCCTAAAAACTAATCGTTTTTATTATATTAGATATTTGCTTACCTACCTACGTAAAAAAGCACTTCATACTGCGAATAATCCTCTCTCAGGAATTTAGGTTTTCTTACTGCATTTTGTTCTATGCCATGGCTGCTAGGATGACAGTCATTTTGCGAGCGGTCAGCGGAGCGAGCCCGAGCAAATTGATTTGTCCCTGGCGGCATGCTCTGCACCTGAACTCCAGTTTTTTTTGCGAAATAACTGTAAAATCAAATTAATTGAGACAATAATGTTTGTCCCAAAGTGTTCTATAGTAACTTCAACCAGAATGAATGACATCAAAAATCTTTAGGCAGATATAAGTTCCTACCTCGGTTTAGCATGTTTCGGTTTCTACAGCGCAACTTCTGCAGACTGTGCGTAATAGAGTATAATAGCTTTGATTTTCCACGTCGCAATGGCGGATTTTTATTGTCCCAACTGGTGTTTTCTGCATAATGGTCGCCGGTGCAAGATTATAGAGTAGGTGCAGTGATAGCTGTGTTCCGTGGGACTGCTTGTAGTAACGGGAACATTAACAAAAGGCGCAATTTGAATGTGCACCTATATATGTTCTACTTTCTATCGGCAAATGACAAAGAGTTATTGCATAATCTATGCTGTTTCCGTATTCAGGTGAAAACGTTCTTATATCGATTCGTCGCGAAGGCATCAAACAAGTAAGAGACAGGTATCTTGGACCTATTCATTAAACTTTATTCCAACCCGGGACCTTCGATACCTTTTGCTACGTACCTACCTACGCGCTACGAGTAATTACCGGTAGCTCAGTTGGTTTTTAGAATTAAAAAAACAATCACCTGGCGAAAGGCAGCAGGCTTGAATCTTGTTATTTCTGATAATTTCGGAAGCAGAGGTTCTGCTTAGTAGGTACAACGTGTACTCCAGTAACTTTACACATCCAGAGTTTGCGTCAAATCCGGTAGTCCTGACTTTTTGCAGGCTTGTTTATGATGTTGGCCCAATGAACAATCCAAGTTTGTGACCTCGAGCGCCGAACACAACTTGGTCAAAAATCTAAAATACCATATCTACATCATAAATACGTGTGCAAAAAATCAGAACTACCAGATTTGACGCAAACTACCCCGTACTTTCAGGCAACAAGGTTACTGGATTTGTTAATGAATATTCGTGGGGTTTACTTTTATTAACCCCCGACGGAAAAAGAGGGCTGTTATAAGTTTGACGTGTCTGTGTGTCTGTCTGTCTGTGTGTGTGTCTGTGGCATCGTAGCTCCTAAACGAATGGACCGATTTGAAGCGGTTTTTTTATCCGAAAGCTGACGTGATCGAGGTGGTTCTTAGCTACGTTTCATCAAAATCGGTTCAGCCGTTTTTGAGATATTGAACTTTGAAATGAAAATATCGGGGCTTTTTCAAATTTTCTTAGTTGTAGTTATAAAAAAAATTGATATTGAGATGATAGGTTTTTTGTAGTTTTCCAGTAGGAAAGCCTACCTACTATAGGGAAAATGCCCTTACCTACATCCAATATTTGACAGCCGTCATCCTGGTACAATAAACGTCAATGATGATCGGCTGTTAAAACAATCTGATTATAGTAAACTAGGTATACAAGATGTACCTAAGAGGCTTAGGGTGAATATACTACAGGGATGTGTGAAGCTGTGTTTAGGTCAAACGAGGTGTCAAATAGTTACCTATATGAATACAATACACATCTTCGCACACAGAATGGCTCTTACAAGATGTAAGAGCCATTGAGATCAAATTGCGATATAGGTCGGGTAAAGAATTTGTACGGACTTGACAATGACAGCTCAGCCCTTACCGCCTAGTTTTGTGAGTGCCTCTGTTTGTACGTAGGGTAAGTAATCACCGAAACTACTTACAACTTATATTACGAAACGACGACTAAACAAAACACTGACGGAATGGACCTTTAATAGTAACACAGCCTTAAACACACTTAACGAGCTTTCAACTAAAATAGGTTTATTTAATTGCACTCTGACTTAGTTTACAAGAGCCGGAAGCAGACAATTATGTTTCTCTTAAATATTTGTAGGTATACTGTGACTTTGTAGCTTTATTGATGTTTTATTTTTTGTGTTAATCTTAATCTCTTATTGTTGTGCATATCAGGTGTTGGACTAGTCTGTAAGCGATATATTGTATATTTTTACTAATAAATAAATAAATAAAAAATATCCTAAGCCGCGTTCTTTATAATACTCGGGCAGGGCGAAAGGGCGATGATGAACCCCGACATACTCACACTCCATCTTCAGTCATTTCCGTTGTTGTTGAAACTTTGTAGTTACCTAACATTATTTTTACTAGACGGGATAATCGTGTAATAATTTAATTTATCTGTTTACCTCTTTGAAAAACGTATATACATAAGTGTAAATCAATAACATCATATCATATAAGGTACCGTCGCCTAATAAGGCCCACCTTATTTTCAAAGTCTTGTAAAATAATGACAGTAATGAATAATAAAGAAAAGCCATTCATAGGACTGCTAATGATTTGTTTAACAAACGAAATATTAAAAAAAACTTTAATGTTATTTGCGTTAGAACAGAAAAAAAACCTATTTAAAAAAAAATGTTGCAAGTGGGCCATCTTACCCGGTCGCCTAAAAAGGCCCGTTATAAATGATTTAAAATAATCATTACTATCGTCTTGAACTAGTCGTAATTTTTTTTGATTAAATTGATTTAATAAAATATTGAACCTATCCCAAAATTATAGCTGTGGGCCGGGCCATCTTAGGAGTATGAAAATGAAAATGTTGCTATAATACGACAACAACTTTTTAAATTAGAAAAAAAACACATGTGTGCGATTTTTTTTATCAGTCTGTATCATGATATTGATAAATCGGTTCTTAGTTCTAACATTTTTTTTTGACATACTTTTAGTTAGGGATACAAACAGTGGGCCTTATTAGGGGACTCTTACTTCAGCGCAATTAAGTGTCGTAGAAATACGTAGGTAAATGAATTTAAAATAACAGCAGATTAAACACATAATTTCAGCAAAAATACTGACTAAATTTACGTTATTTTTTAAAATTTTGGATGGTATGTAAAGGTTGCAAAATAATAAAACGTGCAATATTCTAACACGACACAACAAACTGTAATTTTTTTACAAAATGGCAGCGTGATTGGGTAAAAACTGAAATGCACGTTTGTTTGTGATCTTAAACGCATGTGCTCACGAAATTTGAAGTAGATTGGAAAACCATAACTGCGAGTTTTTAAAGGTGGGCCGGGCCATCTTAGGAACCGGGCCATCCTTGGTGCACCTACCTTAGTTAACACTAAAAAATAAACTGATAATTAAAAACCAAAAACCCCGACTGCGTAAAATATTTACCTATAATAAAAAAAAAAACTGAAAGAAAAAAAACAAGACTTAACTAACAAAAGTACACGCAGAATGAATCAATTTGTCTTAATTTTAAAGAAATAATTTCGAAAACGAAATAATAACATGTCATAAAGCTAACGCATAAACAGGTGCTCATAAGAAATCATAACATCTAGCCACATAATTGAACATGGTGACTGTGGCAATTGCCATTCTATTTCCGAACTAAGTATGTTAATTATGTTATGATACGATCTTCGTCAAATTTGAGACAATTTGGAGTAATAAAATAAAGTTTTATGTCGCATTTACTTTGATGCGGTCTCTATAACCTGTGATTATGGGACAAAGGGACTTTCGGTCCCATGTTGGGCCGATTAAATACTCCTTCCTATCACTTTAATGGGTTTCTAATATTATTTAACTATAGAAAATTAACAAGCATATTTGTAAATAGCGCTGAGAGGTCTGCGGGATTCGTTTACAATATTATGAAGCGGGTCCACAAAATGAATATTGTTTGAAAATAACGGTGGGTGCATCAACAGATACCTAATGGTTGCCATTAGATAATGGTGACATACTCATCATCGTCCTAGCGTTATTCCCGGTTGTTTTTTTTGATACAACGACGGTGGCAAACAAGCTTACGGCCTGCTTGATGTTAAGCAGTTACCGTAGCCTATGGACACTTGTGACCCTAAAGGAGCCTGGGGTCCACTTTGACACCTAATCCCAAGATTTGGCATAGGCACTAGTTTAACGAAAGCGACTGCCATCTGACCTTCCAAATCAAAGGGAAAACTAAATAGAACTTATTGGGATTAGACCGGTTTCCTCACGATGTTTTCCTTCACCGAAAAGCTAACGGTAAATATTCCGTACATAAGTTCCGAAAAACTCATTGATTGGTACGAGCAGGGATTCGAACCCACGACCGCCGCTTGACAGCCGCATGCCTGAACCACTAGGTAGCCTAGTGGTTCAGGCATATAGCTTTAATGGTGACATACTAAAAAACCTAAACATGTGAGTACTTTTATTTGCTTGATAACGGTGATGTTGGCACATTCAGTCTTAATTTCGTTGTTGAATGACGACACTATCAGTGTAAGTCTACTACTCACCGGAAGATGGCGCTGTAAATACGATAATTTTCAACTTTTATTAAGGCGTTGATGGGTGACTATAACCTTTTCTTCGAGTAATAAGTTATTGTATAACCTGTAATTATTACCATTACAGTTCAAACCAGTACGTTTCATATATTCCGACTAATATAAACTCTCACCACGTTCGTGTGCTAGCGTCAAATTAGTGCAAGGGAAATGTCAGGCCACATTCAAACAGTCATACATCAGGTGCACCTAATTGGCCCTAACTACCCATTAGATCTATGTAAGCAATTATTGTTTGCTACCTATCTATTATATGTTTAATTACGTGCTTTTTCTTGTTTATGGGCGTGTTCAAAGCATGTCATTAGTTGTTGCACAAATGGCGAAAAAACCGTTCGGTTGTGCCCCGCCTCGGACCGCCATACATTTGTATTCCGCGGGCACCGCTGGAGCCGCGGTCGAGCGGAACGTAACTGTGCCGGGACATGCAACCACCCTCGGTTAAGGGCTACGAATGTCTACCTTCAGAATTTTGATCAGGCTTTCTATTGTTAATATCACATAATGTTACATTTATATGCACGCTACAATGAGGCTATTTTCTTTAGTAATATACAGAATGATCAACCCAAAGGGGTGGGTCCGAAACGGATTTGTTGTAAGACGAAGTAGGAACAGTGCAGATTTGTTCTAAGGAAGTTCGGTGTTGGTTGTAGAATTAGTAAAAAGCTACATTAAAGGATTTTCAAATATGGAATCGTACTCGTACAAATCTGTTAAAATAATTGGAGAATGTTGCGGTATTAAAAGTTACTATTTTTCGTTATTAAATTTGCCGCATAGGTACCTACCTATGTAGTAACGTGGTGGCACCACCAGTAATGGAATGGAGCCAATAATAGTCACTTTATTCTTTAACCGTTGAAAATAAAGACTAGCTACTATTTTTTCTAATAGGTATGGCAACATTGAACCATACACAGTGTCTATCCATCTTTCATCCAGCACAATATCATTGAGATAGGTCGTTTTGTTTAAAGATGGTGAATTAAAAATGAAGTGGGGTCAGTGCTTCTGTGAACAAATCATGATTTCTTAACCGAATGTTTAAGGAAGTGAGTGTACATTTTTGACAATTATTTAATTACTATGAAAGCTATTTGAATTTTAGTTTATTTTATGGATTGCTATTAATATCTTTCAAATAATGTTATAATTGAACACTTTGAGTTTAGGTTAATTTATTTGAAATAGATAGTATCCATCATTGGATCCGCTAAAGTTACGTTTCTCCAATAATGGACACTTATCGATAAAAAATATTTTTAACCGTACATTGTAACAAAAAGCGAGTCCATTCGTCCGAGCGCAGATGACTGCATACGGGGCAAAAGCTATAAGATAGAGCGAGACAGGAAACATTATACTTATTATATATCTCGCTCTATCTTACGAGTATATCGTATGCCACGTATGCAGTACGCCGCGCTCAGACGTCTGAACGCTGTCTTCCGTGCTCGGTTGGACGTCTGCACAGCTAGCACAAGACCGCGAGCTATCTCGTGGCGAGATCTATCCGTCTATTACTAATTACAACACTTATTTAGAAAGAGACGGATAGACTACCTCGGCGCGAAACAGCCCGCACGTGGTCTGGTGCTAGCGTTTCAGGACGTGCATATAAGCCCAACCTATTTTGTTGACGACTTGTCATGCCGCTTTCAATTGAAATCATAAGGTAGGTGCACCAAGGATGGCCCGGTTCCTAAGAAGGCCCACCTTTAAAAACTCGCAGTTATGGTTTTCCAAACTACTTAAAAATTCGTGAGCACATGCGTTTAAGATCACAAACAAACGTGCATTTAAATTTTTGCCCAATCGCGCTGCCATTTTGTAAAAAAATTACAGTTTGCTGTGTCGTGTTAAAATATGGCACGTTTTATTATTTTCAAACATACCATCCAAAATTTAAAAAAAATAACGTAAATTTAGTCAGTATTTTTAGTGAAATTAGTTGTTTAATTTGTTTAACATCTAACCATATGTAAATACTGTTATTTTAAATTTACTTACGTATTTTACGACACATAATTGAGCTGAAGTAAGAGTCCCCTAATAAGGCCCACTGTATATGTATCCCTTACTAAAAGTATGTCAAAAAAAATATGTTAGAATAAAGAACCGATTTATAAATATCATGATACGGACTGATAAAAGGAATCTCACACATGTGTTTTTTTTCCAATTTGAAAACTTGTTGTCGTATTACAGCAATTTTTCATTTTCATACTCCTAAGATGGCCCGGCCCACAGCTATAATTTTGGGATAGGTTCAATATTATATTAAATCAATTTAATAAAAACAATATTTTACGACTAGTTCTAGACGATATTAATGTTTAAACATTAATTAAACGATTGTTTTAAATAATTTATAACGGGCCTTATTAGGCGACCGGGTGCCTAAGATGGCCCACTAGCAACATTTTTTAAAATAGGATTTGTCCTGTTCTAACGCAAGTTTTTTTAATATTTCGTTTGTTAAATAAATCATTAGCAGCCCTATGAATGACTTTTCTTTATTAATCATACTGTAATTATTTTACAAGGCTTTGAAAATAAGGTGGGCCATCTTAGGCTACGGTATCTTATAAGTTTCAGTCAAAAAATTAATTTTTGGTACAAGCTTTTATTGCCGACTGTACTTTTCTGTATACCATCATCAACTACTCATTGAGACGATTCTAACGAGCCCAAACTCAAAGGGGTTTCGTCGGTCAAATACTGAATTCCCATGGCCACCTTTTGTCTCCATCATCAGATCAGCTCGATGGTACCATAATATTGAATTGTCATCGATACTGTACTAATACCCAAAATTTCAGCTCAATCGGATAAACAGCAAGTGACTGAAAAATCGATTGCAAATTTTGACGGACAACTTACATACATACGAACAGGTCAAGTTAATATAAAGCTTGTAATAAGGAAAATTCATTTTAGTATTTTGTTTGCAAGCATGTTTCAATTTAGACCACATCGTAGCTTCCCGCCACCTGAGATTGTGGTCGAACACAGGCTTTGCTTTTACTGTGATGTGTGTGTATTTGTCTTATAAATTAAATAAAAAAGTTAAAGGATATTTAAAAAGAAGAAGAAAATTTGACTTTTCGTATTTTTTCAGTGTTTACCTATTTTTGTTAAAAAAAATGCAAATTTAATACCAGGAATAAATTTGGCATCCTTGGTTTATACGAAAACGATACCAAACTTGCTATAATAGCTAAATGCATTTATTGTGATTTTGGTTCCGTGGAAAGTAGTTATTTTTTTGCTCGCACAACACTCAGACTAAAAAATCATATGGGTAATTTTTGCAATGTTTAACTATAGGGGCTATCCAAATATGTCTATTGCTTCTTTTTTAAAATTTAAATAAAAAGTTATAAAGATATTTTAAGAAAACAAGACAATGTAAATTTTAATTTTACGTTGAAAAAAGTTAAAATTAAATATCAGGAATGAATTCGGCGTCCTTGATTTATACGAAAATGATACCAAACTTGCCCTTATAGCTTAATAAACATCGTCAGGAAATTCGGAGTAAGCCTCCCCTCCCCTCTCCCTAAAATTGACATCTGAAATTTTGATGGCCCCCTTCTTAAATCCATCTTTGAGTCGCAAGGACCAACTCAGCAAAAGGAAATCTCTTAATCACAAATCGCCGTATAATGAAGCCAACACCAGCAACTAATGGGCATTTAGGAGTAAAAAAGATGCGACCACAATACTGGACGGTCCAGTATTGTGGTCGCATCTTTTTTACTGTGTCTGGACCAATCGTATGATTGCCGGATTGTTATTAAAACTATGAATTGAATAATGTTCTACCCAGTCTAATAAAGAGCGAGCGGCTGAGGGCGGCGGGGCGGCGCGCGCCTGCCTCCCAGATGTTATCTCATCTTAAACGGACACTATCATAGAAATTAGGTAACCCTTTATAGGTAGTAGGTCTTTATACTTTTTACAAAAACAGGTGGGTCTAAATCTGGTTTCACTATTTAGTACTAAAATTGGACAACATTTAGTAGGTACCTATTAATTTTTATCTTGCTATTTAACTTCGACACTGATTGTCGTTAAGGTTATGCCTGTAGGAATAGGAACGACAATGATATATCATTGTCAATGTCACGTTTATTACATGATGAGGCCATCTTTTTTGTTTAACGTGGTATCAGATAATCGAATGCAGACAGACCTGCAAAGACAATTTATTTTCCAAGCATTCAATCCAACCATCATAGGCAACCAATTCTATTGGTCATTGCGTAACCGATAAACCCATAAATAATTAAATAACAAAACCTGTATCACTGATGTATACCTATACCTACCTAAGCAACTTACTAAGCATGTCACAAACCTGAGTAAATCTTCAGAGGGTTAATTGCGTTACTATTCGAACGAGCGTTAGTATAACAAAAATTACCAAGCTAAGCAAACTTTCTACGCGTGTAAATGCTCGCATACCTCACATACCTGAGTAAATCCTCAGAGGATTAATTGCCCAACTTTTTGAACAAGCGATAGAACATCTCTGTTGTGTCAATTTCCCATCCAAAAAATTACATTTACTTAGGTACTTACTAACGTACGGACGAAACGCTTCGCATTCAACCAGCATATAAAGAAAATGTTAACATTCAATACCCCATAGCAGGTTGCATTCAGTATTCCTATTTTCACAAACAGAAAATGAAAATTATTAGGTTTTTTTTTTGTTTTTTAATTTTTTTTTTCATTGGGTCTTTTAAAGATTGTAGTTAAAGAAAACTAAAATGTGATATTGTTGTGATATAGGTTGCTAACCATCGCCCTCAACAAACTTCAAGCCTATTCCCATAGTTAACTCTTACGATACAGGTGGTTCTAACCAGTCCCCACCATCATCACCATGCTTCTAACATTTTCCCGGATGTACCCTAAAGAAGCTCGGGGTCCGCTTTGGCACCTAATCTCATTTGGGGTAGGCCCTAGTTTTACAAAAACCAAAAGTATAAGAGGAAAATTTAAATTCCATCAAAAATCCGCACTACCTACAGCAGGTACAAATTTGCTATAGGCAACCTACGAATCTACGATTCAATAAATACGGCTTCTTGTTTTTTTTTTGTGAAGAATAGAGTGTTCGCACGTGTTTCGAAGCGGTGTTGCGGGTGCTGGTACTCGGCAGCTGGGAGGGCGGTTCGGGCGGCGAGGACCCGCCTCGCTGATTGTGCTCCGCATAAAGGACTGCCCAGCCCCGTGGAATTCAGTTCGTTATGCCGTTTATTAATGACAAACATGTAAATAATATATATTTTACGTTACGTTACGGTCAATCTTCAGATTTGTAACTGCGTCTAATTGACGCGACTCCATATAAAATGTTAGTAAAACTAAAACGTTGCGGTAATTAGACGTAACCGCAGACACAATTCTGAAGAATGACCCCATAGGACACAGCAGATTCTCTGCACCTCGCATTAGCATGAACACCTATTGCTATGATTGTGGCGCGTTACTCGAGCTCGAGTAACATTGATAGTGACAGAAGTCTGAAAGAGAAATTTGAAAAGCACAAAGTGTTCAAACACGTAAAATAAATACACCTGCAAGGAATTTGAACAATAGGTAGGTACTAAATTCTTGCGGCTGATTTTGAGTCTTTTTAATTTTTTGTTCTAACATTTGTGTTTGGGTATTACGAAGGTTTGTTTATCACTCGTCAGGGAAAAAAATCTGCTAACGTGGTCAGAGTGCTCTTGGGGCTAGCCTAACTTTTTAGCCCGCTGTATTTTAATACGATTCCTTGGTTCCTTAAATTGTTAACAAAAAGTTTTAAATATTAGGACTGTGATATCTACGCACGTGTCGACAATATGTCGCGCGCGCGCGGTAGCTGCGCTCGCGCCGCTAACTCCCAAAGTAGAGCTCTTATTCAAAGCACTCTACCTCACCCCGGGGAAACCAATGTAACTCAGACTTCAAATTACGCGTTGTGATTACGAATCGCGGCGTCATGATATACGAGGAGTGAGTGGAGATGAGTCGACTGGTTGTGAATAGCGTAGCAGCTGAAAGGGCGGCCCGGCCCGCCTCGTTGATTGTGCTGCGCATAAAGAACTGCCCAGCCCCGTGAAACGCAGTTCGTTATGCTCCTTATACGATCAACATTGAAATAAATAGTTAAGACATAGGCAATAACATTTGGTTTTAATAAAACCGTACTAAATTCTTCACATCACTGTTTGGGAAATCACAGAGTGGGAAAATTCGAAACAGTAGACAGTGTAGTGACACGTAGACCAAATTTTTGTCTGTGACAGCTGTAGTTAAGCCGAGTTGTAAAAGCCGGGATCTTTAGTTATAAACCACTTTCTCAATCAGTAGGTAATTTATTGTCAATGAATTCGTACCGACTAAAACAGCAAAGGCGCGACAATATGACATCTGACTTAATATAAAAAAGCGGCCAAGTGCGAGTCGGACTCGCACATGAAGGGTTCCGTGAAATAAATTGCGGTTTACGATTTATGACGTATTAAAAAAAAACTGCTTATTAGATCTCGTTCAAACCAATTTTCGGTGGAATTTTACATGGTAATGTACATCATATATTTTTTTTAGTTTTATCATTCTCTTATTTTAGAAGTTACAGGGGGGGGGGGGGGACACACATTTTACCACTTTGGAAGTGTCTCTCGCGCAAACTATTCAGTTAAGAAAAAAAATTATGTTAGAAACCTCAATATCATTTTTGAAGACCTATCCATAGACACAATGTTTTGATGAAAAAAAATTTTTTGAGTTTCAGTTCGGAGTGTTTTTTTTCGATTTTTGTGTGAAAATCTTAATGCGGTTCACAGAATACATCTACTTACCAAGTTTCAACAGCTCTTATAGTTTCGGAAAAAAGTGGCTGTGACATACGGACGGACAGACAGACGGACATGACGAATCTATAAGGGTTCCGTTTTTTGCCATTTGGCTACGGAACCCTAAAAAGATATGCTAAAACAGATTGGAGTTTACATATGTGAACTATATATTCCAACACTTCGGGTGGCTTGAGAAAGTGCGCGTGAACTTGCACGTTTGTGTTTGCGCGAATTCTCAAGCCACCCGAGGTGTTGGAACATTATAGTTGCTATCATTGACGTACCATAAAATGGTTGCTATATTATAATTTTTTTATTTATTGTTATAAACAGTTTACATTTTGTTTCTGTGTCTGTGCATAAAAATAGTTTGTTTTAAGTATGTTTTTTTAATGCTCTTGTTAGTTTTGCGTTACTTGTATTTTTTTCTTGTTGTAACTTGTGTGTATGTAGCAAACAAATAAATTATTTATTTATATCTGACACACATGTACCGACATATATTACGAGTATATATTTTGAGCGTGGGGTTGATGTTTTTGTTGTTTAGGTTGCTACTATCGATTTTATTACTTATTGAAAGCTATAATTTTTCACACTAGGTACTTACAAGATATCATGGGCGTACTCTTGTGCTTAACTGTATGTGACATCTAACTACCATTTATAATGCATTATTTCGAAGGTTCAATACACAGTGTCAATTACACGTCAAGTTTAACAATTCAATCTTGGAAGTTTCTACAATTGTTGTATTGTACGTAAATCCTAAATACGGATTGTTAAAAACAACGTAAAAGAAATACATGACATTGAAATGATTTACGTAGCGACGTGAGTGTAGGGTACGTAGAGGTGAGCTCGTACAAAAACAAATGTAAATTCAACGTAAAAGTTCATTTTGATGCTTGTATTTATGCTAAAGTAACATTTTGGCACAGTACGCTGATTTACAATTATTAGGCACTCCTTATTAATAAATTGCCGTGGTGATGTTATACCACGGAAGACAATAACACCAGTTGTTTAACAAAGTGGAATCAGCGTCATCGTGCAACTGGTGTTATTGTCTTCCGTGGTGATGTTACCACGGAAGACAATAACACCAGTTGTTTAACAAAGTGGAATCAGCGGCATCGTGCAACTGGTGTTATTGTCTTCCGTGGTGATGTTACCACGGAAGACAATAACACCAGTTGTTTAACAAAGTGGAATCAGCGTCATCGTGCAACTGGTGTTATTGTCTTCCGTGGTGATGTTACCACGGAAGACAATAACACCAGTTGTTTAACAAAGTGGAATCAGCGTCATCGTGTAGTACATGACGTCCAATCGTTCCCGCAATAAAACCGAGCGTATTTTACAACGCTCCATAAATATGGTCAATATGTCGAGCGGCATTGTCGATGCTGACAAATTGCCCCTCTCGCCTGCCGCATTGTTGCTTACCGACCGAGCGACTTTTGTCGACCCTTTCATGTCTCTCGCTCGACAATACCTCGAATGACTTTACCGACTATCATGCTCACTCCGACCTTTTGAGAGAATGTTGCAAATCGCTTTTATTATGTCTCGTGGATCGAGAGAATTCTTCGGTTTTCAATTTTCGAATGATAAATGGGATTCCTCCTTTTCATTGTATATTTGCCAATAACTTGTATAGTCGATAATTTTACAACAAAAGTGTTTGGTTTGTGGATCGCGACAATGAAAGGGACGGTCGGGACGAGTGATATTCGAGATCAAAGCAAATAAAAGTCACAATTTTTAGTTCTATTATTTGGTATGTTGCCTATGTTGTTATTGTTCTTTTTTGTATTCTAGAAAATGACTGGGGATATTCAAATCATGGATAAAAAATTGGTAGGTACCTATGCATATTCTAATTCAAAAATAAATTGGTCGCAGATCGAATTTGCATATTATGTTTTTTTTTACCGCGAAAAGTTTTATGTTCATAATGGTTTTGTGTCTAAATCAAATCTCCCTCAAACTCAAACATATTTGATCTGAAATCACTGCACAATGAATTGGTGCCCCAACAAAAGCAAATTACTGTGAAAATGAAATAAAAACCCTCTCCTCGTCCCCTACTATTAGGAGATGATGTAGCGATACTTGCGCAGACGCAACTGCGAGACATTTCGTACTCCGCGTCATTTGAAACAGTCGACATCCGTGACTGTTTCAGGAACATGTACCTTGTGAGCTTGACAATAAAGTTTTAAATAATTTGATGCTGTCGGAAGTTTCGCTGTAGTGAAATATAATCTAAAGTAACCGTGACGGGTGAATAGGGCATAAAAAACATATAAATCAAAGTCAAAAAGGCATGGAGAATGGGCATCGCGGGCCGCGGGTAGATTGTCACCAGCTGTTGTTGAATTTCGGGGGCTTCGGTCTCCGCTTCAAAGCTTTATACTTCCCATCAATAATGAGGGTAATTTTCGGCATTTTGTCACATTAGCGATACGTATTGTTGTTTGTCTTCTGTTGTAAATTCCTGCTGGTATTTTCTGCACAATAATAAGTAGGTTTGCGCATTAAAATGCGAATAGAATAATGTTCTTTTAATTTGATAAGGTGTAATAGAACCCTAAGTACTCGTAGTAGTCCCTAGCTAGGGAGGTACCGATTTGTAAAAATTGCTCTCATTTTCTGGATGCATGTTACGTAGATGACAGAAAGGCGTTGGAAGTATAGTAAGTACTATATTACATTTATATAGATACACCTATTCTACCTAAATATTCTAAAGTTGTTTAATTCGCTGGGGTAAACTGACGATTGCAGATACATTACTACACACTCGTATGAATACATTAGGTGTGATGTGATGTGTTTATTATTACTTACCACGGAATACTAGTATTTACTTGTTCTGTGATTATTACTATATTTTTTAAACTCTTACTTACATATTTTAATAAACTAATAATGTTTATGCAACTGAATATTAAGATCAGTCCATTAGCGACACCTCATAAAAAATAAAACTTTAATATTGACATATTGTAAACACATAAGTAGTTTGATTAATTAATTACTTGTCATAATTTATTAATCTTTAAACTAAGGCTATGTTTATCGCAATATGAAGATAAAAAGTATAAAGCGAATAAAAGTACAAAACGCATTATAAAAAACTTTGCCACTATTATTATCATCAATACAGTGAGTTGGTTGTCAGCCTTGTGTTTGTATTTTTACTACGAGTAATGTTGTCATACCTACATTTAATGATACTCCACCTACTTCTGACAGGACTTCGTCATTCATGAATAGATCGAACATTATTGTGTTTGACAACGCTTGTTTACTTTTCTACTTATTCCCAATCCCAAGCACCATAAAGTGTTGCGCTTTACAACCCAGTGTCATACAAACAGTAGGTACTTATAAACAAGTTACGTTTGTAGGTAATTGTCCCATTTTAAACGTAAGTTATTTATTTATTATAACTCAAGAGTCTAAACCATACGTGTAAATAAACTTCTAATATTAGCTTCTCTGTATTATTTTTGCGACAAACCTATAATTTTGCGGTCCCACCATTCGAATCGGCATATTTGAAACATGTCTTCATTACGTATGCGTGTTTGAATGTTTTAGCAGTATTTGATATGATTATTGCAGGTTAGACGGTTTTATGCAATTTGTGCAAGTTGGTAGTTTGAAAATATTAAAAGACAGTGTCAGGTAGTTGTGTCAGTTATGTATTCAGTAAATTAGTCTAGGTACCTATCTATGCTAACCATCATTTCGGTACCTATTGCTCTTTGCTGCGGTAAACAAACTGCGATAGGTACTTGGTTTTCGAAGGGTTAATACGTAATTATGAATACTCGACGTTTTCCAACTCCTATCCTATGATGATCTTCAAAACTATTATAATCTCTTACTTACTATATCGGTTATTAAGTTTGAGTTAAGAATCTCTAATGGAGAAATATAATAGTCGACTACCTATTAATTTTCATTTTTTTATTTTATTTATTAGGTCAGATGGCAGTCGCTTTCGTAAAACTAGCGCCTATGCCAAATCTTGAGATTAGGTGTCAAAGCGGACC
Source organism: Epinotia brunnichana (assembly GCA_963854355.1). Lineage (NCBI taxonomy): Eukaryota > Metazoa > Arthropoda > Insecta > Lepidoptera > Tortricidae > Epinotia > Epinotia brunnichana. The sequence continues at coordinate 22,175,255 of OY977943.1, read as the reverse complement.
CCGGACTCCTTTAGGGCACAACCGGGAATAACGCTAGGAGCATGATGATTTATTTAGAACACAAACAGTCGCATGTACCTACCTACAAAAATATAAGGGGTACACAAAGAGTACCAACAGACATAAAGCTAAAGAACTGGAGCAGATATCGTGTGGCTGTAAAGTAAGCAAGACGTTATTGAATATAAAAGTTGTAAATATGATTAAGTATATCTAGCTGTGAGCCTGTGAAGACAAAAATGTAGGCTTACAGTAGGCTAATTATGTTTATTTGTTTAACATCGGCTCCTGTCTAAATCATGCATGTAGTTGATGAATCGTTTAATTTCAAGACAAATATATAGATTATTTAGTGTTAATTATACATTACCATGGCACTGTCTTGCATGCAATAACTCTCCCTGTTGGCTATATGAAAAATGAAGTAAGAACATATTCAATTCAATGATATCTGTATCGTCTTTACTTGGAGAACCTAACCGCTTCCTGCTATGCGATTCAAAAGCAGTTTTAACACAACACCACTAATTTCAGGTGAATTGACCCTGAAATTCGCAAAAATAAGCGTAAGCGGAGGCGAAACTTATACTGGTTCTTATGAGGTGAGTTGTTGGTTACCATTTTGAATAGATACCAGCCCTGGGCATGTGTGGTTGCCACGTCCAAGGCGGTTGTGGTTGTGGACAAACCCGACCGCCATCTGCCGACCTAATTACTTCCTACGCTTTCAACCAGCTCCGACCTATTGTTGAAGCCCCAGTTAATTTTTTTAAAAGCCAATTACGCAATAAGAAAGTAAGCCACACAATGAATTGAAAGAACGAGAAAGTCGAGCGGCGATATTTGCCTGCCGTGAAATTGACAGTTTATTTTCTAACCACAGTTTATTTTTTGATGATAATTGGTACCTGTGAGGAGTTTGTTGCGACAAGCTGGCATACGGGCAAAATAACATAGAGCGAAGTTTCTCTAAAGCAAAATGCTTGTATGTATCAATTTTCAAATTTACAAAAATATTTACCTACATAAAATATTAGATCCCGTTGTTTGTTCTAAATAGAACCGCAAAATAAAGGTGAATGCAGAAGATACCAACTTCATAGGTAGTTCATAGTTATTTATTCAGTCAACAATATACATTGCATTTGAAATATAGGTATATAATAATGTCAAAATAATACAAGTAACAATTCCATAATAAATAAAAACGAATGCAGTAGCAGAAAATAACAATATAGAACAATAATAAAAAAACGAAAATAATGGAAAATCAATACCTAATAAAGAATTTATATCATGTCAAGTGTGTCTTTGTATAATTCAAATAATTTATTTAATGTCAATCTAATACAAATACATAGTTATATCACAGTTTTTTTTTAACAATAATCAGACTTACCTACTCAGACGTAACAATACAGGATGAAAAAAGAAATGAAATTAGTAATAAGGCATGTCAACCATGTTTTTATATTAACCAAATAATTTACTTAATGCCAATCAACAACCAACAACAACAACAACTAATTATATCTTAGTTTTTTTATAAACTTCCTAACATAATTATTGCGTACCACAGCTTAGTAGCCGTACCGCATGCTAAGCGTTAAGTTACGTTCCGCTACTACCCGCTAGATGGCGACAGCTCTTTCACCTCTCTGTTCTGTTATTTCGTTCATTGACTACTTAATTCAGATATACGAGTATGTAGAAAACAGTTTTATAGAATGTGTTCAAGATGTAAAGCTATTAAACTAGAGGCTCTGTTAGCAGAAGAACTAACGAGCCAGTCTTAAAAAAAAAACAAAAAACTGAATGCTGGACAATAAAACTTTATTACCTATTATTGAACCTGCTCACAAAATTTCACGAGAATTGGTTGAGAAATGCGACCTGTAAAGGAGAACAGCCGGACATCTGGACATTCGGACATATGAAATAAATTTGGCCCAAGCTGAAACAGAGACCTTAGTCTTCGCTCGCTCATTCAATAAAGATTCTGATTTTGTTACGGTGTAGTGTAACTGTACTCGAAAGGTCAAGAAATCTTGAAAGAAATTATATACCTATACAGCTTTGAATCGATATTATTTAAAAAAATAGTGCAAATATTTTTGTAACTATGAATGTGTTCAAAGACATGACAATTATATATGATAATAAATAACCGTCAAATTCATGAATTATCGCATTTCCTAAGGAGTATTTTTACAGCGACACAAATCTTCCGCATTTACTGTGTCATGTTTATTAATACGTATGTACGCATACGCGATTGCTTTAGATAGTCTAAGGCAGAAGAAGTCAAATATGGTGACATAATACATTTTTTAAAGATTTATGACCTGAAAACAAACGTGTACTTAATCAATTAATCATATTTCTCAAGCTTAAATAAGCTCGTTCCAACATAAACTTGCAGTCGCTTCGTTTTGATATAGTTGCATCAAAAGAATCCTGGGTTCACCGCCAAAAACCGTCCAACCTGTAAGTTTTCGATTTTATTTTTGATTACGGAAGATTTACTTCCTAATTTTGGACACCTTACTTAATTTCAATACCTACTTGATACTCTGTTGGACGTTTACCTATCCTATGTCATGTAAGTGACTCTACCATAGCGCCTCATATCTCTAGAAGTCTATTAAGATCATACAAATTATGAATCGATATCGTCGAGAACATTTTAATATACTTATTAATTATTTGTAAAACGTTACGGACGTAAAAATGAGAACAAACCCGTCGTTTTAATATATGTATAATATTGCGTTGGATATAGTCGCAGTGGGCGGAGTCGTATTTGGAACGGGAATTGATCGAGTTGCATTGTCTGCGGCAAATAAATAAAACAAATGAATTAGATAATTAATCCCGGCTCTTGGGCTGAACAGTCGCTGCTATAAATAAATAAATGACAATACACTCAGCTCTGCCTGAGGTTTCGGCACTTTTCGGTTTGCAACATATAGGTATAGGTTAAGTATGTTTACATAGGTACCTACTTATCAGCGGTGTAGTCCATATTCCATATCAATGTTACAAATACGTAATGTTTGCGGCTTTGTCTACTCGTCAGATTTCTAAAAAGTATTTCGGTACTGTATCGAGACCTTCATGGTAGACATAGGCTATAACTCATCCCACGACCTCGTCTGCGGTCTGCATTAGGGTGATTTCGCTGGTTAGCGACCACCTAATTTCATGTGCCGGTTAGCGACCACTTAGGTAAATAGCTGAGTTAGCAAACTGAAAGTATATTTTTCGTTATTTTTAGGAAATTTCTATTCATAACTACAAACAATAATGCATACCTACGGCTAACTATTTCAATAGGCTCTGTAGAATGGGGAGTGGATGAAAATTTTAGAAGTGCCTGATTATTTTTTTGGTGATAGGAATAACCTTCCTTAGCACCAGAAAAAAGTTGCAGACTTTACAGTTGTGTCAATTATTTTCGAAAAATATGAACAGTTTCTTCACTCACGTTTTGGGTCTAGGACGGCGAATGAGACACTTTCCTTGATCCGTCTCATATTACAAAAAATATTTTAAATATCTGACCCTGGTAATGACAAATATATTAGCTGCTGCAGCTGTCAATATCATTGCCAGTGTCAGTTTACCACGGATTTTTAAGATATTTTTTTAAATATGAGACGGATCAAGCAAAATGTCATATTCGCCGTCCTAAACCCAAAACCTAAGTGAGGTGACTGTTTATATTTTTCAAAAATAATTGACGCAGCTGAAAAGTCTGCAACGTTTTTTTGGTGTTAAGAAAGGTTATTACTATATCCAAAAAAAATATCAGGCACTTCTAAAACTTTCATCCATTCCCAATTGATATTATCTTCTATTGAAAAAACCTTGTCATTCAGTTGGTCGCTAATCAAAGGTGGTCGCGTAACCGGCATAATGACCCTACCTACTTTGTAACACGCAAGTGGGGCCGCGGGGACAGCTAGTGTTAAATATAGAGGAGCTATCTTAGCGCATTGGTTGTAACCTAGGTATGGTAATCAATCAACCACGCAGCCTTAATAAAAACAAAATATCACATCACACCGCCTCATACTTCCAACATTGCATGAATCATTTAATGGTTTTATTGAAAGCCATCGTTAATTTCGCAGAAGTAAAGGCGGCGGAAAGAGATCAATTGTCGAATCCGACTCGGCTGGGCAGCGTTCGGGAAGCTACGGCACATCTTTTCGTCCAATATTCCGCAGTGTCTCAAGACGAGAGTCTTTGACCAGTGTGTGTTGCCAGTGATGAAATATGGCACTGAAACGTGGTCGCTTACAATGGGTCTCATAAGAAGGATCAAAGTCACCCAAAGGGCAATGGAGAGGGCTATGTTGGGAGTTTCTCTGCGTGATCGCATCAGAAATGAGGCTATCCGCAGCAGAACCAAGGTAACCGATATAGCCCTCCGAATCGCTAAACTTAAGTGGCAGTGGGCGGAGCACATTGCACGTAGAACTGATGGCCGTTGGGGTGGAAAGGTTCTGGAGTGGCGACCACGTACCGGAAGGCTCGGCGTTGGTAGGCCTCCCACAAGGTGGACTGATGACCTGGTAAAGGTCGCGGGAGTCCGCTGGATGCGGGTGGCGCAGGACCGGTCACTTTAGAACTCTTTGGGTGAGGCCTATGCCCAGCAATGGACGTCTTTCGGCTGATATGATGACTATGATGATGAAAGGCGGCCTTAATAGCCTCCAAGAAATATATAGGACTTTCATATTCTTCTTTATATTAATTTTTTGCAGTCTGTCCGCTATATATGCAAGGTGTTACTACCTATATTTAGATTTTTATCTTTGGTTACAATAGACCAGAAACTTATAGGAACCTAAGTACTATGCGGAGTCTTAACCATTCATTCACCACTGTGTTCAAATGGTTTTAAGCTCCACCAAATCAAAATAATAAATGAATCATCGTCCGCTTCGCTGAACACATATCCTTCCAACTAAGTTAAGGCAATTGCTTAAAACAATGCGTTTATTAAATAAGCACCAACTGATTTAACTCCTTCAGGGATTTAATTATGAAATGTCCAAACATTTAAGCATCCGGCGTGTTAGCGCTTCTCAAGCGATCTAATTCGATTAATTTATTTCAGCCACCAATTAACGGAACAACGGAAAAGCGGCCGAGCGTAGAAAACGCGAACAAAATACGACTATTTATTATTTGTTCATTGTGTGGCCGACACTGGAATACTCCGGGGCGGCACTGCACAATGCCCGCCATTATACCCTAAAACAATGCCCAGTTTTATTAAAAAGACATTCAATAATTTATTTTATTCGCGCCCGTTAAAAACAAAAGTGTTCAATACAGCCACAGCGATAAAATATAGAAAAAAAAACCAATTTATAATCTATCGCAAGCAAACATTTCACACACGCGGCATTGAAAGTAGAAGAGGGCGTGTGCAAAACCGCACAAACGGCTAAGCTATTCAAGGAATGTTTGAACAATTCGAGTCGCGCGCCATCTGTCGGGATAGATTGAGACATTTTTGCAAAATAGTGACGTAATTACACACTTCCGCTTCCGGCAGCGCGTGCGCAAACGACGCCGCCCCCGCCCACTGCAGCTTTCATGAAACTTAACACTATTCCATTCACAATGCTGTTACATTCACAGTAACGAGTAAAGCTTTAAATTGGTTGACATGTTTCTTTAGACTTTTTTTGTCTTTTTAACTATAAGTACCTAGTTTTTAGAATTTATCATAAATGATTTAGCCTTGGTATCAGGTTAGGGTAGTGCTATTCTTAGATAATTTAAGGCACCTAATTCCTTTTTGGTGACAAAAGAGTTATAAACAAGTTTTGACTTTAAAGCCGGATTCGACCAAATAGGAATAAGGAGGCGTCTAGTATCTAAATATAATAATAATAATATAATAAAATAGTTTGTCCAAATTCGCACCAATTATAGGTACCTACAATCCAACTAAGTACATTAATTTAACTGAAATTCAAGTACATTAATTTAACTGAAATTTTATTGACTAACTTAAATACAGTCTTAGTGAGTAATACTTACTAATATTTGACATAGGTACTAATAATTGTAAGTATCTCGGAATGTCACCTTTCAGGGTTCAGTGGGTGGAATGCCCATTATTAATTATTAAAGGTCTCACCTGACAGTGACACCGTGAAACTGAGAGATTTATTTTCCAACGGAATGTCAGTTTTTGCCTTGACCCCCGGTATCCACAAAAAATGTCGCGTGCATTAGGTATTATGAATGACGCATGACACTAATTAATCGAAATTTCTTTGTATGTAAAATACATTACTTAATGGGAGTTCTTAAGTCAATTTATTGATGGAAAATAGTAGTTTTTACATAATTTTTAACATTTGGACGCGGATTCTTGTCGTTTACTATGCGCTTGCATATATTGTGATATTTGCATCTCATTCATTTTAATGAAGATGGCGTTCATTTAGATAACAATAAATTAACTACAAAAAATTACAACGCTTAGATTAAGGAGATAATCGAGAAGGCCGTACCTAGTATAGGGACATTTAAAGGAACATTGATGTTGTTGTTGGACCTGCAGTTGTAAATATTTTTCAATTTAGCCATTACGTTGTTTAAGTAGATATACTTATTTAGAGTATAGAAATTTTACAGAAAATCGCTATAAGGAAGGTAGTCACCGCATGTGTCCTACATCCATAAGGTTGTTTGTTTGGTGATGGTCCCCGATTCGCCGCCGCCGACAAAGCAAGCATTTGCATCCACTTTGTCATTCATGTCACCGCTCTGCCTCATACCTATTCCGCGTTTATCCGAATGTGGAGGAGCTATGGTAATGAGATTCAGACTTTCCGACTTTCTTTTATAACAATTTGTATACGGCATTAAACATAACTTTGGCAATAAAGCACTATTTTTCCGCTCTGCGAAATAGTCTGAAATAATTCGATTCCCGAAATTGGGTACCTATGCTATTTTCACAATGACCGAAGATTGGGTCGTACTGATTTATACAGGACAATGTTTTCTGTACCTATTGAGATTTACGAATAGCGAACCATTGCCACAAAATTTATTAGATTATGCCAGCAAGTAGTTAAAGAAGTATTTGCCATTATGTCTATGTAAATAGGTAGGTACAATAGGTACATAGCACTACCACAACAATAAATGCCAAAGGTTTCTAATGTTTCGATCAAAGAGGAAAATTGAAAAATTATTCGCCACGAGCGGGATTTGAACCCGCGACCTCTGGAATCCGTCCATTGCTCTTATCCAACTGAGCTACCGTGGGTCCCGCCAGTGGCAACGAATGTTTCTAATGTTTTGTGGGCATTAAATAAGTGTCCTTGCAAATAACAAGTTGAACACACATCGTTGTGCTATCTGTAACTTTTTAGATCAAAGTTGTACCTAATCATTAATTGTAGCTAAACACAACAAAACTTTTTAGTCGACGTTGTATAAAGGAACCAAGAACAGCCATAATAAAGCCCGTAAATATTAGTCCGATCGCTAACAAACATCAAAAGGCCACAAAGAGGAAAGTAATAAAGTGTCGCAATAGGAGATTGCTTTAATCTTTAAAGTCCACAAACGAGGGTTGATTGAATGCTCCCCTAACGCCAAATGAGAGAGCAGTTTCCATTTTATTCAATGGATGCGTTAATTTGCATCATCTTTGTGCATAATCAACTCTTGGGTCGCATGCCCCTAGGGTTCGTACTTATTATACGATGTAAACAAAGTTACAGATTTTAGATAGGGATGAAGCTATAAGAAGGTGTAGATAGGTAAGATTTGCAGTCGCACCAGGAACGTAAATAATAACTAACTATGTGTTATAAAACATTTTCAAGGGTGATATATCCCCTTTTCACAATTCCTTGCGGATTCGAATTCAACGGATATACTTAAGTTTTTTTGTCTCTTGTGTAGGTATTTTGTTATGCTACATACATATATTTATGAAGCATTACAAAATTCAACAGCTAGCCGTTGATGCACTAACTGTACAGTAAGACGAGTAAATAGTGCAGACTCAGCCCTAGTGCATAGTGCAATTTGCTGTCATTATTTTATCACGTCACAAAAAGAGCCGCCGTTGTTGTATTTACAAATTTTAAATTCGCCCGTAGTGTGCGAACTCGACGCCCCCTGCCTTTATTGGCGTTCCTTTATTAACCAGTGTTTGATGTTCGAGAGACGCGCGAGGAAATGGATAAATTGTTTGTTTTCCTCTGACATATCAATCCTGTCAAAGAGTCGGCGGGATCTAGGGTCCGGGGTGCGCATCGTGTTAAATCTCGAATGATCGAATAAATACTTAAGTACCTACGTGATTTTTGTACGTAGAGTTCTCACCAAGTGTAATTACGTGAATGGAGTGGTTATTTAGATATATAGATAGATAATATTTTATTCATCACTCAAGGTATACAGTCAAGGTCACCAATATGTACCTATACACCACAAACTTACAGAAATATGTTCACAGACCTTATTACGACGGAAGCAAGGTTGTTGTATGCATATTTTTGCAACTTTGGGTATATACATATTGGTGACCTTGACTGCACAATTTTATGCAAGTTATACAATTAATTATTATTTTTTACTAACAAATGTGTATGGACCTTGTCTGAAATAAAAATGAATTGAATTGAATTGAATATACAACAACAATTATATTACAGCAAGTGTGACTAGTCAAACCAAAAATGTATGCTAAGACAGTATCAAATTTAAATTAAGAAATACAATTTAATAATCTCGCATAGAGATTTGCAAAAAAATGTAATTTAGTTAAGTGCTTTATCTGAAATAAATAGTTTTTTTTTTATTGTAAATAGTCATATTTTTAAAAATTGTTCACAATTTCATATTAAAAAAATTGTTTAAACCTTATAAAGTCTTGTATATTAGTACTTAAGTCTTTCACTCGAGCACTGAAAACTGTGAGTCTTTGTACTAGTTTGATGCAGTTCGGTAGATGGTTATATAATTATTTAAATACTGTTTAATCCGGGTCTAACGCTATATATATTTACCTTTATTTCTGACGTTTCGACACGGGTTGCACCGGTCATGGTCGCAGATAACAAATATGTCGTACAAAGCGCGAGAGTTTAAAGTGTTATATGGTTATATAATTTTATCTATCCAAATATCATAAACCCTCCATGATGCGTTCAAGAACCGCACATTATGACCACCATAAAAAGAGACTGTTTTGTTAGAACTAATTTCAATACGTCAGATACATAAATGTTGTAATAAATTCAACTGAATATTGCGGTCCATTTAGATGTCATCAAAACATATAAAAAAAACATTTATTTTCAATGAATGGACATTTCTCAATTTCCTAAACAGACTCAACTTGGCTCAAGTGAGATGTAATGTAGGTATGTATTAAGTAAGACCGACTTGACACTATTGGAATCTCTCGCTACAAATATCTTTTGAAACGCACCGTTAACTCTCCTCATTAAAGCGTAACATTAAATTATGCTCCAGTCAAAGGGTTCTCATTTCTGTGATTAGTGTTCCGAGTTTGGTGGAGATTTATCGTCTCCCGGAACGCGGCGAGTGTCAAATGGCGGTGATGGCGGATATGGCAACGTATGACGGACTGCTGCGGTAAATTAAAACATTTTAACTTGACAGTTGGTGTCACGGTTATTGTGAACATGTTTTAACTGGCTTCTGTGCGATGAGATGAACTGGCTGGAATAGGGAGCAATGGACCAGCACTTAGTTTAAAAAACATTAAAACGCGTACTTACCTAATAGGCGTTAGGTTTGCGAGGCGACTTCCTGACTTGGCGATGTGGGATCGGTATTATTTTGTACTTTGACGTGAGCTTAAGAGCGTGCAAACAAAAAGTTGGTATTTTAGCTAACGCAAGGCTTTTTCAAAGCCCATATTTTTGTTCAAATGCTTACATTGTTAAAGTAAATTAATGTTTTGTATAGATAAACTCTTATTCTAGACCACACCATTGCTATAATTCTATTTCTATAAACGGTTATTTAATACAACCAGGTTTTCGTCGGAATGTTTTCCAAAAATACGCATCAGAGCTATCTTTTAGGTAGGATATTTCCATTTTAAACTTGCAAAAATGTTTCGATGTTAGTCTTTTAGTACACACCAATCGCACTAGTTCTAAAATATTGGTATTTCCTATTAAATAAATAATACTACAAAATGTCTAATGTCTTGTATGCCTACTGTCAGTATTATATTTGCCCAGTAGTAGTGATATAATTTAAATGTCCACGAAAGTCAGGCAGGAAGGAAGGCATTTAAGTCTAGGCGCGCAGTAAAGAATCGGCACTGACTCGAATGACACTATCAGCTGACAGCTTAGGTACTGATAGGCATTGTACCGCCTCTGCACGGCCAAATCAGGAAGTCGCCTAAGTCTCCGGTACGTTTATGAGCAACTGAAGAAAAGGTAGCGAAAGACATAACCATTTAATTCGCAAATATTTTTATATATTTACGTACATACGTAGGAATGCGGCAAATTTTGTGATTATCTAATCTTCATTTAGTCATCTCTCCCTTGTGGGGTTGGCCTTCGTATCATTGGATCGATCAAAAAAATACCAACTTCGGAAGACTGGTGAGCTCGTTCACGCTAGCAAGTGCATATGGAACTGAAGATTGGTCAGTAATGTGGCAACAAGATGGATTTATTCACAATAACCGTAAAAACTACAAAAAGCGGCCAAGTGCGAGTCGGACTCGCACATGAAGGGTTCCGTTAAATAAATTGCTTTTTACGATTTATGACGTATTAAATAAAAACTACTTACTAGATCTCGTTCAAACCAATTTTCGTTGAAAGTTTGCACGGTAATGTACATCATACTTATATTTTTTTAGATGTATCATTCTCTTATTTTAGAAGTTACAGGGGGGTGGACACACATTTTACCACTTTGGAAGTGTCTCTCGCGCAAACTATTCAGTTTAGAAAAAAATTATGTTAGAAACCTCAATATCATTTTTGAAGACCTATCCATAAATACCCCACACGTATGGGTTTGATGAAAAAAAAAATTTGGGTTTCAGTTCTTAGTATGGGGAACCCCAAATTTATTGTTTTTTTTTATATTTTCGTGTGAAAATCTTAATGCGGTTTACAGAATACATCTACTTACCAAGTTTCAACAGTATGGCTCATATAGTTTCGGAAAAAAGTGGCTGTGACATACGGACGGACAGACAGACAGACATGACGAATCTATAAGGGTCCCGTTTTTTGCCATTTGGCTACGGAATCCTAAAAAACATATATGTCGTCTTGCCCTATTCTGAAACCCTAGGCACGCCACTGGAAGACTACATAGTTTGTCGAGAGTTCGGTTTTGAAGTTTTATAAGAAAATGGATTCCTATTAATATCTCTATATCTGGATAACTCCTTACATTTTTCTGTTCTGAGCTTAGCATCAGCAATATGTCACGGGAGCAGCCACTGTTTTATGAACGGCGCTGACAGTTCCAATAGTCGCGTCCTTACAAAAACGAGCAAAAGACACCGCATATCTTAGTCTTTTAGTCAAGTAGCGTTGATAGAATCGGAATTGAAGTATTAATGAGTAATGAACAACGCTCTCATTTTACCTTTTTGTTAAAGAATATGTAGGATGGTTGTCTTGGATTGAAATTTTCGATACTTTAAGTAACTTTAAGCACCTCGTGTTTCTATTGTAATGTACGTAAGTAGCTAGTAAGTATAGGTATGAGTAAGGGTGAAGTTATAACATACTGCTTGCTTTGTAACTTGGCATTTCCTTTTGCATTTTGAAGTATGGCAGATTAATGTGAGTTCGAAGAAGTCAATATTATTTGTGAAGGGGGTCTAAAACTTGTGATTTACTGCGAACGGGCAAGGCGGTTAAAAAGTTGTAAACTGCCTGTGTTTCCGCCGCTGCAACATTGTTTAACGGACGTTTATTTTGACTTCTATGCCTTTGTCAATACATATACGTAGTATTTATAGTATTAAAGTGCCTACCTAGTATTTCTTTATGTTCTTTTATGAAATCATTCGGGAATCTGCTGGATGCGAATGGCGCATGAACGGTCCGGTTGACACTCTTTGTGGAGGCCTATGTCCAACAGTGGACGTCTTTTGGCTAATATATCAAAATCAAAAAAATCTATTTAATCAATTATTTATTCTGCATATAGGCCACAAGGGCACTTTTACATGTCAAATGGTATTTTACAATATAATATTAATAATAATACCTAAACGGTTAACAAACTAAATGCCACTAAAATGAAAACAAAAAAATCCACAATTATTAAATACTATTATCCATTACATTCGATATAAGGTCTGTAGGTATCAAAATTAACAATAAGTTAATGATATTAATTTAGTACAACAGAGTAAGGTCTCTGAGCGTCCAAATACAATTAATAATTATTCTAATGTTCTTAGAGATGTATACTGTCTCTAAGCGTTAAAACAGAAAAAAAAGGATCATTAATGTAATATTGTCAGAGATGTACAGGGTCAATAACAATAAAACGTGTCAAGAACAGAATGATGTCTCTCGTCAAAATAATGATAATAACACTAGTATATAGGTAGTAACTATATGCCCTTGCAAGCATGAACAGACCGGACTCCACAAACAGCACCCGATCACGAGTAGATATGATGATGATGATGATGAAATCATCTAATTTTCATTGCTTTTGCGTGTTTGACATGGTTGTTATATAAATCAATGTCAATTCGACGAAATAGTAATCTGGGGGCATGGCAATGCCCCCGCCAAGTCGAACAAAACCTCCTCCGTCCTTTTCTCGAAGCGATTCAGGCTATTTTCAACATCCTGTAATTTCGTACTGGCTAAAGCTAGAACCCTGAATTTTCTGTAATATGTTTATTGTTTATTTCTCGAAACGAAACATTTTTTTTTTTTTTTTATGTATTACATTTATAAAAGAACATACATTTCGTTAAATCTAACAGTGTCGTTAAACCCTATCGGGTTTGTATCGACACAGCAATTCGTGAACAGTGATAAGATTCGATCTTGGTAATTAATTAATTAATTAACATAAAATGGTTACATAACAAATGCACTGCCAAACTCCATGACAGTTTGTTGGCAGTTCGTGTAGGGCATAAATGGCATAATAGGGCCTAGATATATTCTCAATAGCATTCAATTTCAACTATTAGTTTAAGAACTATTGCCCGTCAAAGTTCCTTAGTTTTGTCACTGACATACTCGCTTCTAACGATCAACATAATTCTAAGGTACTTCTAGCAGACCCAAAAGCTGCAAATTTCAAACATAATCAGTTTTTAGCCTATGTAGGTATTTATAAAATCCTGAAAATATTGCAATTTCAGTCACGTTTCAGAGATATACAAACTGCATAAGTAAGTTTGTAATTCTATACAAATTCATGCGATTACAAGGTTAATTTTGCAGTTCCTTTCTGCAAAACTATACAAACGTTATTTGCGGTTGGTAAAATAACATTCCCATACGAAGTCTACAACAATAAATGAGATCCCATAAAAAAACATTCCCAAACAGTCTCGAAACTCTTCCACAGTAAACAAGTCAGGCATTTTGATTAGTATTTTAGAATTTTTTTTTAGTATTTTTTGTATTTATTTATTTCACCATAAAGTAATATGTGCAATTCATGGTATGTCAGTAACAATTTGTAAAAATAAAAGAAATAAATTACAATAAAATCAAAATGATACATTTATAGCTAATTCATATTTTAATTTTGTAATATTACAACTTGCAGTTCGCAAACTTATTATAAATTTATAGCTAATAACATAGTTCAAAATATTTGTAAGCTAATATTGCTTGTTAAATATTCTGATACGGAGTAAAAGGCATGTTTCCTGAAATAGTGTGATATCTTCTTCTTAAAACTATGAATTGGCAATGATGTTATTTCAAAAGGTAATTTGTTGTACATTTTTATCTTTAGAAAAGCACCCTGTTTTTGACATTTTGTAAGCCGCAACTGTGGTAGTACCAATTTGTGTTTAGATCGCGTATTATTATTACCTAATGTGTGAGAATCGTGAAAGTTTAAATCAATAATTAACGGCCTCCGTAGCCCAGTGGGTAGTGACTCTGCCTACGAAGCTGGAGGTCCCGGGTTCGAATCCCGGTCAGGACATTTATTTGTGTATTTATCACGAATATTTGTTCCTGAGTTATGGATGTTATATATGTATATATAAGTATCTATATGTATGTATCTATTATATATATCATCGCCTAGTACCTACCCACAACACAAGCCTTAACTGAGCTTACCGTGGGCCTAGGTTGATTTGTGTAAGATTGTCCCGTAATATTTATTTATTATTATTATTTTTATTTAATATACCTAATAAATTATATAAAATCATATTCTCAATCAAATCAATATCCTTAATACCGTTTGGCATTGTATCCCCAGTTGTCCCCAGTCCGTTTTGGTCTAATTTCGTGCCCTTTTTTATCGGGCAGTGCGCAAATTGCGCGCTTTCCAGGAAGGCGTCACACGTGCGCCTGCGCCGCCGCCGCGTCTCTTTGACCCGCCGCGATTTACGATTTCTGAATGAACAGATCTGGAGCAACTTTTAATAGTAAAAACATTGTTCCAGTAATATTTATGGGATCATATTTCAACTTTGACTTTGACCTGTTAGTTATGAATTATGTAAATAGAGTGACTTGGATGAAGTTTTCATTGAGAAGTAGCGAGATAGATCTAGGCAGGCTTGGGTAGGTATTGCTACCTATTTCAAGAGAACATATGCTAGAAATTAGGGAAACATAAAATTCTAAGTATACTTAATATACTTTATACATTGTACGAAATCATCTCATTTTCTTAGTATTAGTAGATAGTAAAAGATTATCCTTCTGTGGCAACTGGTTAAAGAAAACGAAGTGTTTCACAACATTGCTCATTTAGTCTTGTATCAGAGGGAACGGCAGTAAGGCCGTCTCACACAACTGTACAGTTGTACATTCTAAAACGTCCTATTGGCCATAACTGCATTGCTATTGTTGTAGGCCCTCAGTTAAGAGCTCCTTTGATGTGCCTGCCGGTGGTCGACAGCATCGCGCAACATTAATCCTCAAAGGAGTGACTTGGAGTTAAGCACTTGGAACATTCGGCAGAACTAAGTATAGGCCGGACGGAACACCTCTCGGGGAGTCCTTCAAGCAACAATGTTGCCAACTTGGTACTTAGGTACAGGCTTGAGTTTAAAAACCATATATCATGATTAAAAAGAAACCAATCCTTGTTGAGTACCTAGAGTAGTTTATGTCAGATTAACCTAAGTGTTATCAAATTGCGTAAGTTTAATTAAATAGGCGTGGAAGTGAAAGTAAAGCGGCTCATTCTTTTGATTCTGATCATACATAGAGTGAATGTGTCCCGTACCTAATTTGCAGGTTTAGTGACGTCCATAACTTTGGTGTCCCTGCTATGATGAGGGAAGTTGTATCATCTTGTGAAACCATTAAAAATAACTACTTAACACTAAAAATATCTTGAAGAATTGACATTCGCTGCACCGACCTTAAAGAAGCCGTAAATAAAAACTTAAATGACAATCCAGATAAACTATAAACTTTCTGATGTGGTAGGTATCTGACGTATCTCATTCAATTCTATCGTCGAAATCGGAAACATTTTGTATCCTACTAATTTTATAAATGGAAAAGTTCGGATCTTGGGTAGGTACTCAATCACGCAAAAAAGGATGCTCGAATCTAGATGAAATTTGGCATAGAGTTTAAATCCTGGATTAAAACAAAGCATACTCCGAAAGCCATCCCTCAAAGGAATGCAATTGGGGATAGAAGTTAATACGGGAGTTCATGCAGACGAAGTCACGGGCAAATGCTAGTAAATTAATAAAGCTACCAGAACAGTATTTCATCATCTGAAACTAGAACTAAATGAGCCATTCAAGTAATCTGATCTGTTCGAATTAAAGACCCTATCGGCGTTGTTACGCGCTGTCGCCCCGGCTGATTTATCACTTATCGGTTGAACTTGGATGCGCAAGAACATGCAAACGCACACAAGGCAGGATAAAGTCATTACGAGTATTTACTTATACCGACGATCATAATTTACACACTTGTATACCTATGTAGATTTGTGTAAGATTGTCCCGTAATATTTATTTATTTATTATTTATTTACTTATAATTAATGAGTTCCTAATTAGCCAATTTCCGACTCAGGTTCAAACATTGATTCGTGTCAAACATATGTATAACACGTACTTAAACAGATTACAAAGAAAAAGACGGACGGACGGCTTTCTATACCTACCGCGTACCTAAGTACTACAAGTACTTAGTATTAGGGAGGGACTGCCGAGTGGAATGCAGATCATAACTGCAATCCAACTAAGTACACGAAGAAAACTAGATAACAAAATGAATTTATAGTTGGAAAAATATATGTATCTTAACCAAGTATATATTTTGTTGTATGACAGAAGCCAAAACATGATTGCTTAAAATTTTCTCAATGGAAAATAAATCCAAAGTTGGGTCTTCATTTTCCTTTCTTACCTCAACTCAGCCAACTCAAACAACAGGTTATTAAACGATAGAATCAAGTGAAGTTTGTTTACCTCATCTGAAATCTCATAGGAGCAAATTGAAAATTATCGAAATTTGTCCTTAAAGCCTATCCCTGAAGAGTGTTGCATCTCGTTTTCTCCTGCACGGAAGACATAATAAACAGTTCAGACACAAGCAAACTTTTTTAAATGCCCGTCGTAAAGTTCTTACGATTTAATCGTTTTTAATTAAATTTAGTTAATGTTCATGTCAGTTCCAATTGCAAAATAATTAATATTTTCATCGTCATCGTCATCATAATTGGCATTTCTGAAATATGTTCTTTAATACCAGGCTATACATTATTCTATAGGTGACTCAGTTGTATCTATATTAACTACAATATCTTATCTTTTTATACTTCAACACTTCTGTTGCATATTCCTAGGTATAGCTCCTTTTTTGTATAGCTCCCTCGGCAGTGTAGTTTGAACTAACCGTTTTCCAGACAAGGGAGAGTACATGCCTAGAATTTCAAACAGTCTCCCTCATCGGGCCCAATCAGTTCACGATAATTCGTTTAGGGGTTATAAATCTCTGTTACTTTAAGGGCAACGACGGTATATTGAATTACGAAAGGCTAGCGCGGATAATGTATTTGATACAATTATAAAGGTCAACTCAATAATTTCGTTATCTCGTATAGAGTTTAGATTGTTTATATTTAATCTTATTACTGTTGTGGATAATTTAGATTTCGGAGATAACGAAATTCTACGGGTACCTACTATGAATAAATCAATATTATATTTTGTACCTAAGTGCCTAGGTTGTTGTAGGTACGTGATACTTCATCATCATCATCATAAATTTAAGAGCCAGGCTCTTGTCGGTGGAGTAATCGCCATTCTGTTCTTCTTTCTGCCACTGTTTTGAGCTCCTGATACGACATTACATTAACTTTCTCTTTAGCTTGGTCCATAAACGCACGTCTTGGCCTTCCTCTGCCTCTCCTTCCTTCAATCGCTTCCTTTGACAGAATATTGAAGTAGTTAGCAGGATAATTTGGGACTGTTGGGACCCTCAGTTGTACTGATTTTTTGTCATCTCATCACACCTAATTAATCTGCTATTATAAAACTTTGTATGAAGCTAGTTTTAGCTGCTCCCATTGCACACAAAGCACAAACCCTGTCTCTAATTAAATTATATAATATTTATCAGTATCCTGATAAGAAGCTCATAAAAATAAATCTGGATCTCATTAAGATTTCTAGAGTGTGTTAAAGATCAACCAAGTTATTTTTTAAGGATAATCCTGGTCAGATTATGTAATTACATAAAGTTAAGAATATTATCTCAAATTAAAAAGAAAAACTGAACTTCATTATAGCTTATATAACCAGTCACCTCTCAAATGACTAGTAGGTTATTGGACTCTATCTTGTGTTAGACTGTGTCTGACATTTTATACTTAACGCTATTTTATACTTTCACGCGTTAGTTTTCAGTGGCACATCTTTTTTCTTATGTTACTAGATGATGAAGAGTGTATTGATGTAAACTACCTATATGTTTTTTCTCTTATCGTGAGAATGAATGAATAGCGGAAATATTTGACTATGATTCAGTACGGGCTTACAAAGTAGACTCTATGTAATATCTACATTATATTATCTATATACACAAGTGTAATGGGCACCTAACATACTGGTAAATAAGGAAATGCATTAAAGATGAAACGAAACTGCTGGTTGCTCTGAGTATTCTAGATTTTAAAGTGATGGTCCAAGGACTTCATTAACACGCCCATTGAGTTTTTAATGTTAATACAACTACTTAAAAATAAGTTAATGATTAGAATAGATAAAATCATCATGTAAGTAGTTGAGATACTTTATGTCAGATAGCTGGCGCTATCTATTGGTTTAGTTGATTTATCAGTAGTTGAATACTTGGGATTCAAGTCTTATGGATGTTTGGAGACAAAGTATACTTAGCGCTAGACGCGCGCGGCTAGTATTAGCGCCATCTGGTGATCTCGCTGATTTACTGCTTTATAAGTAATTTACTGAAGTTTAATGGTAACTTTCGTAATTGTTTCTGTTATAACAGGAACGATACTTCATTTTGTGTTCGACCTGGCTATCACGCTAGGTTAGATTATTGGCAAATGATATTTGGCTAAAATATAAAAACTAAGTAACAACTATGTTTCAAAAAGCCAGATATAAAAACTTTGACAATATACTCTGAACATCTACAAGTATATAATTATCATTTCAAGATTGCACAGCGAGGCATAATTAGGAATTAAACGAACTTACCTGTAAGTGAAGTTCTATTCTAATTATGTGAGCTGTGCAATCTTGAAATGATAATCCCACCCGCCTCATACCCATGTTGTAAGGAAGTGTATCAAAGTTTCTTTTAGACAATCCGTGCCTGGATCTGACTTTGCTGGCATCAAGTTATCATCATCATACAGGACAGGGTGTTGTGGAATACCTTCTCCCTACTCTAAACTAAATGACAAGCAGCGGGGTGCGGCCCGCGGGAGGGGTCACGGGTTCGTTCGGAAATCGGTGTTTTTATTTTATTTTTCCGTCTAGAAACCCTTGTGCTCTGAATTTTGTGGAAATTGGCTGTACGATTAAGGACGTCACAAACTCGCCTTGCTTTGTCGCTGAGACAGTCGCGGTCTGTTGCGTCTGGTGGTTCGATTGCCATACAAAACGTTATTTGACATTCGCAGGCTAACGGCGTGATATTTTAAGAAACTTATGTAACAAACTTTCATCAATTGGCTTCCCATTTGCGCCAAATTCGCCCTTTCCTAAAATAAACTTGTATAAACTAGATTAATTTGAGAAAAATAGTTTTCCCAAAATATCACGTGACAAACCAATTTCTCAAATTAATCTAGTTTATACAAGTTTATTCTAGGAAAGGGGCAATTTGGCGCAAATGGGAAGCCAATTTATGAATGTTTGTTACATAAGTTTCTTAAAATATCACGCCGTTAGCCTACGAATGTCAAATAACGTTTTGTATGGCAATCGAACCACCTTAAGAATAATTGTCTAGAATGAATACCTGTTAGGTTTTGTTTTTATTTTCAGTGTGTTTTGTTCACGGTATAAGTTTGCCTATCTCGTTCTACCTACCTTCCTCTCAATTGCTCAAAGGTTAGCTGGAAGAGATCCCTTATAGGGTTAAGTTCGCCTTTGTACTTTGATCTATTGTGTGACATGTATATTTTTAACCTGTTATTGTGTACAATAAAGTGCTTATACATACATACATACTTATAGGTAGGTCCCCGAGGGTGCGCAGTGTTGAGAGGAGTATATTAGGCATCAACGTGCTGCAGGCCCCGTAGCATGGATGGCGTTATCACGCGATATATCATTTTCATTTTCCATTTATTTCGGCATCCAGCAGTGTCGAAGGAGCCCCGCTGCGCGGGGCTCCTATTTCTGGGCGCTTTGCCCTTCGGGCAACTGAAGATACCTAACTAACCTAACCTACCTAGTCTTTGTGTACGTTCAGTAGCAAGCCGATTTGATCTCAGTTCACAATTTGACGATTCAACACTGAAAGTTTATAAACTAACGAAAAATATTGCGTTAAATTGTGAACGGTTTTGGCAGTTCACAATATTCCGTCAGTTTAAAATATAACGGGTAAGATTATAAACTGACGGTGTTCACAATTTAACGGTGACATATATGAAGTAAGTTGACTCGGTTGATTTTTTTTTCATACATTGCTGGGTAAGCGAAAATTGGTACCTAATGTATCGGAATGCTCCCGGGCACCGTGTGTATGCAAACATTGTTAAACGCTGAAGTAATAATATGATGGTGTGATTGTCATCAGGGACCACCGCCGTCGTTAATAAAGCGAAGATTAGCCTAGGCCACGAGCGTCAGTAATGGAGTCGGCAGCTTGCAGATGAGCTCGGTTTTTACGGCACGAGCTGCGCCCACCCGCAGAGGCGACACTCCGCTCCCCTCCTCATTATTTGTGGTTTCAATTCACTTTTTACGACGCTCGCCCTCTTTGCGGTTCTGGCTACCGTCTACAGTGACGTAATCAACTAGTACGCGAATTGTTTGCTTTTCGCAACTACGTAAGGTTTGCTCTGGCTGGATGATCCTTTAGATGTAGTATAGAGGTGTTGTAGGTATAGAGAAGCTAGCTGTGGCGGCGCGTGAGAATTGTCACTGGACAACCCGGAGCATAAAAAGGGCTGTTTTTTGATGATTTACGAGTTTGTTAATATACACCGTGTTTTTTTTGATTTCCGTTAACTTTAAGGGAAGAATCCTCAGCTTAAATGGAACTTATTTCTCTAAGAAACTAGTGTCTTAACTCTTACTATTTTTCAGATATTCAATAAATCAATTTAATGACCGATTCAGTGTGAAGGGTCCTTTATTTTATTTACGTTTTAATTTTCGTTAAACGAAAAAGGGAATTATTGGGATTTGAACCTGGGACCCCTCACTCCATAAGCAAACTATTTACCACTGAGCCATGTGTTGACAAGTGCTGTCGTAGGTGAAAATTAACTTTGTGTTAATTGAGATTAAGTGTTAGAGCCCTCCCACACTGTAATATTGATTTAGTTTGTATGAAAAATGAAAAAAAAAGTTTTTTTCGAATTTAACAAAAAGCAACATAGTGTAACGGAATGGGCATGCTCGCTAGCGGATTTCTGATATTTTATATTATAATACATTTATTAAATTATGAAAACGAACTTTTATTTCATACCCAAAGTTAGAAAATTTACTTATTAATTATAGGGGAGAAGGAAATCAATTAAGCTAGCATTCGCTAGTGTAAATCGGCAGTCATCATCATCATTATATCAGCCAGGGAGCGTCCGCTGCTTGACGTAGGGCCTTCCTCAAATTACATCTAAGAATAACTAATTTCATCTAAGAATGTTAATGTACGAATTAATTCAACATAATATTAGCGGGTTCACAAATAACATTTAATCTAGAATTATAGTAATCAATGAAAATATGGATACCTAAATAATACTTCTACTCGGGCAATCCGCCATGTAAGGAAACATAGAAGGCGAACGAACTTCAATCTTAATAGCTAAAGCATTAGAAACTAAATAACAGGAGCGTAACGACCTTTTTGTCATGACACAAACCACGTGACTACAGCGCTCGCTGCCCTAGTAGCCCCCGTTGCTCTCGTAGCTCTCGTTGCTCTCGTAGCTCTCGTTGCTCTCGTTGCCCCAATAGCCCCAGTTGCCCCCGTCGCTCTATAGCGATCGTAAAATAGTATAAAAGCCAGTGTCGCATTAGTATTTGGATCATTCAATTCTCGTCGTTCAGACTGTCAGTGTCTCTGGTTTTTCGTGTTACAAATTCTTGGTGGGTGTTTTCTTTGCTTTAAATAAGTAGTCCGTCATTATGAAGAAATTCTCCTCATAATGAGGGGTTACTCTTGTTCATTTTCATAGTACTTTTGAGAGGTTATTTTATTTATTTCATATTTAAAAACCAGAAATACTGTCCAGGTTTTAGTATACCTGAGGAGTCACTCCCGCCTACCGGTGCCAAATGGGCGTGACTCAGAGTCTTTTGCTACCAGACTTGAGGGTGGTCTGGCGTCTTCCTCTTTACCAACATAGGAGACGAAAGCCTCTTTAAGGGGCCCCTCACGCGCCTCAGAATCGGCTGACGACGTAGACGAGGCGTAGTCATTCATGTGATCCGCACTGAGGGTTACCTCACTCGTTGAAATCGTGTGGCTCTCTGAGGAGCGGTCCTATTAAATATATTTAATATCTTATACCTTATATTTACACAATAGGGCCCGTCTTACTCACTGTTTCCGGCTTCGGCCACAGTGGGGGGAGGCATCGACACAAGCTGATAGGTTACTGTCTCAGTTTCGCTGGCTGAACGACTTACAGATATAAGTAATAGGGATACATTCTTATTTCTTGAACTAAAGGTATGGTTCGGGAAATAAGCAGGACAGGGTTTGACGGGGTAGACGTAGGAGTAAATTCATACACTGTATTAAGGGCATTGGGAAATATATACTGTAGGTATAAATAGCTGAAATATAGGTCTACTATTCCAATAAAATCAAACGGAGGGTTAAATTACTATTGTGGGTAACTGAGTTCGCGTTGGGAATAGGGTTGGGCAAGGTGGTGCTGAGTTCCGCATTTTATTATATGTGAAACATTAAGGTGTAACGATCAAATACTTATTATCATCAAAGGGTTATAATTCTATTTATGATATATGGATATCCTGGCAGGGTTGTTTCAGAAAGATGAAATGATTCTGGGCTTTAGGGCAGGCGAAGCAGTCCCTCAAGTCCGATTGGGTGTCTTGTTGTCATGAGTGGAATAAAACTCTACATTTGGGGTACGATTTGAGACAAATGTTTCACATGTAATGAACGGGTTGCTTTGGCATTACCTGTAGGTTCTCGCTATAGAATTATCAAACGGAGGTTTAAATAACTTAGTTAAGTTCGCATTGAGAGTAGGGTTGGGCAAGGTGATGCTGAGTTCCGCGTTTGATTATATGTGAAACATTAAGGTGTAACGATCAAATACTTATTATCATCAAAGGGTTATAATTCTATTTATGATATATGGATATCCTGGCAGGGTTGTTTCAGAAAGATGAAATGATTCTGGGCTTTAGGGCAGGCGAAGCAGTCCCTCAAGTCCGATTGGGTGTCTTGTTGTCATGAGTGGAATGGTACTCTACATTTGGGGTACGATTTGGGTTAAATGTTTCACATGTAATGAACGGATTGTTTTGGCATTACCTACAGGTTCTCGCTATAGGATGGTCGTAGGAGTTTGACCATATAAGTTAAGAACATGATATGTTCCAATAAATTATTACTAAAAGATGTCTGTCGAGTTTGTTTGGTGTTTCTTCTCGAAACAGACCGTTAGGTTGGAAACGCTGGTAACTTCATTCTCTGGGTCATAAATCCATAGGTTAGTTAGGAAGGTAAAGTGGCAAGGACGCTCTATCCCCATCCGCAACAAGAGAGTAGCCGGTGTGAGTAATAAAAGATTACTACACAACCCGTCGATAGAACCTTTGTACAAAAAAACCAAGTATCTAGTGCAGATTTCTAGCTCAACGAAGTGTAAAATAAATAATGTTGTTTATATGAATTCTAATGGCTACTCCTTGTTCAACAGGAGCGTGTAATAGGCGGTAGGGGATTTTTACAAAAAAACATAAAAATGTTTTAACCATAAAGCCATTCACAATATAAGATTCCACTTCTCAAATTTAGTTTGATCGTATTTGACAAGAAATAGGGAAAATTAGCAATTGGAAGTTACGTTCAGATAGGTTCAATTAAGTACAGATAAGCTAGCTTTAAAAATGTTACAGATGAAGAGTCCATTTCCTGTCAAGCTTATCATAAAAGAACCTGGGTTATTACGGTGCACAACATCTCGGGGTTCCTACCTCTAGCGATCACAATTGGCCATTTCTTCAGGTATTCGTAATAAAAGTACACAACATAAGTAGGTTTAATAAAGTAGGTAAATAAGTGCAATTTACAGTAGAGTCGTCAATAAGTTTGCTTTAAAGTTTAAGATAATATTCCTGGATTTGTTTAGAGCTCCTTCAGAGCTACGGGGTCGAGTATTTTCTTAAGGGGTTTATTCGGGGGTAAGGGTTTCGTGAACAGGGAGATGTTACAATAGGTACTAGGTAGCTTCTGTTAATGAACCGAACATCGTGTCGAAATTAACGGAAATCAAAAAATACACGGTGTATAGCAAGAAATTTTAGGCACGCCGGTGGCAATCGGCTTGTATGGGCGCTTCGCCACTGGAAGCTAGTATCATTACTAGCTTCCAGTGGCGAAGCGCCACGCGCGCCACAAACGATTTAGTATGCTTGTGAATGAGGGACTTGATTAATGTTACGGAATCAACTCTTGTGGTAGATTTGTTTTTTTTAAATACTTAGCATGATAAGTTGCCCAGGGACTCCTTAAAATTAAAGGAAACATTTAAAAATGTATTGCTCGGAGCCGGATTCGAACCAGCGACCACAGGCATAGGTACGAGTATATATGGCGTTGTAAGAGGGGAACAGCTTGAAAGATTTAGTAGCCGATAGAGATTGTTCCCATAGCTCAGTTGGTTATCTAGAGCGATAGGCCATGTATGCCTGTGTTCGCTAGTTCACATCCGGCTCGGAGCATTCGATTTTTCAACGTTTCCTTTAATTTGAAATTTATGCATTTATAAAAAAAAAAATTACCTACGTTAGCAGACGGCTGGCGCATCGTTACTGACGATTTCTCAATATAATTTGAGACGTTGGTGCCATTAGGAAGCACAGTGAGTCTTCACGGTAGATGTCACTTACACGCCTCCCTAAGGCGTTGTGGTTGTAGTACTTGTAGTGCATGTTGTCAGGGTAAAATAACTTCACTATCGGATACCAGCGCCATATTTTATTATGATGTTAGGCATGTCTCCTGGATTCCAAAACTGCCGGGAGACAATCTCTAAGGAGTCGGTCTCCCCTGTAATGACGTCATCAAAAACGCCCCACCGCGCTTGGAAAAGTGTAAGTTACATCCAAACCATGCAACGTGCATACACATGTGGGGTACTAAATGAACGCTGAATAAATTGACAATAGTTCATTTATATATTTTATTTCAATACATAGGCTGGTTTAAGTAGGTACTATTATTTAATAAAAGTATAAAAAAATCAAAGAAAAATCTAAGGACTTTCAGACTTTGCGGCAAAACTAGAAAAGATATACCTAGATAAATTAACGAGAGCATGGAATTGCATATGTAGTAGTATTGTATGTTTACAGGCATTCTATATTTGAATTTTCTATTTTCTCGTACTATCAGCATAAAAAGAGGTTTGTTACAGTCATATTGAAGAAATACCAAAATAATGTCAGTGTCAAATTGTGAAGAAAAATTAAGAGAAAATTATTCTCCTTTTGTTGCAAACGGTACAACCACTACAAATGCAATGCCATGTTCTCGATAAGTCATCTATAGTACTGTATGTTTACAAGCATTCTATATTTGAATTTTCTATTTTTTCGTACTATCAGCATAAAAAGAGGTTTGTTATGTATTGAAAAGTAAATACCAAAATAATGTCAGTGTCAATTTTTTTATTAAATTAAGAGAAAAGTATTCTCCTTTTGTTGCAAACGGTACAACCACTACAAATGCAATTCCATGTTCTCGATAATTCATCTATAGGTACACGAAAGTAATGTAAAACACAAATGACATCTAGTATTTCAGCTTTACATTTTAGTTTTTTAATTTAAGACAAAAGCAAAATTGGGAAGTTATGTTCAAAAAACTAACAACGCAAAGCGAGTTTTCCCTACAAGATTAAATTTATCGAAATGTGGGGGCACGGCAGTGCCCCCGCCAAGTCGAGCAAAACAAAGAGTCACGGCCGTACTATCATTTTCTCGAAGCCGTTCAGGCCATTTTCAACATCCTGTAATTTCGTGCTGGCTAAAGCCAGAACGGCATAATATGGCTAACATATATTCTCAATAACATTCAATTTGAACTACGCCAAATTTCCAGTGTTGCCCTACACAGTACGCTTCCCCTCGTCGGCAAAATTCTAGAGCCATCACCCCGTGATTTCGAGGTAGCCTACCATCAGCCAAAAAAGCAGTCTACCACTCTTGGACCTTATTTTGTATGCAATAAAGTCGAAAAGTGGTAGACCACTTTCTTGGCTGACTGTACCTGTCGGAGGCAGAAATCGCCTGGAAAACGGTCTGCCCGCGAAAACATTCCGGTCAACAAATCCATGCAGAGAATTTGGGACAATCCAATATGCAAACAAGTGCAGCATGCCCACCTCCTAGAGTCTTGCTCCTCGAGCCAGGAAAAAGCCCGCCTACTAGCCGTTTCGGAAAGGGAGTCTGGGTCTTGGTTGCATGCTCTCCCTTCCTCCCACCTTTCCACATTACTAGACTGCAGCACATTTAGGCTGGCTGTCGGCCTGCGACTCGGCGCTGAAATAGTGATGTCCCATCGATGCCCCTGCGGCGTCCATGTGGACCGTCTGGGCCACCACGGTCTCTCGTACAAAAAAAGAGTTCTGGCCGCCTGTCTCGCCACGCCTGCCTTAACGACATCATCCGCCGGGCCCTTGTCAGCGTTAACGTGCCGGCCATATTGGAGCCCCCCGGTCTCGCACGCGACGATGGCAAGAGGCCCGACGGCATGGCCCTCGTGCCTTGGCGATTTGGACGGCCACTAATCTGGGACGCAACTTGCGTGGACACTGGACACCCTCGCACCGTCACATCTTGCCGCAACCTCGCTGAGAGCAGGCGGGGCGGCTGCAGCGGCTGAGGCAGCAAAGCGCCGTAAATACATGGCTCTCACAGACCAGGCTCTTAGGAAGATTATGTCATTAATTACTGATGAACTAGACATTTTAAAGACTGTCTTTTTGCAGTTTTGCGATGCACATAACATATCTACTAGTAATAACATACTAAACGTTCGGTTCGGTTTTTTGAGCACAATTTTCCCAATTTTTTTCTTGTCTTAAATAAAAAACTAAAATGTAAAGCTGAAATACTAGATATCATTTGTGTTAAGTATACATTTCGTGTATCTTTTCTGGTTTTGCCGCAAAGTCTGAAAATCCTTAGATTTTTCTTTGATGTATTGAAATAAAATGTATGAATGAACTATTGACAATTTATGTAGCGTTAATTTGGTACTCTACATGTGTATAAACAGTCAGCGGTATATAGTTAGTAGCAGCCAAAGTAGCCAAATATATCGTAACACATCCTTTACTTACTCTACTCCTATAGTAATAAAGATGTGTTGCGATATATTTGGGTTATCTTGGCTGCTCCTAACTATCTGATGCTGACTGTAGTTACGTTGTATTATTTGGGTGTAATTTACACTTTTCCAAGCACGGCCGCGGCGTTTTTGATGACGTCATTACATGGGAGACCGACTCCTTAGAGATTGTCTCGTGGCAGTTTTGGGATCCAAGAGACATGCCTAAAAACATATTTAAAGATGGCGCTGGTATCCAAAAGTGAAGTATTTGTTCGACGGAATTACAACACAACACGCACTATTTGTAAGAGGGAACAGATTGAAATATTTAGTGGCTGAGATAGATTGTTCCGATGGCTCAGTTGGTTACAGCGATAGGACATAATATATGCCCGTAGTCGCTGGTTCGAATCCGGCTCGGAACATTACATATTTAATTTTTTCCTGGTATTTGAAATTTATATATTTCGTTAGCAGACGTTTCTGCTTAATATAAAATTGTTATAGTGGTAGGTAAAGTCCCGGTGCTCGATACTGCCTCAATAGTTGACAATCTTAATCCATGGCAAATAAAGACGACAATTATTTATCTGGTAAAGGACTTCAACATGGTATCACGCGTCAAAAACCTTCCAGCAAACATCAACAAAACATGTAGCTATCGTGTTATTTATAGATTTTAGCTCTACAATAAGTACCTACTTAGGTACTTAGCCGAGGGGTTCTGGGAGCGATTTTTAAACACAAATCGAATGGTGCGTACCAATAAGTTTTTCAGAAGCTGGAACTTATGAACTTACGGAAATTTTGAAATGAAAATGAAAAATGATTTATTCGAAATCTTAAAAACTTTACAGATATGCAGGCTGGTGCCTCTTTTTAGGCAATCAAGATGCCTGTGGCAAGAGACACCGCTCTTCCTTAGAGTTTAACATGATACAATAACAAACATAGGGTTTTTTTTTTAGTTAAGTGAACAGAGGAGTGGGTTGAGCATAGGGCTTACCACTAGCTTTTCAATACTTAAAGCGCTCATGGCTGCATATCGGTTACTGTAATAAGATATCTGGTAAAAGCAACTTGGCTAACAGCTCCTTCTCATTTTCGTTTCTTTCGAATTTCACGTTCAAGATTAAAACTGTGACGATATCAATGTCCATTCACTTGCCCTGCACGGTTATCACAGGACGGCCCGCGAGCTGTGCCGCGGCGTGATAGACTATCACAGGACGGCCCGCGAGCTGTGCCGCGGCGTGATAGACTATCACAGGACGGCCTGCGAGCTGTGCCGCGGCGTGATAGACTATCACAGGACGGCCCGCGAGCTGTGCCGCGGCGTGATAGACTATCACAGGACGGCCCGCGAGCTGTGCCGCGGCGTGATAGACTATCACAGGACGGCCCGCGAGCTGTGCCGCGGCGTGATAGACTATCCGTCTCTTTTTAATTAGAATTCTTAGAAAGAGATGGACCCTTCTTATTCAATATTCTATTATTCACCTAACTTCCTTATTTACTGTAGCGTAAAGGTAAACACGTCTCTGTACACGTGTTACGTCGTGACGTGTGTCTGTTTGTGTTAATGTAGTTTGTCTATCCTTTTGTTCTGATCTCCACTCAATTGCGCAAAGGATAACTGGAAGAGATCCCCTACAGGGATAAGTTCACCTTTGTACCGATCTAACCTATTTTTGTCTGTAGTTTTACCTATGTCTTTTGTACAATAAAGTATTATTTACATTCATACATAGGTACTTCCGCATTTGGTGGGGCGAAATCGGTATGCGGTAGATTGCAATTTAGCGAGAGTTTACTGATGACATCCAGATTTACTTACCTATTTACTTGTCGGTATACTGTCAGTATTAAATTTGTGCAGTGGTACTTACTGTATTGCGCAGACGCGGCGCGGTACGCATGCTGTACCACATTCATACTGCCCCGCTTGCGCACATCCTGTGCCAATCAGGAAGCACTAATCTAAAGCCTGAGTCACATTGGAGCGACCTGCAGTGGCGGTCAATAGTAAACTTGTCAAGTCAATCGCCACCGTAAGCCATGCCAGTGTGATACAGGCCTTAACTATGCAGGCGCGCAGTTAAGATTGACTTGACTGACACTTGGAAATGGCCTTTATTTGACTTAGGTACTTACTCGGTATTTATCGTGTGGTATCGTTCAATATAATAAAAAAAACTTAGTACTTCTGTTTTGAATGTCATGTCCTAGACAATAAGTTCCTACATGTATGTATCAATACACCTAATACTCTCTGTGCCTACCTATTGTGACTTGATTAGTTAAATGAATAGTTAGGTAAGTTGCATTGTAATAAATAGGCACATGAATTGGTAATTGTAGTATTTTAAAACGAGATCGAGTTAATAAGAGGTATGTTACTGTCTGAGTGGCAGTACTAAGCTAGCTATTAAAGCAAGTACTTACCTGTATACTGGTAGGCGGGTCGGGTCCCACTTACCGACACATCCGATCGTGGTTGGTACACGCTCGCGGGCCGCGTTGTGCTAATTAACAGTGTCGTAGATGACGCGTTTGACGCGCAAACTCGTTAATCCTATCTAGACGAAGAGCACTTGCTATGCGGTAACGGGAAGGCATGATTTAAGTTTTTTTATGTCAAACCTATACTATTTATTGAATTTTGGTCTATGCTATCTACATAGGTAGGTACCGGTAGCGCTCACTTACGTGTTATCCGAATGATGCTTGTAGGTCTTAATCTGACATTCGACGACAATTTATAAGGATAAGGCCTGAATTAAACTGGCGTGGCCTGCGGTGGCAATCAATAGTAAATTTGACAGATAATGACAAGTTTAGTATTGACCGCCGCGGTCAGGCTGCGCCAGTCTGTGAGAGGCTTTAATTTATAGATAAACTCTATTGTTTGTTCGAAATTACTAACGAGGCTAGCATATAACAGACACCTGCTACGCGACGCGAGACCAGGAAATCTACCCTCCTCTTTCCGATTTACAAAATCCTAGTGAGAGAAGAGTCGCTTAGTCGCCTAGTTTCTACTAAGTCTACAGTTTGTAATGAGATTTCAGGGAAGTATTTATAGGTTCCCTATTCATTTCATATATTTGGGATAAACCGTTTCTTTTTGTATGTGTGGTTTGCTGGGATGATGTCAATAAAAGGACAAATACCCACTCGGAAAAATATATTTAATTTTTATAAAATCAATATCAGGCATTTTTAATTCGCACAATTTTGTACAATATACAATAAAGTTTAGATATCATTAAATTACATCTTTCCAAGCTAACAAAATAGCACAATAATGGACACATACTTGTATAAGTATAGGACAAAACTTTTTATGGTCATTGAGGACTAACAACAATAGGTGGGCAAGAAACCCATCTCTGTCATTTTATTTACAAGACATAGATATATATTTCGTTCGTTAACTTTGCATGATCACATATATATAAACAGTAAAACACAGAACAGTGGTACATTAGGTACTTTCTGTGTCAGGCGACTACCCACAGAGATTAAGAGTATATAGGGGGTTACAAAAGAGTGGTTACGTTGAATAACCGAAAGTTACGTCTTTATATCTTACATGGTGGTCGATGTCAGATCGTTATATTTAGGTTATACGTCATTTTATACAGGCACTCTTTTATAACTCTGTAGGTACTCTCTGCTATCAATCATCTTAAAAATATATTTGCATCAACTAGGTAACCAACGGTCTAGGGTCAATTGCATTTGTATAGACATTTGGTTGAAACATCATCATAATTGCAACATGAACTTCCAGGCTTCCTTTTGGTTCCCTGAACGAGATATCATATTTTGAAATTATACAAAGTATGTTCGCTGACTACAATCACAATAATATTTCAATGAGACATCCATGTGTGTGGTTAGGTAGGTAATAAATATACCTTATATGCTACGGATGAGAAGACATGATAGTGGAACGCATGCTAATCGCCAAAACATAAATGTATTAAACCAATAGACATCTAGTGAATAATTATCCTTTTAAATGTATCTTCGTTGATGTCTAAGTCTTTACTTAAAGATTCTTTAGTCTTTATTGAGTGAGTTACCTTTACATAATTTATTGACCGTACAGTTCTATCTAATTAATATTGCAAAGTCGTACATTCATAATACC
The DNA here is from genome assembly GCA_963854355.1 of Epinotia brunnichana. NCBI lineage: Eukaryota > Metazoa > Arthropoda > Insecta > Lepidoptera > Tortricidae > Epinotia > Epinotia brunnichana. The sequence continues at coordinate 22,143,635 of OY977943.1, read as the reverse complement.
CATCTGTCCGGCTTAGAGCTACTAAGTATTATGTAGGCGCCACATTTTTGATAAAAAAACAAGTGTATTTTTATATATAAATTATATGTCAGAACGTAATCGTTAGCAGGGTCCGACAATAAATTCGTTTTCATTTATATCAGTTGAGGTAATATTATATAAAGTAATGTAATAAATAATGAGCTGTAATTTTGGACTAAAAGAGTGATCTACTTAAATCTAATTAACCTTACAATTCTTACTATATCATTAAAGTTCTATACTGTACAACACTTAAGTCTCACAACAAATACACAACGGCTGCAATACCGCATAGTTTATATTACAACAGCACGTTACTATGTACAGTGTTCTGATATGTGGTATGTACAGTTGCGGGGCGGCAGTATCACAGGAGCGGCGCGTGGGGCAGCAGCGGCGGCGGGAAGGGCGCGGCCGCGCGCGCGCGTCACACGAGCGCGCCCGGCTTCACGTCCAGCGAGTGCTCCGGCGACCGCCCGCCCATACCACCTTCACCCTGGCTGTTTTCTTCAGAGTCCGAACACGAATCCGAACTCCCTTTCTTGCCCCCGTTGTGCGTCTTCACGTGCTTCGCTAGGTGGTCTGACCGCATAAACCTCTTATTGCACACCGGACACGCGAACCTCTTCTCCCCGGTGTGCGTGCGCAGATGCCGCTGCAGCTCGTCGGAGCGCGTGAACCGCTTGCCACAGAACAGCCAGTTGCACACGAAGGGTCGCTCGCCCGTGTGCCAGCGGAGATGCGCTTTTAGGTGGGACGTTTTGCCGTACACTTTCCCGCAGCCGGGTATGTGACAACTGTGTATGTTCTTTTTTCTTAGATGAGCGCCCGCGGGGCCTAGCCTCTCTGCTTCTTGGCAATTTGGGCAGTCGCAGGTCGCCCGGCCGGCGTACCGGCGCTGCGACCGCGGGGACGGAGCTTGCGCGGGTGGTGCCGGCGACCCCGGCCCGTGCAGGCCGAACGAGCCCTGCGTGGGCAACACTGACTTATATGCATCTTGGAGCAAATGTGGGGCGGGGGGAAGTAAGTGAGCACCTCCAGACAGTGAGTGCGTTAGTTGTGAATAGTCTTGACCGGCATAACTTGCCATTTGCCCTCCGACGTCTAGCCATCCGCTGTGAACGTCCCACCAGGGTCCACCGACGGCTCCGACACCACCCATTTCGGCCGCTTTTAAGGCACCGCTGCTTCCGCCTCCTCCGACGTTGAAGGGCCATGATTCATAGGGGTGTCGGGAGTACATCGAGCCGAGACTCGCACTGGATTCGCTTTTGCCTAGGAGTTGGTCGCCAGACGATGGGAAGTAGAGGTCGTTTCCGTAGGAGGGCGGCGCGGCGCAGGAGGTTGGTCCACGGCCGTAGGGAGTGCAGGATGGCGGTTGGGAGCGCGGCGCGGTGCCACCGCCGGGCGGCGAGTGCGCGCCGGGGCTCTTCTTCCACGGGTGGAAGCCCTTGCCCACGGCCGCGTCGGCTAGCGGCGGCGGCGACTTGCTGGACAGCTTGTTGCACTGCGCCGCCAGCATCGCCAGCGGCGTGCCGCGTAAGCTCGGGTGTTCCTGGAAAGACAGACAATGAATAGTTAATTAACACGATTGAAAAAAGAAGTCCTACGAGTTTAATTATCATCAACGGTGGGTTTAGACCGTGAGAAAAGGCCCGAGTGTCGACTAAGATTTATGGCCTAATTTATATGGGAACTAACGTGGTGTTCGACTCGAGCCCGGGGCGCTGAGAAATAATATAAATAAATTATGAGATGGTTGTAGCGTATTTACAATTAGGCGGCGGTGACAGCTCCCGGCCGCTACCGGCCGCCAGCCGCGGGACGTCGTCATTAATAAACGCTGCCCGCGTCACTGGGCCCGTCCGTAACCACTTCCAACACTTGTTTGCTATTCATTAGAAACTATGTATATTTAAAATCAATTTAGGCTCCTTATAACAAATAAGACCAAAACATTAATTGCATCTAAGACAAACCAAATCATAGATCCCATAAAAATTAGAGGTTCAGCCATTGAACAAGTCAAAAGCTTTAAATACTTAGGCAGCATTATAACCTGTGACTCCAGATGCACTTCGGATATCATCGCACGCATAGCCATGGCCAAAAAAGCTTTCAATGCCAAAAAGCAAATATTAAAGGCGAAAATATCTCGAAAGATCAGAAAACGTTTTATTAAGACCTACATCTGGAGCATAGCGTTGTACGGAAGTGAGACGTGGACTCTAACCCAGCGTGACAGAGAGAGACTGAACGCATTTGAAATGTGGGCATGGAGAAGGATGGAAGGTATTAGTTGGACAGAAAGAAGAACAAACGAAGAGGTTCTAAATTTGATAGGAGAACAAAGATGTCTACTAAAAACTATTGAAAACAGAAGGGGAAATATGTTGGGGCACCTGATACGACATGACAATTACATAAAAACTATAATTGAAGGAAAAATTGAAGGAAGGAGAGGCAGAGGAAGGCCAAGACGTGCGTTTATGGACCAAGCTAAAGAGAAAGTTAATGTAATGTCGTATCAGGAGCTCAAAACAGTGGCAGAAAGAAGAACAGAATGGCGATTACTCCACCGACAAGAGCCTGGCTCTTAAATTTATGATGATGATAACAAATAAATAACACGTCATTTCATTCTTCTACTCTATTATTTATTTGTATACCAGTATGTTGTACGAGTATTGTAATCAACAGCTAGGCGCACCGCATTCCGCATTCATAAAAATTCTGATCCCTAAGCACGTAAAAGCAGTGGTATAAGGGTGTAAAGCATAATCCATTCACCGTTGTTCATTTCAGCGAGTTGAAAATAAAGGTGAGCACACAAGGAACATCCGACCGGATATTTCACCCCAGCATGAGACACAAAGCGCCGATAAAAAGTTCCATTGTGAGCAATAATAATATAATCCAGGGATCCGACACCGGGACACGGGGAACGGGGTGCGGCCACGCCCTGTACATTGTGATTGGCGCAGCTGTCGGGCCGTGTGTACGCGCCCTTATTCCTGAACCTTGGAAAACCGATCCAACGAATGCTAATACGAACAAATTTAATGAACGTTGGATATTTTATGAACTGGAGCCATGGTAGAATTAGCATTCTTAAAACATACTCTCCTTAAGTCTTACTTAATCTACTCGTTTTTTACTAGCAATAAAATTTATTCGTGTTCTTTGTGAAGCTTTGCGTTATATGTTAGCTTTATGTTACTTTAACGTAAAGCGGTATTTCTCACAAATGTGAAGGTTGGTGTTTTAATAAAAACAAATGTTTTTAAACAATGGTAAATAAGCACCTAAGAACATTAAGACAGTTTATCTTGAGATATCCGCGTTGATATCAATAGATGTAGGGCAACAGCAGCATAAATACGACTGCCCCATAGTCCATGACAATTACGATTAGCATAAAAAAATAATAAAACCATATCAAATTGCCACGGCGAATCGTGAGACTATTAACCTATAAGATACCTACAAATGTAAGTACTCAGTTAGGTATTTGCTATGTCGACGATTAATAATCAACGTTTCTACTTTGTAGTTATGTAGGTACTTATAATTAATATTATCCTCGAATATAGTATAAGGTGTTCAACATTACATGTAGACATCTCTCGGAGCAATTTTGGGATAATATTAGAAGATGAGTGGTAGAATACGTTGCCTTCTTCAGCGCTGCAGTCATAATTACCCTTAGGCATTATGCTCCATTTGGGCGAGCGAAGGCGCACCGAAACAGAGTGATATCGGTAATTGGTCGTCAACTGGCCCTCGCCACGAGATTGAATCAAACTGTGGCGCCTCTCCGGCGCCATCAACCGCATTACAATGTTGATGGCTTTTTCCTTGTCAAAAATGACGAAGATCTTTTGTCGTAAAAAATTAAATAAAACACAAAGAGACCGACTATGTGAGAGTAAATGAAGGGTCAGGTAGTTCAGTTGGCGGGGATGGGATAGGTTTATTCATTAGGTGATTTTCAGGTTTGAAATCGAGTTTTGATTAAAGTTTAATGTCGGGCAGGTAGATCTAGTTATCTGGCAAAAACCTAACAGAACATTTTGTACAAGAACGTGCTATTTAAAAAGCAGCAGTGATTGTGCGAGTGATGAGAAAATGTGAGAAATTTCCTCAGTAATAGCATGTAATCCTGAGGATTTTTCCATCCACATACAATGCGAAACAAGAGGAAAACCACTTGATTTATTTATTATCTTTGCCTTTAGAGAACATAGTTACGAGAGCAAAATCATAATTAGGCGCACACTAGTAGAATTTGAAAGGGGACCGGATGTATCAATGACCGAGTGGATCGGATTACTTAATTGCAGCCTTTAAATCCAGTAGGCCAGCGTGGAGGAAACTCCATTCTGTGGGAAAATACGCATTCATTCGTCATTACTACGAGCTACGATTCAAGAAAATATATCTATTCGATAGAGAACTATGCTGCCTACAAAATATTAAAATACTGTGACATTTTTACTGATTTCTTGAGAAATTGTAGTAGTTAGCATTAGGTCAAGTGCAAAAATATGTATCGATTTAATCCTCTCATAAATATGTAGGTACCGAAACCTTAATCCGCTGACATAAGAGCGATGGGACATATTTATGAGTTAGTTGTATGCACCCATATTTTTACACTTGAGTATACAGATTTTTACACTTGAGTATACAGATAAAGTGGCTTAAGGCACTCTAAGCTCTTCATAGAAGGAGTGGACTCGGGCTGGACCAGAAAACTCTGGACATCCAGTAGGAAGCAACTCAGAATTATATCTGGGGTGTTCACAGGTCACTTCGGGGTCAAGGATCTCTTGGCCAAGATGGGACTATCTGATAGTTTAGACTGTAGAATGTGTGGCGAGGAGGATGATACTATGGAACACTTATTGTGTGAATGTCATGCCCTTGCCAGACAAAGAATGAACTACTTTGGTAACGGTTACCCGCAACCAAAGGAATTCAAGGTGCTCCCGGCGAACTGCATCATCCGCTTTGTGGAAATGATGGAGCAAGCCTGGGAGCAGGTATGAAGGAGAGGGCAAATGCACAAAAGATCCCACTGGGTCGAAGTGCATCCGAAAGGGCCCTCACCTAAATAAGATAAGATACAGATAAAGTGAGATTTGTATTTTGTACTGTGGTAAAGTCATATGTATGATATTGATATACGATTGAATTTCATCTAATCTGTCGAAAAATGAAAAGGTTCTGTTTTATACACCATAGGTAGGTACTTACCCATAATCCTGAATAATATGATAATTTATTTATATGATAAGGCACTGCGTTAATGCTCTCAAATCTTTTGCATTGTATTCCTACTTAATAGTGTAGTGTATAAACGAGTACTCTATTGTCCTGGCTAGTATACTTATAATTTATAATTTAAAATAACCCTATAGGTATATGATATGCATGTGTAGGTAATTGGCCGTAGGTACTGTTAGGTACCAGGATTAAACTTAAGTTCATACCAGCCCGATAAGAACTATGACGTTATTCTAAATGTTTGTGAAAAATATTAAGACCAAATTGGGAATTTTCTCTAACACCGCAAATAAGTTTAATTTCGTAAGCTGTAATTAAATTAATGTGAGAACCCATAAATCGTGAGTAAAACCTCCGCGGCACCGGCGCGAGGGCTTCAGCTCGCTGATTGGCTGATTTAAAATTATCCACCAAAATTATGATGAGCCGAAATGAATATTCAAGCGAAACGCTTATCCCGATGTGTTATTAAGATGATCGTGAAGTCGTTACCAACCAAATTGTATTTCATAAAATTCATAACTATACTTATGACCTAATATTTTTAGACAACACGTTATTCGAGATAATAAAGGCTCTTCTTATGTTGCTCAAATTAAATGAGATTATGGTAATATTTACTGACGCCAATAATGTATAAGTTTGTCTGCATAAATAATAAATTTAGGTACTCATTATTAATTGACCTTTTGATTCAAGCGTAAAAAGACAGAAAATTGCGGCATGATGCCTTTGAAAAGTATCTAATTTTACAACGGGGGTTTATTGACAGCAAAATCCCGTTGTAATTCGTGTCAGATAAGCTTGCGGCAAATTGCAGACGGCTAATTGCACAATTAGGGAATTATCGAACGCGTCCATGGTGAAATCGTACACTGTCGCCGCTGTCGCCTCGACACCCCCATCTCCTATTCTAATGCAAATAAACGCGTTAAATTATCGTCTGATAATTTGTATCAACATGACTTGGTAATTTATTTTGCTGTAACGCTGGACTGCACGATCATATTTTTTAAAAGTAGTAAACAAACACCGTTCTTTTGAGAACGAGCGAGCGAAGCGAATGAAGTTCTCTGTTACAGCTTGGGCATATTTTTTTACGTATTTCCGCCGTCTGTCCGGCTGTTCTCCTCTACAGGTCGCATTTTATTGTGAAATTTTGTGAGCAGATTCAATAATAGGGAACATTACTGCAATGTTCTGCCGCCAGAGGCAGCACTACCACTAATAGTAAACCAGTATAGGAATATAGGGATTCACACACACATGCACAATTGATTGTCAAATGAGTGACAAGGATGCTTGCATAGACAATACCGCAAGTGGGAACGAGATACAATGTCAACGCTGCTAGTGTCGCCACCTACGAAGAGTTGTGCGTAATGTTCCCTATTAAGTATATCGTTTTTTTGACAATTCAGATTTTCTAAATTCAAAAAAACCAATTTTTTTTTAAAAAAAGTGACGATTTATACATCTCATAAAGCCACTGCTTGACCATGGCAAAAGAAGGGTTATAAACTTATAATTTTAGCAGTTTATGTATGTATGTTTGTATTTTATTATTAGCTAATACATAAATATTTAATTGCTTTTTAAAAATAAAGAACATTTAACTTTTATTAGGTAACTGCTTATCTGTGTCACACCAACAATCTAACTACACACTGCTACACTGTTGTCCTCTGCAACCAACTTTAGATACTTATCTACTATAAAGGCCTCCACACACCGGTCGCGTGCGCGGGCCCGCGGCGGGCCCGCGCACGCGACCGATGTGTGGAGGCCTTTATTAACAGTTCTAAATAGTTAGAATACCTACCTACGTTTCTGCCATTAAAAAGCCCAACTAACCAGCGGTTACTTATTCATTGTTTTGCTGTTGTCAGGCATCATTGACCGATACCACTTGTAATACTGTGCCGATACTATAAAATAAAGTACGTAATCAAGTGTTGATGTTGGTTGTTAATACAACCACAAATATTATACAAATAGGATAATTCTTAATTGGTGAAATATGACAAGTGTAGGTATATACGAAATACTCGTAGTAGGTACCCGAATATGAATGAACTTTTCGTGTAGGTGTAGCTTATTGATTTTCAGTGTAGTCCTGTACGAGTGTTGGTAAGTAGCTTCAAAATACGATCATTAGGCAGCAAGGGTCGGCGCCCGTTATTTGAAACTGACTGGGGGAAGTATCGATTAACTCTTCCTGTCTCCACAATATTATGAGCTTACTTAACGGCTTCTATCTGGCTTATGAAAATATTCAGGCTTATCCATGTCCGTCATATATTAAACTTTAAACATTTGGAGGCGCAAAAATACATCCAAAATTTTACTTAGGTATACACAGGTTTGGTAGATTTTGGCAAAACGAAATAATACACTTTGTACCGATTTATCTCCAAGAAAATTTGTCAAATCAACTCAGCTGGTCTAGCGCAACTGATCTACCCTCGTCTATCTAATTTGCACAGTGCGAGCGAGAAGGAGTCACTGAGTCGCTCGCAGCGCGACTGAACAGCAAGTTGTGCTAACCCCTCTGAAAGCGAGTGCCTTTGGTTATCCACCTATAATCTATATGCTAAGCTGTGTTTTCATATATTTGAAACGAGTTGAAACCTCGCATGCTTGAAAGGCTTGACAGCTAGGTGTTGCTTGTACTTACTTATAGAAATACAGCTTAGCACATCTCTTAGTGAGTTTCTCATCCCTTAGTCTGATACCTCCATTAGATAAAATCTTCTACAAGAAATGCGTGTTACCAAAACGCAAATAAAAACACTACTAGAGAATTTTCTCTTCATTAAGAACCTACTCAATTTAACCGAACTTAAAATGACGTTTCACAGTTGTCGGCGATGGTCTGTGAGTAAAGCGTGAAACCGCGTAGTTATCCGCGGCCATTAGACCGACACCACATGGCGATCGCGTCAAATTGGGCCGAAACAAATTATTTATTTAAAGGGAAATTACCGACTTGTGACGCCGACCGACTTGACGTATCCCCGACATGTGGGGGACCGAGTTTTTGTCCAGATTCGGTGTTATGATCTATCGAATATGAAATTGTAGGGGCTTGTAATAGGAGGACTCTTTTTCGATAAAATATTTGCCTGGCTACATGTTTTATGACCAACGTGACGGAAATTTTTATCGAGTGTCGATCACAGCACGTCTCATCTAACGCATCCATCGACAATTTGGACAGATTACGTATTGTTTCTCCGCGATTATCGGGACGTTTCAATAAAATCGCCGCCTAGCCGGTAATGTGAGCGTTTAAATTTGATAAGTCGATGAAATTGTGTGGTAATGTGTCGGACATGAGCGCCCACTCGCTGTCGGGCCCCGGGGCTGCTAGTGCTCGCTGTCGAAACTAACATTATAGCCTGAATGCGTTCTTTAGAAGTATAAAAAATATATCAGCATATGAAAATGTTGCAGTCAACTACAAATAGTTGTACTGATACAATGTAATGTTATAAGAGTCAAGATAACTAACGACTTTTTTCGATTTTTCAAACTACCCAGACGTTAAGTTTTACTAGAATAATACAAGCCTGAATATTAAAAAATCATATCAAACATTTACCCGTCTGAAAACTGCCAAAAAAACAGTTATTTTCGCTGAACCCAGCTCAAAAAAAGTGTCGAAACATCATCCAATTTGGAAGGACATTTAAACCATCAAAATTCTGATCGAAATTACCCACCAATATTTTGCGTGACGGAATTTGCTACACAAATTTTCTGAGTGAGACCGACCTTCACCGGCTGAGACCAGATAATAGGAGTACCAATTTGAGAAACCAGTTCCAGTCGAACAAAAAACAAGCGGTCGAATCGAAACAAGGGACTCCCTTCCACTTTGGCTTTTGTTCTGTCGCTTTGTAGCAGAGGTAAAGTCGACACAATATAGCTGGCAGCTTTTTTAATCTTAATTACTTGAATGTTGAATCAAATTATTAAAGTGGCCAGAGAGAACTGTTTGTGATGTCTGTAAGTACTACTCGATATTTGAATAGTAGGAGTCATCTTCGTACAAAATATAAATAGAAGACGATCCGGTTTAAACACCAAATTTCATTAAATGAAAATTGTGAAAAGCGTCTAATTTTCACTTTATTAAATAAATAAAATAAAAAAAGATTTAATGTCGCAAAAAAACACAAAAAACACAAAATCCAACACTGATGTAGAATGCTTATATAAAGCAACACAATACAGAAAAAATATTGGCTTGGAATTGAATTTCACCAAATGCGAACTATACATATATGTCCAAAATTCCAGCTTAAATGTTTTCGATATCCAACAAAAATTGTATACTCTGACGCCTAACATAGATACAAAAACACTTTGCCTCCTAGGGTCCCCTATTTTCGAGGACTTTTTTCAAGATTATATACAAAATTCAATTTCCAAATTCCAAATCTGTGCCAACCGTCTTTCAGAAATAAGCCCCCATTACGCCTTAACCTTGCTAAAATTCTGCCTTTTCGTGCCCAAATTAACGTATGTACTTCGCTGCAGCCCATTTTATAAATTTCAAAGTATATTGGCACCACTGGACGACCTTATAAAATCAAATTTAGAATCAATTTTGAATATACAGCTCAGCGACAAGTCTTGGACCCAAGCATCCCTCCCCATTAGGCATGGTGGGCTAGGGATAAGAAAAATTTCTAGTGTTTCTCTGCCAGCGTTTTTGTCTTCCATCCACAGTTCAGCTAGTCTCATAGGCAAAATCTTAGGGGGTCTCCCCTCAAACTTTGAGACTGCTGGCTTGATGGAGGCAAAAAACGCTTGGTCATCCGCTTGCCCGGGAAAAGATTTCCCAGACCATCCTCGTTGCCAAAGGAGCTGGGACGACGTATGCTGCAAAATTTATTTTGATTCTCTCCTGAGCCTCCAGTACAGGTGCGGAGCGGGCCAGACTTTTGGCGTCAGGTACCAAGGAATCCGGTGAATGGCTCCACGCTTACCCGTCTCCAAACACTGGCACTTTCTTGGAGCCTGAAACGCTCCGTATCTCAACATGTCTGCGGCTCGGGATTCCTATATGCACTCCACACAGATGTCCCTGCGGCAGTTCTGTAGACTCACTGGGACATCACGGCCTTTCTTGCCAGAAAAGCGCTGGCCAGTTTTCCAGGCACGCCGCTCTGAATGACATTCTGCGCCGCTCTCTTGCCAGCGTCAATGTGCCGGCCTTGTTAGAGCCGCCCGGCATTTTGAGGGACGATGGCAAGAGACCGGATGGAATGTCATTAATTCCGTGGAAGATGGGCAGAGGCCGCGGAAAAGGCCAAAGTTAACAAATATATCTCGGCGCTGAATACTGCTTTGTTCCTTTCGGCGTCGAGACCCTTGGTCCATGGGGTCCCAGCGCACTCTACCTTTTCAAAGAGCTCTCCAAAAAATTTGCCGACACCACCGGGGACCAAAGAGCTGGCAGCTTCCTCGCTCAACGCATTAGTATTGCGATACAGCTGGGAAATGCTGCCAGCATCTTCGGCACCATGCCGCGGGGAGACCCCTTAGTTTAGTAATAAGCTAATAAGTAGGTTTATTTATTCCTTTTTTCAGGTTTATAGTATTCGTTGCAAAAATTTGTATTGTATCTTTAAATATGTGTACTTAATAAAATGATACAACTCACTTAAAATAACATACAGAAAATAAATGAATGCGACAATAGGCTCGGGGCTCAGCGTTTGCTGCTACACTTACTTACCTATTAGGTAGGTACTCAATGTTGTAATGAATTTAATTGTTAATCTTTCCTATTTATTTCTTAAGCGTTAGACCGTAGAATTATGTACCTAGTTATTTAATATCGCAATACTTCAGTAAAATCATGCATAGGTAAACTATTTCATTTTTAAGTATATACCTATCTATTCAAAATATGTTAGGTACTTATGCCTTAACGGATATATAATTCAGACGGAACCTTTATAATAGACAACATGTATTAATTGACCATGTGTAATAAGACTGAGACTAATAATTTACACAACTAACGGAAATACTAAAAAAAAGCGGCCAAGTGAGAGTCGGACTCGCACATGAAGGGTTCCGTAAAATAAATTGCGATTTACGATTTATGACGTATTAAAAAAAAACTACTTACTAGATCTCGTTCAAACCAATTTTCGGTGGAAGTTTGCATGCATTTGCATGCATTTTTTTTAGTTTTATCATTCTCTTATTTTAGAAGTAACAGGGGGAGGACACACATTTTACCACTTTGGAAGTGTCTCTCGCGCAAACTATTCAGTTTAGAAAAAAATGATATTAGAAACCTTAATATAATACCCCTATCCATATACCCCATTCGTATGGGTTTGATGAAAAAAAAATTTTTGAGTTTCAGTTCTGTGTATGGGGACCCTTAAAACTTAATGTTTTTTTTCGATTTTGGTGTGAAAATCTTAATGCGGTTCACAGAATACATCTACTTACCAAGTTTCAACAGTATAGCTCTTATAGTTTCGGAAAAAAGTAGCTGTGACATACGGACGGACAGACAGACAGACATGACGAATCTATAAGGGTTCCGTTTTTTGCCATTTGGCTACGGAACCCTAAAAAGATTCACGTAGAATCGCCATTGATTAGTGAGAATCAATTACTCGGTCCAAACCATTGTTCACAACTTTGTTGTTGAATGGAGTTCATCGATGTTAAAAATAAGCATAACTAAAACTAAAAATAAGTACCTATCACTCAATGTGATTGCGATCAACTCGTGACAAAATCAACGTAATGACTTTGTTGTCACAATAAACGTTTCGATTTAACCTATGGACGCTAACAAAAACTTAAACACTCAATAATTACACCTAGCATACGGCCATGATTATAATCATTAATACCGACATCAAGTAATTCAATAATTATCAGAACAATGGCAATTAAAATTGTGAAATTAATTGCACCGCGGCATGGCATGGCAAAGTGTTAAGGGTTTTACATTTCAGGGCCTCTTCGGTAACTCTAATGTTTGAACCACATTAGTTAATTAAGGCGAGGCAGGTCCATGGTCTTCTCTCCCTCTCACTGAGCATAAGCGTGAGCGAGATGGAAGTGCGTGTTCGGAAGTAATGTAAAACACATTACTTTTTAGTATAAGTACATATTAATTGATTTGTGGAATACTGGGTAATTTATTAAAAATCTGTTCGGTTATATACTAACGGTTCGGTTTACTAGAATAATAAAAAAGCTACCCTTTTTATAAAAAAAACATAGATTGTCGTTGAAAATTACGAGATCTCGAACATTTAAGTTTATTTTTATGGTGATATTCAAGATGTTTTTACATAGTTACTAAGCCATTTTTAGGTTTCCGTACCTACTCAAAGAGTAAATCGGGACCCTATTACTACCGTCTGTCTGTCTGTCCGTCTGTCCGTCTCTCACCAGGCTGAATCTCAACAACCGTAATAGTTAGACAGTTGAAATTTTCAAAGATGATGTATTTCTGTTGCCGTTATAACATTAAATACTAAAAAACAGAAAAAAAAATTTTTTTTTTCTTTTACAATCGTACACAAGTCGGCTTAGTCCCAAACTAAGCAAAGCTTGTACTATGGGTACTAGACGACGATAAACATACTTGAGTATATAGATAAATAAATACTTAAATACATAGAAAACATCCATGACTCAGGAACAAATATTTGTGCTCATCACACAAATAAATGCCCTTACCTGGATTCGAACCCGGGACCTCCTGCTTCGTAGGCACTCAGTGCCAGGGTCACTACCAACTACTTAGGCTACAGGAGGCTCCCATACAACAAACGTGATTTTTTTGCCGTTTTTATAAATAATGGTACGGAACCCTTCGTGCGCGAGTCCGACTCGCACTTGGCCGGTTTTTTTAATATTACGTTCGGTTATAAAACTTCTTTGTTTCTTTTTCAGTCAACAGTAATTTTTCTGTAGTAGAATTCTTCATTATTTCTTCACACTGGTAGCTCAAAAATCAATATTTTCGTCAGATCGTGAACGGCCGCCTCGCCTTAACTTTAATTTACCTAATAGGTAACTACATTATGTATGTATGTAAATAACTTTATTGTACTATGTATGCATGTAAATAAATACAGAATAAAATAGGTTAAATCGGTACAAAGGCGAACTTATGCCTGTAAGGGATCTCTTTCAGTTAACCTTTGAGCAATAGGGGTGTACCTAGACTCAAAATTTATTATTACTTTAAAAGAAAGAAGGCAAAAAAATATGCCCAATGACGAAAATTCTATTCAAATATCTCAAAAAATTACGAAGCTACAACCGTTTTAATGTTGCTTGTTAGAGAGAGAAAACGCTCCGGGATCGTGACGTCACGATCGTCTAGCGTCGTAGTAAATGACAATCGTTTCATATGAAGGTGCGTTTTGCGGAAAAGGGACAGAACATAACCCCTCTTAAAATTTTGGACGCTTATAACTTTGTGATTATTTAACCTTTTACGTTTCTTTTTTCTCCATTTGAATACATTTGTAGTCCTTTTTCGGGAAAATGCAACATAATTGAGTGGAGATCAGGAACAAAAATACATACATTACGTATAGTTGAGATTATTTAATGTTGCTGACTTTAGAATTGGAATCTTCTACACCTTACTGTAGAGTTGATTTTTGAATGGACCACATTGAAGCAATTCGACCAACTCAAATAATCTCAAGAATAAGTAAGCGGGAATATTAAATACAAAAATATACAGCACCAAACAGGCAATATTTCAGTTACATCACAGTAATATAGCCCATCAGCGTCAATCGCGACGTACGTGCTCAGCGCTACGGGCGCTTTTCGCTACATATGGGCATTAAGCCTACGGACTATGGCGTAGCGCTACGAGTGTATCGTGGCGGTGAATGGGTTAAAATTAAGTCATACCGATTCAAATTTAAAAACTTTGATTTTCAGTGTACACAACACATACAGGAAAAGAAGCGTTTAGTATATTACTGCCAGCCACATTGTCTGTTGTTGTGTTCTTCTGTTCCATGTATTAGGTACCTACAATAAAGAATTTTACATACATACATACATTGTCGTTAGACCCTGTTGTACTACGTAAACACCACATTTTATTTTAATAGGAATTTAAAACACCCCCATATAAAATATATTATTTGAGACAGAAAAAAAACACACTCCAATCGGTTCTCTAGTTTGGGAGCTACGATGACAGAGACAGGCACACATATACAGATATTTACGGTAAACTTATTACACCCTTCGTTTGTGTCGAAGGTTAAAAAGTAAGGTAGCTGAATTGAGATATAGTATAATTTCTGATATTGTTCTCCTAGCAGTCACAAAAACAAAATCCTTGTGACTGGCTGTAAAGTATACGTGTTGTAAACCTAGTTTCGTTTGGCCTTTTATTTAAGAATTTATTTCAACCTCAGCCCGGGTATAAACTTTCAACACGGAGTAGGTACCTTAAGGCACATTGATATCATTGTGTAGATAAGTTCAAGGCCGCATTGCATACAAGGAATACAATGTGATAGCAGCATCGCGTGTGTCGGCCGTCGCCGACGGCCCGCTCTCGAGGTTTCTCGGAAAACGTCGTTAAACTCACGTATTTTTGGTAGCAACTTAATGCCAGTAATTTCAACAGAAATCATTATAATTAGCTCCATTTATACTATAGTAACAAACAAATAAAATGGTTAGACCAAAGTATGCCGCGGGACACGCGAGACCCGCTTTATTGCCCCGATTGCCTATCTGATCTACAACAATATCTAAAACGACTAAAGACAAAACCTGTTTCAATTTATCGTCTGAATGTTTTGGAGACATCGTTATGATTTTGTCAATTTTATTCATAACTACCTAATTAAGGCGTTTTATTTATTAGCGAATGACGACTTTTTATTATTATTTTCGTCTAGTAGGTAGGTACAAGAACATACACCCTATCATAAAGGTTTTTCTATCCGACGTATGAATTAACGGCCTTCTCAATGACATTACTGTCAATAAAAACCGCAATGGCACATGTCAATACAATGGCACGCTGCAATTAGTTGACATTTCATTCGCTCCTCCGGTAATAGCGTGGAACTGCCAGTGGATGTGGCTTCAGTAATTTTCTTCAACTTCTGTTTCACATTTTTTACATTTAACAAATTGAACGCGGGGTATTAATTGCTGAGAAAATTACCCAGGCAGCGCCGCGGGGCCTAAACCACAAAGACGCGGCGCACCAACGACCTGCAGTCCTCGTAAAAACGAACAATTATGCATTCAAGACGTTATTTCTTTCCAATTACTCCTAGGTAAGTATATTCAAACCAAGTTTTTTGTAACAATAGCTACTGACTTAGGTATTTATAATAGTAAATTTAATGCAGTTTCCGTTTGTCCTATTACTTAGGCACTACCTACCTATACTAATGATTCTAAAGTAATAAATCAAATTAGAGATATAAATTGTAAAAGGTAAGAGATAGATTGTAAGGTTTTCGAAAGCAGTTAGTCATTTGTAACAATAGCAACAATTAGGTAATAAGATGAAACACTATAATTTGGTGGGCTGGGTTGACTAGAATGGTGTGGAACAATCGTGGCTGGAAGACTGCGGGCGATTACAAGCCGCTGAGTGCTCAATCGTCACGTAGCGGCGCAAGAACAAAGCGACGTATTAAACAATTGAACTGCCACAAAAAGTCCCATAATTCAATTTGCATCCCGCTAGATGAATGTAATCGCCGACAAGAACTGTGGGTACGGTTGCGGGCCGCGGGCGGACGCCTGAGAACGGCTTTCGCCACTTCTCAACACTTCTGTGAATCGATTACCTAGATGCTAGGTTTCTTTCCATGTTCTTGCTTGTAAGTGCCTTATCGTACACTGTTGGTGTTGTGGTTCTTGTTTTGTGCTCTCATACTTTATGATTGATGGAGTCTTTGTTTGTCGTGGATAACACCGTGTTTGTAAGAGCTGTGTCAGTCTAACATGACATGACAAAATTGTTTCAAGGACGAGCCGAGTCCCAAAAGCTGTGTTGTTGTGAGGTATCGATTTACAAATTGTGTATCGAGTGCATGTCGACGGTTGGTATCGGCGAGGTGACTCGCGCATTATTATGATAATGCAAGGCGATGGTATCGCGCTATCCGCTCTACACAATTGAATTAGCATAGCGCGGCTTCGGCCACGACGGGCGGTCCCGGCCACGCGACCACCTAAGTACTTCATCTCCTATTCCGCTTCGTTATCGCGAGCGTTTGGAGGTGGATCTCTGATAGGAATCGAATCATAGCACTTGGATGAACGAGGCGATGATACGTTGTGAATAAACGTTTTACATCAACAAGATCTCGTCGCTGTATCAACGGAGTATCTTAGCTACGTTCTCTACGTTCGTGTATTGTATTCAGTAATAATTGAGAAATGACCCCGCCTGATAAGCTGTGTTAGATATGTGCTTAATTTTGATACATTTCTACTTAGTAGCGAAATATTGCGCTATTGATAAATTCCCAGAGAACGCTTGTGGCTCCTGCTCCCAAACTGTGTGCAACTAGGCAAATTGAGCTAAACGGTCCACACGTCGGCGTTGCGGTCACACTCGCCAGTTATGAATGAGGCGGTGTTGAATGGAGCGACCGCGACGACCGCAGGGCTTGTCAGCTGCGTCTATCGACGTGTCCAGTAATTATACTGCTCCACCTTACATGGACTGGCTTGGATAAGCTGATGAATTCTATGCTTCAGTGCGTAGTGCGTTGAAGCTTCGGCTTTCTGACGCATAAAAACCTTTAACGCCATTAAGGTCAACTAGGGTGAGACATCGTGGATCGAGCGGTTACGGCAAGGTAAAACTAATATTTAGATCATTAAAATTAATTTTTTGGGTGTTCAAGACAAAGAAAATGCACTCTTATTTGGCATTTGACCGGATTGTAATTGAATATCATGAGGAATAGCTATCTGGCAGAAAAATCTACCGACATTAATGCAATAAATGAGAGAGAGACCGGAAATTCCACATTAGCTTTTGGCGACGACGACGATGTATTGAGACTACATAGATCCAGGTGATAAGTTGATAACCTGCCTAAAAGTCGCGATAATGATCTGGATGTAAAAGATGTTTACACATCTGAAATCACTTAAGCTGAAAATCGATGTCGCTATCATTTATTCTTATCCTACATTTCCTCAAAAGGCAAACGCAAGTAACAATCGTAAAGACCCCCTAAAAGCTAAACATCGTGATGTGACATTAACTCGGCCATCAATGACAGGCGCGGTTTAAAGCTCAAGTGCGAGGCGAGTATTCATGGAGCCTCCTCGACTCGTGAAATATGGCCTCGCGGGGGTTAATGGCGCCGGCACACGACCCTCTAATGATAAGTAGCTGGGGATAAAAGATTGTTAACAAAAGAAAGTGCTAGCTTAGTCCTTTACTGCACTGGCCTGAGTAAGTACCTACTGTGAGAGTTCTAGATAAAGTTACCTGGATATAAATTGGGTACCAAAATTTTACGGAAAATTAGACTGTAGTCTCATCAAAAACCGTTTCTGCGCGGCGTTGTAGGTACACAGTAGCTTCATGATGCGTTGTTAATCAGATGACTAGTCAATGATCGTGACTATATTAATTAATTCCAATTAAATTGATTAAATTTTCCGGCAATCGATCATCGTAATGGATAAATTGTTTATTGATAACGGTTTTTTTCAAAATTGGATAAAGCACACGCCCCTCACGTCCGCGGGTAATTACTTAATTATAAAGTTAGTGCTTGCAAATGAGACTAAATAAGTAAACAGTATGTAGGTTAAGCTTAGCTAATAACCGTGACAGAAGCAAATGCGCTTGTTTCATTAAGCGCATTTAGAAAATTACTACCTGCGCCTAACGTAATGTACAAGAAAGGGGTTGAACGTTGTAATAAAAACTCATATTGATCAAACTGAGGAAAGCGTAACGGTACCTCAGAATACAGTTAAGAATATAAGATGAAAATATCTAAGCTAAATATTTCAGCTCGGCATAAGTAGCTATAGAAACCAATGTGAAGAGTATGTAAAAGTCAGTTGCTCATGGGATGATAAAATGGTATAGGTACTTATAAATTGTTGAAATTCATTATGTGTGTTAGGAATACTAGGTTCACCTACCTACCCTACTACCTTCACCCTATTGGTGATGTGGAGATTAAAGATTTCAGAAAACCACTAGGCTTTGTATAGTGGCGCAGTAGCAGTAACAGAATAAACTTTCTCTGTGAAGTCACAAGAGGAAGTGTAAAGGATGAGGGAGACATCCAAATTCATAACGGCCTCGACTGCGTTTAATGGCCACTCGCGATACAAGGAGACTGTTTGTTTAAATCCCTCCGCACGACAAATTGCAAACGGAAAATTTACACTTAAAAGCCGGATGCTAAGGATAATAGTTGCAATTTCCGATAGTTCTTGCACTCGCTCGTAATAGGCTGAAAGGACGCGTGCAGCGGTTTTATTGTTGAGACATAAATTTATTGTGATGGATAATTTCGTTCCGTTTGGCAATTGGAAGCTATTAACTTTAGGTAGGTAGTAAGTACCTATCTTAAATATTTTTTCTTGTTCGGTTTCGTCTTGACTCTTGACCACTCGGTCGTGGTCGAAAGCTGTTGTCACTTCTTTTTCAACATTGGTTATTGCGTTAGGTACTAGTCTTCTCAGATTGTTGCTGTAGGTACCTACTGGTACATTCATAGAAGAATTTAATTTGGTAGGTACCTTAAGTTGATATCTAATTCCTAGGAAGTATCTATCTTGTCATTTGAGACGTAGAACAGAACACATTAAATTGGTATTTTTAGGATAAAGATCATCATTTTGACTGTCCGCAGTCTGTACTGGCTTTGGTCACCTATGTATGCGTTGTTTTCACAAAAATGGTCTGCGAAAGGACAGCGTGAATGGCGCTATCGGTGTCAGTTTCAATTAGCGCTCCGCGGGTCGCGGCGGGGCGCCGCCGGAGCCCCGCGGGTGGCCACCACGAGCGGCATCTCTCAGCTAAACTACTAAATTAATCGCCGTCCTGCGGGTGACGTAAGTAGGGAACAGAACGAGGAAATCAAAACATGCGGATTGTCGGAACAGATGCTGTGGAATAGATTGCTGGGGTTCAATGGCCAGGCATGGTTGATATCGCTAGATCAAACGGCGTAGCCAATTGGTTTGTTTGATGCTGAACGTTCACATTGGTTTGCTGAACTTGTCAAGTGAGTCAGATAGGTAGGTACCTAATATAAATAATAGTAGGTACCTAGCTACACTAAATACTTATATACTCATCTAAGGTGGTAACACAAAAAATGTCTTAGATCGCAGGTATTTTTCGCGCGAGCCAAAGGTAAGTAAAAAGAATGAGTTTTTTTAGATATATGAGTTAAGGTTAGGGGTATTCTGTGCATAGCGTCTGTACAAAATAATGACCAGAAGTGTGTGTAGATGTTGTGGGTGGGTGGCTTTACAAAATAGAAGTTTCATGAACGGTTACAGTGTGTAGGTACCATATTCTGATTTACCTAATCTTTACACACGAGTAGGTACGTCTGTCTAGTACATAAAAAGTGTTTCTCCATAATATAGGATTTGAACCATAATCGGCACTCTGATGTTGGCTGGAAGTTGTACGGGCACGGTCATGCATCAAGTGATGTAAATATTAGATCAGATATCAAATAACGAATATTGATGGAACCATTGAGATTTTTAATAGTGCTTAAATAATGAGCCAACCACAAGAATACCTTTAACACTGCAGAACAAATGCCGGCTACCAGCACCATTAGACATTCTGAAAAACTAAACCTAAAGCAGTTGACAATAGAACAAAGACGCCGCTTCTTAGGTAGGTAAGTAACCTTTTTTTAAGTGGAAGGCATTAATTAGTGGAGCTCCGTTCGAAAATAACCTTCTCCGTTGTCGGGGCATCATTTATTGACAGGCCGCGATGACGGCGCGGGCGATGACGGCGGCGCCTCTGCCTGCCCCGTGACTTGCATCTCGCAGCTCGCCCGTTCATTACTCGCCTTGCTTGCTCCTCTACTAACAAGCCAGGCTAATGCAGTGACCTTGCAAAAACCTCACCACCACCAACCGATTACGATCATTATCGGTGCTTCAGAAGCTCCTGACGACGTTTAATGACTCCCAAGTCTCAAATCTCAGATCTCGTATATTAGCCACAGTGTAGCGCCGGATCCTTCCATTAGGAAGGGCGGTAACAACAAAGACACAAAGACTTCGACAGCAATCATTGACAGTGATTGTGGCACAGGAGCGCGACGAATCCGCGCGGCCCATGTTTGTTCATAGTGATTGGATGAGTGATTGCTTTTTCAACGAGCCTTTTTATTGACCATAATATCTTACCAGAGATAAATACTGATATGGATACGATATGCTTTAATGAAAATAATGGCGTCGGCTAATTAAAAAATAAAAAAGTCGGAAGGTACAAGAAGGTGTTTAAAATTGAAATCGCTCTAGTGTAAATATTCAATGGAAAGGATATAAATAATTCATGGCAGGAAACGGAGTGTTGAGTAAAAACTATTGAATGAAAAGGTACGTCACTAGTGGAACATCTCAGTAGGTCGTAATTGTAATATTTGCAGCGTACCTAATGACGGGCTGCGTCGAGTGGATGTGAAATTGGCCGACGCGGGCGCAGCGCTACACGCTAACTAATAATATTATTACAAATGGAAGATGTTGCAAAAAGCAACTAAATTACTTACGGTCACTATGTCGGTGTTGCAAATAAACCAGTTTGTGTGACATGTAATATAGTGATTGATAGTTTCAATTTTGAAAAGCTGGAGCTATTGATCACGACGGTGAAGGCGATCGATCGTCGGCGATCACGAAGGCTGGCCTTGATGTGTGCTCAGACGCAGCTTCCTGTTGTACAGGTTACCAATGAATATTAAAATAAATAAAAATATTTGCGGACAATCTTACACAAATCGACCTAGTCCCAAACTAAGCAAAGCTTGTAGGTACTATGGGTACTAGACGAAGTACTGTGAGTGTTACTGAGTACTTTATTGAAATATGGTATTTACTCAGTAACATCGTGAGGAATCCTGCATTCGTCTGTGCAAGGAATTCAAAGATGAATTTTATTTGAAGTCTTCAACCCGTACTCGGTCCTTTGAGTAGATATTAGTCTGAGGTTGGGACTATTGCCCTTTCTCTCTCATCCATGATACGAGGACTGGACCCAGCAGTGGGATATATAATCCGATGATGATGACTAAATAAAAATGAAAGAGCTTGTAATCTTTAAGGTATATCGTGTAGGCATGGTATTAACAAAGCGCCAAAAATAGACAAGATATTTTAGAATGAGAGGGAGGTATTTTTGCAACCGACTGTATACCTATATAAGATATAATAATAGGTACAGTCGGTATTAACTTACAATATACCTACAAGTTGGACTAAAGCTATCCCACCCTCAGTGTCACGGCTCACATTGTATTGGTTTTATAACCTAAGTTAATAACCTGCAACACACCTTATCATCGTCTATTAGCACAATTAGAACCAATAAAAATTATAGGCAAACGATAACTGTAGAAAATTAACATTGCTAACAAGCAATATTAAGATTATTAAATGGTTATTTGTGGTTGGGACAGGAAACTGCAGTTGGCTTGTGGTCGGCCCGTTTTTACACGGCCCTATGTGTGGCGAATGCTGGGTCGCTTAATAAACCGCAGTGCATGTTCCCCACATGCAGTGAATAATTGCCGCTACTAGTTGATTGTATAACGCAAACAACTGAAATACCCCTCTGCACGGACACAAGTAAATTTAAATTCCCTAAATATATTGCGAGCCTCGAATCGGAACGCCAATGAACCGTGCACGGCTGAAATAAAGCACAAAATCGTCGCAACATAAAACAATTAGGTAGAATCGACATAAATCAACGGTGACACGTGTAGACAGATTCGCACATCATTAACGATCTTTTTAAGAAAGACACAAAGCGACGATCGGCGAGATACCCGGCATTGTTAAATTTGTCGCCGCTCCGGCGCAGCGTTGACGGACGCCCGCATAAATAACTTACCGAGACAGCTTAATGAACAAACGCGAGCTACCTATCTCACCATATCTATAAATTAGTGTGTGGTATGCAATAACATTCAATTAGCGAGAAAACTCGCCGCCTGATGCGAGATTTGCCAGCCAGCTTTAGAAATTGCTACAACTGCAACGCGATATTCGCGATAAATATCTACAAGCTGGTCTCGTGTATCACAGTCATCGCTATCATTTATTTGGTATTTACACTCGACCACTTCCCGCATGAAATTCAATTAAGCGTCTTTCAAGAAACTCGTTACCTATTTCAATGTCTGCAACATTGTCGTTCTAAAAACAGACTGTGTAAACGGTTCAAATCCCGTTGCGTCGCAGTAAATATAATCTCCTCGACAGCTTAATTTAAATACCTTTTGTCAATGGAAGGGTTAAACACGACGCCTCGCTGCCAGGAAAGAGTTATGAAGGGTGCTACTGAGCCGTTAACGTACGCGTACGGTTTTATTTTTCAGCTTTAATTGACTGCTGCGACAGATATTTTAATTTAATTGCTTCAAACAAATACGCTGCGAGCGTTACAATAATACTCGCTCGTAAACATTTCTAAGGCACATTTTATCCTGTAAGTGGTCACATAATCCTAATGTTGAAGTGCGTAATCCTACGTGTAAACCGTAGCAAAAAGCTATCAGAAGTGACAGATCTCAAGAGCACATTGTGGGGAACTCATCGTATTAGGCTAATGCCATTTTGCGTCCATAACAATGTTCCGCTGAAATGACATTTACTGTTCCGCTAACATAATCTGAGATTCGTCAAAGCTCTTGTCACATTGGCATAGAGTCTTTAATTGTGTGTTTGATGGGATTGTTAAAGTGGTAGTGTGCCGATAGTCGAGCGATGACAATGCTGGCACCTTAATCCTCAAAACAGCCATTTAGGCCCGTTACAAATAAAAGTTTGTCGGTCGCCGGCGACTCGATGCCACAATGGCCATTGACGCGGCTTCACGCTGCGCTCGTGAATGGCCCAGCGCCAAAAAAATCTATTAGACACGCATAATGGACTCGATGTATAGATCCATGAGATGAGATGCGAGTTCGGATCGATAGTACATGAGAATAACTGGTATATGATGAACATGATGATGTTAAATTTAATTCAACTACTTACAATCACTAACTCGTAAGAACACATCTTGAGCAGGACGACAGATAAGGATTAAGTTAAACGATATGATACAGAAAACGAATATAATAAAAAATAAAGCATCATCGTCTGAAGTCTGAAGCCCTAGACAGCACAAAATATTATTGTGCAATTTATAGTTTTTACACGGGAGTTTCTCGAGAATATTTAATATTATTATCAGACATCGGAGTTTTTATCGCATGGTAAGACGTTAGCGAGCTATGGAGTCCACATTAGCAATAAAATTGAACTCGAGTTCATACTCATTCATTTATTTAATTAGTGTTTAATTTTATAATCATGGACAACAACTTTGACGAGTGCTGCGACTGCGACTTTTTCCATATTTTCAGCTGATCAAAAAAAAAAAACTTGTGAATAATTGACGTCTGGAATCGTCAGTTTTTTATTTGATAATTGACTATTTTAACATACAACTATACAAACTCAGATACACAAACTACATCGCTGCGATAGACATAATGTCGTGTACTGACCCGACATTATGTCTATCGCAGCGATGTAGTTTGTGTATCTGAGTTTGTATACTTGTATGTTAAAATAGTCTATCAGGTTGTAAACTAATAGAAAAATAATTTTATTGTTAATTTGAATCCGATTTTTATCACGATCGCTATAAAGGCATTTTAGAATTAAATAAATGAGTAGGTATGAATATGAATACGAGTTGAATTTTATTGCTAATGTCGACTCCATTGCTTGCTAACGTCTTATCGTGCGATAAAAACTCTGATGCCTGATTATTATTATTACATTGATTACATATAAAATCAAAAATTGATTTAATGGAATAATTCTCGACGACCGCTTTAGCCTAGTTGGTAGTGACCCTGCCTACGAAGCAAGAGGTCCTGGGTTCGAATCCCGGTAAGGGCATTTATTTGTGTGATGAGCACAAATATTTGTTCCTGAGTCATGGATGTTTTCTATGTATTTAAGTATTTATTTCTCTATATAATTATCTATATCGTCGTCTAGTACCTACCCATAGTACAAGCTTTGCTTAGTTTGGGACTAGGTTGATTTGTGTAAGATTGTCCGCAAATATTATTATTATATTATATTAATTTGATTTTACTGAAATAATTAGAATAAAATATTGAATTTTAGGATATTCAATAAAATTTTGTTTTAACATAATATACCTAATCAAAAAATAATTTGGTTTGTTAAGAAGGTTTTAACCTTTAGACACTCACACACTTAATGCGCTGCGAAACAAATATCAACGACTATTTAAATAAAAAAACAACGGAGCACTTATTATTCAGTATCTAATTCTTCGCTTGCTAGTTTCTTTTTATAACGCTTCACAAATTAAATACTTAACCATCAAAATTTATAACGCTAACATTAAACGCCGGACTCCTTTTGTGCAACAGGAGCCGATGACAAATATTTTGTTTAGTCTAAGGCGAGGGAGAAGGATGAATGAAACAATCGGTTACTCGGCCCTCCGGTCCGGAAGTATTCAGTACGGTAGCGAGCGTACGGTGTTCAATCAAATATTGACATTTGATTAGACGCCCTACTGTTAAATCCTTTTTAGAGTTATTGAAAAGCACGCCAGTTTGATTGAATACTTTGTGTATTGAGTTTCGATTGAATGGATCCTTCTTAAAAAGATTCATGCTGTTTAGTAAAAATATTATTGATTTGATTTGGACTTCTTATGGCATAATTACCTGCTATCTTAAGCTACAGTTTTGATGTCACGCAGGATTTTTTTTAATCTACAAAACGTGTGTTATCAATTTGTTTTTGAAACTTCTGATTTTACTTCATCAAAGTTACATATTTATTTTTAGTACAGGTAAGGTACTAAAAAGAAATATGTAACTTGAGGGCGGGCGGGACCCGGCTATGAGGTGTCATGCATCGCCTCAACACCCTTGGCGGTGCCAAACCAAAACGGTAGTTTTTAATACTGATAAAACGTGTGTAGAGTTTACTAACTTGCCTACTTGATGAGTTATTCCATTATCATCCATAAAAGTTGATAGATAATTGTGTGCCACCTGGCCTGCATAAAAACGTGAAGAGTGCATTAGACGGTTGATAACGATAATAATTATAAAATACTCTACGTGTGTTGCAACGAATAAAGTAAGCTATGTATTAAAAAAAAGCGGGGTTGACTGAAAAATACTACCTAGGTAGGTACATGAAATCATTGCGATACGGATACATATAATACCTAACTAGTAGATACCTACAGACCTACCAATTAACAAAATTCATGAAAATACTCGGAAAATTAGTTTGAACTTATTTTTGCTACTTTATTGATATTGATTTTTAAATAATTATATTCGCCGGGTGACAAGCAAAACTCACTAAGTAACAAATACCTACTTAAATCAAAGGTCGTATATCGATATCGACTACGTACCGAGATACGAGGTTTTGAAGAGCAGTGACAGTTTTGGTAGTGACTTTTGCTTGTCACCCGACGATTATAAAGATTAAAAAATCTGTTTGAACATAGAAAATCGTCACTTGTGTTTATTTCCCTACTAACTTCATTCTAAGGGTGAGTATTCACGAGGATTGCGAGGTAACGGAACGTGTGCAAGGATAAAAATCACCAATAACATTGCTAGCCTCGTTCACGCATCTCTTGTCATTGGTGGATTTCTCTTATCATTAGCAACAGATAGGTAAACATTACGAAAATACTCGAAAAGAATCGGGAATACGGGAAGCCGTATGATGAAGTCTATGTAGAGGTAAATGGATCTAGGCAGAAATAAAAAAAAACAGGGCATTTGCGTTTGTGGGAAAGGGACAAAACATATTTTAATTAGCAGAGAATTGTACCTACTTAAAGTTTATATGAATGAGAGAACGTTGTGGTACAACTCGTCGGAAATATGTGCGAACCTGGCTTGAGCATACTATAAAGCTGCAATACGACTGATTTCTCCTGATAGAATTGATCTCCGGGAAGGAGACATGGTGGGGGTGAGATTTTGATGGGGTATTATAGAGGCCGGCAAGGTGACCATCAGAAAATCTGACAGCTTGGGATTTGGCGAAGCGAGGTTCGCAGATATTTCCGACGAGTTGTAGCTACATACACGCGACTGTCGCGCGACACTAGCGATAGATAACTTATCAAAATTACTATCTATCGATACTGTATCGCACCACTTAGGTACGCGGGAACGGGAAGTTACTACACTAAACATAGGTAGGTACATTTCCTACTGACTTGTACCGGAGTGGATTATCCATGGTACTTATGCCATTCTGGCGTCATTACTACCAGCTGTCAAATCTGACGTGTTCTGCATCGCGCTATCGAAGTTTCAAACTCTCATTGGACTTCGGCCCCGGAGAGATCTCTCTATTGCCGTGCCTCCTACCTATTGTATATTTGTATATTTATAATATGTACATAACTCTTTCCTAGATAGTCAGCCCTTGTAAATATTCCTACACCATAAACGTAAACATATCATAGACTCATTAGATGTAATATGTAATCCGTGATCTGGATACTCCTATGCGCACACGCAAGCGGCCGACGGCGACGGCTTGATGCGTTGCATGCTGGCATTTAGCTATATACTATACATGTGCTGTATATACATACACATACCTACATACTTACTGCAGACCTTGGTAGGTATAGTGATGAATGTGTATCGCGGCGAATCTTGATCCCTTGAAGGCTATTTATGACAATTGTCATCTCCGTAGATAGGTATATAGGTATATACCTACAATTGATAAACTTTTTTTCCGCTTATCCGTCATGTTGGCGTGATTAACACTGTCATCAACTTTCCCGTCCTTTTTTCATAACGTTTGTAAATGTCATGTGATTGTCTGTGATGTCCATAGTTTTTATATGTTTTAGTTTTCCGGACTGATCCTTCCCCCAAAAAACCGTCAAAATTTTACCGAACATTCTCCTCGTGTGTAGCTAAATATGTCAACAACAGTCAACACCTCTAAACTGATATTGGCAAATCCACCTTGCTAAAACAGCAAGGCGTAAAGTAAAAGACGTCTTATAAAAAAGTTTTTCTTTTTTTGGAATTTATAACTTAAAACGTAAAATTGTGCTGAGATGACAGCTGTCATAGTGATCAAGATTCGCCGCGATACGTACCGATAGGTATATCTAGTAAAAATATTTGTTAGAAATATAACAAACAGAGAATAAACTAAATAAATACCGTGTAGGTACCGTACCTAACCTACTTACTTAAAGCTACTTACAACTTCTCGATTCAAGAGAAGGAAAGAAATTAAGATATGTACCTACCTAAGGTACTTTTGTCCCACCTATAAGTTTGTACATAAATATAGGTAGGTACCTACCTGTAGGTACTTAGTCATAAGGGCATTTGTTATTTTTATTTCTATCTCTAGGTCCAAATTTGTCTGAAATACAGGCTGTATTTGCCCCGCTATACCTATTCCTGTATTATTGTGTAATAAGTTATAGAGATACAAATACGGGAATGATTAGGTACCTACCTACTACAAATACTTATATCATACCCAGAAATATGGTAGGTACCTAACACTTGAATACTTGTCTACCTAGGTACTTAGTTGATTGTATGTTTAAAGCTTGTGGGATGATTTGGACGCGTTCTGGTTGGGTTGGCCAAGCAATATCTAGGTATAGGATTATAATAATCTGTGATATAAGGTCGAGTGGATATAAGGGAGAGACCTAAATAGCATAGGTAGGTACCTATATGTAAATAATCTACGAAGATACTCAAAATCATCCCCAAAGGAGGTGAAATGGAGGCGGAAGTTCCTATGAAGGTATCTGGGGGCACGGCAGTGCCCCCGCCAAGTCGAGCAAAACAAAGAGGCACGGCCGTACCATCCTTTTCTCGAACCCATTCAGGCCATTTTGAACATCCTGTAATTTTGTGCTGGCTAAAGCTAGAACCCTGAATTTTCAGTTAACATATAGTATCAAGTATCAATAACATTCAATTTGAACTTTTAGTTTAAGAACTATTTTCCGTCAAAGTTCGTTAGTTTTGTCACTGACAAAACTTCTGATAATGATCACGCTAACTCTAAGGTACTTCTAGCAGACCCACGAGCTCCAAATTTCAAACATAATTAGTTTTTAGCCTAATAATTATTAAAAAAACCTAAAAATATTGCTTTTTCAGTCACGTTTCAGAGATATACACATTGCATAAATAAGTTTGTAATCCTATACAAATACATGCGATTACAAAGTTACTTTTGCAGTTCCTTCCTGCAAAACTATACAAACGTTATTTGCGGTTGGTAAAAAAACATTCCATGTAAAAATAGGCCAAGTCTCGAAACTCTTTCACATTAAAAAGTGGTGAGATATTTCGTAGAGCCAAGTCAGGCATTCTTATTAATCTTTATTTGCTTGCTAAATATAATTTTGTGACTTGGCAATCACACTTACATAGTTTTAAGTACCTACCTATGCAAAAATTACTTAGTAAATGCTTAGTTGTCGTGTGATTCTCAAGTTGCAGAATTTAATTTAGCAAGCAAATTAAAGTTTAATAAGAATGCCTGACTTGCCTCTACGAAATATCTCACCACTTTTTACTGTGAAAGAGTTTCGAGACTTGGCCTATTTTTTACATGAAATGTTTTTATGGGATTACGATATTTATCCACCACGTGGACGAAGTGTAACGAAGTCGCGGGCTAAAGCCAGTAAAATAAAGTTGTCCTCAAAATATCGGTACCTACCTATACATATTGCATCGTCTGCGTCAAAATAGGTATATGTAGGAATAGGCATTGAGTATCAAATATTTTGATTACCTATTGACACGTGTATTTTAATAAGAATAGGTATGGCATCTATCTACTTAAGTTACTTAACTCAATGAAAAATACATTGCTTATAATATTTTATCACGAATATTTGTTCTCGAGTTATGGATGTTATATATGTACCTATATAAGTATCTATATGTATGTATCTATTATATATATCATCGCCTAGTACCCACAACACAAGCCTTACTGAGCTTACCGTGGGCCTAGGTTGATTTGTGTAAGATTGTCCCGTAATATTTATTTATTTAATATTTTTAAATTTTAATGGGTAGCTACTCGTATTTAATTCCCTAGGATAAGATAAATAACTTCATACAGTAAATAATCATTTAAACCAACAACTAAGTAGGTAACGGTTGAGGTAAACATGATCAGCTGATCCACATGTTAAAATAAAATGTAACAACTAACTTACGATAGTTTTGTTGGTCTGCGGCGCCGACAGCGGCGCGTACATATCAGTAATCATTGTCCACCAACACTCAACACTCGCACATCGCAACCGAAACTTAACAAAAATGTATAAAGTGTGTACAGACTGTCACTACTCGCGGCGGGGCGTCCACATGACGTTTTGTTCTGACAGCGGCGGCTCGCAAGATCCGCGCTCGAGCCGGCTGCGGGGGGGTGAGCCGGACGGCGGGGGAGGGGCGCAGTGGGCGGGGCTAACCAATCCCAGCCTCTTACCACGCCCCGCCCACGCGCTGCCCCGCCCGCAAGGTCGCGAGGGCGGTATCGATCGTATACTGAGACTCCATTTTATTTCGGCTCCCTCGATTTGCATAAACTTTTTTGTTTCAAATTGTTGCTTAGTCGGCAAAGTTGGCTCTGCGTACCGTTACTCCGAGAGGAGTATTGTACTATTTGTCCACATAACATATGAGGAAAAACAAGGAACGATGTTTTTGAAAATCGCGGCTGGTTATCTGATTTCTTTTAATGATTTATGTAGGGTATGGGATACTTTAACGGTAGGTACTTTATTAGTAATGAGAATAAAGATATTGAATAAACATCTTTTAAGTAAATAAATCGTTGGTTATTTTGGGGTTCGTAAAAATCAGGTAAGAGTTTAAATCCATGCACTTTGTTAAATAGGGTCGTTTCGCCGGTTAGCGACCACTTAGCCGAGTTGCTCACTTTAGATTAGTAAATGTATACCTATTCAATGTACACACATAATAGATGGTATTCGTATAGGTTCTGAGTATAGTCAAGTTTTGAAACCTACAATAAAATATAGCACTTTCATCCATAGATTAGGAAAAAATATGGAAAAGGTTTCAAAATAGCGAATTCGCTGGATAGCGACCGCTTTAGTCGGTTTGCGACCACCTGTTAGCTAGTTGGCGACCACTCTTGCAAATAGTGTTTAAGTAGTTAATAAAATGATGCATCATCATCATCATCATATCAGTCGAAATACGTCCATTGCTGGACATAGGCCTCCCCCAAAGAGTGCCATAATGACCGGTTCTGCGCCACCCGCATCCATCGGATTCCTGCGATCGTTACCAGGCCATTAGTCAACTTGTGGGGGGCCTACCCTCGCCGCGCCTTCCGGTACGTGGTCGCCACTCGAGAACCTTTCCGCCTCAACGGCCACCGGTTCTACGTGCAATGTGCCCCGCCCACTGCCACTTAACTTTAGCGGCTTAGGGCTATATCGATTACCTTGGTTATGCTGCGGATAGCCTCATTTCTGATGCGATCACGCAGAGAAACTCCGAGCATAGCCCTCTTTCCATTGCCCTTTGGGTGACTTTGAGCCTTCTTATGATGCTTCTTATGATTTCTGAAGCGACCACGTTTCGGTGCCACACGTGATCACTGGCAACACGCACTGGTCAAAGACTCTCGTCTTCAGACACTGCGGAATATTAGACGAAAATATGTGCCATAGCGTAGCTTCCCGAACGCTGCCCAGCCGAGTCGGATTCGACGATTGACCTCTTTCTCAAAGTTGGACCTACCTGACCTGACTGCCCTTATACTACTACAAATTGTTACTCTTCTAAATCTACTTTACATTGCTTGTCAATGCAAAATAGAGTCGAAAACGGCGCGCCATCTCGCTCACACCATAGTGCTATTATATATATTGCTATTACAGTCACACATGTCGTTCATAGTAGGTATCTAAATGCCACCATTTTACAAGCTTTTATGTAACTTTTAGATTAATTTCTACTTACCTACACTAGCTTCTGCCCACGACTCCGCCCGTGTGTCTCGTTTATATCGTAGCTCCATACAAAATTTCAACCCCTATTTCAGCCTCTTAGGGGATTAATTCGGGGATAAAAACTATCCTACGTCTTTTCCCGGGACTCAAACTATCTCCATACCAAATTTCATCAAAATCGGTCCATCGGTTTAAGCGTGAAGAGGTAACAGACAGACAGACACACTTTCGCATTTGTAATATAACCATATCATATAATCATATGAATTATTCATTTTATAATTATATATTATTATTATATTACATATACCTACTATAGACATAGCATGGATTGGCGCGGCTTAAATACCTACCGACACAATTGGCTTGCCAAGCTAAATATCGCGGGTGCCGCAAGAATCCATAAGGAAAGAAAAAGAAAAACGATGTGGTCGCTATCCGACTTCTTTGGTAATATTTTTTTTGGGAACGCGACCACCCCATTTTATTTAAATCAATTTTTATAATATGCCGAATTTCAACGAAATTATTACAATAGCTAAATCATTTAAACAATCAAGTAACTAATTTCAGCATAATAATAAAATTAAGTGACGTAACTAAAGTTTTCGCGCCAACTGCTGCGTTATTTTTTTTACAGATTCACTGCACGTCAACACTTTTCGGAAGCAATGTGTGAAATGTGTGAATTGAGGTTATTTTTTCTTGCTTTGGATTAAGCTTTGGGTTTTAAAGTGTATTTATTCTTATTCTGACACTATTCAAGAATAGTTAATAACTAATTAGTTTTCTGTTGGGTTTGTAGAAATGTTAATATCTTTAATTGAAGCAGCCTAGTCCGTCAAGTGGTCGCCAACCGAAGGTGGTCGCGTTACCGGCGAAACGACCCTATGTCTTTTTACCAAAATACGATTGTTTTATTATCTACATCCATAGGTAGGTACACCTAATCTATATGATTTCGCAAATGTGTAGATTCCAATCCAAATAACTCTAAGACTTAACCAAATTTATGATAGAGAAAAGTCATCCGTTCTCATCTCTCTATTTAAGGGATTTACCAAACCTCATATCGTTATCTAGCTGTAATTTAACGACACCACCTTTAGCGCCCAATCGTCCTTAGATAAATGCCTCTATTCCTCCAACAAGGTGTTAAAGATAATGGAATATAATGCCAACCACAAAAAAACCTCTAAACACGACCGAATAATTCGTAATGGAAGTTAAAAACTAAAGGTAGACGTGAAAAAAAATTACGGCGCCCTCCTGGCACCCCTGAGTTCCTTCGTCCTGCCGCTTTAAGAATAGCTTAAGCGGCTAATAGTTTTATGACACGCATAACACGAGGAAATGCTCCCCATGATCGACAAGCTAAATTCAATCTTGTAACTGAGTAGCAAGGTGTAAGATCGTGTTAGCGCGCTAACGGAAATGACAGTCGCGAGGCATTATACGACATTAGGGGTGCCATCGGGTTCATAAAATAGTGAAATTGTGGCGAGGTGCGAAGGGGGGTGGGCGTGTCCGTATAACGAAATAAAAATGCTCCGGGCTGCTCACGGGCAGGCGTGCGAACTCCGCTTAACGCAATAAACATTTTAATTTGAACACGAAACTCACGCCGAGATGTGGAATTACAGTACGAGGGCGCAAAGAAATCAAATTACGGGGAAATTTCATGAGGCTGTAATTCTGCCTTTCCCGAGCTCGAGTATTGCCTATAAATATTGTAATAGACTTGTGTTCCCTAGGGACTTTCTGGTAGGTACCTACACTACCTAAGTACCTAATATGCGGGCAGCCAGTAGTTTATACATGAAATATTGTAATAGACTTGTGTTCCCTAGGGACTTTCTGGTAGGTACCTACACTACCTACGAGTAGGTAAGTATATGTGGGCAGCCAGTAGTTTATGCATGAAATGGTCATTTGGATAGTTATAAGGCCCACAGGGTAATCGTGTAAGGTAAGTTATCAAATGCGGATAAATCAACTGTCCTAATGCTTGTTTGAAAAGTTACGCAATTATCCTATAGTCCGTAGTTCCGTAGGTACCTACCTAGTATATAGGTACCTAACCCTTTAACACAGCTTATGAGGAAGTGTTTCTTTAAGCAAATTCATTGGAATAGAGATTTTTTGCATTATTCTTAAGATTTCGTCGAAATGGTGGCGTAAATAAAAGGGGTTTACGCTAAGTTCCCCTTTAATTATGAGTGGTGCTATACCTAACTTATTCTTTAGCTAAGCCAGGTATGGCTATCCTGTCTATTATTTACGTTGCAGACGCTAAATTATTAACAACAGTAATTTAGTCTCAATAATAATGTCTTCTCATTGAGTTATATCTCAGTTAAACAGCGACCGTTACTAAGACGTAAGGAAGCAATTGACTATTTCAGTTACAGTGAAACCATCAACGGATTGGCATTTACGACTGAGTAAGGAAGGGCCGGAGTGGAGGTAATAAAACAAATGTGGGACTAGCTGTAAGTATGTTGGTAGCTCAACCACACATTACAACTGAAGAGCGGTTACACACGGTGAGTTTTTGCAGCGACATTGCACTATTAGCCATTGATCACCAGGGCTGCTATTCGAAACGCGCTAAAGCGCCTTATCTCACCCGTCACGCCTGACGAAACTAGAACTCCGATTACGCTTAGTTCCTACGAATCGCGGCGTCAAGATATATTTGTGGGTGAACGGTGAGCTGAGGTTAAAACAAGTTACAGAATAGCGGGGCAGGGCGGTTATTCGGAACGCGTTAATGCGGATTATCTCACCCGTCACGCTTACCGAAACAAGACCGCCGATAACACTTAGTTACCTACTTACTAGGAATCGCGTCGTCAAGATACATTTGTGGGGGAACGGTGAGCTTAGGTTAAAACCAGTTACCTACAGAATAGCGGGGCTGTATCGATACCGAAACGCTTTTGTAGCGCTATAAAATGTTACCGTGTGTAACCACTTTACAGTGAACCTGAGATATAGGTAATATACGGTTAGGGCGGTAGTAATGAAACGCGAGAGTACCGATGCAATGCTGGTTTATTACTGACGCATGTATTAGGTGCGCACGCACACATAGGTACCTACATGCATACATATCAACTCCTTCCGACTCACATTGAACACCTGAGAACAATCACAACATGGTTACTAAATTACTAAAATTTATAATTAGGTTTCTTACGCCTAGGTCTTAAATTCCAACTAGGAGGCTGAGAAGCAGGTGATGGCGGGGCTTCCTCAATAACTTGCACTGGTGGCTCAGACGGCTCTGATGGTGCCCCGGACACCCCAGTGTCCGCCTGTATTGGGGTCTCAGTCATCACCTCCTCCGTGATCCTCACCTCTTCCCCTGTGCTATGAGATTGCTGATCATTAGTATTAACAGTCACAGAAGTCACAGGGGAATCGAGCGCACAAGTGTATGGGCATGACTCTGGCGTGTAATCAACAGTAAGAGTCATCTGTTCGTCATTTGTCGATGATAGGCCAGTGGTCGGTTCTGTGTATTTAAATAATTGATCAACATGCCTTTTACATACGGTATTATCGTTATATCAAACAATACTAACTATATACAGTTTGTTACCGGCACGTGAGCCGGGTTACTTTTTAGCCAAGATGTAGAATTTGGAGAGCGTGGCGGGTAGAGTTAAGCCTTGTTGAGTAGGAAGCTTGGCGGTAGGTACTCGCGATCTGATATCTTTTTAACGCTGAAAACTATATGAGCTAGGGAATCTTGACAATCAGTTTACATGTTTTTAGTGGGTAAACACAAGAGGCAAACGTCGTAATTATTGACAAGGTGTCAATAACTGCCCAGTAAGTATTGGATCAATGCCAGGCACTGGGACGATTACAATACCTCTTATGAGCTGTTTTTTTTTCTAGAACACCTAACTCATATACAGCGTGTATATTTGATATAACCGCTAACTTTAGGGGTTTATAGAATAGGCACTAATTAATATATTTATCGATAAATTATCTAAAAAAGCAAACTTTGTTTTTTTCCATATAAAATAATTCAGCACGCAATGGATCACTAATTTGTCTTACTGATGTGGCATCACAACTGTCACAAGTGACCAGCTTCTTCCATGTGTCAAATGAGAGTACGCCGTACATTGCTGCTCAAAAAAAATTCAAAAATTAATTACGCCATGGCAGTTAACGCTAAATTAATATTTGTTATAAATATCAGATTACAACACTATAAAATCTACGTCTGGCTACAATATGCGGTTATATTAAATATACACGCTGTATAGGTATTAACGTAATACCCGCAGTAGACTAATTATCAATCAAAAATCTATCAAGATTTGTGATATGGTATCGATGGCGACCTTCCCATGAAAGTATGTTTAAGTAGGTATACCTACTTCTAGGTCTTCAGTTGATTAAGTTCTTGTGTTCATAGTGCCGACTGGGTAGAGACGGGAGGGGGAAGTTGTGCCCCCGGGTAGTTTGTCCGTCTGGGAACGGCGGAAATGGACGGAAGTGACCGACGCCGGAGCTGAGAGGCTGTAGGGTGTCAAATGTTTCCTTCGGCGCAGAAATTGTATCATTCGTAGTAATTGTTGTCATCAGTTGCCTATTGGATTGGTAAATGGATAAACAGGAAAACTATTCAGGCATTAGCGAACCTAATTCTATTAATAGGATTTGATTAAGAGTTGATATAAAACTAAAAAAAATATGATGTAATGATATGAAACTAAAAAAAATATCGATCACTTTTAATTCAAAATCGTCGTAAGTATCTACCTAAGTTAAGATTTCAACTAAATAATGTTTCATAAAAATCGTTTTGATTAAGTAGGTAGGTAACTCACAAGATACCTAATACATTCACAAAAACTTTAACAAGATAAACATAAACTCTAAACAACATTTACCGAAGTCCGAAGACCGAGTATAAATTAAAGCGTTCAATGTAGATACTTCTATAGGTTTTCATTCATTTAATGAATGAGTCAGCCATTCATTTGTTTCTTATATAACTAATGAAACTCGTTAAAATACGGGAAAGAATAAGCTACTCGTAAAAACATCAAATCATACCCGACAGAACAAATAACGTACATAAATTTAGGTTAGCACAACAAAGCTATTTAGCTTATAGTCGACAAATTGACAACCTGTAATTTGTCTTGACAGCTGGCTATGTTAGCGCTAAAGCTTAAATCACTACATCAGACTAATATACCGTTAGGACTTAACTAGATTACTGGCTGGCTATACAAATCAATTTATATCAAGTTTTATAACCAAACAGACATGTTATTAAAGTATAAAAGTTGGTGGATATTTACTATATACTAAAAAGGGCATCATTAGTTTGCTAAATCGTGTTAAGAGGTTTTACTGTAAATGTTTAAGTAGTCCTCTTGATTCAGTACTTAATAACTGGTTAAGTTGCCTATCAGTATTTAAACTTAGTTGATTCAATATAGTTGCCAACATCGCAGTCTTCGCACCCAGGATGTGGCTTGCCACATACCATATTTGGAAGCTGACCCAACTTGCTCAACGAACTTTAAATGTTTATTAATATGTCGGTATACATAGAGGCAAATAGGGCTCATAGGTACACCTTGTCGGCTAAATATGGCTACTGGATCAAACTCGTAGTGCTAAGAATGCCAAATACGATAGCGTTTAGATTAACTATACCAACTAAGTATAAGTAGGTGCTTATTATTCGTCTTAACTTAGTTTTAAGTTTTCCCAAATTAGTTTGGTTAGCAAAATTGTAACTGAAGAAAGAAAGTATCGAAACTAGCAGCAGTCAGGTATACCTACACTGACTTTAAAGGCCGAGCCACACCGCATGCGTGTGCAGCACGTAGTTATATGCGTGCACACCCTGCACCTCCGTATATAACCACCCGCCATTTGCTTAGGTACTATTCCTTATATGATTAGCACCATGTTTGATAGTAGTTCCTCTGACGAAGAAGTAGCACTTATTTTTATGTGAAGATACTTCTCCTTCTTTTGGATTTTAAGTAGGTAAGTTATAATTTACTTTAAAAACAAAGTTTTAACCGACGAAAAATCAATCATCCCCTATTTTCCTACCCTTAGGGTTGGTTTTTTTTTCCAAATTTATATGGGACCATCTTCGGGGTATACCCTTTCCAACTAAAAAAAAAATATCCAAATCGAACTACTCTGTAAAAAGTTATGCGTGGTCATACATAAAAAAAATATATATACGCGTCGACTTGAGAACCTCATCCGTTTTTTTCGTCGGTTGAAAAGGGTTCATGAAATCAATGGAAGAAGAGGAGAACATAGTGAATAACACAACTTATGTCGCGAACATGAATCTCACGAAAATCGATTTTTCTGGTATTCTTTTGAAGAGTTACATGATTTTGTGAGATTATATATATAAAAAAAATACACTAATATGCACGGAGGCTATTTGAACTAGATACATACTCATAAAATACTTATTCATTATGCAAACCTCCACGCGCACCAGTGAAGTTGTAATACAGAGAGCTGCGCGTGTACACCTGTCTGGTGTGCCGTCTCATGGGGAACGCCGTTAAATACAACGTCAGCAATGCACGCATCGAAGCGACGTTGCTGCTGCTCCGCTCTGTGTACGCATTACACGCAGCACGCAGCCTGTTTGTCTCACTGGTGCTGCGATGCGTGAGCACGCGTTGCGTGAACGTGCAAGTCTACGCAGAGGCATCCGGTGTGACATATCTTATTTGACTCTGCCTACGAAGCTGGAGGTCCCGGGTTCGAATCCCGGTCAGGGCATTTATTTGTGTGTTTATCACGAATATTTGTTCCTGAGTTATGGATGTTATATATGTATATAAGTATCTATATGTATTTATCTATTATATATATCATCGCCTAGTACCCACAACACAAGCCTTATTGAGCTTACCGTGGGCCTAGGTTGATTTGTGTAAGATTGTCCCGTAATATTTATTTATTTATTTATTATTATTTATCGGGATTCATATACTATACAAACGCAGTGGTGTACGTGCTGCACACGCATACGTGATGCACATGCAGGCGGTGTGCCTCGGCCTTTATCAGTGATTACCCAAAATGGATTCAAAGGGTCCCATCCGATTAAATGACTGTTAATAATTAAAATGAATGATCATTTTGACACCAGTATCCACTCAGCGCGCTAGGTCGTCCTACATTTCCTGAAGTGAAGTAGTTAGACACAACGTCACATCATCATCATATCAGTTGAAACTGTTGAAAGACGTCCACTGCTGGACATAGGTCTCCCCCAAAGAGGCCACAATGAACGGTCCTGCGCCACCCTCATCCAGCGGACTCCCGCTACCTTTACCAGATCATCAATCCACCCTGTGGGGGCTATCCGCGCTGCGCCTGCCGGTATACGTGGTCGCCACTCGAGATCCTTTCCGCTCCAACGGCCATCGGTTCTACGTGGAATGTGGGCAGCCCACTGCCACATAAGTTTAGCGATTCGGAGGGCTATATTGGTTTCCTTGGTTCTGCTGCGGATAATAGCCTCATTTCTGATGCGATCACGCAGAGAAACTCCCAGCAGAGCCCTCACCATTTGGCTTATGGCATTTGGCTTTGGGTGATCGATTTATTATATTATCATATATACTATATTTCTATTTCAAAAAATTATAATTATCCCCCTTAGGGGTCTATTTTTCCAAAACGCAAAAAGAATGTTTTTAGGGTTCCGTACTCAAAGAGTAAAACGGGACTCTATTACTAAGATTCCGCTGTCCGTCTGTCTGTCTGTCTGTCTTTCTTTCCGTCACCAGGCTGTATCTCAACAACAGTGATAATTTGACGCCTGAAATTTTCACAGATGATGTATTTCTGTTGCTGCTATAACAACAAATACTAAAAACCAGAATATTTTTTTTTTTGCTTTTACAATCTTACAAAAATCGGCTTAGTCCCAAACTAAGCAAAGCTTGTACTTTGGGTACTAGACGACGATAAACATACTTATATAGATAAATAAATACTTAAATACATTGAAAACATCCATGACTCAGGAACAAATATTTGTGCTCATCACACAAATAAATGCCCTTATACCAGGATTCAAACCCGGCACCACCGGATTCGTAGGCAGGGTCACTACCAACTAAGGCTACAGGGAGGCTCCCATACAACAAACGTGATTTTTTTGCCGTTTTTATAGATAATGGTACGAAACCCTTCGTGCGCGAGTCTGACTCGCACTTGGCCGATTTTTTTGTATTCTGATTGCTCAAAAAAAAGTTTATCCCATACCTACAAACTTTGCACCCCTATTTAACCTGCTTAGGGGTGGGTTTTTCCAAAACCCTAAAATTAATTTTCTTGTATTGTAATAATAAAACAAAGTCTCTCACTTAAAATTTTACTCCATCCCCATACTTTCAACCCCCTTTTTACCCCCTTGAGGGACGAATTTTCAAAAATCCCTTCTTAGTGGGTACTTACGTTATATAAACTACCTATTGTGAAAAAACAGCTTTCTAGGTTCAACGGTTTGGGCTGGGCGTTGATTTAAGTGAGTCAGTCAGTCAGTCACGACTTTTACGTTTATAGATAAAAGATGATTATAAAAAATACAGTAATACACATAACATTCAATTAAAGAAATCATAAGCCAATTATCAGTTATCAATCATATCATAATTGATAAGATGTCTAATTTTAATTCAATGTCATGGTTCAATATAATAATTAACATTTGTGGATGCACATCGCCTGCGTAGGTATAGTCGCGTGGAAGCAATCCACCCGCGCCTCCGCCAACATCCCTGACGCACTGCAATATCGGGGCAGCCCCATCAGCTCCCTGAACGCGGTATTGAACTAGACACGAAGAACATTGTATTGCGTACGAGTATAGTTCGCCCACATGCCGCATGTGTATAAGGACGTGCAGAAGGCCTTAAAGAGGGTTACCTTGACTGTTTCGAGCATCCAGCAAACCTGCGAGCTTTTGCGAGCGATCATATTAGCTCTAACAGACAATGCTCTCCGTTCCCAAGTTCCGTTCAGCTGTAAAACCATGTTGTGTGTTGTGTTGTGTGTATAGATACTGTATAGGACAGCCTAGGATGCATGCGGCACTTAATGAAAATGGTTGATCAATTCAGCTACGATATTTATTAGGCTAAAATTAACCGACGCTCGTGACGACCGTGATTGCAGTCGTCCAACCAAGTCATTTGTTACTGACTGTGCCAGAGACGGCGACAGTTCTTAATTTAAATACTCTTAACGTACCTATTTACCAGTTTAAGCTGGCATTAGACTTATTATACCACCTTCTAGGTACGGTACCTACTTAATCTTTTTATATTAGTAAGTATTTAATTATTGTAACTAGAGACTTAAAATATTTTACACAAGGAAAGCCAAATGAAAATGCTGCCCAATAAACATAATTCTAGATAGACTGCGACTCTCGCTAGCAGACTAAAGTACCTGACTTAATTTATGGCTCTACCATACTCGTACACGTGCCACTTAGTGAGAACGCTAGCTTTTAGACCGGAAAAAGTATAAGTACCTAAGTAGATAACAGAATTATCCGCCGTCTTAGTGATGGTACCAATAATTGACGAGCACCAAATAATCGTCACTTATTTTCTTCAACCGTTAAAAATAAGGACTGGCAACTTTTTTTTAATAAGGCTACTCTGAATCATAGGCAATGTATATCGTACCTTTAACCAGTACAATATCACTGAGATCGGCCTTTTTGTTTAACAGTGCTTCTGCAGGGAAAAAATGAAGATTTCTTAATATTCAGAGCATTCAATGACGCGTAGTTGCACAGGGCGGTTCCACAACGCTTCGGAAGCTCAAACACCGCGAGCCATCCGGTTGTCTCATGGACATGGAAACTACGCGTCATAAGCGAATCGTAAAGTGAG
This sequence comes from Epinotia brunnichana, assembly GCA_963854355.1. Taxonomy (NCBI): domain Eukaryota; kingdom Metazoa; phylum Arthropoda; class Insecta; order Lepidoptera; family Tortricidae; genus Epinotia; species Epinotia brunnichana. The sequence continues at coordinate 22,102,058 of OY977943.1, read as the reverse complement.
TGTAAACTTTTGACGATTAATACCCAATATTAAAAATATTTTAATTGTCGTGTATCGTATAGATTGCTATCGCATCATAAGTCCTATATATATATGAACAAATTTCCGTATCTCGTATAGTTTCAGACATTCCTTATTATTGGGGACTGTCGATTACTAGGTCTCGATGAGTGTCGATTGCTGGAGCTTTGACGTCGATAACTGGAGATTTAAAATATTTTTGCTCAGGTATTCAAATTTTTCTACTAATCTATGTAGGTATCTTCAGTTAATAAAAAGCTATTAGGTATGTCATTTCTTAATAATATATTTTATAATTTACACTCATAACTATTAGCATAAATAATTGAATTGAACCACAAAAAATTAAGTTATCAGCTTAATTTTAATCATTTTATTTATATTTTAATTAGAATTAAATTTATGTCATTAACAGTGATATACCTACCTCTATTTAAATTGCTCTATCGTTGCTTCTTATTTTAAGATAATAAATTAAATGTTGTTTAATGCAAATCAAACGTTTCTTTTTAAAACTATTATTCTTTTTAATATAATTATTTTGGTTTCATTCATGATACCTATATCCTAAAATTAATACTAATATGAACAAATTACATTTTTTTTTTCAAATAATTAAATGAACATAAAAAATAAATGTTAAAATTATATACCTAGGGAAAAATAAAGCAATCGCTGCATCAAAAAAAACTGCAATTAAAAAGAATGTATAGAAAAAGGGATTCGAGCTGAAGATTTGGAAACAAATCCATACTCAAAAGGAGTGTGTTTTTATTGTTGATGAAAATACACGACCTCCTTAAAGTGTCGATTATTGGTCCCATCTCCATCACGTTAATATGTTTAGTGCATGTTGACAAGAATTGTTATTTTTCTATAGGAAATAGGAACCAACTCAACAATTTTGACTGTCACACAATGGCATAAGATGACCAGCTTACCAGGAAAAAAAAAAGATGTCTCCCTACCTCGCACACATTACAAAACATCCTTTTTGACCATTTTGACCTTTTTTGTAAGGAGTAAAAGAAAGGCTAGCTATCGGCAATCGCCTATGTCAAGACAAGGCGAATAAATCAATAATATTTGACACCTCTGTTTCTAGAGTAGTTAAGACGTGTCTTTTTGCGTGCATAAATTATAATGCAGGTGACTACACTTAAGTACATCATACATATACGTATATTGACTAAGGTGCATAGTAATCCATTGCAAAATGTTCTAATATCGCACATTCGGCCACACGCGGCGCGGCCCGCGGCGGGTTGCAGGTTCAAACCCACTCAATGCACATTGTGCGCATTATTCATGGATAGCCCTTTCAATTGAACATTAATGCTTATTCCAATCGAAGATTGTATTCAAACAAAACGCTTTCAGTGTGGTTGTTCATAAGCGATTGCATACAACTAAAGGTACTTAGATAATTTATAGAGTTACGTCAGAGAATATTGTACAGCCTATCTATACCTTGGTAGGCAGTGTAATAGTCTTGTCATAGTATGAAGACGGCAAAGTATGTTATCTTCCTACAGATTGCCCTCTTTATACTATGGTCTCGTAAGGCCCAATACATTTTTGAGACGTCTGAGCTAGCAGCTTGAACAAAAAGGACAAAAGAATCATGATTTTTGGGTTTCAAGCTCAGAATCAGCATAGTATAAAGAGGGCAAAGTATGTTATCTTCATACAAACGCACCGCGCGCGGCTTGTATGTGTGCCACAGTATCTGTCGCACACTCAAACAAAATCTCGACCTGCTTCGCACGCGATACTGTGGCGCACACATACAAGCCGCGCGCGGTGCGTTTGTATGAAGATAACATACTTTGCCCTCTTTATACCTACTATGGAATCAGCGCCCTAAAATTCTAAGTATTTCGAAAAGATAAACCGTGATTACGTCTAGAACTTCTATTTCCTAAAACTGGGTGGATTAGCCTAAACGAATTTAAAATAGACTTCTTACTGCATTCTAATAAATGCATAACGAAGCGATAACTTGTCTCTATACACTGAGGTTTTGAGTACTTACAAACTACGAGTAGGTATGTCCTGCCATTCCCACCGAAAATTCCAATTCCAATGGTACGAATGTATTGCGTCGATATAGGGATGTTCTCCTGAAGTTAAATAAGAAATAATCTAATGCAAAATTAATTACCTATAGGTATATTATACCTAAATATATTTAATCGACTATAGGTATTTGTGTAAGTATCTATAGGCAAGTAACTAGATGATTAATTCCCCTGCCAATAATCTTATCTTATCTTATCTTATCTAGGTGAGGGCCCTTTCGGATGCACTTCGACCCAGTGGGATCTTTTGTGCATTTGCCCTCTCCTTTATACCTGCTCCCAGGCTTGCTCCATCATTTCCACAAAGCGGATGATGCAGTTCGTCGGGAGCACCTTGAATTCCTTTGGTTGCGGGTAACCGTTACCAAAGTAGTTCATTCTTTGTCTGGCAAGGGCATGCCAATAAAAGAATGTTCTTTAATCTAGGTTTTCGTATGAAGGTTAGGTTATAGTACCTATATATAGTGGCGACTTATAAAGCAACGTAAAAAAATATAAAAAACATACGCGCATATCATGTGTTTAAAAAAACAGCATTGAATTTGAGCGTAGTTAATTAAAAGTACCTACCTAATTAAATAAAGAGTCGGAAAACGGTGACAAATAGGTGTCAAGATAGCATGGGAAGGGGCGCCCTGCGGCGAGGACTGACAAGACACCGTCATCCGCTTATAGTAAACGTTTTTTCCGATTCTCATAGGATGCTGTACGGAACAGAGGCACCAGGCACCGGTGACCCGTCTCATGAAGCGACAAGTTACAATTAAAAAAATCTATACAGTGGCAAAACTGAGGCGCTTGGCCAATAACGTTTGGCCATTTGACATGTGTCGCCTACTCAAGGCGACGACGTAATAGGCTCACGGCAATCACTCCCATTCATCACAAAGCATCTCTCATCATCATCTCTCTGAGCATTAAGCGTGAGCGAGATAGAAGTGCGTGTTCGGAAGCGCGGATATCATGTTTTTTAATTTAAATTTTTTGTGCGTTTAAATTAATAATAAAGGAATAGCTAAGTTCCCTCAAACATGATATTGCCGATTTTAGAACCAATTTTACTATGTTTAGCTTTTGTGCATAATTTATTAAGTGTACCTATTTTAGACCTTATGTTCGTGATTTTTTTCTATCGAGCGAAAGTCAAAAACTCAGGATTCGAATAGCTAATTAAATTTAGGGCAGCCTTATTATGATCCAAAGTCAGCGCTACGACTTTTTAAAAATCCGTTTTTTGAGCCTACGTCGCCTTAAGACTTGTAAAATAACGGGCCACTAAAGTCAATTTAAAACAATCACATATTTCGATTTGCTACGCAGTTTGGCAAATAAACAGAATAAACTTAACTATTTGTCTTACTCAGCTTATGGCACACTGCTATGATACGTTGAACAACTCTCATATTCCATACAAACTCAGTGAAATCGGGTCCGAGTTTAAAACACTCAATATTCCAATTGTATCGCTTTATCAGAAAAAGTAACACAAATGGAAATAACAGAAAATTATTCTAAAATGTCTAGGTACTTTCTTCGCATTATTATTATGCACAAAGCTTGGACATTACAATATCTCAAATGGACACTGGCGCGCGCGTGACGAATGCATTTCGCGCCTCTCATCGACCACAATGGCTCGAATCGATGATCGGTATTACCGATTTCGTCATTCGATATTCGTTCCGATATAATTTCCCGATATCGTGTCTGGAAAATCGCAATTGTGGAAAGCTTAAATGGCAGTTGCGGAAATGTTGCCATTTTGATGTCTTCATTTTAAGGCTTACCTATACCCATTTCTGTCATAAGGTGTAATTGAAAACTACACAGAAAAAAAATTACATTTGATTCGCGTAAATATTCTTGAACCAAAAAATTAATAAGGAAGATGTTAAATTATCTCGAATCAAGCTTACTAATTAACTTGAGCCAAGATTTTTTTTCTGTTGGTTCGAGAGTTATTATCTGTTTCATTCAAGATATCAGTGATGAGGAACGGTTTCCATCGGATGACCTATATTAAAATCAGCACGTTGCTTTTCATTCTTCAGCATGATGTATTTTTTTTTTCTGTCACAAGTTTATTAAAGAAAACTATACCTGAGCTAAATTAACTCCGGCTTGCCTATCTATACGGATATCATTGACCCCACGACGCCACTGACATCTAGGTTTCATAAAAAAAATAAGCAACTAAATGCTGAAATAAAAGCAACCATTTTGTTGGTTTACGTTAACTATTAGGCTACATTAAATATGAGAAAGCACGTGTAATTTTATAAAGATCTTATAAAGGGTTTTATAAAGATCTTTATAAAACTAAATCAACGTCATAAACAACGCTGAGTTACAAATAATTGATGCCAAATTTACGCCACATGATGTAAAACCGAGCTTTGCAGTGAAAATAAAAGAAACTAGTTTGGACACATTTGACAACACGTTGAGTAGGATCAAGAATCTTTGCTACGCAAAGGCTGCTATGATAATTTATTTTAAATCAAAATATTTATTGAGCAAATAGGCCACAAGGGCACTTTTACAAGTCAAAATGAATATCTATAGACTCCAGATAGTACGAATTAGGGAATTATGAAAAATAATTTAGAGATTTTGTTGGAAGATAGATTACGACGGACACAGTAATACGGTTTGTATTAGGTATTTAAACGTAACGACGCATGTATTATTCGTTACAAATATATAAACAGATATAAGATGGCGGTACTTACTAAGATTTTCATGTCCTTGTGATCCACGGACACAGGGTCGATACTAACCTGAGGAAAGAAAACAACAATTATTTTCAAGTCAAAGAAAAATAAATAGGTAGTAGGTTAAAAAAACTCAAAAAATTTAAAAAAATATCATGACAATTTTTCTGTAGGCATGTTCGTTTTATGTTCAATTTTGAAATTTATTTTTAACTAACAAAAAAGGCTCAAAGGTGATGTGACAAAAACAGTAAAAATGTAGTTGCACACTGAGATACCTAATAGTATTGTAAGTCGTGATTACTAGTTATATTATTTTACTAGCTGTTGCCCGCGACTTCGTCCGCGTAGAACTTTTTATCGTCTTAGAAAATGATTTCTCTCAATACAAAATTTGAACCCTCTTTTAGGGGATAATTAAAAAAAAAGTTGATGTTCATTTTCTAGTTTGTGAACAAACAGTCTAAAACCAAAGTTAAAAATCTCATACTTTAAAAATGCCTTGAAATACTCAAACTTTGAACCAATTTTAACACTCTTAGGGGATGAATTTGGAAAAACTCTGAAATCAGTTTTGTAGTCTTTTAACGTACAGAATAAGACCGAAGTTAAAAATCTCTTACTCACACTTTAAAATTTTATTGCTCGCCATTTAAAATTTGAACCCCCTTTTAAACCCCCTTAGAGGTTGAATTTTTCTAATCGCTGAAAGAACTTTTTTCGTAAACTTTTAAGTCTCTAGCTCAAAAAAAGTGTTGCCCATACAAAGCTTTCTTAACCCCCTTAGGGGTGGAATTTTCTAAAACTCTGAAAGTACATTATTATTAATTTTAATAAGTAACATTTTGAATAGTTTTAAGTCTAGTAAAAAAAAAAGTTTTTCCCACACAACACTGGCTACCCTTCTTAAGGATCTTAAGGATCCCCTTAGGGATGGAGTTTTCTAAAACGCTGAAAGTTCTTTTTTAGTATTCTAATAAGTAATCTTTTTGCAAAGTTTTAAGTCTAACTCAAAAAAAAGTGTTGCCCATGCAAAGCTTGCTCTCCTTTTTAACCCTATTAGGGGTGGAATTTTCTAAAACGATTTGTGTTCTTTTTTTGTATTTTAATAAGTAATCTTTCTACAAAGTTTCAAGTCTCTAACTCAAAAACATATATATATATAATAAAACTTTGCACCCCTTTTTATCCCCCTTAGGGATAGATTTTTTCAAAACGCTGAAAGTCTTTTTTTTTGTATTTTTATAAGTAATCTTTCTACAAAGTTTTAAGTGTCTAGCTCAGAAAAAGTGTTCCCCATACAAACCTTGCACCCTTTTTTAACCCCCTTAGGGAATGATTTTTGTAAAACGCCGAATGCAGTATTTTTCATGTTCTAATAAGTAATTTTTCGTCAAAATTTTAAGTCTCTATTAAAAAATATATGTTTTTCCCATACAAACTTTGCACCCTATTTTACCCCCTTAGGGGTGAAATTTTCCAAAACGCTGAAAGTACTTAATTTGTATTCTGATGACTAATCTTTCTACAAAGTTTTAAGTCTCTATTTAAAAAAAATATTGTTTCCCCCATACAAAATTTGCACCCCTATTGTACCCCCTTAGGGGTAGATTTTTTTAAAACACTGAATCTAGGTACTTTATTTGTATTCTAATGAATAATTTCTCTACAAAGTTTTAAGTCTCTATTTAAAAAAAAGTAGTTTTTCCCATACAAACTTTGCACTCTATTTTACCCCTTTAGGGGTAGAATTTTCTAAAACCCTGAAAGTTCTTTATTTGTATTCTAATGACTGATCTTTCTACAAAGTTTTAAGTCTCTATTTAAAAAAAAAATGTTTCCCCCATACAAACCTTGCACCCCTATTTTACCCCCGTAGGGGTGGAATTTTCCAAAACGCTGAAAGTGTTTCATTTGTATTCTAATAACTAATTTTTCTACAAAGTTTAAGTCTATAGCTCAAAAAAAAAGGTTCTCCCATACAAACTTTGCACCCCCATTTTACCCCCTTAGGGGTAGAATTTTCAAAAATCCCTTTTTATCCCTAGCCCACGTTATAAAAGCAACATACTGTGCAAAAATCAACTCTCTAAGATTAGTAGTTTCGGCTGTGCGTTGATGAGTGAGTGAGTGCAGTTAGGACATAGGCATTTATTATGTATAAATAGATAGAAGATAATGAAACTCCCATTCAAATATCTCAAAAAATTATGAAGCTACATCCGTTTTAATGTCGCTTGTTAGAGTGAGAAAACGATGAGGGACTGTGACGTCAATATACTCGAGCGTCATAGTAAAAAACAATCGTTTCATATGAAGGTGCGTTTTGCGGAAAAGGGACAGAACATACCCCCTCTTAAAACTTTGGACTCTTATAACTTAATCATTACCTATATAACCTCTTGCTTTGTTTTTTTCTCCATTTGACTATATTTATTTTAAATTCTTTTTCGAGAAAATACATTATGATTATTTACCATATTTTCGATTCCTGAGCTATAACCACGAACTTCAAACTCGAAAATATTCGGGTATCTCTATCTCTATCGCACTAACCATACTCGAGTGACAGGGATGCAAATATATGAACATTGAGGTTTTCGTGGTAGCGCCGCAGGTACTTTGGCTGAATGCGCCGAGCGCGTGCCATTGTCATTCAAAAAAAACAAATTCGTGTTAATTATATTGTTCAAATTTGTTGATTTCATTTATTGAAATTACGACATAAAACGACATTTGCGCATATAAGTTCTCATATCAGAATCGAATATTTTTTTATGGTTTATATTTTAGCATTTGTCTCGTAAAGGTCTATCGTAGACGGGATTTAAATTATTAATAAGTGAAAGGCAAAGCAATTCCGCCATTTTGACGAAAATTTGACGGTTCTTATAGCTGACAGTTGGAGCATCGTTTGATTTCAATAAAAATAAATGAAAAATTAAATGAAGTCGTATATTTCGGAAAATTAATTAAGTGTCGCAGTCGGATAAAAACTATCCTAAGTTGCAGCTAGAATAATAATGTACCTATATAAAATGTTTCATATTTTTCCGTTCATGGGATGCTGAGAACATTCGAACCGCGCAAAGCTTAGTTTCAAACTGGCAGATTTTTTTTTTAATTTAGAGATTTATTATAAGTGGAGATTATAAGTGGAGATTATAGTCACCGTAGAAACAATACACATCATAACAATAACAACACATTTCCCACCGTCCGATTCCAAAAAACATAAAACTAATTAGAAAGTCCCTAAAAAAGACCTATCATAAGTCGCCGTACACACGAGCGAATTTAATTTGGAGCGTTTTTAATTATGGCGGGAGATTCGTTCGCTGGCTGGTTTCGGCGCCGCGGCGGCCGCCCTGTAATTATGGGCCGGTAATTGCGAGCGCTCGGCGCGTCCAGTATCCTAGCCGAGCCACTGAATGAAACTAGACGGGCGACGGATTTTACATTGCATGGTCGTTTTGGTCCACAATGGGGAACTTGCATGAGACTTCAATTTCGAATAAATTGCACTCAATTGATGTGGATATACCTAGAGATATCATACAAAAGAAAAAAAAAGAAAAAAAAACTATTTTATTAGTTTTACCTAACGTTAAAATGACGAAAATTTATTTTTTATTTTTTCGATAAAATAACGTAACAGTTACATAGAATATTAAATTAGAAATGATATTTCGTATGACAAGTATAGACTTAAACGTAAATTTTGTGGAGATAATCGCAAATTAATGACTTACTCCATAGTATATGCTGTGACGTCATAGCATAAGCCCGTTTAGTATAGAGCGTTTTCGGGGGGTGCCGGCGCGCGCAGATTTCAAATGCATATAACATCAGAAAAATAAATCATAACAAAGTTTTAATGCTACAGTTGTTTTAATGCTGGATTATACATTTTTTTTCGTAATAAAATATTAAGATGCAAGTTCCCTATTTGTTGCGATGAAAAATTGTTAGTAAGCAGAGCGCTAGTTAGTGCGCAAACGACGAGTGCTTTTTCTAGCGTATCGTAGTCATGATTCGTGCCACTGATGCCTTAAAGATCTTAATATCGGTACTTTACATTTTGAAATACTATTATTAGCAATAAAAATCTACTAACACGTACCTAAGTCAGCTAAATAGCAGATAACCTAGACCTGTTTTCGTGTTCTCTGAATTAATTCACAAAGTCGGCATTGTTCATATTATGCTATAAATGTTATAATAATACTTAAATATAAATGGGTAAATCATGTTCCCCATTACAGGTACACTATTGTCTTAGGCTTACCTGTAAAGATAGTTGTAAGTGTGGAAATAAAATAAAATCCGGACAAGAGCGAGTCGGACTCGCTCACCGAGGGTTCCGTACAAATTTCCTCTTACCTCGATGATTGATTACGTAGGTTCTTTAAATAAAGACTATATTTTTTATGATTTAATTGCAAATGTATAGTTTTCAGATTTTTCCCTGTACTTGTAACATAAGACGATATTACTTGCCAAATTTCATAGTTATTGGTCAACGGAAAGTACCCTATAAATTTTGATTCCCTTGAGAGTGTCGAAAATGGTGAAATATTATTTTTTTAAACTTCATAAACGGCCGTATCTTTTTTTTAAGTTACCTTAGACGTTTGATTTCTTTCACAGCTTCAAGGGACTGTAATTAATTGTTATTAAGTAATTAATTAATTTATTAACAACAAAAAGTTACATTAATAAATTGCTCCGCAAAACTAAATTTTTCAGTTTGACTGTGGAGTCAAAAATTACAGTCTTATTTCTCTTCAGCATTAACATACATTGAAGTTTAGTGTCTTAAATATTGTGGTACCTATCTATCTCATGAATGCCCAGTAGAAACGTGTAGCGTTGCGTTTATGGTTTTAATTTCAACTCGATACCTTTACGCGTTTCTGACAGTACTTTAAATAAAGATTATAGTTTTATGATTTAATTACAATTTTTTTTTAATCTATATATTTTGGACAAAGTACTGGAGTTTCTCGAGAATATTTAATATTATTATTACATTGATTACCTTTAAATATTATAATTTTAAAAATGTATAACACACGGTCAGACGGATAACAAAGTGATCCTATAAGGGTTCCGTTTTTTCCTTTTAAGGTACGGAACCCTAAAAATAAATAAATGTGTTTTTTAACCCAATAACTATTTCAATTGATACATTATGATTTTGAATATTACCTACTTACCTAATACGATTGCTCAAGATTTAAGATATGATACTTATTGTTTGTTATCTCTACCCTCGTTAAATTTGAAACAAAAACCTTCACTCCAAGCAAAGTAAATTGCACAGTACGATTGGCATACCAACAATACTCATACATACCGGATATAATTATCATGATACCGATGCAATAAGTTAAGTTTAATAGCACTTCTAATGCATAGTAATTGCCCTTTAGGTAATGCCATGCACTCGAACCACTGCTTTCTAATACTATTTAAAAGGATTGTGTTTAATAACGATGACTGGCAGGACTGAGTCAAAAAATATTTTAAGTATACATTATAATAATTATAGATTAGACGGATGACTAATATGAACTACTGATGCACCTATCTACTGTTTGAAGATTTTTTTTGTTGGTCTGTTTTATTTTCACCTGCTAAAGCGTTACTTCCCGAGTAGGCGGGGTATTTAATCGATTTACTGGCTAGAAACAACTAAATATGCAAGTAAAAGTGACTCGTTAATGTCACCTACCTGATACCTATGGGTAACATCTAAACGCCTAGTGCCTGCAATACGGCCACAACTCAAAATTAAAACTCATTTGAGATGTGGCTCTATTGCAGTGCAAACTTTACTTTTTAGGGTTCCGTAGTGAAATGGCAAAAAACGGAACCCTTATAGATTCGTCATGTCTGTCTGTCTGTCTGTCTGTATGTCTGTCCGTCCGTATGTCACAGCCACTTTTTTTCCGAAACTATAAGAGCTATACTGTTGAAACTTGGTAAGTAGATGTATTCTGTGAACCGTATTAAGATTTCCACACAAAAATCGAAAAAAAACAGTAAGTTTTGGGGGTCCCCATACTCAGAACAGAAACTCAAAAAAAAATTTTTCATCAAACCCATTCGTGTACTATCTATGGATAGGTCTTCAAAAATGATATTGAGGATTCTAATATTTTTTTTCTAAACTGAATAGTTTGCGCGAGAGACACTTCCAAAGTGGTAAAATGTGTGCCCCCCCCCCTGTAACTTCTAAAATAAGATAATGATAAAACTAAAAAAAATATATGATGTACAATTACCATGCAAACTTCCACCGAAAATTGGTTTGAACGAGATCTAGTAAGTAGTTTTTTTTTAATACGTCATAAATCGTAAACCGCAATTTATTTTACGGAACCCTTCATGTGCGAGTCCGACTCGCACTTGGCCGCTTTTTTAAATTTTGTATGGAACCCTTGGTGGGCGTGTTCGACTCGCTCTTGTCCGGTTTTTTTTTATCGGAAGAGGCTCTGCGGCTAACGTGAAGTTAAACACGCTACACGCGCTATAAAAGTAGTTTTGTCTATGACGTATTTCCATGAATTCTTGTTTGGTACGAACGCGAAATGAAATCTTCATCACTTTTGGATCTTACCTAATGCATTTAAATAAACTCTATAAATTTTCCATTATTCGACTATTTATAGGTACTTTGTTAAAAACCTTTTAATCTGAAAGTTGTGGGTTCGACCAAACCCCGGCTGGGTTTGGTCGAACCCACACTTTTGCCTAATAGGGTAAATCGCCAGTAACTGGTCACCGTTCAATAACTGACCACCTCATACTGAAAAAAAACAACTCTATTTACCTATAATATTATTCAATTTAGTATAACGTGGCCAGTTATTGAAGAGTGGCCAGTAATTAAAACCTTACACTAAAATGAATTCTATTATAGGTGAGTGTGATGGGCACCTTTGCACCCGGAATGACACGGGGCGGGTTATTTGACTAAGTTTTATTGACTTGTAAACTTATCTAATATTTTATGACTTTTAGTGCGAATATAAAATTATAGGTGTATAAATATAGTTAATTTTTAGTATGACGTGGCCAGTTATTGAACCGTGGCCAAGTTACTGGCTTACCCTATCATTTGCTATTTAACAGTGGTTTTTCGGTGAATATAAACATCGTGAGGAAACCGGTCTAAACCCAATAAGGTCTAGTTTTCCCTCTGGGTTGAAAGTTCAGATGCAGTTGCTTTCGTAAAACTTTTGCCTACGCCAAATGTTTGCGCCAAAACGGTCCCCTATAGCTCGTACTGGGAAAAACGCTACAAGGATGACTTTGTTGAAAACCTACAACCATTGTCAATTTGCAACAATGTTGACATTTCAAACGTAAGCGCGAACAGGAAATGTAAAGATGGCCGTAAAGATAAATGTGCCGACACGTCGAGTGCGTTGCTTGTACATTTATTGCCGCTATCACTGCATCTGTGTGATACTGATGTGAACTCGGGCTGCAATAATTGTGCTAATACACGTGTAAATTAAGAGGATGTTGTATTTAATGCTTCCAGGTAAACCCCTTTATAACACGAACTCCATGCTACTTTTGTGCATAACCTCAGCAACCGAGAAATCGTGATGAGCCAAATCAAAAATGAACCTTAATAAGACTTTTCAAAAATATTACAGTTGTATGATATTTATACCTAAGCACACAATCGTTTCAAACCGTTACCGGTGTAAAGCAATCTAGGAAACTGAACCACGTTTCTTTTTCACGCCTTGTCACTTGGGCAAGAAGGGATGGTAAGTTTATGTGAAAATATATTTTTCACTTCTCATGCTCTAAAAGTTCGTCTTTATGTCGTGCGTAGGCGACATAAAGTCGCTTTTTATGCTCTAGAGCATAAAGTAAAATCTTCGTCGAAGACCAAGGCAATCGCTGCAACAGCCACACGAACATCTTTAACTTCATACAACAACCTCTTTATTTTATTTCGTTTCGTTCGTATTCTAAGACCAAGGCAAAGATACCAACAGCCAAAGTACACAATAAAACTTCATATTTACGTGTTGCTGTTTCATTTCCTCGCAATCGAAGTGAAAAGTAGAGTGTACAACTCGTCCATAAAACCCATTTTACACTCGACTTTATATCTATCCTCGCTCGCAAGCTCGCTCGGATGGATAAACGTCTCGAGTAAAATGGTGCGTTTTATGCACTTGTTGTACAATCTACTATTTCTAATAAGCTTTTACACGTATGCTACTGATGTGCTGACGGAAAGTTTCCTATATCGCGAAATTTGTATATTGTGTATATACATAGTGTATAAGAGTTACAGTTTTATGCTTCTCAGGTACGGAAATTTCCTTAGGTAATTCCTTGTGAACCAACTTTTTGGAAACTTTCCGCAATTTGCACATCACGTATTGCTGGCTGTATTTTTTTCTGCACAGTAATGAACTAGGTCGTTGAGCCTATAATGAGTCGTACCCGATAGTTTAAGAATTGTCATTGCCATGTCTGTCTCCACCATCAGACCAGCTCGGTGGTGACATTTATTACTTTGTCAAATAACATTGCCAAATATCATCTCTATCGGATACCGGCTGAAAATTGGTTTGCAAATATTGAAGGACAAATGAAGGATCCACGGAAAGAACATGTCTAGTAACTTTTTTTTTCAAAGTGAGATTTTAATGTCACGTAATAGCTAATAACGAGCTCATCATTTTGACATTAAAATCTAATTTTGAAAAAAATTGTGACTAGACATGTTCTTTCCGTGGACCCTTCAAATTATTTAGGTAATTCCGAATTTACATACAGTGCATTGTGCAGTAACATTAAAAGCAAGGTTCTTCACGATGTTTTACTTAGCGGAAAAGATATCGGTAAATATCAAATGGATTTACGTAAGTTCTGAAGGATTTTAAGTACGTTTTTCAACTCGTCGACTTTAATCTTTGAATTAAGATTACGTACACGAAACTAAGATCACATACTTTTTAATCATGGAGCTCTACCAGCTGGTGACGGAGCTCGTATGGTTTCAAAGGATAACCGCAGCAGTCATCTTATGAATCCAGGAGCTGTATAAGATAACTGTGAAGACATCAACGCGCAAAATTACTAAGCTGCTGCGCTTCATTCCAGCAGGGCGATTTTCAATAGATACCAAGTTTGTTTAATAAATTATTAGGTATTTCCATTGACTCGTAGAAAAAGTATTGTATACAATAGTTATATAATTAGCTTTTTAAGTCTCGTACCTTAATTAGGCCACTCAGCAAGCTTCGTGGCCTAAACGTGGTACTCGACTTAAAAAGCATCCATTATATAACGATTGCATAAACTACTATTAAAAGTCCCAATCCGGAACCTTTATCCTGATATAAAATAAGGTACGATCTGGGGCCCATTGCACAGCCACTTGTAACTTATAGTACAAGCGCCCTTTTCAACTCCTTTCATTTGGAAATAGCCTTCCGCTTGTACATATTATAAGGTGTAAATTGTTATGCTTTTGGGCACTTGGTTTGCTTATGGGTGAGGAGTGACTGGTGCAAGGAACTATGAGAAGGAAAGAAAAAAACATTGACAGGCTAGCAACAAATGAATTAGGAAAAAATAAAAACCGCAAATACTGGTAAGATAAATTTTTCAGCATCAAATAGATTTTACGTCATACCTGGCCATAAAGTAGGAATTACCGCACGCTATGCGTGCGGAAAACCCCACTTCCTGGCCAGATAGAAACGTAAAATTTTGTACTCACCACGGGCGGTAATAAAGAAAGCCTCAGAGCGCATATTTATCGCCCTTGCCTTCGGCTCGGGCGTCAAATACCTGCGATCTGAGACATTCTTTGTTTAACCGCCCTAGGTAAGTAATGTACTATTTCTTATACCAAATCGGATCAAAGTAACATTAGACCACTGACTGATTGTTACTACTAAACAAAAACACTGCTGGATAAAGAAACAAACGAGTAATATACATTATTAATTCTAATCAATATCACCTTTCAACAATACAAAATAGTGAGATTATTTCAATGAATTGCTAGATTAGCAGTATTGGACAAAAGAAATGGCGCGATCGCATTGTGAACCGCGGGAGGTGTTTGTACGGTAATCACACCAATTAAATATTTTTATTTCTCGCTGCTGGCTGCTTTGTGCCTTTGTAGGCATTTCCACGGGCGTCTTTTGTTTGGAGGCAGAGAAGTGACATGGCAGTTTTTTGCCGTTTGTACGCTTTTGCTTTTAACTGTAGTTAATTGTGATGCTGTTTTTATTTGTCGAGTTAAGAATGAGAAAGAATAATTAAAAATGAGTTATTAGATTGCATGTAAATTAGTACTAAATGCATTGTCAAAATAATTTACGCTGATGAGTGTGAACGTGGGTAGCTGAAAACGTCGTAGGTACCTATACGTAAGGTAACATAACATTTTAAGGCGATAAACCCATAATAGGTACCTGTGTGTACACACGATATTATCAGTCATCGCTTTTTATGGCCTGAACCGGTGTTTTAATCCTGGTAAAATAAAATAAATGAATCCTTAATTTTGCTAGTAAAAACCAGGCCTCAATCCCATGATGAGAATAAAAAACTTAAAAGAAATGCTTATCTAAGTATGACAAAGAATTATTGTCAATTTTATGAAAGCAGAAAAAATTACGTACTGTAAAATGGGGTGAGTAGGGAAAGAAAGAAAAGAAAGAAAGAAACATTTATACGAGACAAACAACACACAGCGTTTGTCACGAAACAGTTCTATCTATCGGTTCTAGTATATAGAGGGGGCAGATAGCACGCGAATATTTTCAGTTGCTACTTTGATTTTCTGGCTCAGGTTGCCCTAAAAGTACTTACTTAATTTTATTATACTTTGAGACATATTTCCTATCTTGCGGCAACACGGAGTAGCCAAATTATAACATTAAAATGGACTCTATAGAAGAGACAGGTGAAATATAGGTATGTGGCTTGGGTGGAACCAGGGTTGCGGGAAGCGATCATGCGTAAGAGGAGCGGAGAGTGGGACGGAACGCGGATCGAAGCAAGCTTATCCGAAATTCACAACCCGAAAATTTTCCCCATAATACATTTTCCCAGTTCACCCCATTGCTATCCACTCTAACTCCACTACGGGGTGAGGTGGGATTTCCCACTATTTTTGTGTTTATCGTTAAACTTATCAAATTAAACGACAGATAATCATTAAAAAAACTAAAATTTAAACGGCCGGAACAATCTTTATGTATAAAAATCAACGTGTCACATGTCAAAATATTTTTTTATCGAGGTTTGAATGTCTATTTTGACCCAAGTCATTTTACGGTACTTAAAGTATTCAATTTATTTTAATGCTTCTGTTTTAAAACCGTCATTCGGGTTGTTATCAGATCCTTCAAATCCAAAGATTTAAAGTACACCAAATAATTATCAAGGACCTGCATATAGATAATACCATAGTTGCAATGAATAAATGAATTTTGAATTACACCTGAATTGCTACGTATTTTTTTAGCTTATTTTTATTTTATTTTTATAAAAAACAAAATCTCAGTTATTAAAAGCTACATAACTATAAGAGTTAACTGGATTCCAATAAGATCATATCAACAATCAAAATAGGAATCACCTCCGTAAACAAAGACTTATTTAACCGCTCACTTGATTTCGGATTTAAAAAAGGTAACAAAAATATTGTTTATAGCCGCCCATTCTTCGCTTGGCAACTACAGTTGCCCCAAGCAGGGGGTATGTGAAATTGGCAACTCTGGAAGTGAGTTAGAATAGGTATAGATAATATTTAAAAGCGTTACCTCATTGAAATAGTGATTACTCCCATTGTGGTTCACGGGGTGTTCCCCGTGTTGCTGATAGTACGCACAATGCATATCAGCCCATCAGAGTTTCCACACAAATGACGTCACATCACACGCGAAAATTCGAAGAAAATTCGGAGCAATTATCTTAACGAATTGATGCGGCGAACGAATCTCGCCTACTAATTGTAGGGTTCGAGTTTTGGTGTTGCGCGGCTGCGAGTGTCTCGCTTGCACATCGTGCTTCTCTGTCGGGCCGCGTGGCCCCTCTACGAGTTTGTTTACGCGCGGGGCGGGCCGTAGGGCGGCCGGTCGCTGAGGGCGGAGGCTACGATAATGCAATTTTTGAATTGAATCACAGTTTTGACTAGGGTTTTTTGTAATAACCCATCAGGAACTGTAGTCGCATACGTAAGAGCATTGATTTTGTTATTTCAAAACTTGACCCCTTTTATTGTGGCATGTTTCAAAGGCGCTGCTTGAGGCAGGCAGTGAAATAACACATTCCTTACAATATTTATGCAAATTAAAGCATAAAGCAAAAACGTGTTGAGTTTGAAAGTATATGGTTTTATTGGGTGCTTTCTTTTCTTTTCTTTATAAAATGTCTTTATTAATAACAATAAGTACAACAGTATCTTACTTATCTAGTGTACATTTAGATCCTAGACAGCAAAAACATAATACACGAACAGTTTAGTGAGCTAATGCGCTCATTTTAAACTTTTTGATACGCTCAACCAGGCGTTTAGCTATTTTTTATTTACACTTAATCAATATTAGTGTACCTACACTTTAGGTACAATAACGAATAACATTTTTATGCTTGATTAGAAAAGCTCGCATTTGCGTTGCATATTTTTATTGGGTGCGACAAACACAGTATAAACCAAACGATCAAATCAAGCTTTGTCAGCAATAAGTTAAGGTGGTTCGATTGCCATACAAAACGTTATTTGACATTCGTAGGCTAACGGCGTGATATTTTAAGAACCTTATGTAACCAACTTTCATCAATTGGCTTCCCATTTGCGCCAAATTCCCCCTTTCCTAGAATAAACTTATATAAACTAGATTAATTTGAGAAAAATAGTTTTCCCAAAATATCACTTCCCAAACCAATTTCTCAAATTAATCTAGTTAATACAAGTTTATTCTAGGAAAGGGGGAATTTGGCGCAAATGGGAAGCCAATTGATAAAAGTTTGTTACATAAGTTTCTTAAAATATCACGCCGCTAGCCTGCGAATGTCAAATAACGTTTTGTATGGCAATTGAACCACCTTAAGCAATCCAAATTTAATCTGAGTGCGTTATGCTCTCATACACTTGGCTATAAGCGCTAGCGCAAACAAACGAGCACGCGCAATCAATTCGTTTCCACTTAATTTATCTGCACATTCCCCGGTCCTTCAGTTTATACAGACACATGCAGAGAGCACTGTTGCTTTCTTCGGCCAATAATATTTTGGTTTCAAACGCTAAAGGATCGTGAAAAAACGTAAAAGTCCTCGAGCACGAATTTGGGCGGAAAACTAGTAATTAAAATGAATAATAGGTAACTCCAACTTCATAAATCATGAAAACCACGTGAAAAGAACATGATTTATTGTTTCATTCTACAAGCGAGGAAATGTTATTATTTCTGTCGACTAAGTAGGTAAATAATAGAAAGTGGAAGTGGTTGAAATTGTACTTGATTCTAGTACCATTGATTGATTATATAGTTGTTGGTACTTATATTGTACTAGATTCTAGTACCATTGATTGATTATATAGTTGTTGGTACTTATATTTTACTTGATTCTAGTACCATTGATTGATTATTATAATTGTTGGTACTTATCAGTGGCGGCGCGTAAGAATTTCCATTGGACAACCCGGAGCCAAATAAAAGGGCTTTTTTTGATGATTTACGAGTTTGGTAATATATAGCATGACATTTTAGGGAAGCCGATGGGAATCGGCTTGTATGGGCGCTGCGCCACTGATACTTATATTGCTCAGAGTACCTACTCCGCGTGTCAAACAACGTGCTTACTGGATGTTCGATTATTACCTTATGCTACTTTGCATTTGGCGGTGCGGAGTCGGTGCGGTATCAGTCCAGATACAGCCAGCTATCAGTGCCAACTGCCAATCAAATCAGTATGTACAGATACAGATTATTTACTACATTTATTGTAACGGGTTGCGCGGAACCGGGGCGGAACGAATGCAGTACTGCCGACAAGTTTGAAAATCTGGGTGATATCAGTAAGCTCTCGGTAAAGTACTAAATACCGCATACCGATTCCACCCCGCCAAACGCGGAAGTGGCCTTAGCCAATTCATGCTGGGCCGTGGATTAGAGACACTTTAAGAGAATCAGGTCTATTTAATGATCATATTTACTGGTAAATTTACCACGACCGACCCATTCAATAAGTGACCAAACTAAATAATCCCTTTAACACGGAACTGTTGCTTCATCTATTTACTGCTATATATATACTGAATAAATGAATGCACTGAAATGTGTTCCAGTATTTCTTTACGTACTGCATGTTATTGATACAAATAGAGTACGACCTCACTGATTTACTTCCCTCGTAAATTATTGTAATTATTTTAGTGCAGATAATGAATACACTTTTTCAGATTCAAAGGTAATAAATGTTTCCGGTTCATAATAAAGAATATCGGGATCGCTTCCCCCGCGACTATTATAAAAATTGGTCCATTTTTTATCGTCCCCAATCTGTGCGTGGGCGGATACGGCTCATATGACAGGATACACTTTCCTCCACTATTTTTCAATCCAAATCCATAAGGTCACATGAACCGACGCCCTTCAAGAGTCATACCACTTTATGGAATTGGACGATATTGTTGATATCACGCGAAATCTAGTCGCGTTCGTGACAGATGTGCCTTTGATTTGTATTTACGGTGTACAAATTGCTTTTAATAGAAGACGTCATTAAATTATGTTACTTCTGGGATGGATGATGTGTTTTGCTTATGTTTTATAGGCCACTGTTTCCCATACCATGCAGGTTTGTGGTTTTTGTTTCGTTTTATATATCTATATCTATCCCTTGCTATATTTTTTGAAGCTAAACTAACAAGTGTTTTCTCGTACCAACATTTTACTACTTTTATTTATATTTAGAATGCAAATTTACCAACTACGATTTTTGTCATAGGTAGTAGATACCTGTGTATTTTAAACCCCGGTGGTCAGTCAACCTTAACCAACAACGCACCAATCAATACAAATACAGTTCAGAGAGACACGCAAATATCTCCAACTGATAGGTATATAAATAGGTAGGTACTTACGTGCGTTAGAAATGACGACTAACTTTTAAACAGCAATTTGCTAATAAAATTACCTCGACGCCGCATCCTAGCTCTGTATAGGTCGATCACGTAACGCATTGTACGAACGTCGGGTAGGTCTTAATGTCACTTTTTATATGGAAAATTGACAGTTAAATTGTACCGACGCGCGTTCGGAACGTTACGTGATTACCCCTCTGCTCTTCTGACCTTAGTTACTATTACCTTCTCCTTGTCCAATAAAGTTGCACAATTAATAATAGTAAATAAACTCCTGCGCAGGCAACTGAAATCCGTAGATGTCGCCAGCGATAGGGGAGTATTTTGTATGGATTATAGAATAACATGCGCAAATGATAGTGATTACATTGCCGTGGGTGCCGCGCGTGCGTCGTAATTATTGTAATCTTGCGCACGCTGCGCCGGCGCGCCCAACACTACTGTTGCTCTATTGTTCCTGTTAACACTTATTCACAATTCTTTCAACTAGCTTTGGGAAAATGGAGTTGAATGGGTCACCGCTGGGGTTTCAGACCACTTACGTTTTGTGTCACGTGTATACGTAAAGACGAACGAAGGGCTTGATTTCATTGGTGCTGCTTTATAATATTGAACTAATACATGTATTACCTATATAAGTATACTAGCTTCTCTTTTATATCGTTGATCCTTACAAATTTTGACCCCTTAGGAGATGATTTCCGGGACTCAAGCTATCTGCATACCTACCAAACATCTGAATCGGTTAAGTGGTTTACGCGTGAAGAAGTAACAGACAGACAGACACACTTTCGCATTTATAATGTTAAGTAGATATGGATAATTAATTGTGTCACTAAAAGACATTTTTACAAGAAAATATTCTAGTAATAATAAACGGACACCTACATAACATAAGTGTCCTTCTACTGAGTTGCTTTTGTACTTCGACATCTTAAATACGGCTAGTTTCAAATTCTAGTTGATAAGAAATGTACCTATGACCGAAGATTGTCCACTTATTGTCCACTTGTGATTGATATTTGTTTTTTAAATGCAAGTTACAGTCCGTGAGTTTACTAATTAATAACTAAATCCAATTGGAATTTGAATGTTAGTTGTTTTTTTAATGACATGCGTCACAGTTCAAAGCAGGCGCGTGCACAATGCGCAAGAGCATCTGGCGCGCCGCCCTCCGCCCAGCCTCGCAACTGCCGTGCAAAACGGAGCCTTAGAACAACAATGTCCCATGTCAATAAGGAAACTATGTCCACATACGACACTGTTTTAAGGGCGAATACTACTCGTTTATTGTTTGGGTCCATACAGAAAGGAAAAACAAATGCATTCAATATTCAATCCTAACACGATGCATTTGGATTTAAAATCAACGCAAAATAGTTGAGGAGTGCATTCTCTTAAAGGTGCGTTACATTATTTTAATGTTTATTCTTTCTGTTATTGATGGGCTGAATTAAAAGTGGGTGTGGCATAGGTATTTGGTAGCGTTTGTGTGTGTGCGTCTGTGTAGGCAAAATAATTGTTTCGACTTTTAATTTAATGCGATCGATTGTATCACAATATGTACAGTCGAGTTCTAAAATATGTGCACGGACGAAGTGATAAAAAAAATGTGAACACGACTTTATTTTCAAGGGCATGACGTTGCTCAGATACACTGAAAAAAATGTTAGGTTGGATTTACCAGATTCCGTGTAAATGTTACCAAAGTTAGCGGTTGATTTCGGTCCTATCACGAATTTTGGTTGATTTTATCAAACTAAATAAGTTGGTGTTGTACCAAATTTATTTGGTAGATTACACCTATATTTTGTAGTAAATAGTAAAATTGTTTACCAAAGTACTTTAGTAACATTTCTCATCAAAGTACTTTAGTATATTTTTTACCAAAGTACTTTAGTAACGTTTCTCACCAAAGAACTTTAGTACATTTTTAAACAAAGTAGTTTAGTAACCTTTTTATCAAAGTAGTTAAGTATATTTTTTTTCAATGTAGTTTGGTGTAAACGGATATTTTTCATTTTACCAAACATACTCGTCTTTTTTTACCAAATATCTTTGGCATGTTCTACTGTTACTATTTTTTGGTACTAATTACCGAAGTTAGTCAGTAGAAAATGCAAAAGTAATTTGGTAAAATCTACAACACAATTTGGTAGATATAGCACTTTCTATTGGTACAATGTATTAAATCATTTTGATTGAAAGAGCTGAACTTAACTTGTAAGTATAATGTAATTTATTTGGTGAACTCTAACAAACAAAGTTAAGTAGTATTTACTAATCACGTTCGGTGTATTTTGTCAGCTTTAGTTTGGTAATATTTACCAGATTTATATTTTAGTTACTACTAAAGGTGTTTGATATATCTACCAGATATGTAACGCAGTTTTCATCAAAGTAAATCTAGTATCATCTATCAGATTGGATCGTGCTTTATATCAAAGATAATATTGTATTATCTACTATAAGTGGATCGCAGATTTTATCAAATATAATTAAGTATTATCGATCATGTGTTTCGTATTTTTTCCTAAAATTGGTTTGGTAATATCTAACAGATTTGTACTGTGGTTTTTACCAAATGTTTACTAGTAATATCTACCAAGATTTTATCAGTGCTTGTTCTGCTAATTGTACCGGTCTTATTTTAGTAAAACGTACCAAATAAGTAGTGTACAGTTTAATGGTGTTAGTTTGGTTAATTTATCAAACTAACATTAGTAAAATGTACACATCTTTTTAGGTAGATATCACCAAACACATTTTTGATTTCCAGAGTATAAATAGGGTGTGGTATCATTGAAAATTAGAAACTTGCAATATTGCTGACATGGTATGAGAGTAAAATTATAGCAGTTGAGATTTTCAAACTACGTAGTTTTCTATGTAGATTGAAGATTATTCGTAGCCACACCCTAAAAATATTGTAGATGAAAAAAGCTAAAGACAAACACTTCAAAAATATGCAGGCTTATTGGTAACCAACGTATTTCTTTTTAGGGAGATATAGTAAAGCTCATTTGCAATTAAAAAGGTCATGAAGGCTATCCGAAAATCAGCAGTTCCTAGAGAGTGAACATTTACAAATTGCCTTTTTTAAATAGATATCACTGTTAAAAGGAATAACGTCGATTTACCAGTAACCTTATTTAATATTATAAGGGCTATATACGGTGGTTTAAAGAAAAATAGTCCGAATTTTGGTACATGTAATAAAATTTATTTTGCGAATCGATACAATAAACTGTAGATCACTTATTTTAAAATTATGTCAGTGACTCAGTAGGGTACAAAACCTTTCTTATAATAAAAGTCAAAAGGCTGCCAGGTTGCAGCCCACATTATTTCTCTGCGGCTGACCGTACGTGAATCAAATTCCTTGGCTGTACATATCTTAATTTTAAGTTTACGAGATAGATACCAGAGGTTCACGGTATACGTAGTAAGTGTGAATCTTATAGGCTGAGTTACAAGTCATGATGAAATTTGCTGAGTAGTCTTATAGACTGGGCTCTCAGTGGAGTATCGTTTGCAAAAATAGCGCACCGTATTCTGACGTCTTTGTGTAGATTCCAGAATCAACAGAATTCGTTGCTCCAATATTATAAGGTTCCATGTTGCAATTTTATCAACTTGAAATTTGAAGTTTATAATATTGGGGCAGCGAGATGTTGCCAACCATATTCTGCATCAAGGCAGTGAAAAGTTTTGAAGCATACGTCCAGCGCTTTCAGGAATGAGTCGATATTATAAAGGATGTCGTCATAAGCAACATAAAAGTCCTTTAGGGCATCGATGGTCGGTCCGACAGCAATGATGATGGGTTGGCACCGCAGTCCCTTAGCCATTTGGGCTTTTATCCAATAGTCCAGCTGGGTGAGGACTTCGCTTTCGTTCTGGAAATTAAAATATATTGTTTACTTTTAACCGTATCCAAACTTATCCTACTAATATTATAAATGCGAAAGTTTGGATGTATGGATGAATGTACGTTTCAATTAATCTCAAAAACTACTGGACGATTTTTTAAGAAACTTTCCAGTTATGTACCTTACGAGTATATATGAGAATATGACAGGCTATCATTTATTTCAAATTTCGTACCTTTTAGTATAAAAAATGCGAAAGTGTGTCTGTCTGTATATCTGTATGTCTGTTACCTCTTCACGCTTAACCCGCTGAGCTGAAGGAAATGAAATTTAGTAGGTATCGAGATAATTGGAGTCCCGAGGAAGGAGATAGAAAGAAAGAAAGAAACATTTATTCGAGACAAACAACACACAGCGTTTGTCACGAAACGGTTCTATATCAGCATAATGCTTCCGATAGAACTGATAGCTCCATACAATTTTTACCACCTACTTCACCGACTTAAACTATTTGATGTCCTTCCCCGGGACTCAAACTATCTTGATACCAAATTTCATCTAAATCGGTTCAGCGGTTTAAGCGTTAAGAGGCAACAAACAGACTGACACACTTTCGCATTTAAATGTAGAATGGATAATAAATGTAAAACAGACAGGAATACTTACATGAATAATGTTTTGGAGTTTGTTCAACCCCCGCTTGAATAATAGTATTTCCTTTAAACTGGGAATCAGCTCCTTCAGTTAATTTCTTGAATGGAGTCGAGCAAATTTAACGAAATCTGATTTTCTAAAAAATAAGACATATATGTCATTAAACTCATTATTTAATGTTCAGTTAGTTACATACAGACAAAATACAAACGCAACGATGGCCAACCAAACCGATTTGGTAAATTTTACTGAAATTCGTTTTGTAAATTAATCAAAGTAATTAGGTAGGTAATACGTAACCAATATTTCTAGGTCAATATCTAAGCCTGAGTTAAGCTTCCTATTCATATTAAACTATAATCACAAAATTATTATATTTAATCATTAATAATAAGGAGGTATGAGTGGAGGAGAATCCATATACGGTGTCAACTATAGGTTACCCTGCGTTTCAGACAAAAAAGAACTAACAATGGAATAAGTACGTTATTCACATACAATATCATTCTTATTCACAATTAATTAGTAAGGTATCAGTGTTGCCAATTTAGCACTTTTAGTGTAATATCGTTCTAATGCTTACCTTCAAAACTTGTTATGGTAGATTGAGATAATCCCCATTCCTTCAAATATTCAGTCACCCCCACACTTAAGTCATCGTCGAGATCACTACCCATAGTTGGTTACACTTTGCAAACTAAATCCACCACGCACCAGCCGAAATGAAATGGCGCACCAAGAAAATTTCATTAAAACGCAAACAAAACAAAGTGACTATATACAATGAACTACCTCAACGCAATGAAGCCTGCTGCGCCGCGCGCGCATCGCAAGATGCTGTAGCCGGGGGAAGGGGCGCACCTCCGCAGGGCAGTCGGGGAGGGGAATAGTCACATCTCACTATTATGATTATAAATTGAGTAGGATGGAACTATGCATGCAGCGGTATTGTTTTGTAAAATGTACCAGACTTTTACCTAGTTAAAATTACCAAACTCTTTGGTAATTTTAACAAGGTATAGGTCTGGTAGTGACTGCAGCGCTTTCTCAAAAGGTACGAGTAGATAGTTACCTATGTACCTACTAAACGCCAAATGTTTCGTGTTAATGTTGTTGGAAAAAATAGACTAGGTAAGTACTTAATACTATTTTGTGTGGCGTGAAAGGTTGCAAAATAACAAAGCAATAGAATCTCATTCCTACGACCAACAAGTAAAGACAAAACGATTTATTACTTGATTATATACTTATAACTAGCGACGCGCCCCGGCTTCGCACGGATTTATACGTATAATACATGCATGAATTATACATATAAACCTTGCTCTTGAATCACTCTATCTATTGAAAAAAAACGTAAGCGACTTTGTTGTATACTATGTAATGATTAGGTATTTAGGTAATTTACCAATTGTATATTTTAAGACGTCAATTAATCAATGATAAAGTTAAAGGTACATCCAGCAGCAAAAGTAGCTACGCGGGTCAAAGTGCTCAAAATGACCTACACATGGCTCTAATGTCAAGAGGATACGGACTTTCTAGATAATTTCTAGCGTGTTATTTTGTGTTGCTACTTCTGCTGCTGACTGTACCTGCATGGGTACACCATGTAGTATCTACTTACTAGTTTTGTCAGCGGCTTGGCCCGCGTGACAAACGTAAGTATTTTGCTTATTTATGAAGACGTTCAAACAAACACCAAGGAAGGACCAACCAATTAACACACTTTCACATTCACACGATAAGGAAGGATATTACTTACTCGTATTAAGGAAAAGCCACGAAAACTTCAACGTCGTTAAAGCCTAATTACTACATAGATAATCATTAAGTAAGTACCTACGCAACTTTACTTTTTTTGTCTGGGAATAAGTATGGCAATCTGTGGTATGGCTCTGCAAATTATTAATTTGGGTATAGTCTAGCTAGGTAGGTACCTACATACAACGTGAAAAGCGGCCTAGGTTATTATTTAATTTTATTTAATACACAGAGTATATAAACATAATAACTAACATGGTCTCGCAAAACTGTCGGAATAGTTTGTCTGTGTGATTATAAACATCATAATAAGTACAGAGTTAATAATTAATTAATTACTAATTTGTAAATAGGTTTAGGTTAAATACATGTTACATACAATTGCATACAGTTACCTATGCCTTATGGGTTATGATACTTAAGTAATGTCGTTTTAATAATGATTGAAGCAAAACTAAGTCGTACGTAATTCTAATAATTGTGCTAACTACATTTACTATTAACTATTATATATATTTACGTATTTACACAATATACCTAATAGGTACCTAATTATCTCATTTAGCGTAGTGTAGTCTGAGGAGCTACCGCGAAACCAAAACAAACTAAGTTCGTTTATCTCTCTCTTTGTTGCTCTAACTAGCAAGTGCATTAGTGATTATTATTATTTATTCAGAAAACCAACAGCGATACAAAGTACGTAACTTATACTATAATACATAGTAGTATGGCCAATTACAGGTTTACCTAGATAACTTGATATGTAAACAATTGAATGGACTATCACAACATTTGTGAAATAGAGATGATTTTTTTTAAATTAAGTTTGAGTAATTGTTTTTTTTTTGTTTTGAAGATGAAAGCATAACCAAGCATGTCAATCTATATAGGTTACCGCAAATGAGAATATATTGCTATAGTTTATCCTAATGACAATACTATTGTATAAATCCCATATTTAGAGTGAATCAAATAGATTTAGTAACTTAAGTATAATACTACAACATTTTTAAACATGATAAGAGGTGAGTTACCTATTTCTAATACTATTTATGCTGCTTATTCTTAACACTATTAATTACTTGCATTTTAAAAGGTGCCTTTGAATATCTAAAGATATCAACGCTACTGAAATCCGCATTATATTTGTGTTAAGTATATTGTTCCGTGATATTTATTTTGTAAAAACTTGTTAAACTGGAATAATAAACCTTGTAACAATGTCACTAGAACTTAAACTGAAACATATACCTACAACCATGGGCTTTGCCTTCTTCGTACTCATCGCGGTAATTAAAAATGATACGACTTTTCTTAATAAGTAACTATGTCGCCTGAAAGTACGGGGTAGTTGGCGGGGTTGGTAGTTCTGATTTTTGCAGACTTGTTTATGAAGTTGGCGCAATGAATAATACAAGTTTGTGATCTCGAGCGTCGAACGTCACTTTACCAAAAATCGAAAATACCGCGTCATCCCTAAATGACTCGTTTTTAGGGTTCCGTACTCTAAGAGTAAAACGGGGCCCTATTACTAAGACTCCGCTGTCCGTCTGTCTTTAATATTAATATTATTACTAATAATTGTTTTCGCTATAACAACAAATACTAAAAACAGAATAAAATCAATATGTTTACAGATAATGGTACGGAACCCTTCGTGCGCGAGTCCGACTTGCACTTGGCCAGTTTTTTGATAGAACCTAACCAAATTGTAGAGACGTGTTTGGTAAAGTGTTCATTTTTTTTCGTTAATTTACACCAGGAACTCTGGGTAGGGATTATATTTTGACCTCAACCTTTTCAGTTTTGTAAGTTCAACCACAGGGCCATGTTATATTAATCATATGTTTATCATAAAATCAACCGAACCAAATTCTTGACATTTGTTTGGTAAAAATGTACAATATCCTTTGTTAATTTACACCATGAACTCTGGTAGGGACTATATTTTGACCTTAACCATTTTAGTTTTGTAATTTCAACCGCGAGGTCTTGTTATAGTTATCATATTTTAATTATAAAATAAACCAAATCAAATTGTAGAGATTTGTTTGGTAAAATGTACAATATTCTTTGTTAATTAACAGCATGAACTCTGGTAGGAACTATATTTCGAGGGTTGACCTTTTTAGTTTTGTAAGTTTAATTTTAGTTTTGTAAGTTCAACTGCGAAATCTTGTTATATTTATCATATTTACAATATAAAATTAACCAAACCGAATTGTAGAAGTTTGTTTGGTAAAATGTACAATATTCTTGTTAATTAACAGCTTGAACTCTGGTAGGGACTATATTTTGAGGTCAACCTTTTTAGTTTTGTAAGTTTAACCGCGAGGTCTTGTTATAGTTAACATACTTTTATGATAAAATCAACCAAACCAAATTGTAGAGATTTGTTTGGTAAAACTTACAATATTCTTTATTAATATACACCATGAACTCTGGTAGGGACTATATTTTGGCCTCAACCTTTTTTAGTTTTGTAAGTTCAACCGCGATGTCTTGTTATATTTATTATATTTTATTTATAAAATCTACCAAACCGACTTGTAGAGATTTGTTTGGTAATACTTACAATATTCTTTATTAATATACACCATGAACTCTGGTACGGACTATATTTTGGTCTCTACCTTTTTTAGTTTTGTAGGTTCAACCGCGATGTCTTGTTACATTTATCATATTTTTATTTATAAAATCTACCAAACCGATTTGTAGGGATTTGTTTGGTAAAATGTACAATATTCTTTGTTAATTAACACAATGAACTCTGGTAGTGACTATATTTTGACCTCAACCTTTTTTAGTTTTGTAAGTTCAACCGCGACGTCTTGTTATATTTATCATATTTGATTTATAAAATCTACCAAACCGATTTGTAGCGATTTGTTTGGTAAAATGTACAATATTCTTTGTTAATATACACCATGAACTCTGGTAAGGACTATATTTTGACGTCAACCTTTTTAGTTTTGTAAGTTCAACCGCGAGGCCTTGTTATATTTATTATATTTTTATGATATAATCAACCAAACCAAATTGTTGAGATTTGTTTTGTAAAATGTAAAATACTCTTTGTTGATTTACACCAGAAGTCTGGTAGCGACTTCAACCTTTTTAGTTTTGTAAGTCCAATAGCGAGGTTTTGTTATATTTATCTTAGTTTCCATGTAATTCAGCCAACCTTAGCTAATTTGGTAAATCCAACAAACCATTTTTTTCAGTGTATTACTGAACCTGAACTGTACAAATGCCAACACAGTTAAATGACCATTGGTGGCCCTTATTACAATGCACATAAAGTGCACGGATGGTCAGTTAAAAACTGTGTTGGCGATGGTACAAATGTGAGGTTCCGTTAAATAGCTGCCCACATAGCCTGCCTGCCTTTCTTTTAAGGTAAAAAAATTACTCAACATGTTAGTTGTACAAGGTAGAATGTACTTATCAAAACATGGGATGGTTTTACTCACTACGGATAATATACCGTTTTTAGGGTTCCGTAGCCAAATGGCAAAAAACGGAACCCTTATAGATCCGTCATGTCCGTCCGTCTGTCTGTCTGTCTGTCTGTCCGTCCGTATGTCACAGCCACTTTTTTCCGAAACTATAAGAGCTATACTGTTGAAATTTGGTAAGTAGATGTATTTTGTGAACCGCATTAAGATTTTCACACAAAAATAGAAAAAAAACATTAAGTTTTACGGGTCCCCATACTCAGAACTGAAACTCAAAAATTTTTTTTTCATCGAACCTATACGTGTACATCTATGGATAGGTCTTCAAAAATGATATTGAGGTTTTAAATATCGTTTTTTTTCTAAACTGAATAGTTGGCGCGAGAGACACTTCCAAAGTGGTAAAATGTGTGTCCCCCCCCTGTAACTTCTAAAATAAGAGAATGATAAAACTGAAAAAAATATATGGTGTACATTACCATGCAAACTACCAACGAAAATTGGTTTGAACGAGATCTATGAAGTAGTTTTTTTTAATACGTCATATATCGTAAAAAGCAATTTATGTAACGGAACCCTTCATGTGCGAGTCCGACTCGCACTTAGCCGCTTTTTTTATTGGATTCCTAAATAAACATTTTTTTTTATATGCCCGGGCGTCACCAGCGTATTAGGTACGTTACGAAGAACCCAGACGAAGGCACGCGCAAGGGATACAATAATAGCCAATGTCCATCTTGAAGGACCATTCTAAACACTGTTCCGGGGATGATCCCCTTCATAGGTCATACAAACGTATCACACTTATTCACAATTTTTGCAGAAATGTCTTCACAGCGTGTTAACCGCAGCCAAGAAAACCTTAAAAATTACATGAAGATAAAAGTGCTAGTCCTTGTAAATTTTTGCTTCAATAAACTCACAAATGAATGCGTAAGGAATGCAAAAATATATTGTAAGTACGATGTTTCAAAACACAATTGCTCTTAACTCTTAATCCTATTATGCTTGTAAACACTCGGGATGACGTTTCAATATCCCCGTCAAGTGAACATCTCGTGTTCGACGACACATCATTGTCCCTCGTCCCATTCGGCTCAGCGGAAGCATTCAGATGGATATAGTCTGATGGATATCTTTATTCCGGGATTACAAGAGATTTTGCATAGGAAACGGTCGTCAAATATCCAACCGTTGACAAAGACTTGAATGAGGCTAAGCGGAATCCATGGCAACAATACGCCCGAATGATCACACGTGTTTTGAATGAATATTGGACGTTTAGGTAGCCAGTGCCTAAGTGTATCAGGGGGTATTATCTACGGTTAGATAAGATCGAATTTGAAATCACAATATTTTGCTTTAATATAATCGCTCAATTCATCTCGTGAAGCAGTGACACTATTTGCACTTTTAGAGCATTGAATTATAAATTGAATGCAATATTTCTATAACGAGAACTTATTGCACCTTTTGCATAAGGCGTGGTAACATGAAACCATATTGTTCGTGAATACAGTGGAAGTTGGTGTAACATTGCAACCGGACGCACCCTTTCTAACCGTTGTAAGTTCTACCTACACCGGTAACAAATAAGAGATCCAGCTATATCCTCACATGCGTTAATCTACTTACGTATTGAGATTGGATTAGAAACGAATTGGTTGCACACTCGCTCATGCTAGCGTGTAATACGAAAAGGACTTTAAACAGGTCGAATAGGCATGAAATATAAATTGATAAGAACGTCACTGAATGCAAACTCATCAGCAATATTTCATGCAAATAAAGAACCATAGTTACAACATGAAACATTCATAGTCCAGAATCAAGCCAGTGTAAGACATAGACAACAGCGCTAACAGGCATATCGTACCTACTCATAACATGCATCTCGGTACGTATACCTAGCAGTACGAGTATCGCTTGCGTGAGCAGTGCAGTGCAGTGCCCGGTACTCGACGTGTGCAGCACATGACAACGAGCGCGCCGCGACGTGCCAAACAACAAAATAAACCAGCCAACCCGTGTAATAATGGTGTTTCCACCCCGTAACAATAACTACATAATAGTCGAGAGCTTTTACGAGCTTTTGTGAGCTTGTCGAAGCTCCCACTTCGCATTTTTTGTGTTGGTCTCCGCGCATTTTCGCACTGTATTTTATGATTGTAAAGTAATAGGTATTTATTGAACGCTTAGAGGAAGGTACTCCCGTTTTTGAAGTCCAATTTGAGTTCAAATATATATTGCCGGTGACTCACTTTAACCCTATCGGAGGTATAGGTTGTACAGTCATAATTCATGTATCGATCGAGTAATAGCTTAGTTTTAATTCAATGGTGTAGGTGTAGCATCTTGACGTCCCACCGTGGTCAGAGACAGTGACAAACAACCCGCGCCATATAAGAGCACGCTTCATAAAAGCGTTCAATATGAGACGGCGAGTCGTATCCGCACTCGTGATTAATTCAACCAATATATAAGGAAAGATAAACTGGACCATTAAAGATGTAATGGCGGTTACCGAGGAAAAAAATAATTGAATTATTAAGTGCTCACGTTATCAAATACGAAAAGCAAAATGGGTTGTTTTCAAATAAACTGTAGGCATTCTATTTAGTTAAGGTAAAATTAAGAAACGTTAACTTTGTTAGGTGAGTCACGAAAATTAGCCGTATAAAATGTACCTATGGCTAATTTTCGTGAGTCACCTGACAAAATTAACGTTTCTTAATTTTTCCTTAACTATAGGGTACCTACAGTTTATTTGAAAACAACCCAAATAAAGCATTAGAAAGTACCACGTTAGTAGGTAAGTGTTCTTATGCTGGTATAAAATCTTACGAACTTTGACTTACCTACCCATCTATGAAAACGAATTAAGCAATAAATTTTCAATGTCGAAAAAATTAATGTTTTTTTTTAAATCATAGAACCTGCGAGACAACTTTAATCGGTATCGTGAGTGAAAATCTGGTGAAAATTATTTTTCCCGGAACCCCTAGATCGATTATTTGCCCTCGTCAATGTAGTTATTGCAAATCTGATTCATCAGAGCGGTTTTCAAGAACTCGTTAAACAAACTAATATGGCTCGTATAGGATTAATTCAATGCGGGCTTGTATACCAATAGTGTACCTACGTAGGTAGGTACTCACTCGTAGATGAGTGGAAGTAGACGGCGCGACGCGGCGGACGGCGCGGTGTCGAGATAAAATTAGCGGCCATTAAACCGTGCAACACTCGAAAGACTTTATTAATTTACCGCAACAGACTACGCCTCCAAATACCCGAGATGGCCCGGCGATAGATTTATTAATTATTAAACATTATAGTCCCATATCGTAGCCAGCCCATGTATTAATTATAAAATACGCTCAATATCGGAGTTGGAGATTGCAACCATTACAGCGCTGTGTTGCATTATGCGACTATACCTTTATCAATTTCATTACATTAATGGTTTTCTTGGCCCTGTTCATAACTATTCGTGTATGTAGCGGAGTCATAAACACCATTTAAAGACTATAACGCGCTCCGCGTTTATTTGCTTGCACTTAAAGGGGTTTTATGGTTTACCGTTAACTTAACCCTGAGTGACCAAAGCGAAAATCGAAACAATGCCCACCTTCCAATATTACAACGCAGACATGTGAAGGCAAGTTTAGGACGTTTAAAGAAGACGATCACGGCGGTGGGTGTGGGGGAGGGAGGGGTCGATAGCCGCAATAAATCAAGATATGATCTGCGTGCGAGCATTACCTTAGGTACAACCTCGCCAATCCTAAAGGGTAAGTCGCCGGCCGTGGCGGTTATATATGGACGCATGCTTTGCCACACGTGTGCATCTGCGATATCAAGTACTTAAATAACCAAGGGGAACATTAGACGTTTCTCGGAAAATATAATAATCAAAATATAGAATAGGTATACATATTTCTTACGAACGGTGGTGTCCAGATTAATCATAAACTTGCACCCAAACGTATATTTAAAAGATTTAAAATCATATATCCCAATTTCGAGATCTAAAAGAAATAGTCAATGATGCTACAAACTATAATTACAGACTGCAGCTTATAATTTCGTAGCCATTCATTAAAATTCAACTAAAGACGAACAAAGTTGAACGTGGAACACAAATCAAATGCAACTCGCCGATGGCCGGTGGCTCAATAAATCAGAGGCGCGCTTAGGCCTTCTTAGCTTTTCTAGATAGAGATTTATCCCGTAATAACATGTTGTTTTTCAGTAAATCAACCGCCGAATTATCCGGTAGAGGAGGCATGATTAATCGACGAGCTGCCGGAGTAATGGCGCTGCCCGCAGTCGCGAATAGACCGCTCTACATAAAATCACCCGCCTGCCTTATGCCGCTTTGAAGGTCAACACAACGGGCTTTTTCCACTAAACTCGAAAGATGTGAATTCTGAATAAAATATACTAATCGTAATTGATAGATATATTATGTAAACCTATGGAGTTAACACGTACCTAACGTGTCGGACGAGCGTTAGGCCAATTCAACTGTCATTTTTCAATACAAAAAATTACATTTAGATCTACACCTGACGCGCGTACAATGCGTTACGTGATCGACCTGCTGATAAATAGGTATGTATTTTCAGCATTTGAGGTAAGCGACAAAAAACTTAAATACGCATTTTTATGAGCTAGGTATACTTATACCAAGATATTTGGTAGTTTGAGTATAAACAACAAACACTTTAATATTATTCATAATTCTTGTGGATGTAAATACGTCCCGCCCATATTTTTGTCAGAATTCTTAATAGCAATTGCGTAACTGTACCTAACATACGTATGTTTGATATAAGTAAGTAGTAGTAGTAGGTAACCTACAGACAGACGTGTAAGAATAAAACAAACTACTCGTACTCGTATGAAATGACCGATGTAAGTGAGCCCTGGGAGAGCCGCAGCACAAATCTCCGCGAGTCGATATTGCCAGAAGAATGCAATTATATTAAAACGAGCCTGGCCCATTCAGCCCAGTCGACATGATCTCATCTCGCTGTAACTGTTCAACGATTAACTTTAATTAAACGCTATCTTTAATTAAAATTACACGCGCCTGACCATATTTCATAAAAGTAAATATAATACTTTTGTGGTGCATCTAGGAAGTCTTTATTAAGATTGCGACTGCAAAGAGGCGGGGCAGGCCACTTGTTCGAGAATTTGAATAATTGGCGTATTACAAGTTAACGTTATTAAGTTAGAGCCAAAATAATACAGGGATTCCGTCATATAATTACAATGTATTGTGAAGTGAGTAGCTGTACGCTACTATTAGTGCCAACTGCCAAAATGCTCGTGTAATGCCGTGTTGGGCCTTGCAACATGATGATTAACTATATTCAAACCCAAGTGCAAACTGATTTCAAATCTGAACCATTTTTTACTTCATTGACAGATAATCATAATCACTTATTACATAAAATTAGAAAAACGAGTAAGTAGTAGGTATATACCTACTATATATCCTATCCTTTTATCCAAGACCAGAACCAACCACTTGTACCAACGAGGCGGCCTTATCGCTAAAAAGCGATCTCTCCCTGACAACCTTATGGTATATGATGAGTAGGTGAAACAGAAAACGGAATATAAATAACCTAACCATAAGAAACACTTACATAAATACATATACAGGGTGACTGGTAATTCGACCTATTCCTTGAAAGGGGTTATACTAGAGCTAATTTGCAACAATTTATGTCCAGTCAACCAGGGGTCGAAACTCGCTGGTTTCCGAGATATTCGAATTTTTAGTTTGTATGAAAAAAAATCTCCTTGCAGCCTTAAGCTGGTGATTGTGACAAAAGTACTTCCATTTGGATGGTAAAAAAACATTTTTGTCACAATCAGCACTTTAAGGCTGCAAGGCGATTTTTTTTCAAACAAACTAAAAACTCGAAAAATTAAAAAAAATCGTGTTTTGACCCCTGGTTGACTGGACATAAATTGTTGCAAATTAGCTCTAGGTATAACCCCTTTCAAGGAATAGGTCGAATTACCAGTCAACCTGTATATATAAACCTACATACACATACAATAACTAAAATATCAAAGAAACAGTATCATTTACAGTCGAAAACTTAAGATTTAAGATTTTCGATTATCTCCTTTTAACTGTTTTGAATTATGCATGATTTATATTTGCGAATGATGTGTTCACCTGTAATTGGGGTGCATGTAAACCCAAATAAAAGCAAATATTTAAATTAAGATTTGTTAACATTTACTCTGTTGGTGTCCCGTACAACTAAATAAATAAATAAATAAAACAAACTGCACACACAGAGTAGACATGAAAAGTGATCAAGAGTAACCAAAACCTGTGACCCAAGGCTTACTTCATTATCGCTTAGGTATATAATCAAGTATTTTTTTGTATTAAAGAATAACCTACTCATGTAAGACGTTTCTACGTTTCGGTAAGAAATGTCGAGATATTGTCAGTGTCCGGAAAGGTGCATATCTCAGTGGCCGAATGCGGGCCGCAGTCCGAAGGGCGGCCGAGTCCCGAAGTTTGCATACACCGCGTATCGACCATATTTCAACCGTAATGATAGCGAGCGAGCGTGATAATAATTGTTATTACTATGATCCACATCTGCTATTATTTTATAATTGAGGGCTTTTGCGTGAAACCCTGCAATTATAAGAAGAGCCTGAAGCAACGTGCAACGAGGTGCGCGCGTTTTTGCCTCCTTCCCTAAATTATGATATATTTACTAAAATTCGTTCCCGCCGCATTCGTTGGATAAATCTCGACCATTAATGCGATAAGGAAAATTTATTCTCATTTAAGGTTATTCTTTTGCAATTTAAATTATGAGGTGGCAATCGTCTGCTTGGAAAGGTTTTGATGAATTCACTCAAAAAATACGGAAACCATTTTAAGGTAATCTCTAATCAAAACATAATAAGTATATTTTACGATATCTACATACATAATCTTATTTGCTTATTATTTAATGGAATACGCCGTCTGGTTAGCCTTCAAATTTTAATCGGCCAAAATCTACACCGTAATCCCTTTGAAGGTCTGAGAATGGAGAGTTCATTATTTATTAGGAATATTAGTCAATTTTTATTTAGTCGAAAAAAGCGGACAGCGACGGCGGGACGGGCCTGCTGCAATTAAGTGAGGCAACCCTGTAATTATGGACAGTAAATTTCTGGACGCTGCCAGGACGCGTCGGCGGGTACCTCGATCTGCCGCGAGAGGATTAGCTCACCCGTTGGACGCTTTTACGCCGTTAACTTTACATTACGCTGAAGAAATTAGCATTCTAAGATTATTATCTAACTGTATGCGTTAGCTATCACTATTATTGCTTCGATACTTATGATTAATGTAAGCATCAGCATTTTAAATAAAAACCAAGTTAACACATTACTAATGTTTGTTCGTTAGAATGCGAATCTTTCAAACTTTTAAAAACTTTCAACGAAGTATAGTTACATGACTAAAAACAACATCTGACCTCCACTGCCTTTGAGACATTCACAATTCTTAAATATTTTGACAAAGTCAAATTTGACACCTTTTTTACATTTTCTTTGAACAAATGAAGGGGGCGTGATTATTTTATACCTAATTACAATACCCATTTCTACTTATGATCGACGTAAACAAAACAGGTAAAATGCAAGACAAGAAAAAGAAGGATAACGCAACTAACAATTCTAAACTTTTTATGAGAATAATGAGGTGAATTTTAATTTTCACATTAGCATTAATTTTACAGCTATCATTCGTAGATAATGAAACAAAGGCTCCCCTATCGTGGAGTACGCAACCGTTAAAATGACGAAAACTTCTTCTAGTAGAGAGTGGACTACCCTGGAAAAAACTGTGGTTAATTATATGTGGGCACTATCGCGGCCACATCGCCGCCTACTAATTGTCTCTCCTATTTAAATAATTTTGGGACTGATGTTTGATATTCATATACGTAACGTTTTCTTGTGTTTAATGTAGATTGTACTAACCACTTTTTGGTTTTGGTTTCAGTGTTTTTATTGTTACTTGGCTTTGTCATCAAAGGTGGTAGGATCTGATATCTTTGGTAGTAGGTACGTATTAAGTGTTAGTAAGATATTTATAATTAGTCAGTACCTAGATGCTAATGCCCTTTGACTTGACGATTGAGATTAAACTCAAACCAACTCAAACATTTATTCGTGACAAACAAACACACAGATGATTTATAAAATATATAAACAACATAAGACGGTAGGCTTTGTCACAAAATGGCCCCAGTGGAGATTACGTACCCTAATTCCATGCACACCTTATTTTTGTTATGTAACCGAAAGTAAACCTCTATAAAGGTCTACTAAAAATTTCTTGTTAGACAAGTGAGGAAAATATTTATGCATGAAACTATACTAGCCAGTTTAGGTGGCGTAATCGATACGCAATAAATAGCTCGTCAGAAAAGTTTATATCAAATTCATAACAGGAAATGGGTAGATAGTTAATATCTACGCTGAAGCGTGTCGATCTCTGACCCCCATTCATTCACAATTAGGCTCATGTCGTGACACACAGCGTGTCGCAGTCGAGATTTGGTCACAATGGCCTTCCCGCCATGATTCGGCGGAATGTCGAACCATTCATACATACACACGTGCCTGGAACTAGGTGCTTACACATGCATGTGGCACAAGTGGTCTTGTTCGTCAATCAGACAAGGTGATCAAGGCGGGAAGTCACTTTCTCTCCGTCCAGGTCTATATTTATGAAACAACTACATCCTTTTAATATGGCTTAATTACTTAGTTGGCATACCTATCTATAAAAAAAATATGAACACGTGTAGAAAAAAAGCCTGTGGTCTGGAATATATTTCGAATTCATTGTTATATGCGAAGAAAATACTTTGTACCCAACACAAACAATCGCCCGTCTAAAAGAATGTTATTTTATTTCATCAATAAAATAAATCGTGTCAGAGCAATGGACTTTCCAAAAAGAAGAGAGGGCCGGGCCGGGCCGGCTGCGCCAATGGCGACCTGCGACCTGCTATTTGCATACAATGCGAGCGTGGGCGCAGGACGCATTCCCGCGCGTGCGCTAGAACAACCTACAAACAAATGCTACATGCCTGCGGTAAACGTCACGGTATACAAGGCACATTCAGCTTTCTGACCGTTAGTATATTTTATTTATACTACAACAGTGGCAAATAATTCTACGGCATGTCTGATGGTAAGCCACACCGGAGCCTAGGGACGCTTGCCACTCCACAACTCTATACAAACAAATGCTATACATGCCTGCGGTAAACGTCACGTTATACAAGGGCACATTCACAAATGCCCGTCACAATTTTTTTTGAATACTACTAACGGTGGCAAACGGGCATACGGCCTACCTGATTGTAAGCAGACATCGTATAATCTCAGACGAAGAAAAAAGATAGACAGAGCATTACGAACAACCTAGTGAAGCCAGTTTTCAACCAAGCCATATAAGTTTAGCACACGCTCACGCACACATTTGCAATCAAAATTGCACAAAACTCTTCAGCACGTGTTTCAATGCAGTCAATATCACCTATATCAAGTTATGTGCAATTTCATTTGTTTATGTGTGCGTGAGAGTGTGCTAAACTTCTTTGGCTTGGTTGAAAGCCGGCTTCAAAAGTTGTTCGCGATGCTCCGTCTATCTTTTTTGCTTGGTCTGAGCATATAATATGACGATTGCTACTCCTGACTCCTGAGGAATCTCAAGCGCAGTGCCGACCCTCTATTAATTTTAGGATACGTTGTGTTGACAGGTAGAGTCAAATGTAGAAATACTAGAAATGAGTGACAGTGTCTCAATCTCAATTTATTACCCAACCCCCAAGTTCAAATATTATATATCATACTTCTATGGCTACGACTTGAGATAATACATGGATATTAAGTCCGCAATTGATGAAGGCTGTGTTACTTAATGGAGTGTGATTTGTATAAATACCGGAAATATTGCCTGTCCTTTGCTTGCTTTGTATGTACATAGTATATTATATAGGCATGCATATTGCAACAAACGAATTAATTTATATGATATGAAAAAAGGTATTTTTTAAAACGTATGCAGAAAATGTAACCTATTACAGGTTCCCCAGCGTCAATTCTAGAAAATGCTTTGAACATATCCAGAGGTCTATTTAAAAATAATATATTATATTTCAGTTTAACAATAATGTCTTTTTTATGCCATTGAATCGATTACTTATTAAAATATCTCGAGAAATTGATCGATGATTGACAATTAATGGGAGTTTTGATAGATATTCTGTCGCTCTTTTTTTATATACAACGATGGTGGCAAACAAGCTTACGACCTGCCTGATGTTAAGCTGGTACCATAGCCTATGGACACTTGTGACTCCAGAAGAATCACAAGAAATAAATTTTTAATCGCTTCAGCTCATTGATATTTAGTAGACTTTCGCCTCTTTCCCCTGCATTACTTGCTATAAGTATGTCATTTAACATATAGATAAGATAAAGTTTTAGCTGTGTTTAAGATGACTTATCAAAGTTGCGTTTAAAGTCCATGTAATTCACCCTAAATGTCAGTATCGGCCGTTTTCAGCCGGCCGGTCTGCATTGCAGTTGCCCGCGAGATTTATTACGTAAGAGCTCTCCCTCGGCGTTCGCATCGAATCACGCGCATTGATTAATGTGCCGTCTGATCTATTTACTGACCATGTGACTGCGCTGTATCGAATGCCATTATAGACGAATTTTGAGTGCGATTCGATGTGTCTTTATGACAGAACGGGTTATCGCAGAACACGTGACATAGCCGCGATATACATACAGGGTGGGCCCTGTTACAGGAGCAAAAAATTAAACGGTAGATTATTAAGCTTGTAAACAATTACTTCCAAGTGGCTTTTATTGAAAAAAATATGTTTTCTTTTTCTTCAATATATTTTTTTATATAGCCCTTTATTCAGATCCACTTAAACCTAATAACAATATTTAAATTAAAACTTAAACTTCGATTCTAGTATTTGCTGCTTGCTTATTTTCTGTAGATCTGTTTGCCCATCGGCAAAGGCCTCCTCCAACCTTTTCCATTCCATATTTTTTTTTTAACGCATAAATGTTAGTTCTGTTAGATTTTCTTCATTTTTTTAACGTCAGTACATTGAGGTCTGCTACATAAATTTTTGGGTTTTGATGTTTGTGATGTTTTGTATTTGTTATTGGAGGGTTATGGTCTCTATCCCCCACGAGGACCAATCGGCTTGGGGGAGTTTGTTGTT
Organism: Epinotia brunnichana; assembly: GCA_963854355.1. Classification (NCBI taxonomy): domain Eukaryota; kingdom Metazoa; phylum Arthropoda; class Insecta; order Lepidoptera; family Tortricidae; genus Epinotia; species Epinotia brunnichana. The sequence goes on along the minus strand of OY977943.1, from coordinate 22,061,034 downwards.
TTCCGTTTGCTTTAATGCCAGTGTCTTCTGTTGGTTGTGGATTCCATTTGCCGATTGTTAGTTGCTATTGTTGTTTGGTATTAGACGTATTGGAAAGGGAGTTGGTTCTGGGCTGCATCAGATCAAAAGCATTGTTTCTGGTAGACTTGAAAGTTGAGGGCATAGTCTGTTGCTTTTTTGGCTGGTTATTGTATGAAGAGGGTGATGTAGATATTTCTCTTTTCCTTTTCTCTTGAGTGTTGTTATTCTCTTTCACTATTAATTTGTCGTGTCTTAAATATGCGATATTACCCTTTTGCCTCTCTTTGACCAAATCTGCTTGCAGCGCTTTTCTCCTTTCCAACACTTCCTTTGAGTAATATTCAGTGACACAAATGTTTTTAAGATTCTTTTTATTTTTCATAATTTCGCTCTTTTTCCAATTATTAATAAATGACTGGCCTCGGCTTCTTACTCTCTCTGTTTTGAAATCCTAAACGATATATTTTATTAACATCATAGTCTTGTATATCTTCTTCAATATAAGTTTACGAGTATTTTTTTACTCTTCTGAAGTTCTGATACTTAAGTAACTTTTTATTTCAAAACAAAAAAAAAAACAAATACTATTATAACTTACATGATGTTACCTCAAAATCTGCATTGACTGCTGCTGTTCTATGATCTCGTGGTGCCAAAAATACATTACTTGGGGGCAATAACTGTAGACCCAATTTCTCCGAATTAAAAAAATAAATAAAAAAATGGACACAAGCTGCAGATACGCTAAGGAAGCGTCCTTTTGAATATTTGCTCCTGTTACAGGAAACACCCCGTATACTTCTACTAACAAAATACCTTTCTACTTATAATGAAAATTTACAGATCACTAATTTGACCATAAAGGTCACCAAGTGATGAGACGCTGATGAATTTCAATCCAGCTTTATAAAGTAATCTGGAAGAATGGGAAATTATTGTACAGTCCTGAGTCGAGACGACAAAATGTGACTATCAGTGGCGGAGCGCCCATGCAAGCTGGTGGCATCAAGCCTATAGTTATATGCCTACTCTAACTCTGTTGTTCCGGGTTGCCAATTGAACATTTTCACGCGCCACCACTTATACAATGACTATCCCCACTTATACAATGACGGAGACATGAAACAAAAACAAAATCGTGGCTCCTTTCAATTTAGAATAAGTATGAAATTATTGGTATTCATAACTAGTATCTTACTAGCTTCTTTAACGGATCTTCAAGTGTCTTCAACGCCTAACATCAAATCGCTCGTACCTACTAAAACCAAGTTTGAAAATAAAATATTGAGATATGCAAATAACGAAAACAAGATAAACAAAACGCATAATCCATTTGGCCCATAAAAATCAAGTTGAATCAGCAATGTAGATTAAAGTCCTGATTAAGGGACATTTCCCATGGTCCTCTCTTGGCTCCGGAGGGGAGTACCCTATACGGTGGGGTTCCGTACACGGCTCGCGAATTGACCGCATTACGAGCGCGACAAAGCGGGGAGCTCCCCTGAGACCATTTATCAAATGATCATTTGATTTTCTTGTGTTTGATCACTGAGCACATTAGAAGTTGCGACGGAGCGCGGGTGCAAATTTGGTAGCTTCACTTATGAATCAGAGTATTAAAAAAATGTGTTTAGCTGGGGTGTCATTTGGATTTGACACAGACATTTATTTTAAAGCCTAATAAGACTGTATCTTGTTCATCGGAATCTTCGCATGTTAACATTACACATACATTTGAAAAATACTTTTATCATTAATTCCAAAACAAAACTTGTTGTTGGGCTATGGTGAATATCCACCACAGATACATGTGCGAAGCTGTGTTTTGCTTCCTCGCCCATCTCTGGTGGATATTTAACCTTAGGGTAAAGCTGGGATCGTGTCATGAGATTCAAATAGTGTGTCAAATTGTTACAGATGCTAGAAAGAAGACATATCGTTTTCTTTTATCAGGTGTCATCCGTAAGATATGTATTTTAGGGATGACACCTACGGGTGTTCATTCAGATTTCCAACTTGCTTTCCATTAATAACCAGAATCGAACCTCAACCGTCGCACCCTACAACCACTGCACCCAGCAACCCATTCCGCTCATCGACTTCCGCGCACCCTCGCCCTCAGTTAGGATACGTCTTATAAAATACGATCTGTTTTGATTGTGGCCTGGGGCACAAATCAATTAGGCCCCTCGGCCCCCCGCGGCGCCGAACCAGTGGCTCGTTTTATGACACATCTCACCGACGATTCATTAACATTCAGTTTATCACGACCAATTGACGCTAACCGATTTATGCACGTAATCATATTGATTGGTTCTTTTAAGTCCATTATTTGATTAACATGTGGATTACGAGTAATAAGGTATGAATCGCCGCGTCAGAGATTGACAACTTTTTTAGCCAAATTACACAGTACGAGAAATTTACAGTTATTGCTGTTTTTCGGGCGTTCACGTAATTTGCAACGAAAGTTATTAAAAAGAGACGGTTTTCAGAGCATTTTTATGGGCTTATAAAGTTTAAAACATCCATATAGCATTATCTGTAGGTACCTAGGTGAGTTTAGTTAGACCAAGCAAAAGATGTAAACCAGCTTTATGTTTCTCTTTCCGTGTCGAATAACCTGCCTTACATAGATAAGTGCGAGAATGTTCGTTCGCGTTAACCAAACCATTGGATTTACCTAATATTTATGAACTGATATCGAAGATGTAGTGAGAACGGAAGATACCTAGTTATAATAGGAGATACAATTAATGGTTTCAATTTAAACAATATCCAATTTCTCGTTACATCCGTAAAGGTATAACTGTTGAAAATCAAATTACGCGCCGCATTGAGATTTATTCGATAAACCATCTCATAATTTGATAGCATCATTAACCGTATCGATTTACTATTAATCTTCAATTTAGTGTAGGATCTAATATAGAAAATAATGACGTAATAGAGGCCGGCGGCTCTGGGGCTGATTCCCACGCCGCACACTGGCTGGACCTCAAGGCCTCCTCATGTTTGTCTTAATTAATTTTTCCAAAACCATTTAAACAAATAGCTTTAATATACGCCATTTAATAACAACCCCATTACGCTGATACTTGAGTAGTTACACAAAGTAATAGAGCAAATTTGAATTGTTTAATTTACGATACACTGTTTGAAAAATTCAATTCATTAACATTATTATGAGACAAAAGCTTCTTATGACATCGATTATTTAATTCACTATTTTTTTTATAAGTACTACGAGTACGATGGAGGGAAACTAGCAAAATACCTCCTTGATGGTAAGCAGACATTGAAGTTTATGGACGCGTTGCTGACTTTTTATTTATGTCAGTATTCGGTGTGTCTCAACACCCTTCAGCCCACCACATACAAGAGAACAAGTAGGTGGTGGTGTCTGTTAGATGGAGGTTTTTTCTTAGTTGAGCTGCTCCAAAATCTGAGGCGACCTCTCTAATCTAACTAATTAGTATAGTTGGAGTAGGTTTTTTATTTTATTTTACTTATTCCTGTATCTGGTTACCTACATCAGTTATCTCCCCGCTGGTTTAATTATTATATTCGCTGTATACTATGTATACATTCCGTAAAACATCCGAACACTAAATAGTATTAACTCAGTGTACGCTGACCCGACAACATTATTAAAGCGGGAAAATAAATCAGGTTTCGGTAATCAGACGCCGGCCCAGTCCTGACCCGCTTCTTCGCAATATTTCTAAAAGCTATTACAAATACATTTATATTACCACACAAAAAAGCTCTCGAACAATTTTCGCCACATAATGAGGCCATTATGTGGAATTTTGTTTTACCAACATAATAACACCGCCTTTTATTCGGGCAATCCTGTCTGAAGGACCTCGAGTTTTAAAGGACAATCGTTCGTGGGCTGATGAGATTTTCGTGCTAAAATTTTAAGACTAAATTGGTCTCATTATGTTTTTAACGTGGTGGATTAAGACTGCGGTCAGATCGGCTGTTAACCTTACATGAAACAATCCTATTATCTGATGAATATTTTATGCTTCCTAATACCCGCTATATGTACATATATTGGAATTTCACGCGTCAATATTTGCTTGCACAATTTGGTAATTAGCTTATGTGTAACCAAGAATGAAGCCTAGCTATAAATCAATCAACATTAATAACTTTTTATCAAAAATATGCTAATAAGTAGAGCTTCCGGATGTCAAAACTTGCACGAATTCATCCAAGCTTCTACTAGTCAAATCAAATTGCATTTTACATTTAATTAAACCATTAATGAGCCCTGTTTTAACATAGCTCGGTCAGGTTGGTCAGCGGTAATGGCGAGCTCGTGAGCTGTCCATTATGCCGTCACCGAGCGCGCACCCGGTCTGCAGCCCTAGTATTCACCACGCTTACCGAAACCCGCTTCAGATAAACCAGTATAAGTCTCACCTCAGTATAGGTCAATCTATACAAGAGGCTAGTGATGAGGTAAGCCGGGTGAAGTTGAGAATAGCCTAGTAGCACCGACCATCACGCTGCAAATATAACTTTCTGAAGAACGTCTCATGTCACTAGCCTTTGCAGTCGCATGAGACATTATTCCGCCATTATAAAATTTTACTCCAGCGTATTATAAACCTGTTTTAGATCGAGGCGGTTTTAAATGCATGACGTCAGATATGATAAAGATCTACATTTTGGAGGAAACGTGCGAATTTATTTGAGCGTAGCTAATGTATACCTTGGTTTAGTCGATATGTGGACCACATAATGTTGAGGATCATGGGTCTGAGACACTGCGAGATTTAATGGTGGTATGTGTCATCATGTCATGATGGCGGGTCTCCCTTGTTAAACCTAACAACTTTAGCCCTAATGTTTCATTAGACTAATGTTTCACTAGACTAATGCATTTTCCTTCGTGAGTGAACTTTTCGGATTTTCTTTGAATAAAGTTTACTATCTAAAAATGCGTTAGGTCTAGCGAAACATTAGGGCTAAAGTTGATAGGTCTAGCAAGGGAGAACCCATGATGGCCTATCAGTACTTACAGCTGATGGACAAAACTATCTAGCCGATAACTTTGAATCTATAGAAGCACTTAACGATAGATAAATCCGTATGCCAGAGGCGTGATTTGACTTTCAAAATGTGACATATGTCCAGCATGTCAAAGGGATACCCCTAGGATATTTCCTGTGTATGTCCTTCAAAATGAGAATGGCTGAGAAGTGAAACACATTGTATAAATATGACGTGGGCATGTCACATTTTATAAGTCAAATACCGGCCAGTTTGGAAACTTTCTGCTAATATTCCCCTAAAAGTTCCGCAATATCATATTTAGGGGAACCTGGGGATGATTGATCCCTAGGGGACACTTGGTAAACTTGATTTCTAGTTCTACCAAACGTAAGTTTGAACTGGATTTATTCAATGAAAAGTGAAGGAAATGCTATTAGTGGGTGTGTTTATTGTGTTAGTCGTTTATTTAAGTGTAGATTATCTTTGATTACATTAAAACACGTGATCACTAGGGGCGACTTGATCGTTTTAATTGGGGGGTGACATGATCCCGGGATCTTGTGTCCCCGTGAGGGATCAAGCCTACGACTTACCTACGATTCATAGAGCTGATATATAATTTTTCAGCCGACTACAAGAAAGCCAAAAGGAAGGGTTATTATTTTAGCAGTCTATGTATATATGTGTATTCCACCGTAGTGTCAAAACTACTGAATCAATTTAGATGAACGTAGTGTCAATCGATTCGTTATTATAGTCCTGGTGACAAAGGAGAGATTTCATATGAAAAAAATATGACAGATGTAAAAAATAGAAATAGTTTTCCGTAGTCGGGTTAATCCTTTTGTTTTTTCTTTAGGAAACCATGCCGCGGAAGTATACGACAAGTGAAGAGATTATTAAAAAGAGAGATGATTTTTATACCGATAAGTCTAATTGTTAGAAGAAACTTTATGTACCGAATTTCTTCCTTTTTGATAAAGAAAGAAATTAATTGCCAGTTTTGTGCTGTTATGTGGAAAATAATAGTCACTAATTTAAAAATTACTATTGTAGAAAACGCGAGACTGTCTTTAAAAGATAACATTTGAATTTCGAAAAAGCGGCTAGACAAAAACAATCTGTATAATTAACGAACGTGCTCGCAAAATTTCACGAGAATCGGTTGAGAAATGCGACCTGTAGAGGAGAACAACCAGACAGACGGACACCGTACAAACTATTTTCAGCCCAAGCTAAAGCATAGAACTTCGTTCTCTTCGCTCGCTCGTACGGTAAAAATATGGATCACTATGGTTTTAATTTTCAAATTAGTTCGATTCCTGTGATTCAAGTCAATGAATTAAGATGGAATCAACCCTCTGAGTATGGCATTTGCGCTGGAAATCTGTTTACCGTGTGTCCCCAATCATGTGAGATATGCGGATAAAGTCATCTGATCAGTGGGAATCAAACTTCTATTTATAGGAGATACGGTAAATATCTGTTCGCTGTACGTTTTCCTATGTGTGTTTATGCATTGTTGACTGCGAATCGAGTTATTTATTCGATGGGAATCAAGTAGGTATGGGGAGACACGGTAAAAATCGGTTTACCAAGTGTCCCACTTACCTGGGAGATTTGATCCCCTGGGATCTATCTAGGCTCCCAATCAGGCATAAACAAAAATATATGGGACAAATGGTAAAAGTCTACAGTATGGTATTTCATTAAATAATGAATTAAATTGTAGTACAATCTTGTTCTCATTCAAACTATCAATTAATAGATACAATCTGAATCTTTTGACCTAAAAAGTTTTCCGATAATGTTGTAAAAAATTGAGTCCGAAATCAAAAGGGGGGATCAACCATCCCCAGATTCCCCTAGGTATCATGAAAATAGGCACCTATTAAGTATTATTGCGTAGAGGAAAGAAAATTGTTTAGATTCGCATTAGATAATTAACATTATTAAGCCTACAACTTTGCTGGTCTCCTAGTAACGAGGATAATTGGCGATTGGTGCAATTTATGCGATTCAGGCACTTGTGGAATTCGCCATGCTTATTCCTTTTCCCACGGTGTTAATGGTAAGGTCGTGCCCTTATTTAATGGTCAAAGTCGATTTTTATTTTAAATCTCATCTCGTAACACCAATATATATATGAATACGAAAATATACCTTAGACTGGTTTGATGTTATTGACGTGATAACGTCTTATAAATCGATGAACACCGGCAGCACGCACGAAAAAGTATGACTCATTGTCCCGTTCCGCCTGAGCCGAGCATTCGGCTTTACGACTTTATCACGTTAAATTATCGTCCGTAAACCAACTTTATAGACAAACAATTTTTAGTTACTCAGTCGTAGTTAGTAGTAGTCTTTATGTAGAGCAACTGAAATAGGTACCTGAATTGATGGTAGAATAATAAATAGGTATCATATATATCAGGTAGTAGGTATACATATCAATAAAAAAAACGATGAAAGATTTTGTTGATTAATGTTATGATGACAATGTGAATTAAGTTCACTAACGGTAATAATTTCATCTTGATTAAATAAATTTTTGATAGGTAGGCAAAGATACCATTTAATTGCGCGAAGGCGCAATGGTTTTACAATAATTTATTCTCCGTGTATGTTGTATTGTGTTATCAAATCCTCTGTGAAAGAGGGCCTTTGATGCAGCGCTTTATGGTAGCGCTTTGGTGCGGCGGCATTGACGCGGCACAGTGCGGCACTGTGCGGCACGGTGCGAGAAGGTGCGGCGCGGCGCGACGCTGTAAGGATCGGTAAGGACGTGCGCCGGCGCACCGCTCCCACCCGACATTATCCTTGTAATTGGTGATTTTGTGCAATTTATGGCGATTCGCGCAATTTACGAGCAGCGGACAAGTGGGCGACTCTTTACCCGGCCGAGGCAAAATTGAACCGAGGTTTCAATTAAAATTTTATGTTCCGCAAATTACCTGAGAATTACTTTTATTCCTCAATAATACGAAGCGCCGCGTGCAACCGTATGTATTATAACGTATAGAGGCCGATGTTTAATTTTAATGGCGGTCATTTTGGTAGGCGTAGTGCCTCAAATTGTTGACGAACGATTCATTCAGAGGCATTAACTAAGCCCTTGTTTAGCAGCAGACCTCATCTAGGTAAAGACCGACACGATTCGTACATCTACATGCTAGACCCCGCGCTTATCATAAAGGACGTATGTTTATTCATTACAGGTTACAATATAAGCCTCAAGAAATAAAGTCGGCTGTTTAGTTAGTATTCATGACAAGCGAGAGCCTATGCGAAATGAAATTTTGTGACACAGCTTGTAATACTTTAATGAAATAATTGTTTGTAAATTATTATATGTTAAGTTAATGTGGCCCTTCGGCAATAAATTGCACGTAATTTAAAGAGATGCTCGGTGCGCGAGCGCAGGGCACGCGGCGCGGGCGCGCGGTCAAGATAAATATTGCATACATAATGTTATATCTTGTTTGTATCACTCGATGCAGCTGCATCTAAGTAAATAATTGTTAGCGCACGTTTTATAGCCATAACACAATCAAATCATTAGTCCTTGTCATTGTCACTCACTCCATCATGTAATACTTAGTTAACGTGCATACCTGAAAGTTCATCGCGAGCTAGTTGAGTGAGTATTTATTAGGCTGGCAGCTAGTCTAAGTGGCTGCATTAGCCAAATCTTAATGATGATCATAAATGGGGAAGGATGCTATCATTGGACCGGTGCTTTGCATGTTACGTAGAGTTTAAAATATTTAAATGGTCCAATCAAAGCGCCGGTTCAATGATAGCAACCTTCCCCTACAAGGATTCAAATTACATAAGTACCTATATACCTACTACAATATATTTATAAAAAGACTAGCTTTTGCCTGTGACTTCGTCCGCGTGGAACTCGTTTATATCGTAACTTACTCCCCCTTTTCACCCCCTTAGGTGATGAATTTCCAGATAAAAACTATGTTTGGTCCTTCCCCGGAATTCAAAGTAGGTATCTCTATACCAAATTTCATCTCAATCGGTTCAGCGGTTTAAGCATGAAAAGGTAACATACAGACAGAGTTACTTTCGCATTTGTAATATTAGTATGGATTCTATAAAACGAAAAAGGTCATTATCGCTGAGTTACGTTTAGTTTGACGACCGCTTTAGCCTAGTTGGTAGTGACCCTGCCTACGAAGCAAGATGTCCTGGGTTCGAATCCCGGTAAGGGCATTTATTTGTGTGATGAGCACGAATATTTGTTCCTGAGTCATGGATGTTTTTCTATCTATTTTAGTATTTATTTCTCTATATAAGTATATATATCGTCGTCTAGTACCCATAGTACAAGCTTTGCTTAGTTTGGGACTAGGTTGATGTGTGTAAGATTGTCCGCAAATATTTATTTATTTATTTATTTTACATGATTTTATAGATTAGCTTACTCCGAACGCCATTTTTAGGGTTATGGATAGGTCTTCAAAAATTATATTAAGGTTTTTAATATCGTTTTTTTCTAAACTGAATAGTTTGCGCGAGAGACACTTCCAAAGTGGTAAAATGTGTGTCCCCCCCCCCCCCCCTGTAACTTCTAAAATAAGAGAATGATAAATATAAAAAATATATATGATGTACATTACCATGCAAACTTCCACCGAAAATTAGTTTGAACGAGATCTAGTTAGTAGTTTTTTTTTAATACGTCATAAATCGTAAACCGCAATTTATTTTACGGAACCCTTCATGTGCGAGTCCGACTCGCACTTGACCGCTTTTTTTACAAAATAGGCTCCGCCGCAAACTTGGTTTCTATGACAATAGATGCATGCAGGCTTTTTTCAGTATTATTTTGCATATTTTCTTATCACACGGCCGGCCGTAAGGTATTAGGTATTTTTTCTACTCAACAGTAGGACTAAATTAACGGACTTGTAATTTACATATATTAAAAACTAGTATTTGCCCGCGACTTCATCCGCGTGGAACTCGTTTATGTCGTAGCTCCATACAAACTTTCGGCCCTCTTTTCAACCATATTTTTTCTAGCTAGATTAGAATGATAGATATCACTTCATGATATCATGTAACTTTGTAAGGCGGTAAGCGAAATTCATATATTATTTTTTCCAAGGGACAAAAAATATTGCTTGTAAAGATTTAATGACGTCTCATATGCGAATTTTATTTAAATTTGATCTCAAATCAGTTAAGGGGCTACCCGAGGTTTACATCGATTTTTGACTAGTTTTTAATCGATACAAATACTTTTGCACTACAGATAGAATTATAAGGCAAACGGTTATCGATTCTTCAATCTTTAATCTCCACTTTTGTCTACCATATTTTGAAAGAAATGGATAGTTATTTTTTTATGATTTTTTTAAACATTGTCTAAAAAATCACCTTTTTTGTTATAAAATTGCTGTAAAAGATCTAACATATACCAAATCTACATATTTGGGTTCGTCTCTGATGTCTCTATAAACGTGTGTACGGTTTTCCTTTTAAACTAATTAACACAAAAGTTATGGCCAGAAAACCTGTTTTTTGGTCTAAAATTGTTCAACTTTGATGCCAAATATCTCGAAGACAGTGATGTTTGAAGTAAATATGGGATACTATATTGCTTAAAGCTGTTGTTGTTAATATTATAAGCTACAAAAAACATTAGAAAACTAAGGGATTCAGATCGAAGGTCATTGGCGTATGGGATCCCCTTAATAAAAGGTTTAGCTACCGTGAAAACACTACTTAATATTTAAGTACTTTTTCTTAAGTGAACGTCATTAGGTACAATGTTGTTTCAATACGCTTGGATTGCAAAAGTGTATTAAAAAAGTCAGAGTGCTTATATATTAAATTCTTTCACTGAACAAGACAGGTTCAAAGGTTTTCGAGATATTACTAAAAACCACCTACCCTGTGGAAAAAGACGTAAGTGCCTTAAGATTTCCGTGACGATACCTATACGACCTTTTTAAAAGGCACGAAACCCTTTGTTGTGCATCGTTCGACACGCACTTGGCCGGTTTTTTACAAACCCCGCCGTAAACTTGATGTTCCTCACCGTAAAATAGGAGGCTTTGTTCAGTATTATTAAGCATATTTTCTTATCAGTATCACACGGCCTTAGGTAAGTACCTACCTTTTCTACTTAACCGTAGGACCAAAAAAGAAATTAAATAAATAGTCAATGAGGTCTAATGTTTCGAAAAATGTATTAACTGTCGCACTCGGATAAAAACTGTCCTATGTGACAGCTAGAATAATAATGTAGGTATATTATTTACCTATAAAAAAACATATTTTTCCGTTCATGGGATCAGTATCCCATCATTCGTGACAGAACAAAGCTTAGTTTCATACTGGCTGGTTTTTTTAATTCAGATATTTATTATAAGTGGAGATTACACAGAAGTATCAAAATACGAATACATTAATAATATAGATAGGTATGTACGACTAGCTTTGTGAATTTGACGATGAAAGAAAGTCTTTAGATTGATGTAAGCACCTACCTACCTATCGAAATAAGCGGAGAGAAATTCGTTTTGAATAACACATTTTTAATATTCTAATTTCGGAAGTGAATTATTAAGAGGGCAGGTCACGCAACGTCAGTTACACGCTTGAATATTGTATCGTCGATGAAAAGGCGTCGTGGTTCGTGGTCAACTTTACATTCCAAACAAAAAGTTTTCTAATGCTATGATTTGTATTTTTCTGTAGGAATAGCACAAATAAACTATGCCCTCTATTTGTCTCCTATAAGTGGGATTCAGACGGGTAACAAGATATTTTAACATGGTAGGTATACGTACACCTAAGTATATCTAAGTTATGAATTTATGTAGGTAGGAATTTATTCAGGTCATTGATGTAGGTACCTACTTACCGTTTCTGGGAACGTTATTTTTTTATATTCTATACCTACTAGCAAAACCATGCAGTTACTCTTACTACATACATAAAAGACCTATAAATGATTATTATTTTTTCGAATTTCTTTATAAAATAGGCTTTATTAAACATCGAATAAATAATTGAACACTGTCACCTGATTTGGGCTCACTTACCTACGATTTTGGGGCACCCAGTCATAATTAATGTGGGTAGATAATGGATACCTATATGCGTATGTACATACCATTGTATTAAGCAAGTGTCTAGTAGGTGCGCTATTAGTTAGGTGTGACAACTCGCCTTCGACGTCGGTCGAAACTAGTCGAAAGCGAGTCCAAAATAGCCAGAGATACCCGCCGCTCTTATGACAGCGGAGTCGATATTTATGTCGCGCGGCCCCGCCCACTGCCGTGGCTCCATTCAGCCTGTTTGTATTTATTTCGTGCCTATTTATTTGTATTTGCCTTCGCTTTTGAATAATTCATGAGCGGAGCGTTTCCGTCGTGTGTAGGCAGCATGACGCCGGTCGACCGACCCTACGCTTCTTTGGCACTTTTTCGGATACCGCAACTCTCAAAGACGCATTCAAACGGTCAACGACTTTAATCTTAAACGTCTATTAACTGCCTACAATCTCACGGAGTTAATTATAAAATTAATAATCGATAACAGAATTCGATTCTTGGATGTTACTTTATTATTTGGAAGGTAAATCACATAGCTCGCTATCGCGCGCTGTATCGATTGGCCACGCCCCCGCGCGATTTACAGCTTGCGTCAACCGGCCTGCGGTGATATCACGCTTTGTCTCTCCGCTACATCGTCTATAGCTTCATACAACTCGACCAAGCTGAGAATGCACCTTGCTTAGTGTAACTTGTTCGACGCGAGGTGCATTCTATAGATTGGTCGAGTTGTATTATAGGTACACATTACCATGATGTGTCATACGATATGTTTCCAAGCCATGCTACGCAACGCAACGCAACGTTCCTAGATTATGTACAACCCGTTACACGTACCGATTCCTGCTTCCGAAAATTTGGTGATTCGTTCGTACGACAAAACTATACTGACAATTTCAAATTCAATGTGTGTGCGCTTTCGCCTCCCACGCACGCCGCCGAGCTAACATTATGTCAGAGTCAGAACGGGCGTTCACACAAACCTATTCCAGGCAACGAATGCTCAAAAAAAGGTATACAGGGAAATACTTGGAGCGCAATTTTTGACTTCGTAACTTTGTTTGGACTAGTTAGGAGATGAACATTTCAAAAGTCCCTGCCCGTAGCCGTTGAGCTGGGGGGTTTGAAGGTCCCATTTTTCGGGTTTTCGCTTTTATCTCGGAAACTATGCGTCCTAACGACATGACTATTCTATACAAAATAAAAGCTGATTGCTACAAGTTATATTCCATCAAGTTTTTATGACGAAGAAGGTAGTTGTTGTTTTCCAAGACTACAGACGAGATATCTAATCTTGAGAGTTTGTAGTTTTGGAAAACAACAACTATACCTTCTTCGTCATAAAAACTTGACAGAATGAAACTTGTAACAAATTTAATCAGCATTTATTTTGTTTGAGTATAGCCAACGTACCTACGCATAGTTTCTGAGATACTAGTATAAGCGAAAAACCGAAAAATGGGACCTTCCATTCCCCAAAGTTACGAAGTCAAAAATTGTGTTCCAAGCATTTCCCTCTACTTATACCTTTTCGTTGCCTGACCTAATATAGAAAGATAGGTACTTGAGATTATTTGAGTTGCCCGAATTGCATCAAAATAGTCTATTCAAAAAGCGACTCTATCGTTCATGGTAGAAGTTTCTAATTCCAAACTTCGTTTTATAAAAAAGCGGCCCGATATTAAATATTTAATCTCAATCATAAATATTTGATTGAGCTTCAGCTAGAATTCGTTGATAAGTTACTAGGTAAGCTTTTATTTAGCTCACCCCGCTTGTTTTCTTGGGTCAAATTTAGTAATTGAAATTTCGCCCTCTTAGTGTCAACCGATTGATATGACTTTTGCATGCACGTATATCGCATGACAAAGCAATATTATGATGACATGGAGCTGATCTGATGCTGGAGCTGGAAGGTGGCCGTAGGAACTCCGCAATAAAACGACACAACCCCATCGAGTTTGGGCTCGTTAGAATCGTCTCAATGAGTAGTTGATAATGGTATGCAGAAAAGTACAGTCGGCAATGGCAACATGAAATTTTTGACAGAAACTTGTTTGGTTACAGTACCTGGCCCTATCACACCATAAATCGTCACATCACCGAGTCAAATGACTCTATACGTAACACACGCAACATAACACACATGAACCAACGCTGCGCTCCACTAACCGAACTTCAGTGAACTTAACACAATTTATGCATATTCAACTCGACATTTACCTATTATATTATATTAATGTTTAATTTGATTTTTAAAACATCCTGCAGTAGGAATTGAAGAATAGCTACTTGAAATAATCCGACTCATGAATGCCTAAAGGCAAAGGCAAAGTGTTTTATTTGTTAAACATAGGTGATGGCTGCATAGAAACAGAGATGTATTTTTTTTATGTTGCACTATTTTTTGCCGTGATTTGTGGCATTTGTGCGAGTTGTGCGACCATACATCTACTACATTTCATTTGCAGCACATGCAAATTTGCTAACTCGGCAGTGAGGGCAAAGCACATTTCGCACGGCTCATCCACCATCTGTAACTTCTATATACTATTAATGAATAGTAGAAGAATAATTATTCTGTGTATCTTCTCGAATGTAAGTAGAAACATCCGAATGCGCTTCACATCACGTCGTATGAGGATACTTTTTTATGCTAAATACGTAGGTACCTACCAAAATTGGTCCAACAGAATACTTATGCGATCATTCTGGGTCTGTCCGTCTGTCACAGGCAGTTTCCTCGAAGACCGTTGGCCATAGACATCTGAAATTTGGCAGATATAGCAATTGTAAAATGGTATACCCTGGTAAGGCGCAGTTTTGAGGTAGTAACTAATGTTTTATTTCTACACATGGTGCCATCGACAGTCCTACATCTAAACAGTGAACGTCTGTGTCTGAGACAGAGCTAACGTTCTCAAAGTTCGCCCGCCGCATCTATAAATCACAAGCGTCGCGTGCACAAACGTCCACTTTGTATCCGTTTACCTCTAATGAACTTATGTAAAGACGTTATGATACCTTCAATTATTCATAGCCAGCGTGCAATTGTAGAATGCTCGTAATTGTAGCTTATCTACGCGATTGCTGCTTGCTACAGTTACGAAATCAGCTAATGGCCTGTCAAAAGCAATTACGCGTCATGATATAATTCTTATTCCGTTTGCACATCACTGGTTCTACCAAACTACAAAATTTGTCTCAATCAATATATATAGCGATAGCAATCTTATCGCATACCTACCGACACTTGGCTATGCGCTTAAATTCAACAAAAGGAAGCGCACGAAACAATCAGATTTCGATACATGTTTCGAAATAGCCTATATTATTATAGCTTTTAATTAAATGTTCTAATGATAATTATTCAAATTTAAAGTCAGGTTTTCGTGGATGTAGGTAGTAATTATTTTAATTATTTAAAACAAAACAGTACTTAACCAAATGACTCGTCAGCATTTACCAACATATAGGTAAATGTAATTTAAATTAGGTCGTTTCGAGATCAGAGTGAATAGTGTTTGTCCTGTGACTGAGCTGGTGAGCTGCTCTTAACCTAAGAGAGTCTTAAGCCTGTTTGTCATGTCCCACCAAATGAAACCTATATCAACTACGGAGGGCCTACCGCGAACGGCATTCGAAGTGTTCCCTCTCTGTCGCACTTAAGTACGAACTCGTATGTATGACAGAGAGGGGAAACTTCGAATGCCTTTCGCGGTAGGCCCTCTGGTTCCGTGAGCTGTAGAACTCGCAAGCCTGTCTTTTTTTTCAATTGTTTTTTTTTTCGAAAAACTGAATCGACATAATAAATCTATATAATTATTGAACCGGCTCACAAAATTTCACGAGAATGAGTTGAGAAATACGAGCTGTAGAGGAGAACAGCCGGACATATCGACATCCGGACATACGAAAGAATTTCAGAAAGAAGCTGAAACGGAGAACTTCGTTCGCTTCGCTCGCTCGTTCAATTACTGACGACATAGTTTGTATTACAAACTAAGAACCTAATAATAAGTTCTAATCATTGAAGTAACAAGGAACTTGTGTTTTTATGTTTTTTTAGAGAATGAATTTGACATGATAGGCCCTAGAAGGGCTGATCTAGAGCATTTCATTTGGGATCCTGCTGGTCGATTGCGTAACGCCTTGTAGGTACATTAGGTAGATCTAAGTGTCACTTTTTGTACGAGTAAATTAGTAGAGTTGTTCTAACGTACCTCCGTTTGAAAAGTTACTTAGTCACCCCTCTGGACTCCTCCACATGATAGAGCAAAATAACGACCAACGTGAAGTCGTTACATAGGTATGTAGAAATACCACATAATTCAGTTTTCCTTCGAAATATAGTTACAGGCTTTCTCCACATAAAAAAGGCACCCAACCAGTCTCAGTAATCGCAGTTCGGAGAGTAACGGAATTTGACGGACAGTATAATAGACACAAGAAGCAACACGTGCGGCATCGCATGCCTGATCTCATCAGGCCGACTTGACCGCGGTGGCATAAACGCGCGTCATGACACCGCTTTTAGAACATACCTAATACTACTCATATTAATTGCCGGCTCCAGAGATTTTGGGCTGGTTGTATAATTTGCAAGCTTTTATTTAACTGTAACTGTTTGTATGTATGTAAAATGTTATGAACATTTACGTCTAACTAAGTTAACATAATTCATTACTCACCAAGACCAACCTTCAACGTTCAGGAGTTTAGTTAGTGAGATTTAAAAGGATCTTACTGGTACCTACTGAAATGACAGATATCAGGATAGTCTTGCTGTGGAAATTGAACCTACGTAGCTATACGGTGTGTTTAGAACAGCACCGTAACCATGACAACGGGTCTCTTGGGTCTCCATCTTTGCCACTCTCAGTTTATGTGTTCATTAAGTGCCCCCGGCCTATTTATACCCCATAGCAATTGTCTGCGGACAGGGGGTTCAGATAGCTCTTTGTCTATATTGCCGACTTTACATTTTGCTCTCCCTTCAGGGGATAATTAGCGAGGAATGCTATACTTAAGGCTGGAAAGTCACTTTTATTTTTACATTCATTATGGACGTTAAAACTTAAGCATACTTAGTGAGGCATTAGGGAAAGGAAATGACAAATCTGAATGTAGCATCGTCTCATAAAGAAAGTTCAATGGCCAATTTTCAAGATGAGCATACGACATCTTCCAAAGTGTGTCTGTCACAAATGTATGATTAACGTGTCATGCCGTTCACATTCCACGGCGGCGGCCGCCCGCTACAAGTTCATCCCATTTAAATTTAGCACGGCGCGTGCCGTCTCTGGGCGTCTCGGGGGGGAGGGGGGTGGGGAGCAGTGGGCGGGCCGCGGTGCCATCACTCAAGTGACGAAAATTGACGGAAAATGGGCGGACACCGCTTGCCCGCGACGTCATCAATTACCGCGTCCCGACGGTCACCGCCGCACTCGACAACGGCATCGGCAGTGCATAATATCTTTTCTAAATGCGGCCGCGCTATTATTAGAGATGGGTTTAATGTGCCCGCTTAATTTTAACACTATTAAACAGCACCAAATGCATAAACCCGCTGCTTAAACCCAGCTCTATATGAAACCCAGTACACCATTCCAATAAACTCCCTGCCTCAGACACTTACCAAGTAGGTACAAGCATGATAATTCAGTAAATATTGAAAAATATGTGATCACACAGAATCAATCTCCAGCCACATAGGTTCAGCAACACTTCGAAGTAGGCAGACAACATGTAGGTACTCGTAATTATGTTAAACCATAATTGATACTTGAGTTTTAATGCAGCAAAATGTTGTAAATCGACAGAGCTGTCATCTCCTTATACATTGTATTAAGTCGTTGCTATTAGACACACAAAATCCCGGAAGGCGTGTAGGAGCCAGCTAGAAGCACGCTCACTGCGCAATCTCGAGCGATATCTTCAACGAGGATTATTGAGATGCAATCTAGAAGCCATCGATCGGCCGATAATGCCGCCTAACTGCGCGCGCGCCATTGCGCAACCACTCATCAGATCAATCCTTCGATATCTCGATGATACCTTTATTAAATGGTAGCTGGTGGAAACTTCTGTTCGCCTTTCAGAGTACCTACCTACTCAATGAAATCTTTCCATCACAAATAACCCGAACCGATCTACCCAAATATCTACGTTGAATAAAACTCAAATAAAAATAACTTAAGCCACTTTTAAGAACCAGTTGGATCACCAAGAACCGAAGCGTGTATTGTGGCTACAACCACAAATACGTGCAAGAATCTGCCTTATACAATATAGGCACATCTGCGTATAACAGAACTGTTTTCGCTGCATATTTACTTACGTTCTCTCGAGAATGAGCGAACGCAGGAAGCCACAGTCAGTAAAAGCTCGACGATCGATTTTGAAAATTGCCCATAATTAGCATGTATCTCACTCCGGACGACTGTGCGTTTAAAACTGGGATCTCGACCACAGGCTACATATTCCAGTAGCGTTTACCGAGTAACGGCAGACGAGGGCGACGGACACAAATTGCCAGTGGAGCTGCCACTGCGCAAATTGTAGGCCGCGGGAGAGCGCGATCGATTGTTCCCGACGAAGATCAGCATCCGCCCTCGATCTTCCCGCGCGACCTGCTGCTCACTCGCCAGCCGGTGGTTACTGGATAATTGCCGACCTTCCTGATCCAACTTCAGTACACGTACACACAGCTATGCGTGTAAACATAGTCAAGCTAATCTTTTCACCGAACCGTAATAAGTTAACATCAGCAATTTTCCTATTACATATACCTACAGTGTTAGGCTAGATTGTTTAATCTGATAACAATATTAAGCAACCTTCAAGGCGGTTTGACATGTCTCAATCTACCGCTATTGGTTTCTCTGGCAGGTATAATTACGCAGCTGTTCCTCGATCCAGCTTTGCATTTGCCCTTGAGGTACGCTATAAAGGCACCCAGTGGTCGCGCTTGCGGATAATTTATTTCGAATCTAGATAATGCGTCTTGTAGTGGCGGCATCGGTATTCCGAGTCACGTCCGAGACATTTGATCGTGTAACTAGGAGTGTAGTGTTTGTGCTGGCAACGAGCTCGGGGAGGTAATGGTGGCGTAATTACGCAGGCATTATCAGGTGACCCCATATTGCGGTCGGTTGACCGGTCCCGGTCGCCGCGGGCGCACGGCTTGTGCGAAACGGAACGTACGACGTGACTAATAAATTTTGTGTTCAATAAACCTCACCGCGTTCGAATTTTACGTAAATTTAGTGTTGAACGCTGCATATCGAAATGACTGTCACTATTATCATACAGTTCAAAAGAAGGGGCTTGCTTTCCCATATTTCTTTAACGATAAATTGCTCAAACACAACATTTTGCTCTTTGATAAAAAGTGAAACAATAAACTCGTATTGCACTGAATTGTGAGTCGTCTGTCTGTCGCGGAGTCTTTGATGTCTCAATTAGTAACGCGAGCGGGTAATTGTGGCGAAAATTAATTCGCTCTCAGCTGAGCAGGGCGCGCCGGGGGAGCGAAAATTGCTGCGAACGAACGAGGACAGTCGCTGGCTGTGACGTCGCTACACACCACGTTTTAGAAATTGTCTGGACAAACCGAAAATGAAACTTTTGATCGCATCTTTTATCAAGAATTACTTAGTAGGTACAAAAATGGAAACATTTCGCAATACTTATAAAACTAGGATGATGATTATCTAACAAACAATAGACCTTATGTATCTACTGAAATACTAAAAACATCGTAGTATTACTTACATTGGATTACACTATTAGTTACATTGGGCAGACCAAAAGAGTCGACCCCACAGGCAGATAGTGATTAAAATATCTTAGGATAAGAAAAAGAAGTATGTACCTAAAACTCACAAAAATATTTTGGTTTATAACTTGCAAAAATGTTAGTTCGTGGGCCAGAGGGCTAATCACGTAACGTTTCGAACGCGCGTAAGACATTTTTCCATATAAAAATAAATAAATAAATATTTGGGGACAATCTTACACAAATCGACCTAGTCCCAAACTAAGCAAAGCTTGTACTAAAAATTGACATTTAAGAATAGATCTAACTATCGTACGTACCTACAATGCGTTACGTGATCGACCTGCTGGGATACCTACTTTGTGAGATTTAACAATGTCCTGGCCCCGTAGCATGGATGGGCCTTATCACGCGATAAGTGATAGGATAGAGCTGCCGTCCCTGGCTGACACCGTTCGATAGAATGAGACGACGTGCTTAGCCTATCACTTATCGCGTGATAATCCATGCTACGGGGCCTGATGTGGCTGTCATATTCATATTATCATATGTCGGTAGGTATAGATTTGACACATTAACTTGATAATTTACCAAACGATGACATAGCCACAATATAAATACGACACGGTTTTATCACTATTCACCTCCCAAAGTGATACAAACAGACAACCCATCATAAATTGTGTAATTTATAGTAAGTTTTATCCATCACACGAAAACATACATAGCATACAGGTGTTCATCTAATCAGTATGAGCGCTACATCAGACATTATGTTACAAAGTATCTATAAAATGTAAACAAGCGCATCAGTAAATTAAGGCGGTAAAGGAGAGTGGGTAGATCTTCCGAGAACAGTGTGCCAGCCTTGCTCGTCGAACCGGTACCTTTGCGAAACAAAACAATAACGCGCATGCCGTGCCGTTGCCACAGTTTCAGATCCTAATAGGTAACTATGTACGAGTACGAGTGCACTTGGGAATCTGTCCGTAGGTACTTAATGAAGATTTCGTGGCCAATATAACGGACTTTAAATTATAGTAGATTAAAAAGCCATAAAGGTATCTAATTCGGAGTAATTTGTTTCACTTCTGTTCATTTAAGGAATCGTATCGTATACCTAACCTACCTGAGTTTATTTGACGAATTGATGATGCTCGACTTGGAGACCGGAAGTGACTGGCTCACAGACCGTGTAAGTTTTTTCACACCCGCGTATATTCGGAGACGAGCCTTAATAAACCTATTACGCTTCATTACCTAATGGCGGCCGGAAGACAAATATTACTCGCTCATCATTACGACCGCAAGCTCCCCTTTGTGTAAAATACTGCATTTCACATGTTTGTTGAATTGTGCCAAAAGGGATGATGGTGTATTAACACCTTTATTTCTTAGGTTGTAAGGGCTTATTTTTTCGTGTTGTGAAAATGAAAACGGCGTTTGTGGCCGTATGATAAATGGCGGCGGTCATTTCCCGCCGGCCCCCATTACAGTTGTCATAGCATATGGCTGATTTGCCCCTGTATGGGGGGGTTAAGCTATTGTTTGTTTTGTGGCGAGTTCATGTCGGTTTTTATTCAGGTAACACTGGCTGACGGTTGTATCGACAGGTTAATCGATAAGCGATTTTACCATTGTTTTGTTTTCCTAAGCTGAACCTAATGTTTATACGGCGTGATAACACACACATAACAAAATGTAACCGCTTGGTATTTTTTTATTGTAAACGCTTTATATTGTTTTTGTGATAGCTTGACCTTGATGTGCCTTCTGCTTTCCTGTATTTTCATAGTTAGGTACAATTTTACTTCCGATAAAAGAATCGCATAGCTACATGAGAGTCATGAGACTATGGTGTAATCCGCCAGTTTACAATATAATGATATCTACATAGTTACCTTATGGTAACCCTAACTTTACTCATATTTCATCCTCACGCGTACGTTTCCAAAACAAACATTGTACCGAAATAAATCTATCGCAAACTCTGTAGCAATATAGCGGCACATTGGACGGCTAAAGGAGCTGAAACATTCCGTTTACTGTACACAGAGGGGAACGACAGCGATGAATTGGAAGTGGAAAGCAATAAAAGTCACATTAAGTCGAGAGAGTCGTGGTGACGCAGCGCGCAGATTGGATTGAATTTGTCTGCGAAGACAACATATACATATACTTACGAAGTGTTGTGTTTTGTTTCAGAACAAGTTTAGCTTATATTGCCTGTTATTGAGGTTTACAATTAGGTACCTAATGCACTTTACAGGCCTATGTATGATAAGGTACGCTAAAGTAAACTGAACCTTTTTATGTCTTATTGTCATTGTGACAAGATTGAAAAATTTACATGTTTCAGATTCCTTGACTGTACTTCCATGGAATACAATCCAACAGAATAGGAAAGTAAGTTAAGTATCGAGCTCCAAGCCAGCACACCTCTAGTAAACCATTTCAATAATGACCGCCTTTAATTACTAAACTATTAGACTCGACTGGGACTCAAGCTTATTTCAGGTGTTATTTGATTAAAATTTTAAAATACCGCCTTACAATTAAATTCTTACTACAAGGTTCCACGAATGGACGGACAATTTCGTTATTCACGACTACCGAGCGGATTTAAAGCGGCAGTCTATAATCAAGGTATTATTTTAGCCGAACAAATGGGGCAAAGGACATAATTACACGTTTATTGAATTTAATTAAAACTAGATCATAAAGGTGTCCTCTTTCACGCGCACTGCGGGAACCGGGAAATTTAGAGACTTAGTTTTACCGGCGCGTACTTTATAATTATTGAACTTAAATTATGTAGGTACACAAACTTAGAACAGTAGTATATGGCGATCTAGTGGTGACATGGACATTGGATACATGACTCCCAAATAAATAGGCATTTATTGGTGATGAATAATAGAGTCTAGTTAACGTACACTTTCTTGTCTTTAACTGAAACCTGTAACGGTTTCAATAGTTTCAGGTTTCATAAATCATTAAAACACCTGTGTCTACGATAAATCACTAAACGCCCGGCTGTAATTAAAATGAATACAGGTAAGATTTTGGAGCACAAAGTCTATAATTAATTTTTGTTTCGTAGATGAATCACCGATGATTAGAGACGAGGCAAGGATTTCGTGACCACTTGTATGGACGCAGATGTTTACGTTATAATTGCTGTTACACTTAATGATCCGAGACGGCGGTCAACATCTGAAATCATTAATACACCGGTAGAAATGGACGTCTGTGGCGCCGCAGTCTTGGACAGGTACCTAGGTTAAAGATAATTGTTTAATGGAGCATGCATCAAAGTTTACTTATATATGTACACACAATAGTGTAGGTATATCGAATTATGATAGACAGGTTACATCAATAAATTCGCCTTAGCAACAGAAAGCTAAGAGAAATCGCAGATCACGGGCCAAAGCAACAAATCAGTCGAATCCCGATACGTCTAAATTTACCATTTATCTTCAACCAAAGCCATAAATAATGTTGAGGTACGCTATGAAATTGTTTTTTCGCACTTCTTTATGGGTGTATTTATAAGAAAATTATAATAATTGTGTGCGCCATAATTACCTGATGTAATGTAAGGCCAGCAAAATATAGCGGCCAATTTGAATTTATGTAAAATATCGCGCAATAAATTTACATTTTAATACGTCCCTCATGGCCGACGTGGGCGCGATATCTCTGTTTAGAATCAGAAGCTCGTATCTGGAAATTGCGAAGATCGATCGGTGACGTGCCTAGTCAATCATACTGACTTCATTCAGTGCTCTCAGCAAGCATAACAGCACGGGAAACTAAGTAGGTAGGTAGGTAGTGTGCGTGCCAAAATACCTACATTTGACTTGTACAGAATACACATAAAAAATTCGCGTGAGTCTCAGACATATTAAAATACATCATATAATGAAACGGGCCACTCACGTCTATAAGGTAGAATATCGCTCGAAATGTCTCGAACCAATATGAGGCTCTTATTCAGGAGCACTCGCGATGCCGTGCCAGCGCGGTTACAAAGTTGTAAAATTAAAGAAGTTTGCCTTTCTGTATTTATTATTATATGTAATTGAAACTACACCATTTTACTTCTAAACTATCTTAAATAAACTAAATAAACCTAAGATTAGGAAAAACATAAATTTAATCAAAAGAGGTCCCCAAGGTCGGATCCCTGCGTAAGGGTTCCCATAAGACTGGCTGCGTTCCCTCTTTGTATGGCTATGCCGATCCGCTGGGCAAGGAACGAGCGAGCCCTATGGTCTCCGGATACTTTGACCAATTTTTTTGACAATTGGCCAAATAATTGGTGAGCGCCTGGGCTCCAGGGTCCGAGGGTTTCGACAGCAAAAGCCGCAAAAACATGCCGGTCTGTCAGGCCGATGTATTTGCGGCACTTTGCTGCCTCCGCCGCTGCAGCGGCCCCGCCTGCTCTCAAAGATGTAGTGCCAAGGTGGGACGGCACCAGGGTGTCAACGCATGTAGCGTCCCAAATGAGGGGCCGTCCCAATTTCCAAGGCACTAAGGTCATACCGTCTGGCCTCTTACCGTCGTCCCTTGCCAAACCCGGCGGTTCCAGTACGGCTGGCACATTGGCACTGACGAAGGCCCGACGGATGATATCATTGAGGCAGGCGTGGCGAGACAGGCGACCAGCACTCTTCGTGTAATTGATATATTTGATATACCTAATACCTATTTAAAATAATGTTTTATCCGGGTCTAACGCGATATTTATTTACCTTTATTTCAATTAACATTAAAATGGACGGGTAGTGGTCTTATTTCGGGTGTACCCTCCATGTTTTTATCGAATTTTGGAGGGTAGTGAAATATTGTAAACCCATATCTCTGCTGACAACTTGCTGGGACGACAGTTATCTGCGACCATGACCGGTGCAACCCGTGTCGAAACGTCAGAAATAAAGGTAAATAAATATCGCGTTAGACCCGGATTAAACATTATTTTAAATATGTGTACAAAGCGCGAAAGTTTAAAGTGTGATATAATACCTAACAACATATATGAAATTTTGACACTTGAAACCAGTTCCTGATAAAAAACTTAATTCAGACCATTTTTTATCAAAAGTAGTCCGTGAACAGATATAAAAGTTAACGTACTTTCGTATGAGGGTAAAATATTATTATTATGATAATGGTTAATTCTTGACATATATAATGCAAGCCCTAGGCGAGTTGGCCGACACTATGTCTAATAAATTTATGGACCTTCATTTTCGAGTTGATCGGCGCTCGAAATTATAATCGTCGTGCTCGAGGCGCGGCGAGCCGGGCCGCGCGTCGTCCGCCGAGTCGGAGTTCACCGCACATTTCAGCGCTGCTTTATCAAACCGACTAGTGAGACTATAGCTACTTTTTCATTTGTTTAAGAATATCTAGGAATTACTCAGTGAAAGATCACTTTTAGTACGCCTTATATTAAAATGTCTATTGATAATTGATTATGAACCTATAGATCTCCCCAATCTAGGGTAACTCGAACATGATAGAGACGTGATATGATGTTTTCAAACATGATTTTATAGTCATCAAACTAATTATATGAGATACGTTTTATAAATAAGGTATACGTACCTATAGGTAATATGAGTTCATCCACGAAGGCAAGAGAAAATGTAGCTACTCGTATCGTAAAGCGCATACGAATACATTTCAATTTAAAATAAGGGTGGATATTTTTATTTTAAAATAGAGCTCCTTGCTAGTTTTTATATTCACAGCTCAGAACTATACCAAACGTTAGATAAGTATGATAGAAATTATTTTTCATAAGTACTTACCTACGTATTTCTAACAGTGTGTAATAAATAAACAAGCAAAATATAGTGCAAAAAACGAATGATAAAAAGTGCATATAAATGTAGTTATACAAGTCGAAGTGCGGAAACGACATGCCGTGTTTAATGATGTAGAAACACCGGGGCCGAGAGGAGCCGCTCAGAAAGTTAATGCCATCCAACACGCATCACTGTATTAGTCTTCGACCCGCATTGTTACATGTTCCCATAACATCTAGAATTTTAAAACCCAAACGGCATTCCTGTTTTTGTCTCCCTGCGATTCGCTTTCCGATGTGAACGCGTTCGTTACATATTTCATGCTCATTACACCTTCTAACAACTTAATTATTGCATATTTTCTATTTAAATGTGTAAAGCAATTCATTGTTAAGAATTACGCTAAATCGCGGCCATTAAAGTAATGATTAATCGTATCGTGCGTTGAGTGCGCCGGATCCGCCGAGAGAGCGCGGAAATGTTGGCGCACGTGCGCTGCGCTCGCCGCAGCCTCCTAGCAAAAAGCAAATGGCTGTTTTATGGAAATAACACCATTTATCTCGTAAAATATGCTTGACGACAAAGCGTCTTGTCCCGGAAAAGACTGCATGCATTATCTCCATTCATGTAAAAGGGTACAGCGTATATTGGTTAGTTGGGAGCTGCCAAAAGTCGAAAAATGTGTGATGGGATATTGAATTAACTAAATGAAGAGTAAACAATATTTTACGAATGGACTAAAGAACGTGTAGGTTTTCAAAGCACGTATTTTAGCTAGACAGAATTAATAACATAATACCTGTTTAAGACGTATGGATAAAGTGAAATTTACTGCCTGCCTTTGAGACTTTAAGGAGTGTGTAAATGTTGCTCGGGACATTACTCAGACAGTTAGCCCATTGGCACAAATGCCGCTAAAAGCCAGTTTCACACTTAGTTATCATGATCTCATAGGATTTACTAGTTACCTACATTGTATTAACATTCGATTTAATATATAACCTTAATATACCATCGATCAGTTCGGTTGGTTACCAAATGCACTAATATTTTTCGTAAGTAAACTTTGAGTCTGAAATGCTTAGTTAAAACGGTCCATTTACTATATAAGTTAGGTATTTAATTTGAAACATGATCTTAGATTAAAATCTTTGTAATTAGTTTGGTACTTAAGTAAAATTGGTTTGAGTTGGAAAACGAGTTGTGAGTAATATAAACTATCGCTATTCGCTACTAAACAGTGGTTACCCAATGTCAATTAAATGTTATCTTTATAACTGATTAACATTTGAATGGTTTGCTTGCTTTTCTCACTAATACGGCAATTTTTTGTTTTTACCAATATCTACCAACAAAATACCTACTCGTACCTACTATTTAACTTTACAGGAAAACTTGATAAATGCCTTTCCCGCTGTTATGTTAATCAATTAAAGTGTAAGTAATGGGCTCTGTCCAATTAGTTGTCCTAGTAACGTAGTTATCTTGACTTACCCTGCTCGTTGCATCGCGTGTCTAGCCAGTATATCCCTTCTGAGGCAAAGTTCAGCCGGCAGGGCGAAAACTGACATCGCGAATAATGGCACGTTTATGCACTTGGCCGTCAAGTCATTTTCATTATCACCAGGGATAATTTTGTTTAAGGAAATTGCAGTTCTTTTTAACGTCGGCGAGATACGAGTAAATTATAAAACAAATAATTTAAAAGTTATAGTTACATTACGTACGAGCACTTTAACGCACAAGTTAGTAGGTAGAATAACAAATATTTGCAATATTATGGGCTTTTGTAATGCTGGGTTGGTGAACTTAAATAATAGTTTCACAGTAAGTACCTAGTAACTAATTGCATACTTACCTACTAGATAATTTTTTAAAGAATGTGATTTGAATTTGCATGATAATATTGGAAGCCATGGTGTTGTTTGCTATTTGAATGAGCCTGATAACATTATCCCTTTCGGATCCGGCTAATACGATTGTGCGGGTTGATTACATTTAATTGTCAAATCAAAAACATATGTCAATATACTTCATTTTACGTTGGCAGGGTCTTGTTTTTCGGGTCTGAAAGGGCTAAATTGAATATAATAACGTAAAAATTAGAATAGTTCCTCTAAGACTTATTACAAGAGGTGTAGAAGCAGATCGTCTCCAAATGTCGCATTCGACACGCTCATGCGGCTGGACGTGTGCGTTAAACACGCAACAACTATAATTTGGCGCGTTTGGCGTCGCTAACCGTCGGCTCGGAAGGCGACGGAAGCCTGTCACAGGCGCAATTACAGTACCGAGAATCGGCATTAGTTCGAACTGAACTATTTATGTAAAATAAGAGCAACCTCTCGTACGGGGAAACGGCGATTGCACGCATCACTCATTAAGCACTTTAGAGCAATTTGAGGAGAGCAGAAAAAGTCGGACGGGACGCCGCAACATCGCGTGGTCAATTAAAATGTTGCCGCTCGGCTGCTGCGCCACGGCCAACGGTATTTTCACGTACAAAGCGGCAAATTAACTCTGTCCAGCTCCACGGAATTGCTCGTATCCTCCGCTATTTAAATAAGGCACTGTAACTAGCTTTATTTAGCAAGGTGCTAGTTGTCACTGCCGCTGTTGGCTGCGCTGCGCCGTGAAAACATTTTCTAGAACTCACAGTGGAAAATGTTGGGAATTTTATCTGGTGAAAATCTACTAGTTTGATTACGATCAAGTTTGGGGCTCCTGGGCTTTTAAGAAATCGTCATCATCATCATATCAGCCGAAAGACGTCCACTGCTGGACATAGGCCTCCCCCAAAGAGTGCCACAATGGCCGGTCCCGCGCCACCCGCATCCAGCGGACTCCCGCGACCTATCAGGTCATCAGTCCACCTTGTGGGGGGAACCTTTCCGCCCCAACGGCCATCGGTTCTACGTGCAATGTGCCCCACCCACTGCCACTTAAGTTTAGCGATTCGGAGGGCTATATCGGTTACCTTGGTTCTGCTGCGGATAGCCTCATTTCTGATGCGATCGCGCAGAGAAACTCCCAGCATAGCCCTCTCCATTGCCCTTTGAGTGACTTTGAGCCTTCTTATGAGGCCCATAGTAAGCGACCACGTTTCCGTTCCATATGTCATCACTGGCAAGTGGCAACACACACTGGTCAAAGACTCTCGTCTTGAGACACTGCGGAATATTGGACGAAAAGATGTGCTGTAGCTTCCCGAATGCTGCCCAGCCGAGTCGGATTCGACGATTGACCTCTTTCTCAAAGTTGAACCTACCTAACTGGACAGTCTGTCCTAGGTGTATACCTAGGACAGACTGTAGCAAAGTTGTAGACGATTAGGTATGTATATACCTAATCGTCTACAACTTTGCTACAGCGTAAAGTGTCCGATTGAAATGGGAGTTGGTACTACATGGACGTTTGAAATGATCTTCGTCTTATCCATGTTCATCCTTAGACCAACTCGCTCGGATGCTTTACTGAGGTCATCGAGCATAGTACTCAAGTCCTCCATGGTCTAAGATATAAAATAAATAATTGAACGGATCCGCAAAAATGTTTCACTGTTCAACCAATTTTACAAGACAACGACTGATCTTTATATTAGTGCCTCGGTACACCTACGTAACCGCTCTATAAAATGATTAAGTATCATTTATCAATATCTACTAAAAGTGTTTTAAATCAATTGAATCCACTCAAAGGCCATTATAAAACAAACACCGTTCGGTGGTCCATTACACCTGATCCAGCGTGACTTCGCTCTGAGACTGCGCCCACGGTGCGCCCACCACTCACTCATTCTAAAGGCAGTCAGTATGCACTACAATATCGTAAAGTCGATCAGAGATGTACGTTTTGTATCCCAGTTTAGTATCCTGTGATAAATGTGTTTCGCGCGCTTGCTTCGACAAGTGCCCAACTAACGCGTCAGAATGAACACGTGAAACAGTATGATATTAAATTGAAATACGAAACATAAGCTTCTCGTCAACCCCGAGAACTTACGTTATGTTACAAAACAATATCGCATCCGGACGAATACGAGAAGGTATATATTTACATTGAATACTGCCATTGTATAGTATTTATATTATATATAGGTGAAAAACCAACAGTCAGCTTTAATAGGTTTACATTCCTGCATTTGTTAGCGTCGAAATAGCAATTTATTAATTTATTACAAGGCCTAACGGTTCAGCATAATAATGTTATACGGAGATTATACGCACGTTGTCACTAAAGCTTTATCAATAACTTTTTTTCATTACGAATAGAGACATTCATCTTTGACCATTAGTCAGCTTATAGACTGACTACATGGATAAATGGGATGTACCCCGCTGGGGGTATCAGTGATACTGATACCGTATCACCCGCCTCGAAAATCAGTGTCATCGAATCTGCTTATACATGCGCCAACAGGGCTGATCGCAAGATTTGGATTAGAAAAAAAAAAAAAAAAAAAAAGGAATAGAGACATAGTGATGAAATAAAATCTCTCGCACATGTAGCTTGTAAATATATTTAAGGTATGTGGCAGTGGGGTTATTTTAAGTATATAAGCCCGCGTATACTAATCTAGCTGTAGGTACACAAAATAATGTTGTTGTAAATGATGATGAATTCTATGAGGACGTACAGAAACTGCTACGTTTCAGATTTTAATCTATGTCTACATAGTAATTATTGTGAAAACTATGCCAATGTATTTCTGTATGTTTTTATAGAAATCAGTAGGGTAATCTATCTTAACGTGTATTATTTTTCTCACACATTTTTAAAGTTATACAATATCAGGACCTTGTCGAAGCGCCAGTAAACACTAACACATACAGTACACACATGAAGACATTTTAGAACTCCATTAATTTATTTTAGTTTGGCGCTGAAGCTACAGATTTAGTATAGGATCTCAAGGACTCTACATCTCAAGGAAAATGTGTCGGCTGGTATGTCACGTAATAATTACCTAATACCATTTTTAAGAGACATCTTGGAAGACGGAGACTGGTGAGTTCCATAATTACGACGCTTCTTTTTGCCACAGGTCATACTTGCTGAAGCGCTAGTAACCTTCCGCGCGGTACCTATCCTTTAAGATCACCTGACCCGATCACCCAGGTGATCGTATTGGACGAATATGTCTTATGAGATCACCCAGGTGATCCTATTGTACACCATATTCAGCATCCTACTGATGGAACCTAGAAAATAATATTACTTTGCAAGTGATTCTAGTGGACGAACTTATTCAGTACGTATAGTAAGATCACCCTGGCGCTTGTGCTTGACCATATGTATATCACGATGCCCCGGGTGATTATAGTGGCCAGTATTATATCCAGAATGATACCCCATAAAGTAATATTACTCTTTCCACTTAAATCACCTATGGGATCGTGCTGGATATGGCTTACAATAGGCTAGTATATAAATTTAATTTGTATAAATTATTGACATAAATGAAGACAAGATCGCATCAGAAATGAGGCTATCCGCAGCAGAACCAAGGTAAACGATATAGCCCTCCGAATTGCTAAACTTAAGTAGCAGTGGGCGGGGCATTGCACGTAGAACCGATGGCCGTTGGGGCGGAAAGGGTCTCGAGTGGCGACCACATACCGGAAGGTGCGGCGTGGGTAGGCCCCCCACAAGGTGGACTGATGACCTGGTAAAGGTTGCGGGAGTCCGCTGGATGCGGGTGGCGCAGGACCGGCCATTGTGGCACTCTTTGGGGGAGGCCTATGTCCAGCAGTGGACGTCTTTCGGCTGATATGATGATGATGATGATGATGAAATGATGACATGTAATATTTATAATACTATTAATAAATGACTTATGACTTAAAATTATGTCCACTAAAATCACCAAGGGGATCTTGCTAGATATGGCGTACAATAGAATCACCTGGGTGATCTCATAAGACGTAATTCGTCCAATACGCTCACATGGGTGATCGGGTCAGGTGATTTTAAAGGATACCGCAACATTCCGACTTGTAATCTAGAACTAAATTGAAAGTGGTAACTATATAATGTTATAGGTTATGTTATGGTTTAGGAAGGTATATTATTTATGTAGTTAAATTACTTGGCTAATTAGTTACCAACTCTTGTTAGTGTGTCACATGCACAAATAAAAGTAACTACTACCTAACTATTGAATAGTGTCAGTGGTCCTCCTTTTTTAAATGAAGACATGTATGTATGTGTGTTTTGGAATCGAAAACGACAATTATATATGTATATATAATTGACGTTTTCGAATTTCAATAAAAATGTAATCCTCAAGCCATTAGGTAACTGAACTGAATTCATGTTTTTGTACCTACGAGTAGTAGTTAGCAGCAAGGCGACGAATCCTAATTACCTGATATGCAATCTAGTGCCTACCTATCAACAAGTTTAACGTGTTAATAACAAATCCCAATTATGAATACTTAAACACGAAAAGTAATTATCGCGTTTTCATTGTTTGATATGAGTGTTTCAACAGCCAATTTTAATAATTCCTATAATAATAGGAATTATTAAAATTGGCCGTTGACGCCACCCATTATCAAATACCATTGTAATAATTACCGTCTTGTAGACAACGAGTACAAATGGATCGGTACCTACATAGATCACCGCACAGCTAATTGAACCCGTCCGAGACGCATCAATCATGCGCCACCAACAACAACGAAAACACTGTTAGTTTTGCCGCTGAATTATTAATTACATTCCCACAAAAAACGCACACACGACGCCGAAACGCATAAATTTCTTCCTTTTTCACCGCACAAAGGAGCCGGGCGCCCCACAACAACACTAAACAGATTAGCCGCCCGACACGGCCGACGCGGCATAATTTTTGGCGCCAGTAGTCCTGCCTCTAGATTAAACTACTTAATATGAAAAGGAAATTGAGTAGAAAATGGACGAAGGCTCTAGTGTCATTAAGGATTGGTTACGCCGCTCGAAAGCGCCGCCTCGGCCTAACTTATTTGAGTTCACTTAATTGAATTAGCATTTCGGTAGTTTTTATGAACTGCTAGTAATGTTCCGAACAGAATTTAATGGGCAATTTTTGGTTAATAACGTTTATGTGACCGAGCTGACTAAATAATTGGCTTAAGTTCTTTATGTGGGTGAGCGTGGGGTTATATTAATTACTTTTTATGTTTTTATTCTGAAAGTTACCTACCCACCTACACGTTCCAATATCATACGTTCAACATTTTTTCTGTTTTCTGTTTTTTTAGGCGTTACAGGTTTATTTACATTATACCTTATATAGAACTTAACTATGCATTTATTTAGTTAAGTTATAAGCGTTTCATAGAACTAAATTAAGTTAACTGTGTACCTACTTAATAAGTAAAACTTCTCCACATAAATTAATCCTGGCGACTATATTGTAGGTACATAATACTCGTATTATACTTAATATTCATGAACCGTCAAACTGAACTATACTCGACATATTCCTAATGACAAGGATACGAGTAGGTACCAGCAGTTATTTGTTTTTCATGTGGACGGAAGAACTTTATACGGGGCCGGTCACCCTTGAGATCGTATGAATAGTAATAGAGGTTAAGGCTCTAGGGACGAGGACCGAGGTTGGGTTCATAATGCTCCGCGTATGGTGCGTGCTAAATCGACAATACCCGGGGGTGGCCGGCTAACAAACCGTTTTACGAACGCCTCTTTTGGGCACAGCTCCAATCCAAACTTTTATACCGTGAAGAACCTTAATGCTTATGTCACGCCGTTCATTTTACGATTGGATACAGTTTTTTGTTTTATTGTATATGGTCCTTTATAAACAATACAGGAGCCGGTTAAGCATTAGATAACCTGTGATTGTTTGCGCAGCTGACTTTTGATTAAGTGTGCCTATCTGTTATACTATTGTTAGGTTAGGTTAGAGACTTATGTGCGTTGCCTTACATCTTGAACATTTGCTTATAATAAACTTTGTTTTTGAAGCCCTAGTCTCGGAATGTGTGCCTAACTTGTCGTGTGTAGGGTGTGGGAGTGCGGGGCCGCCGCGGCGCGTACGCCGGACTCACATTCATGAGCAGGTCCGGTGAGGAGGAGCCCTTGCCGCTCATAGCGCCGGCTGGTCGGTCATGTCACACACTCACAGCACTCGCGGTGGCGCAGGCGGCGCGGGCGGTCTGCGTGCGCCGAGCGACGACTGCCGCGCGAAGGCCCCCACCGCACAGCCCAAGCCCCCACCGCTACCGGCTGCCTCATTTCTCACTATAATTTGCGTGCTGCTCGTTTTTTACCATTATTACTCCCTCGTTTTGTTTTACGTATTATCGAGTGCATCCCGCTCGCACCGGCCGCCATGCGCGGCGAGCGCCGCCCAGATAATAGCCGCGCGCAATTACCGCGAGCGCGCCCGGCGTGCGAGGGTACTGCCAGCGCCATCTCGTGTCGAGAGGCGGAACTAGACTTTGCCGTTTTGCTAAATAATATCATTTCATTTCTAAAAATGCTAACAGATTTAGTTTATTATTGGATAAACTCTATCTATTAAGTTAACACTGGTAACTTATAAATGATTACCTGTGTAGGTATATAAAACTACAAAAATATGCTACGGTAGCCCAGTGGTTCAGCCATGCGGCAGTCAAGCGGCGGTCGTGGGCTCGAATCCCGGCTCGTACCAATGAGTTTTTCGGAACTTATGTACGAAATATTTACCGTTAGCTTTTCGGTGAAGGAAAACGTCGTGAGGAAACCGGTCTAATCCGAATAAGGTCCCAACAAGGTTTCCCTCTGGGTTGGAAGGGCAGATGGCAGTCGCGTTCGTAAAATTAGTGTCCATGCCAAGTCATGGGATTAGGTGTCAAAGCGGACCCCGGGCTCCTTTGGGGGCACAACCGCGGTTAACCGGGAATAATGCTAGGAGGATAATGAGAATGATGATAAAACTACAAAAATATCTCTACAAATCACGCATTGAAAAATATCTTGACAATTCAAGAAATTCTTTCAGGTGATAATTAATTATCATACAATTAAAAACCCCGCCTCTAACCACTGTTATTTCAGTTATTTGTTTCATTCAAGGCTTTTTTAATTACGGCATTTATTGAGTGGAAACTACTTATTAATAAAATGCAAGAAAAACAATCATAAATCACAATGTTCAACCCAAACAAACTATGCATCAGCGTTCTAAACTGTACAACTTTTCTAACAACATATCGTAGTGATTGCCTAACTAACTAACAATCTTATTAAAACCGATTCCGTATATATTCAAAATATTTAATTATTAATATATTCTAAAAAGTAAATAAGTAAAAGAGACTCGCGATGGTTACAGACAATGAAAATATCTAAATAAATTGTCGAATAATAATTATTCGTTTTTCATTAACATACAATTATTGTATGTTAATGAAAACCTTTCTGTTTCCAAAAATGACAATTTACAATACCTCAAGGATGATCATACAAACATTATTGGGTTTGTTTGACGTTTTAAATGTTGTAAGTGTTATTAAATGTTTAAATTATACATCATTGCACTCGTATTAATAACGTAAACCAACGCCTACGAGTTTCGTAGCAGTAATCTCGTAGACGCTGCGTAGCGCAGGTCTAAATTAACGACGAAGGTCGTAGCAAGCCGCTTGCAAGAAGCCTATATATATTATGTGTAATGTTTTAAATACAACACAGACATAGACAATCAAGGCATTTCTATATATTGTGTTTATACCTACTAGTACCTACTGCAAGCTGGGAAAATGTCTGCACAATATTATGGCTGCTACTGTTTTACTTAATTCTAGTCACGTCGCCGATGACATTTAAATGCACTTTTTTTTAAACAAACATATTTAATTTGCCCATTAGTGTAAGTGTTGAGTTGGCTTGGCTCCTGTTGCCATTTTAAGTTAATAATATATGTACCGATTAAATATTATATAGGCTAGTAAATTATGCTAGCACAAGTATGAGCGACCGCGAGTCTTAATGTCAGGAGGCGACGCCTTTTAAGTTATAGCTTTTTTTTCATGTTTCAAACACACATGACCGAGACTTGAAAGTGGGTGGGTCTAGAATGGGGAAATACCTCCCCATTCTAGACCGTTTTGAATCCGTTTCATGCACTAATATCTGACAGGACGAGGCGCTTCAAAATATCGAACACTCAAGTCTTTCAAGAGCTGTTAAGTGCTGTCATTATTTGAGATTTGGGCCTGTCAACTAGTGGCCGTGGTTACGTCTGCTGGGTCACTTTTTATTAAAACTTTTATTGGTTTAAATAACCCAAATGTATGTACGTTTGGGTATATGTTGAAATTTAAAACTATCTCCTAAGTATTTTAGAAATCCATAGTTGTGTCAAGTTTCCAAGAAACTTTGCCATATTATTTCCAGGCTAATGGCACAGAATAACGATAAAAAATTGTTTATTTACCTTTTAATATGTCAGACTGGGGTTATATCAGAGGGGCGATTTTTGACTTTCGAGCGCTCGAAAATTTAATAAAAGTTAATACGATTATAGAGTCAAAATCGCAGGCACTTACTTTCTACCGATAGAATTGAATACGAGTGGTCAATACCACTCGTTTTTCAATTTTCTATCGCTATTTAAAACAGCATTTCATATTTTTTTACAGTTTTCGAGTGAAAGAGTCGAGCGCTCGAAAGTCAAAAATCGGTTACCGGTTGTCTAAAACTAAACAAATTGTAAACCACGAAGATATTATTCCAAAGTTTATTTTATAAGATCATTTTAAATGCACCACTTAACATAACACTTATATTTACCGTCAAGGCACGTCAAATAATAACCTATGTTAACTATATACAATAAAATACGTACATCACAATAAACTGTCTGGTAACTTAGAAATTATTCCAACAATCTTTCGGACAAACGTACATTCCATACGAAAACATATTTTACAATACAACCTTTACTAGTTAGCCTTCCGATCCCATAAGTTAGGTTACATGCAACTATCGAAAACTTCACTTCAACTTTAGGTCTACGCTGAAGTCCTAAACCAGAATTTCATTTATTGTCCGAGCGCTACAGACGGTTGTAGATTATAATGTCCCTGGAACATGGTATAATTATCCTTCGCAGCACACTGGTAGGCGGAGAAGTGCGTGGGGTACTGCCGGGTAGTGTCCGGCAGGGTCGGGTACGTGTAAACAGGACGGGAGGCCACAGTAGTTAGAGGCCGCGCGTAGAAGGCCTCCTGTCGCATCTCCGGCGCCCAGCCTGCGCTCGCGCCGACCCCCAACACTCCACCGTTGTAACTGGCACTAGACACATTCGGCGCCACGGAACCATAGTTCAGAGACGTCTGCTTCGACGCAACGCTCACTGCCGGCACGGTTCCGTAATTAGCGCTGCCGATAGACACAGTCGGCGTTTGCTCCACAGATCGTCGCTCGATCTTCTCGGCAACTTTAGATTCCTCGCTATCCGAAGTAGCTTTCTTAGTTTTCCTCGTGACGTTCGCGTGAGTCTTCACGTGCTTGGCGAGATGGTCTGAGCGCATGAACCGCTTCGTACAGAGTTGGCACGCGAACCTCTTCTCCCCGGTGTGCGTGCGCAGATGCCGCTGCAGCTCGTCGGAGCGCGTGAACCGCTTGCCACAGAACAGCCAGTTGCACACGAAAGGCCGCTCGCCCGTGTGCCAGCGGAGATGAGCTTTCAGATGCGAGGTTTTTCCGTAGACTTTTCCGCAGCCCGGGACATGGCAGACGTGTTCGCGCTTGGCACCTTCCTTGCCGTAGTTCGGGCCGAGGCCAGCGGCCTCAGTGAGACAGTTGGGGCAGCGGCACTTAGCACAGCGTCGCTGGAGGTCACGCGCTTCCTCGGCGGCAGCGGGCGGCCAGTACGGGTATTGCGGGTATGCCGGTAGCTCCCGCCAGCCACACCACGCGCCTGACGATGCACTGCTGCACGAGGAGAGGTCTGAGGCTGGTGAAATTGCATCACCCCGACCACACCCGTAGCCGTAACCAGGCATCATAGTCATCATCTGCAACAAACACGAAAATTATATTAATTCACTTTTATAACTATTAACATAACACTCTGTTCTTCACTTTTGAAATACTGAATAAACTACATAATTGCAGTTCAAAAGAAATCCGTATGATATAACCATCCCGTATCTACTACGAGATTCGCAGACTCATAATTCACAAAGGCGTTGGATCAGATAAATTTGAGTTAAACGCTTCGCGAATAACTCTATTAAATATCCGATCCAGCCTTAAACGTCAAAAATAATAGATTGCCGAAGAACTAGGGACGCAATAGAGCTAGGGCGGACCTGTTGCGCGGGCGGGTCCACGTATTGCATATCCGGCGACGGTGGTGACAACGTAGCGCGACGAGCCTTCAACAGGATAATTACAGGGCGGCGCACCGTTCGCGTCGAGACGTTTTTAATAACTGGCTTCGGATGGAGGTAACGAGCGGTTGTCGCCTCGCCCCGGCCCCCGCCCGAGGGTGCCCGAGCGCCGCCGAGCGCACCCCGGCCCGCGCGCGCGCAGCCTCCGACACCCCACCCCACACGTGACTTATGCCTCTAAGCTCGCTTCTTATAAGAATAAGAAAACTTATTCACATAAGGTTTACATTGACGCTGCTTGATTCCGGTGGGGTATGAATGTGTGGTGAATCGAATGCCTGAATTATTGAAATATTCTATCATGATGATTTTTTTTCACAATTTACATAAAATATACACATACAGGTTCATATCGCCACAAATTAAATGTCATTTACATAGGTAGCAACAAAAAGTTAAGTAGTTCTTAAATTTATTTTAATTAGTCTTTGATTACCTAACTTATAATATAATACCATTGATAAGATGAAGAAAGACTCTACATTTTTATAAATTTCTTCCTAGTTACGAACTAACGAAAATGCTTCATACGGTTTTTTACCAAGGCATCGTTTCTTAAATATTCTCAAATATCAATAAGTGGTTTATTTTCATTCGATTTCGTGTGAATGGAAGGTATAAAATGATTCATCTCTCCATAACTCCGCTCCGGCTGTTACGAAAGCTTTTGTTTTATTTACTTATTTAATTCTCGGTGGATCTGGTCAAGCTTGTTCAGATAGCCATCTACCTACATAATATTATTCTTCTGTTTTGACTCTCACGCAGAGCTTAATGTTTTTAATTTTTTCTCTATTTCGGTCAGCAGTTCGCGGCACAGCAGTATGATTTATGCATATCCGAGGCCAAACCTTTAATTACACGTTGTTAAAATATGGCAGTTTGTTAAATCGTTCGAGGTGCTTTTGTTTTACTAAACGCCGCTCTCTTAGAGAGAACCACTTTTCCTGTGTTCCGCCGACCTTATTAAGTTTGCCTGCCGACTCGGTTTGTTTTTTTATTATTCTACTAAGGCATCAGTTTGTTAAACACATTTATTTTATTCAATTAAGTTATCTAATGTATCTACCTATCTATCAAATCATTTTCAAAACGTATTATACCTATGTGTTCTAAAAGACATCTTTAAGTTCACCCATTTAATAAAATATGTTATACTTAGGTGCTGTTCTGTGCACCACGCACCAATTGAATCATATTAGCTTGGAACTAAAATCTGAACTAGACAGTCGAGGACCTGGTAAAGTAGGGTAAGTAGGAATGCTAGGCTGAATACTTTGCTCAAATTACTAGGAAAGACAGTGATAAGTGATATGATGATGATCGAAGACGAGTGACCAATATAGGATCCCGATACACCTGGAAAGCCAAATTCGTAAGTGCATACCGTTTCGGATAACACGGTACGCGATTTTCATTACACATTAATATTGATATCTAATAATCATTCAGTGCACAATTAAACTATATATAACAATAAGTCATCCGACAGTTAACATACAGACGGCCACTGGTAGACGACAAGTAATTAAACAGACGGGCTATAAACATGGTTTACAGTATTTACGCAATGAAGAAAAATATCGATGATTAGACGATAATAATGAAATTAAGAAAATTGCAATCCAGCTTGTTATTAACTTACAAATCAAATGTCCTCCCATGTTTTTATCCACCAAGACGTTTCCTCGGCAGGCGGATAACGAGAAAAAGCCCATAAACAAAATTACATGAAAAATATGCAGTCGCCAATCCTACATTTTCAGGCACATGCACTCGTATGTAATTAGACATATTTTATTTACTTATGCTCTTAGGGATGTATATACAATTCGCTAAATGAAATCAACTTCAAGATAACGATCTAATCGAGATGCCTAGGTGATTTATGTACTTAGGTAGGATAGGTACCTATGTCATAATTAATGTTAAATTATAAAAACCAATTGAATTCAAGTTTAAACCGAGAAGTCTTTAGTAAGCATGCCATTTTGCATGTAACTAGGTATTTAATCTGCAATTGTAGGCATTCGTTTAGTTTTATTATGCACACAAATAAAATTAAATAAACACAGAAGCGGCTCAACCGCGACACTACATCATCATCCGCCATTTCGATATGTTAAGCATTACATCTTAAATCACCTCGCGGCCGTCTCACCCTTTTATTACAGCCCGTAAAATACATTTCCACGAAACCGCTACTGTACTGTAGAATGCTGCAGTAGTCGTTTGTGTCACGAATGCCTCAGTAACCTGTCGACATGTTTACGACAGTGTAGAACAATAGTTGACGGTGCAGGGACTAGACAATGCCCCATTTCGCTACTGTGCCCTAGTCGGTGCCCGAGCCCCACAAAGCCCACATGCAGTGGACAATGACTCCTACTAATGCGCGATGATCGCTCTCCTAGCGCCATAAATCTTGAGGGCTACTGCGTTTTTGTAAGCGTACGAACCGAAAAAAACGCGGGCCCTTGGACACTTGCGACATCTTCAATCATTTACAAGGACAGCATGTTGCGATGTATGATGAAACGAATCGCCGACTTCCTTCAATTTACTTTGGCACTTCGTTGCTATTTCAATATTTACTTATTTATAACCAGCTCCTCTCAGTAGGCCGAGACTCATTTTGACCTAGTGGCTTTTCTCCTGAAATTGTTTACTATGTAGCTTACTTACTGTCATCGTACTAATACATATTTTAAGTCATTGTTCAACGCGCGTCAATCCTAAAGGATGACTACGCTAGAACGGACCGTGTCCGGCCCGGACCGTTTTCTAAGAAAAACGACGGCCTTTTTTGCGCGGCCGAGCAACACCCAAGCCCAGCCGAGCCACGGCCGAGGCTCGGAAGCGGCTCGGTGTCGGCACGGCCCGGCCGTGGCTCGGCCGCGCAAAAACGCCGTCGTTTTTCTTCGAAAACGGCCCGGGCCGGACACGGTCCGTTCTAGCGTGAGTCATCCTTTATGTGGTTTCTCATAAACAAAACCCCATGCGATAAATACAAAATCAGTTCAGTTCAGTAAATTAGACCCCTATGTTACAATTACTCCCGAAAACTTTACTGTTTAGGATCCATTAGGCATAACGAAGAACGTTGAAAGTTTTGTAGATGTAACTGTGCTGTACCTACACTCTAATGAGCAATACTTACACCTACAGGTAACCTCAATCATGGAATACATTTTCTTTCACAAGCTAAGTTTCATACAGGCTCACAGTGAATGGATATTTTTTTTTATTTTATTTATTGGAGACACAACAGAAGCAAATGTACAACAACACACTATAATAGTAACAAATGCTTACAACTAGAGATGCACTTACTTCCTAAACTGCTCTCACTAAGACATAGCCAGCGTAGACATAGTTACGGGAGACAGGGCTTCCGTCTGAACTAACTTCCCTTCTCAGGTCTTGGTACTTGAATCAGGAGAATCTTGTAAAATGGGCAGATGAGGTTTCGGATCCCTGGAGGTTGGAATGCGGAGTGAGGCAGGGAGGATTGAGCTCACCGTTGCTTTTCAACTTATACATTAATGCGCTGATTGAGGAACTCAGGAGCACGCATGTCGGCTGCTTTATTGACGATGTGTGTGTCAATAACATCAGTTACGCGGACGACATGGCTCTCCTGGCTCCTTCAATCGGCGCACTTAGAAAACTAGTTGCAATCTGTGAGTCATATGCATCATCTCATGGTTTGACTTACAATGTGTCTAAAACAG
This sequence comes from Epinotia brunnichana, assembly GCA_963854355.1. Classification (NCBI taxonomy): domain Eukaryota; kingdom Metazoa; phylum Arthropoda; class Insecta; order Lepidoptera; family Tortricidae; genus Epinotia; species Epinotia brunnichana. Next base: position 22,019,190 of record OY977943.1, on the reverse strand, counting down.
AATATATGGTCTTTAAGGCGGGAACCAAGTGCCCAAGTTTTGTTCCACCTTTAATACTTAATAATATCACTCTTAAACGTGTCTTCTTCTTTAAGTATCTTGGGCATTTGGTAACTGATGACCTTAAGGACGATTTAGATATGGAGAGGGAGCGCAGGGCGTTGTCAGTCCGGGCGAACATGTTGGCCCGCAGATTTGCTCGATGTACAGATACCGTGAAAATAACGCTGTTCAAAGCGTATTGCACATCACTGTACTCGGCAAGTCTGTGGTTCAAGTATACCCAAAAGGCATACAATGCTCTGCGCATCCAATTTAATAATGCCTTCAGGGCGCTGTTGCGGCTGCCGCGCTTCTGCAGTGCGTCTTTTATGTTTGTCGAGGCGCGTACAGACGGTTTTGACGCCGTTTGGCGCAAAAAGTCTGCTTCTCTCCTGAATAGAGTGCGCGGGAGCAGCAACAGTATCCTGAAAATGATAGCTGGTAAGTTTGATTGTCCCTTGACAAAAATACTTACTGAACGTACCAAATCCCTTTTTACCATTAAGTACTAACCTAGACTAAGAATAAATAACACCAGTGGACCTCATAGTTGTCTTGTAATTAATAAATAAATAAATAAATAAAATAAATAGCGTCGAATTAAACATCTTAATACCTACTTACTACGAACTAAGCTGATGAGAATGCACTCAAAAAATATAAGAAATTACATGCAATTGAGGTGCAATAGAAATTACACTAACACATAGCTTATGAAATATGAGGGAGCGTTTAGGAAATATGTGTATATATTTTAGAATGAGCTAATAGCCTGTTGAAATATATTAATATAATATAAGATATTGGTAATAAACGCATCTTGGCATTTGAAAGTGCGGGTCATTTCCGCTGAGCCTCGGATATTTTACACTAATTACAGGTTTCCTATGTCATGGGCGGGCAATTAGTGCTATTGCACGTAGTCCTTCACTTCCTGTCTTTTGGTGGTATGAATGGGGATACCTTTACGAAGAGTTGCACAAAGTACCGACGTGGTGGTGTCGGGTTGCTATTGTGTACCGCCAGCCGACCTGGCACCCACGCCGATGGCTCGGCCAATTAGGTAGAGTACTCGAGAGAGATTGTGGTAGAGCATCCAAACATTCCAAACTAATTTTATACTTAAATGCCAACGTGTGTCATCTCTTATTTGAGGAACCTCGACACGGAGAAGAAGAAAGTAAGTAAGTATAATGTAACATACACCGGATTGACGGGGGCAAATCTGTAGGTACTGACGTTTAATAGTGCGAGGACACATTAAACTAATTTTATTACTTAATATCGATAAAAATGACGTAGATACCTACAACCGTTGTGTAATTTTAAGAATTTGAATTAAGAAGAAAACTTCATACACAAAAATAAACTTTTTGAGGAATTAACTAAATGGTCAGCTTTCCATGAAGATGAACGCTATTTTTACTTACGAGGCATTTTTACTTGTGAGGCATTTTTAACCGACTTAAAAAACAAACAGGTAGGCTTAATTGTTCGGGATGCTAAATAATATTGTTGTACTGGATGAATTATTCAATATAATTTGAAATTCAAATTCAAATAAATTTATTGCCAAAAAGAACACAAAATACAACGTTTAACATAAGTTCCTACCATTAAAAAACTTAAACAATATAATTAAAACTTAAAGTACTAAATTGCGTTGGAGCCTTGCGCTGGTTTTCAAACGAGTCCCTTCGACAGGGTTGGTTGTAACACTACGTATATCTACTTGTACAATACAATGGATCCCAATAATATTAATCACTAGCTGTTGCTCGCGACTTCGTCCGCGTATAACATGTCATCGTCTAAAAGTTTGTTTAAGGAATAAATTAAAAAAAACCATTGAAATTAGTTTTGTGCCTAGTCTCAATTCAAAGTTCAATTTCAAAACTTTTCAAAGCTCTGTCGCTTACAACGTGCTTTAGCCTTTGTTTACAGGTTCATCGATAATTGTAGATACCCCAATAACAAACGCACTGGTCCTCTTCTAATTGGTGAACTTAACAAATCATACCAAACCCTAGTCAAATTCTCCCAGAATGAGTCGTTTAGCAATGAGACACAATTATTAAAAAACGACAAGCCTCTCAATACCAAATCAAACATAACTTCTCTTGACCCATTTCTTGATGTCCAAGGTATTCTTCGAGTTGGAGGTCGTATGGGCGCTTCCTTGTATCCCTTCGACAAGAGACATCCTATTATCTTGCATGCCAGCCATCCCTTTACCAAGCTACTATTCCAACAAGAGCATCAACGGTTGTTTCACGCTCCACCACAGCTATTGCTAGGTGCAATAAAAGATTGCATATGGCCTATTGGCGGTAGAGATCTAGCGAGACGTACTTATCATCTATGTTGCATTTGTAGGAGATTTAGGGGCAAAACGCTTATCAATAAAATGGGCAATCTGCCCGCTGAGAGAGTTACTCCGGACTACCCATTTTACACTTCTGGAACTGATTTTGCTGGACCATTTATGATTACAGATCGTAAAGGACGCGGATGTAAGATAACTAAAGCATATCTTTGCATTTTTATTTGCTTTCGATATAAATGCATCCATCTTGAGGCAGTAAGCCAACTATCGAAGGATGCATTCAACTTATGTCTACAGAGATTTATATCTCGCCGTGGCAAACCTAAACAGATTTTTTGCGACAATGGTAGAAATTTTGTTGCTGCCGCAAAAGAAATCAATCAATTTGTAAACTCTAATATGGACGATATCGTCGACTTCGCCTCCAACAGAGGAATTGAATTTCGCTTCTCTCCAGCATACGCTCCTAACTTTGGTGGGCTGTGGGAGGCCGGCGTTAAGTCCGCTAAATTCCACATAAATCGAATCCTAGGCAATACTCATTTGACATTCGAAGAATTATCTTCCCTGTTCTGTCAGATCGAGGCTATCCTCAACAGCCGACCCCTTTGTCCTTTGAGCTCATCACCCCAAGATTTCGCTCCGCTTACCCCGGGCCACTTTTTAATTGGCAGGCCTCTAACTGCGCTGCCATCGCCGTGTTTGTTGGACTGCAATACCAATCGCCTGGACAGATTTCAGCGGCTCGAGCACATCCGTCAACACTTTTGGAAGCGCTGGAGTTCCGAATACGTCCCTGAACTGCAGCAACGGACGAAGTGGAAGCTCAACTGTAAGGACCTCAAACTGAATGATCTCGTCTTGCTCAAGGAGGAACACACATTGCCACTGAATTGGCGTCTCGGGAGAATTGAAAAACTCTTCCCAGGCCAAGATGGCATACCTCGAGTAGCCGACATCTGCACAGCTCGAGGCATTGTTCGTCGAGCCATCAATCGCATCTGCCTGCTCCCGTCACCAGATGCCGCAGAATCTTGAAAGCTTCGCAAGCTTTCAAGGGCGGGGAGTATGTTTACGCAAAACAGAGCGGTTTAATTTCCGAACGGATGCAGCGACGTCACACAAGGCTGTCAAATAATACCACATCATCATTCGACTAAATTCAATACCTGTCACTACAGCGTAAAACCGAAGTTACAAATATCTTACTTTCAAAATGGCTTGCTCTTTATACACACTTGGAACCCCCTTTGAACCCTCATAATAAACAGGCTGAAACCGTAGCTACAAATTTCTTACTATAAAAATGTCTTGCTCTATACTATACAAACTTCGAACCCCGTTTTAACCTTCTTAGGCGATGAATTAAAAAAAACGCTGAAATAAGTTTTGTAGTATTTTAGCATGTTTGTTTTGTCTAAAACCGAAGTTACAAATCCCTTACTTTAAAAATGTCTTACTCTCCATACAAACTTTGAATAATCCCCTTTGGGGGAACAATTTCAAAAAACGCTGAAATAATTTTGGTAGTCTAAACAGGCTAAGATCGAAGTTACAAATCTCATATCTTTTATTTTTTTTATTATTTAATCTTTCTAAAAAGTTTTGAGATTCTAGCTCCAAAAAATCCCCTTTACCAACATTGCACACCTTTTTCATCCCCTTAGGCGTGGAATTTTCCAAAACACTAAAAATACTTTATTTGTTTCGTATTATTTGTATCGTAATAAGTAATATTTCTAAAAACTTTTAAGCTTCTATCTCAAAAAGGAGTTTCGCTCATACAAACTTTGCAACCCTTTAGGGGTGAAATTTTTCAAAACGCTAAAAGTACTTTATTTGTATTATAATAAGTAATCTTTCTACAAAGTTTTAAGTCGCTTGTCTAAAAAATAAAGTTTCCCCCATACAAAATTTACACCCCTTTCTAACCCCCTTAGGTTTAGGAAAATACTGCCCTATTTTCCTAAACGTTGAAAGTACTTTATTTGAATTCTAATAAGTAATCGTGATACAAAGTTTTAAGTCTCTAGCTCAAAAAATCAAGTTTCCCCAATATAAACTTTGCACCCCTATTTAACCCCTTTAGGGGTATGATTTCCGAAAATTACTTCTTATCCGTTGCCTACGTTGTAAAAGGTAGTTCTGGTGTAAATTTCAACTCTCTAGGCCCAGTAGTTTCGGCTGTTAGTTGATGAGTGAGTGAGTGAGTGAGTCAGTCAGGACATAGGCATTTATATTTTTGTTCCCATAAATATAATTATAATACTTTTTGTTGTCAATCCGTACTGTTTTTTAGGCTTCCGTACTCAAAGAGTAAAACGGACCCTATTACTCTAAGACTTCGCTGTCCGTCCGTCCAAATAAAAATAAATCTCTAGAATACGATCGGTCGATCAGTTTGAAACTAAGCTTTGGGTTGTCACGAATGTTCTCAGCATCCCGTGAACGGCAAAATATGAAACATTTTTTGTAGGTACCTTATTGTTCTAGATGCAACTTAGGATAGTTTTTATCCGACTGCGACAATTAATTAATTTTCCGAACTATACGACTTCATTAATTTTTCATTTATTATTCTTAAATTATATCGCCGCCACATCTGTCAGCTTTGTGAAACTTCAAAATGGCGGAATTGCTTTTCCTTAATTTCACCTATTAATAATTTAAATCCCGTCTCCGATAGACCTTCACGAAACGCATACCAAGAGGTAAAGCATAAGAAATTAATCGATTCTGATATGAGAACTTATATGCGCAAATGTCGTATTAAAGCGTAATTTCATTAAATGTATCAACAAATTCGAACAATATAAGTAACACAAATGTTTTTTTTAATGGCACGCGCGCGCTCTCTTCAGCCAAACCACGCAAACCAAAACTCGAAGTTCGTATATCTGCATTCCTCTCACTCGAGTAATGTTAGTGCGAAAGAGATAGAGATACCCGAATATATCGAATTCTGAAGTTCGTGGTTTAAAAGAAAATACGGATGTCGGATAGATCGAAAATAGGGATGTAAACACTGTAGACACTAAATGAAATAATCACAATGTTGTAGGTATTTTCTCGAAAAAGGACTTAAAATGAAGTCAAATGGAGAAAAAAACAACGCAAGAGGTTATTTAAGTAGTCACTAAGTTATAATTATATAATGTCTTATTAAATAAATCAATTTCATTTCATTTTTTATTATTATAAGTTTTAACAGGGGGTATGTTCTGTCCCTTTTCCGCAAAACGCACCTTCATATGAAACGATTGTTTTTTACTATGAGTACCTACTATGACGCTCGAGGATCGTGACGTTACGGTCCCGATCGTTTTCTCACTCTAATAAGCGATATTAAAACGGTTGTAGCTTCGTAATTATTTGAGATATTTAAACGGGTTTTTCGTTTCTTCTTTCTTATGAAGTAATAATAAATTTTGAGGCTACTCCCCTATTTGGAAGACAAGCGGAAAGAGTACCTAATCTATATATTAAAGAGGAGTCATTTGAAGAAATAGATACCTACAGAAAAAAACCGGCCAAGTGCGAGTTGGACTCGCGCACGAAGGGTTCCGTACCATTATCTATAAAAACGGCAAAAAAATCACCTTTTTTGTATGGGAACCCCCCTTAAAAAATATATATTTTGTTTTTAGTATTTGTTGTTATAGCGGCAACAGAAATACATAATATGTGAAAATTTCAACTCTCTAGCTATCACGGTTCTTGAGATACAGCCTGGTGGCCGACAGACGGACGGATGGACAGCGAAGTCTTAGTAATAGGGTCCCGTTTTACTCTTTGAGTACGGAAGCCTAAAAAACAGTACGGATTAACAGCAAAAAGTATTATAATTATATTTATGGGAACAAAAATATAAATGCCTATGTCCTGACTCTCACTCACTCACTCACTCATCAACTAACAGCCGAAACTACTGGGCCTAGAGAGTTGAAATTTACACCAGAACTACCTTTTACAACGTAGGCGACGGGTAAGAAGTAATTTTCGGAAATCATACCCCTAAAGGGGTTAAGTAGGGGTGCAAAGTTTGTATGGGGGAAACTTGATTTTTTTAGCTAGAGACCTAAAACTTTGTATAAGGATTACTTATTAGAATACAAATAAAGTACTTTCAACGATTAGGAAAATTCTGCCCCTAAGGGGGTTAGAAAGGGGTGTACATTTTGTATGGGGGAAACTTTATTTTTTAGACAAGCGACTTAAAACTTTGTAGAAAGATTACTTTTTATAATACAAATAAAGTAGGTACTTTTAGCATTTTTAAAAATTTCACCCCTAAAGGGTTGCAAAGTTTGTATGAGCGAAACTCCTTTTCGAGATAGAAGCTTAAAAGTTTTTAGAAATATTACTTATTACGATACAAATAATACGAAAATGTTTTTTTAAGTGGCACGTGTTTTTAGGGTTCCATACTCAAAGAGGGACCCTATTACTAAGACTCCGCTGTCCGTCTGTCTGTCTGACTGTATATCTGTCTGTCGTCTGTCTGTCTGTCTGTCCGTCTGTCACCAGGCTGTATCTCAACAACAGTGATACTTAGACAGCTGAAATTTTCACAGATTATGTATTTCTGTTGCCGCTATAACAACAAATACTAAAAACCAGAATACATAAATAATTTTTTGTATAATTTTTTTCTCTTACAATCTTACACAAATCGGCTTAGTCTCAAACTAAGCAAAGTTTGTACTATGGATACTAGACGACGATAAACATACTTATATAGATAAATAAATACTTAAATACATAGAAAACATCCATGACTCAGGAACAAATATTTGTGCTCATCACACAAATAAATGCCCTTACCAGGATTCCAACCCGGGACCTCCGGCTTCGTAGGGAGGGTCACTACCAAGTAGGCTACAAGAGGCTCCCATACAACAAACGTGATTTTTTGCCGTTTTTATAGAGAATGGTACGGAACCCTTCGTGCGCGAGTCCGACTCGCACTTGGCCGTTTTTTTTATTTCTCCCTAAATTGTAATTTTTATTCAGAAATATCAAATTGAAAAATAGCGAATTCCAGAAGGTCGTAACTAAATTAAGACGTAAAAGTTACGGCTCTGTATGGCAGCTTGCACAACTTTCATATGACAGTCGTAGTATTGACGTCACACCACATTTATACAATATCGCGATTTTCTTAAAAACGGGTGAGAAATGAAATCTGAAAACTACTTTATTACGTTCAGGTAACATAATTACCGAAATGGTTTTCGAATTAGGCATCATTACATAGTTTGAATAAAATAACATCTTGCCAGCGGGGTATGGAAAGAAGCATACTAAAAATAAGGAGAATTCATAAAATACGACACACCTCTATACGACAGAAAACAAAAGTCACCGATGCGCTATCTTATGCCCAAAAGTTAAAATGGCGATAGGCAGGACACGTAGCCAGAATGACTGATGATCGCTGGACAACACGAATAACTGCGTGGGCAGGACCCACTGGCACAAGACAACGCGGCAGACCCGTAACCAGATGGGCAGACGACATCACTCAAGTAGGAGGCAAAGAGTGGAGGAAAGACGCCAAAGATAGGGAGCACTGGTCATCACTGGAGGAGGCCTTTACCTTCGCAGGAGGGGTTCTTGCTACAACTGAATAATTTAGATTACTTACTTATTACGTCAAATTTCAATTTCAATATTATAAATAAAATTAAAATTCATTAATAATTATCTTGACATTAAAAAATAACTATTGCATGTATATAAATATCTAAAAGTTCAATTACTGTTATGTTCACATTTTATGAATTGGCAAGAAATAAAAAGGCTTTTTTTTATTTTTATTTTATTTATTTATTACATAGTTTGAAATGCAAATAAAATTACCTCTGGATCGTGTTGGATTGAAATCAAATTAAAATCATTTGCGCGCTGCGTTGACACCTTAGGTTAGCCATACGTGGAAACGACTGTGCCAAAAAAAATATCAATCCATTGAAATCAAATTAAAATCATTTGCGCGCTGCGTTGACACCTTAGGTTAGCCATACGTGGAAACGACTGTGCCAAAAAAAATATCAATCCATTGAAATCAAATTAAAATCATTTGCGCGCTGCGTTGACACCTTAGGTTAGCCATACGTGGAAACGACTGTGCCAAAAAAAATATCAATCCATTGAAATCAAATTAAAATAATTTGCGCGCTGCGTTGACACCTTAGGTTAGCCATACGTGGAAACGACTGTGCCAAAAAAAATATCAATCCATTGAAATCAAATTAAAATCATTTGCGCGCTGCGTTGACACCTTAGGTTAGCCATACGTGGAAACGACTGTGCCAAAAAAAATATCAATCCATTGAAATCAAATTAAAATCATTTGCGCGCTGCGTTGACACCTTAGGTTAGCCATACGTGGAAACGACTGTGCCAAAAAAAATATCAATCCATTGAAATCAAATTAAAATCATTTGCGCGCTGCGTTGACACCTTAGGTTAGCCATACGTGGAAACGACTGTGCCAAAAAAAATATCAATCCATTGAAATCAAATTAAAATCATTTGCGCGCTGCGTTGACACCTTAGGTTAGCCATACGTGGAAACGACTGTGCCAAAAAAAATATCAATCCATTGAAATCAAATTAAAATCATTTGCGCGCTGCGTTGACACCTTAGGTTAGCCATACGTGGAAACGACTGTGCCAAAAAAAATATCAATCCATTGAAATCAAATTAAAATCATTTGCGCGCTGCGTTGACACCTTAGGTTAGCCATACGTGGAAACGACTGTGCCAAAAAAAATATCAATCCATTGAAATCAAATTAAAATCATTTGCGCGCTGCGTTGACACCTTAGGTTAGCCATACGTGGAAACGACTGTGCCAAAAAAAATATCAATCCATTGAAATCAAATTAAAATCATTTGCGCGCTGCGTTGACACCTTAGGTTAGCCATACGTGGAAACGACTGTGCCAAAAAAAATACCAATCCATTGAAATCAAATTAAAATCATTTGCGCGCTGCGTTGACACCTTAGGTTAGCCATGCGTGGAAACGACTGTGCCAAAAAAAATATCAATCCATTGAAATCAAATTAAAATCATTTGCGCGCTGCGTTGACACCTTAGGTTAGCCATACGTGGAAACGACTGTGCCAAAAAAAATATCAATCCATTGAAATCAAATTAAAATCATTTGCGCGCTGCGTTGACACCTTAGGTTAGCCATACGTGGAAACGACTGTGCCAAAAAAAATATCAATCCATTGAAATCAAATTAAAATAATTTGCGCGCTGCGTTGACACCTTAGGTTAGCCATACGTGGAAACGACTGTGCCAAAAAAAATATCAATCCATTGAAATCAAATTAAAATCATTTGCGCGCTGCGTTGACACCTTAGGTTAGCCATACGTGGAAACGACTGTGCCAAAAAAAATATCAATCCATTGAAATCAAATTAAAATCATTTGCGCGCTGCGTTGACACCTTAGGTTAGCCATACGTGGAAACGACTGTGCCAAAAAAAATATCAATCCATTGAAATCAAATTAAAATCATTTGCGCGCTGCGTTGACACCTTAGGTTAGCCATACGTGGAAACGACTGTGCCAAAAAAAATATCAATCCATTGAAATCAAATTAAAATCATTTGCGCGCTGCGTTGACACCTTAGGTTAGCCATACGTGGAAACGACTGTGCCAAAAAAAATATCAATCCATTGAAATCAAATTAAAATCATTTGCGCGCTGCGTTGACACCTTAGGTTAGCCATACGTGGAAACGACTGTGCCAAAAAAAATATCAATCCATTGAAATCAAATTAAAATCATTTGCGCGCTGCGTTGACACCTTAGGTTAGCCATACGTGGAAACGACTGTGCCAAAAAAAATATCAATCCATTGAAATCAAATTAAAATCATTTGCGCGCTGCGTTGACACCTTAGGTTAGCCATACGTGGAAACGACTGTGCCAAAAAAAATATCAATCCATTGAAATCAAATTAAAATCATTTGCGCGCTGCGTTGACACCTTAGGTTAGCCATGCGTGGAAACGACTGTGCCAAAAAAAATATCAATCCATTGAAATCAAATTAAAATCATTTGCGCGCTGCGTTGACACCTTAGGTTAGCCATACGTGGAAACGACTGTGCCAAAAAAAATATCAATCCATTGAAATCAAATTAAAATCATTTGCGCGCTGCGTTGACACCTTAGGTTAGCCATACGTGGAAACGACTGTGCCAAAAAAAATATCAATCCATTGAAATCAAATTAAAATAATTTGCGCGCTGCGTTGACACCTTAGGTTAGCCATACGTGGAAACGACTGTGCCAAAAAAAATATCAATCCATTGAAATCAAATTAAAATCATTTGCGCGCTGCGTTGACACCTTAGGTTAGCCATACGTGGAAACGACTGTGCCAAAAAAAATATCAATCCATTGAAATCAAATTAAAATCATTTGCGCGCTGCGTTGACACCTTAGGTTAGCCATACGTGGAAACGACTGTGCCAAAAAAAATATCAATCCATTGAAATCAAATTAAAATCATTTGCGCGCTGCGTTGACACCTTAGGTTAGCCATACGTGGAAACGACTGTGCCAAAAAAAATATCAATCCATTGAAATCAAATTAAAATCATTTGCGCGCTGCGTTGACACCTTAGGTTAGCCATACGTGGAAACGACTGTGCCAAAAAAAATATCAATCCATTGAAATCAAATTAAAATCATTTGCGCGCTGCGTTGACACCTTAGGTTAGCCATACGTGGAAACGACTGTGCCAAAAAAAATATCAATCCATTGAAATCAAATTAAAATCATTTGCGCGCTGCGTTGACACCTTAGGTTAGCCATACGTGGAAACGACTGTGCCAAAAAAAATATCAATCCATTGAAATCAAATTAAAATCATTTGCGCGCTGCGTTGACACCTTAGGTTAGCCATGCGTGGAAACGACTGTGCCAAAAAAAATATCAATCCATTGAAATCAAATTAAAATCATTTGCGCGCTGCGTTGACACCTTAGGTTAGCCATACGTGGAAACGACTGTGCCAAAAAAAATATCAATCCATTGAAATCAAATTAAAATCATTTGCGCGCTGCGTTGACACCTTAGGTTAGCCATACGTGGAAACGACTGTGCCAAAAAAAATATCAATCCATTGAAATCAAATTAAAATCATTTGCGCGCTGCGTTGACACCTTAGGTTAGCCATACGTGGAAACGACTGTGCCAAAAAAAATATCAATCCATTGAAATCAAATTAAAATCATTTGCGCGCTGCGTTGACACCTTAGGTTAGCCATACGTGGAAACGACTGTGCCAAAAAAAATATCAATCCATTGAAATCAAATTAAAATCATTTGCGCGCTGCGTTGACACCTTAGGTTAGCCATACGTGGAAACGACTGTGCCAAAAAAAATATCAATCCATTGAAATCAAATTAAAATCATTTGCGCGCTGCGTTGACACCTTAGGTTAGCCATACGTGGAAACGACTGTGCCAAAAAAAATATCAATCCATTGAAATCAAATTAAAATCATTTGCGCGCTGCGTTGACACCTTAGGTTAGCCATACGTGGAAACGACTGTGCCAAAAAAAATATCAATCCATTGAAATCAAATTAAAATCATTTGCGCGCTGCGTTGACACCTTAGGTTAGCCATACGTGGAAACGACTGTGCCAAAAAAAATATCAATCCATTGAAATCAAATTAAAATCATTTGCGCGCTGCGTTGACACCTTAGGTTAGCCATACGTGGAAACGACTGTGCCAAAAAAAATATCAATCCATTGAAATCAAATTAAAATCATTTGCGCGCTGCGTTGACACCTTAGGTTAGCCATACGTGGAAACGACTGTGCCAAAAAAAATATCAATCCATTGCTACTAGTCGCCCATACAGGTACATACCTAACCTATACCTACTTAACTACTTAATACAGTAGATTAATACATAGGTACCTACTTAAGACACAGAAAACACCCTAGACTCAGGAACGTGCTCATCACAGGATAGCGTCGTCAGGCTAATGCGGTTGTACCTAACCAGAGGAAAATTACCTAAGACTGCCACGTTATAATGTCGGAATCCAAAGTTATTCCACCTGATTCCCTAGCACACTAGGTTTTTTCGCCACGTTTTACGGCGAAAATGTACTGAAACGTCACGTAAAACGGGACATAAAACCTATCATGCTAGGTGGGATAACATGCTAAAAATGTAGTTTTGATTAGACTGGAATCTGGATGGAAAACGAACCCCATATATTGTTGTAATGTGAAAAAAAATAGAGACATTCTGCTCAACTTGATGCATTTAGGAAATATGATCTCAAATCCGTCACAAAGAGCACAAAAACCCAAAATCCAAGTTTAATCGTGAATAAATTTCATATCGGCATTGTATCGAAGCGGATCCGATGTTATCTGATCGGAACTTCGCTCGGTTTTGCAAGCAGCCGTAAAGGAGTGAGCATCGGGCGTTGGCTTTGTCGAAATGTTCAACTCGGATTATTTTGTCAAGCTCGTATGTCTAAGTACTGTGCCAAAGCTTACTGATCCTTATTTTGCAAGTTATAAAGTTGCTTTTGTGCAGCACTGCTGAGAGAGATACGATTGCATCTAAAATGAATCAGCGAAATGTAACAAGATCACGCGAGTACCTGTCGCACAAAGAGCCGCAGGTTCGCACGGATCCCTTGTCATTTTTGTGAAAAAGTGTAACTTTTTTTTTAACGGCCTCCGTAGCCCAGTGGGTAGTGACTCTGCCTACGAAGCTGGAGGTCCCGGGTTCGAATCCCGGTCAGGGCATTTATTTGTGTATTTATCACGAATATTTGTTCCTGAGTTATGGATTTTATATATGTATATAAGTATCTATATGTCATGTATCTATTATATATATATCATCGCCTAGTACCCACAACACAAGCCTTACTGAGCTTACCGTGGGTCAAGGTTGATTTGTGTAAGATTGTCCCGTAATATTAATTTATATATTTATTATTTATTTATTTTTTAAAGAGTATGGAGTTCTGTCAAAGGTTGGGTGCATTTTTGGGAATGTCTATCAATAGTACAGTCAGCCTCATAAGCTGCTGAACACCTAAGTACCTTGTCGTTTTCACTCGTTTGACAACTTCATTTCGCAGTTTAACATGACGTTTAATGCGACACGGTACAAAGTTACCGTACCTGCTGTTCATCATATGACAGTAATTGTTTCAGATTACGAAGATGGATTACCTAACTTTGTATGGTTAAGTATTATTTCGCCACGGTAAGCCGGTTATGTAATTAATTTATGGGAATTTTAGCTTCAAGCCATAAAATGTCGTGTTTATGATAAAGCCGGGCGCTTGACGGCGTACACTCAGCCTCATAAGTTACTGACCACCTAAGTATAGATGGAATTATCGAGAACATGGAATTGCATTTGTAGTGGTTGTACCGTTTGCAACAAAAGGAGAATAATTTTAAAATATATGCTTAACGTAAATAATATTCACAATTTGACACTGACATTATTTTGGTATTTACTTCTTCAATATATATAACAAACATCTTTTTATGCTGATAGTACGAGAAAATAGAAAATTCAAATATAGAATGCCTGTAAACATACAATATTACTACATATGCAATGGGGAATGGATGAAAATTTTAGAAATGCCTGATTATTTTTTTGATGATAGGAATAACCTTCCTTAGCACCAGAAAAAAGTTGCTGACTTGTCAGCTGCGTCAATTATTTTTGAAAAATATAAACAGTTTCCACACTTACGTTTTGTGGTTAGGACGGCGAATGAGACACTTTCCTTGATCCGTCTCATATTACAAAAAATATTTTAAATATCTGACCCTGGCAATGACCAATATAGCTGCTGCAGCTGTCAATATCATTGCCAGTGTCAGTTTACCACGGATTTTTATGATATTTTTATGTAATATGAGACGGATGAAGGAAATTGTCTCATTCGCCGTCCTAACCACAAAACGTAAGTAAGGAAACTGTTTATATTTTTCAAAAATTATTGACGCATCTGAAAAGTCTGCTACTTTTTTCTGGTGCTAAGGATGGTTATTCCAATCACCAAAAAAAAAATCGGGCGTTTCTAAAATTTTCATCCATTCCCCATTCCATGCTCTCGTTAATTTATCTATAGCTTGTCGTTTTCACTCGTTTGACAACTTCATATGACAGTTTAACATGACGTCTAATGCGACACCGTACAAAGGTGTTAAGCCTGCATCACACTGGCGCGGCCTGCGGTGGCGGACCGTAGTAAATTTGACAGCTGATGACAAGTTTCCTATTGTCCGCCGCGGCCAGGCCGCGCCAGTGTGTGAGAGACCTTAAGCCCCTTGTAAGGCTGACCGTACACCTACCTATTTACAAACGTAATGACTTGGTTATATTCTCTGTGTATGTAGTGTACATATATAGGTACGTGAGAGTTTTTATACTCGCCTGACAGCACGCGTCAAGCGCCGTCGAACAATATACTCGTATTTGTGCATGACTCGAGTCGCGCAGAAGGCTTTAAGATTGAAGCCAACCTATAGGCATAAAGCTGTAAGTAAAAGGATACCTTTACTCCTGACGAATTAGTTATTAATAAAGTCATCTTTATGTCTCAGTCTAAAAAAAGCTTAGATATACGTTTGGAACTTACCTCTTATTATTTTGAACCTTGGGAGCCTTCAAGACTTAAATCACTTGACTACCTTAAATCACTTGGATAAGCCACAACGGATTTGGGTTATGATGGCTTGAACTCTTCTTACTCACTTAGAGTCGAGCTTAAATAGTCTTGAAAGGCGCGCGAGTATGCGCTACTTCGGGAGCGGCATTTGGGTTGACTGGTTATAGCACGGTTCCCCAAACTCGTTAATTCCTCGTATCTAAATTTCTATTCGCATTTTCCCCACTCCAATGATGTTCTGTTAGTTGTAGGTACTTTGCATCATTCGTAAATTCGTCTAGTATCTATCAGATTTCCCTTTCGCTATGTCCTCCTATAAGTAGCATATAAAAAAAAAAAAAAAAAAAAAAAAGTAAAAAGTCATTTATTTAAACAGAATGAGTTTTACATAGTTACCAGAGGTCCCCACACTAGGCTACGCCTGTATCGTGGAGAACCAGTTAATTTTTAAACATCAGAAATAAGTTACCACAGAATTAATTACATTTGGAGGAGTAAGAAAAAATATTTTACATTGAAAAGTTTATACTTAGAGACTAACTTAGATATTAAAGATAGCTTCAGTGTCGGCATAATTTAACGAATGAAGAAATTTAAAAATAAGTGATTTGGCTTCATTTTTTGTGCTGCCCGTTAGGTTACAATATTTCAGTAAAGTGTTATATATTGCTACCCTTATATAATCGCCAAAACGTTTACCAAAGCTGGAAAGAACTCTAGGAACTGGTAACCTAAAGACGCGTTTTTTAAGTAGTGTGTCGTAGCAAGTCATATATTTAGAGGTTTTGTGTGTACATAATGAAATTTTAAGGATATAAAGTTGACGTACGGTTAAAACGTGTGATTCGGCATACAAGGTCGCAGTTGGATATCGAAAGGGCCTCTTTAACATGACTTTCAGCACCGAACGTTGCGCTCTTTCAATTTCCAACATGGTCGTCTTTGCTGCGCTGCCCCACGCTGTGATACAATAACTGATTACTGACTGGCACAGCGCAGTGTAGACTAGTAGTAACAAAGAGCTATCTGCAGACTGCCGAAGTTTTTTGAAAATATAAATAGATTTTCTAATTCTTGCGGAGAGTTTGTTTATGTGGTGCTTGAAATTTAGTTATATGTAATCATAATAATCATAATCAATTTATTGGTAATATAAATTACATGTCAGAGGTACATTTACATTAATATACAAAATTACACTACGAGGATTGTTTCTCAATGTTACATGTCACTGAATATTTTAATTAATTGTAATGTAACTATGTATAGGGTACATTATAACGTTATTTTTTATTTTTTTAATGAACAACACTAGGACAAAACCTTATGGTCATAGAACGCCGATGCACTCTGAGCAGCGATGATATCGCCTGGGAGGTGGTTACCTTGCTCTTACTGGTACTTTCTCAATTAGTTAATCTCCTACTATTATGCTAATCCTTAATTGTTTGGTAAAAAACGTCATATCTACGTTTAATAAAGGCAATTGTATACAGTAAACGGGGGCTAGAGTAGGCAGGTTTAAGTATAGGTTTAAGGTTATGTTAGTTTTGCATTTGCAGCGACCTGAAAAGCCTGCAATGGATACGGAAATAGGAGTTGTTTAGATGTAGTATGCTGAGGTTAGAAAACATCCAGCAGTGAAAAATATACATCATTCGGGGAATAACGTAACAGTAAAATTAAACGATAAGAAGATGCACAGGTCCCAAGTTGGGATAACCGGAAAGTTAGTGCAACAATTTGGAACAATCGGATTAAAATATCCATAAAGAATATACCTAAATGTACCGATCCCGGATTGGCTTACATAGTCACGAGCGGCGTTGTCCCTCGCATGTAGACGCTGCCGCTGTTTGAATCATCTGTCAGGTCAAGATGTTTGAGGCCTGTGTTGATGAAATATCCTTACGAAAGGCAGACACCTCAGGACACCTTACGAAATGTTATTTATAGACACAATGCAACACTATCATGAACCTTCAAAAAATCTATACAAATAAAACTTGATCTAAACATAGTATAGCAAAGTTCGTCGCCGCTATCATAAAAACTTGGAAGGTAAAATTCTGCGGATCGGGCGCCCCGTCGCGTCGCGGCGCGTTCAATCGTCCAAACCGCTTTGCAGTGACAGCCGAAATTGCCCTACATATGTAAAAACTCGCCCGTTTGTTTTACACAACAAGGCTGGACAGATATGACGACGGTTAATGACACATTTGACGCCGGTGTCTCGCTCATTATAAGTATTTGCAATTTTTTTTTCGGAGGAAGGTCAGTTTTTCCAATATAGTCCGTTAGTTGTGTAGGCTATTTCGTGCATATTTATCGGAAGTCCAATGGATTGTTTAGTAAATTAGGCTTGTTAATAGTTATTTATCTATCCAACTATCATAATATTCATAATCCCTCCATGATGCGTTCAAGAACCGCACATTATGGCCACCATAAAAATATACTGTTTTGTTAGAACAAATTTCTTATCTGTGAAAATGTTATTATTCCTAAATAATAACATCGATTTCGATAATATTATTTCATTCAAATTTCAAACACCTCTGAAATCAAAGAAATTTGATTTGACTAATATCAGTCGAGATTCGAGATGACGTTTAGTTCGAAATGAATTGTCAATTTGCATACAAATTTGACAAATGTCGCACGTAAGTAAGATATCGAACGATATGACAGTTGGATCCGACTCTAGTTTGTCTCTGAATTAAGAAAAAAATATGACAGCTGCCAGAAAACAAAGCCGTGATGCCGGTCATAATATGCGGCTCCTGATTGGTGATTGCATCGTGGAGGCTTATGATATGTGGATAGATAAGTAGTGTATGTAACTGTACATAATTAGGCATTAAGACACTCGTCTGATGTTATTATGAAACTCGCCTTCGGTTCGTTTCATAAACCCACACTCGTGTTTAATGCCCTTCATTATGTACAGTCACATAAACTACTATTGTGAAACAAGAGAGCAAAGTTTATTTTTGCTGCGAGTGCTGATTTCGAGTCCCGTGGAAGCGAGGGACTCAAAAGCACGAGACGCAAATACTTTGCTCTCGAGTAACACATACTTACCTACAACTTTTCACCTCAGCAGTGAGAACATGTTTTACACAAAAAATATGTTCATAAGCTTTTACGTACCTATTCTTTTGTGAATATTCAGGAAGAAAACTTGTTCTTTACTTCTTGTTTTAACTCCCCATTGCGGCTAAAAGGTATACCTACTAGAAGCACGAGAGAGCGCGGGGCGAGACAAGGCGCAACAAACCGAATCATATTTTAGTAGGTAATCTACACGAGTCTCATGTGACACTAACACAACACCAAAAACTAGCCGCATTATTGTTAAAATACTGTCACTCGTATTCTCACATTTCACTCATATTTTCGAGCTATGTCTGTTTCGCTTACGCTCACCAAAATTTAGCCGTATTCTTGTTTAAATAGGTACCTGCCACTCACTTTTCTCGTCTAATATTTTTCAAATACCTCTTAAGGATATATGGAATCCTAATGGTCGCAAGAATTATAGCATATTTGTTTAGCTTTTACATGATATTGTACACACTTTTATATGTATTACATGGTTCAGGTAAAAATCCCACTTTTCAAAAAAGCCTCCGCGGCTATGAAGATTAAGTCATTACTAATGAACTAGACACTTTAGAGACTGTCTCTTTGCAGTTTTGCAATGCACATAACATGTTTAACAACATACTAAAAGTTCGTGCTGGTTTCTGGAAAATAGTAATTTCGATAAAATTAATCTTGTACTTAGGGGGAAACTCGCTTTGTGTTGTTGGTTTTTTCAGCACAATTTTCCCAATTCTGCTCTTGTCTTAAAATAAAAAATTAAAATGTAAAGCTGAAATACTAGATATCATTTGTGTTGTACATTACATTCATGTATCTTTTCTAGTTTTGCCGCAAAAACTGTAAGTCCTTAGGATTTTTGTTGATTTTTTTTATGCTTTTGCTAATAGTACTTAAACTAGCGTATATATTGAAATTTAATTTAGAAATGAACTATTGACAGTTTATTCAGCTTTCATTTGGTACCCTACATGTGTATATACGTTGCATGGTTTGGGTGTAATTTACACTTTTCTAAGCGCGGCCGAGGCGTTTTTGATGACGTCATTACAGGGGAGATCGACTCCTTAGAGATCAGTTTTTGAATCCAGGCGACATGCCTAACAACATAATAAATATTAATAATATATGACGCCGGTATCCGAAACTGAAGTATTTTCCCCTAACAACATGTACCTACTAGTGTGTTTTCGAAAGTGTAGGTACTTGGTTCGCGCTGTTTTTCAACTTTGAAATTCGAATGTCGAACTATGAATCGACCTATTCCTGTCGTATTCTTTTTTCGTAATGAAATGAAAGGGACAGAGCTCATAAAGTTCAAGAATTCTGAATTTGTAATAGACCCCACACTAGGAAATGTCAGTGCTCGACATCAACATTAAAAAGCTGGGTACTTTGACTCACGGAGTGCGCAAAATCGCATTTTGCTCACTTTTTTCACGCAGCAAAATATGCTTGTTCGAGCTGCTGAGGTGAAAAGGTTGTTTTACCCACCCTACTTAATTTATTAAAATAAGCAGAAAACGCGTGAGTAGCTAATACCTACCCACGTTATGGTTTGACTTTTTATGCACAATTGAACTGCGATGGAATTAAATTGTCCAGCGATCGGTCTCGTGCATTATCTGTCGTGATTTTCGTTACTTTACGGTGGTAGGAAACAAGCCTAGTGATTAGCCGACATCGTAACCTATAGATAGTTACCTATAGATACCTGCGACTCCAAAGAAGCCAAGATACAAGTTGCCATTTCTTTATTGATTTGACGATGATATGCGTTTCGCTACTTAACAATGCGACGCTCCATTGGGAGTTTGAGTTACCTTTCCCTCTATTTCTATTTATGTAGGTACCTAACTTTACGTGAAATTTCAGTGCCACATCTAGCAATTATAGGGTCAAAAATTAACAAAATGTTCTATTGCAGTAACAGGTCGCTAGCCCATCGCCCACAACACACTTCAACCCTATTCCCTTAGGCACTTTTTTATACTAAGTACTGATGGTAAGCAGACACCGTTGCCTACAGATACCAACAGAAGAATCACAAACGCGTTGCCAACCCTTTAACAATTTAAGGAACTTTTGGCCTCTTTTAGTGCGTACTAATTGAGCGCTTCCGTGCTTTCGAATGCACGGTAAATCGTTGATCGCGGTTGTTGTCAATGATAGCAGTCGTTAAGCCAGTTGATAGAGACCTTCTGGTGGCTTGGGGACTTTTAAAAGACAAGTTGTCACTCACTTCTCTAGTTCTCTCTCTTCACATGGTGGTCAACTTTCCTCGTCTTACTTCTCTACTTCGCTCTGTCCATCTGGCTATCGGTTTCGGATAACTTATTGCTCTCTCTTATGTCTCTTAGCACTACATCCTTCCATTTTGTTCTGTTTCTGTTTTGCCTGGATCTTCGGCCAGAGAACGAAAAGGAAAGTTTCGTAGTGCCAATTAAGGTACCAAATTACCAACATAGTTTGGTGGCCTCCTCTTCACATGACCATACCATGCAGTCGGCTTTCTTGGATCTTATCGGCGATGTCACGGACACTCAGGCTTCCTCGTACGTACTCGTTGCGGATTTTATCGAGCCTGGTAACGCCGCACACCCATCGTAACATCTTAATTTCGGCAACTTGGATAGTATGGCCACGTCTCGCCTATGATGCTCTTGTGGACCAACCTTGACGAAGACTTATCCCAACATTCTAGTGCCCCCTTTGGGTTGGAAGGTCAGATGGCAATGTATCCATATAAACTGGTGCCTATGACAATACTTCGGATTACTCGGATTAGGTAAGCATACGCCGACTTAAGATGCAACCGAGATGTTACTAAAATGAGGAGTTTTAGCGTGGCCGTCATATCAGTTCATTACGAGTTTACGAAACAGGCAATAAGTATCCCTATCCCACAGCCAAATGCAGTGCTTCTCTCAATATTTTACTTTAAAAACAAAGTTTAAACCGACTTCAATTCAGTACTTCGCCAATAAGCCATATAGGTACCTACATGAAAATGTCCACATTTCCTTTCCAATTCACTACATGAACTGCTCTGCCTGCTTGCCTGCGACCAAAGACTGTCGATGTCGTCCGCATAGAAATCGTCAATAGCCTTGTTTGCTGTTAGATTGTCACAGGCGCAATATTAATTTTAGCACTTCAATTGTTATTTCCACCCCCCATTTCACGCCACTAGGGGCACTAGGAAATTTGTTTAAAGGATAAAAAGTACCTATTCATTTGGTGTTGTGTGTGGTGTGGTGTTGTGTTCTTGGTGGTGAGTAAGGTCGCCAGAGCTCCCTAGGGTGCGCTGTGTTGGGAGTGAGGGACCTGCATGTCTCTATCTGCCAACACAGCGAATCCTCAAGTGAATAAAGGGTCGGCAACGCGCTTGTGATTCTTCTGGAGTCACAAGTGTCCATAGGCGACGGTACCAGCTTAACATCAGGCAGGCCGTAAACTTGTTTGCCACCGTCGTAGTATTAAAAAAAAATCATCCAATAAGAAGGGAAAACATCATCCCAGTACTTTATAGTTAAAAAATTATTTGTCTATAAAGTCGGTTTACGGACGATAATTTTACGGCTCAGGCGGAACGGGTCAATGAGTCATACTTTTTCGTGCGTGCTGCCGGTGTTCATCGATTTATAAGACGTTATCACGTCAAAAGCCTCCTGCCGCAGTCGGTTTTTTTTACCCTAGTGGAAACTCTTGAGTTCACGCAAATATGATCATAGTAACACATCTTCACTGAATATTTAGGTATGTCAAAACAAAAACACGGCTCAAACGATCTAAAGTTGGAAGAAAACGCCATGTGACACCGCAGTGTGTATTTTACCTCCGTATCGTGTGGAATATCATAGAAAACCAGCCTAAAGGGCCATTTACACGGTGCAACAACTCGTATGCGATTTTCATTACATTGCGGGGCTGCGGGCTAGCGAAATACGATGAATTCAATCAAACCTGTGATATAGCCAAGCTAACCTCGCGAGACTGTCTTTAAAAAAAAATATTTTATTTCTATAACTAAATTGCTAAAGAAATCCATGTAATTAATAATTATCGAACCTGCGCACAATATTTTCACGAGGATCGGTTGCGAAATGCGACCTGTAGAGGAGATCAGCCGGACAGCCGTACATACGAAAGAATTTTTTTCTAAGCTGAAATTCTTTCACTTCGCTCGCTCGTTAAATTAGAAATTTGATGTGGAATTTCAACTGATGGATGACTAAGAACCTCTCGGGATAGACGGGTGTTTCTCTCAAACAAAAACTATTAAGACCTTAAGTTTTAGAAATTTTATTACACCATAACACGCGACACAAGACATACAATTTGTACAAACATTTCACATAATAGTGACTTTTTCCTTTAACTCGAGGAATGTAGCATCTCGTAAGCGAACATTATGAACTGAAGTGGCTCATGGAAACAAGATTACAAAGTAACCCTAATAGTAATGCGAAATATTACGTGTCAGTAGTTTTAACCCCTTTTGCCTATCGACAACACATTTGCCGTCGCAGATAGAATAACAAATCTATACATCTATTGGTGGTTCATAATATGTTTCGACATAAATGTCAAAACGACTAGGGTGGGGCCGGCCATACAAGCGGAACTCTGCGATGGAATTCCGCTGCGTGATTCCGCGATTTGTGTTAGATTGTCTTCTAATATTTTAACCCATTCGCCACAGAAAAAATGGGAGTTGGCATCCAACGCCACGCAAGTCCCAAGTATTGTTTTTGGACTTTGTATGAAGTCGGTGGCAACGGTGACAAACTTGATTTCAAGTCAGTGGCTGCGAATGGGTTAAATAAGTAAGAAAAAATGCCATAAACCGTTTTAACAGTTTTTTTTTTATTTTGTTACTTTACCAAGGACATAATATACAGGGTGGGCCCAGTAACAGAAGCAAAAAATTAAACGGTAGATTATTAAGCGTGTGAAAAATTATTTCCAAGTGGTTTTAATTGGAAAAAAAAGTTTACTTGTATTTTTTTATTCGGTTGGGGTGCTTGCTATGAGTAACTTTTTATTTTAAAAACACTAGAAAAATTAAATAAAAATTAAAAATCACATATATCTTTTTAAAACCAAAATGCATAAACTATTATGACTCATTCCATGATGTTACCTCAAAATCTGCATTGACTGATGTGCTATGATCTCGTGGTGCCAAGATACATTACTTGGAGGTCATAACTTTAGATCAAAATTTCTCCGAATTAAAACAAGGGGTTACTGCAAATGTTCTAAGGAAGCGTCCTTTTGAATATTTGCTCCTGTTACAAGGCCCACCCCATATAGAAGTTGCGTTCGGTTGCGTTTTTTGCGAAACTCCGCTTGTATGCGGACGGCCTAAAATCTACTTTCATATAATGTGTATAATTGTGTCGCTTAACTTCAAACTCAGATAAATCCACTCTAATTATAATTGAGAAAAAGTGATAATAACGTTAATTTGGGGATTTGAAAACAGTATTTTTTTGTTATGGCTAGATCATTAAATAAAGCCATCCTGTTCGGCAAATTCAGCATTAATACCATCCATTCTTTACAAAAAATAAAATTTAGATTGGATTTACCTTCATTTGTTATAATCGATTGCAATTTATCTATCTTTGAAAAAACTCAGTGTGAATTTGTTTAACTTTGATTTAACAGACCTGGATTTATTTAGATTTGAAAAAAAATACAATTAGAAATTGTCAACCATGTTGAACAAACTTCTTTCGCTGATTGGTCTGGATGGACTTACCTACATTTGAAAAAAAACTGTCATATGGATTTATCTGATTTTGATAAAATATTATGATTTTAACTGTATTTTTCTCAAAAACCAGACAAAATTATACTTTTCTGATTAAATTGTAACAAAACTAGTTTTTTACCCTTTTATCTTATACCAAAATCTTAAAAAAATTCAGAATTGGATTTACCTGAGTTTGCGACTCAATTATGTACACGAACCCAATTTCTGATCAATCTGTAACGTCATGAGATTGAGGGAATGGCTGTTATTGTCGCCGCATTCATCTCGCATTTGGATGGCAACCAACTTTTATGGCTACTAAAGTCGTATTTTTAATTAGTTCATTTCTCTATTTACGGACGCATATGTACTGCAATACGGTTCAAGTATAATGAATGTAGATTACTACTGTTTCACAGTGTTATCTGGGCCAATCGATTTTTACACTCGCACTATTTTGACCGGTAACTCAAGATACAAAACTGTCATGTTTGTCAGAGAAACCGCTCTAAAACGTGTATTCAATTGTATATACCTAACGATGGTTTACATCAGCAACTGCTTACGGGGTGCTACATATTTTAATTGGTTTGATAGACACAGTTTAGAAATAAATTAAATAGAAAATTGGTAAAATGTAACACAGAAGACAGAAAGTGTGGGTAAACAGTTGATTGATTATATAAACAGTGAAATCTGTAAACTGTAAGTTTATAGCTTTGTAAGTTTGTATGTAGGAAGGTAATCTCGGAAACTACTCATCCTATTTGAAAAACCGGCCAAGTGCGAGTCGGACTCGCGCAACAAGGGTTCCGTACCATTATCTATAAATATTTATTTAATTCTGTTTTTTAGTATTTGTTGTTATAGCGGCAACAGAAATACATCACCTGTGTTTTCTGTCATGGTTCATGAGATACAGCCTGGTGACAGACAGACAGACAGACGGACAGCGGAGTCTTAGTAATAGGGTCACGTTTTACTCTTTGAGTACGGAACCCTAAAAATGATTTCACTAGTTAGTGTATAGAATGAGTTTTCGGGATGGACACAATAAGTTGACAAGTCGAGACGAAAACTGAAAGAAATTTGAACCTTAGATCGAATTACACAAAGTTCAGATTTCTTAAATTCTATACTTATCTCGAGTTGTCAACTTATTCCCACCGTGTACCTACGTAGGCTATATTTTGTATCCCGTCCCTGTGCCTGGGTTTATGTTGCTATGCTGGCTGACTCGTTTATATTTTGACATGTGTAAGTCACGAATTTTCACATCACATTGTTTACATCTAATTAAAAATACGACATTAGATTACTATCACTGTTTCATCAATATGCGTAACAAGAAGTGTAAATAACAAAAAAATATCATAATACATACCGCCTATAAATCGAAAATAGTAGAGGTTAAATCACAAGATTTCTTAACAATACATAATACCATAAATATACAAGATATACAAATCAAAGTTAATTCGTACAATGTGTGAGATTTTTGTATATATTAATGTAAATTACATTGATGATTTGTACAATGCAACCGACATCTAGTGTGACCTACGTCACAATGCACAATATTCAATCCAAAATTCATATTTATATGGACAATATTGCACCTGGATCTACGGATAGAAATTCGTGTAATGGATTGTATGCCATAATTAAGTAAACATTCAGCAGCGTTGCTGCTTGAGTATGATATCTTATTTAATAATAATTCTGATTGCCTGTAACATCGTCAACTTAAAACGTAAACGCTGTGTATTTTTTAACTTTTATCCGCCATTTTGTCTAAAATAGCCCGAAATTAAACATCTTATCGAAACGCAGGTGCATTTTAAACTGTACGCTTCGTCTGTGGACAGTGGGTTAGGTGGACGTCTTGTACAAGTTTCCTTATAATTCAACATACATGGAGCAGCGCACACTGGAACTCTATCAGCGACATCGATACTAATACATATATGTACCAGTGTGTAACCGCCATACGATAAATAAATTCAACATACATATTTATGTTTGGTATTGATCAACCTCATAATTTTCGTCCATTTCGAAACATAATTATACATTCTAGATTAGTATCCACTAATACGAGACAGCAGCAAAAATGTATGTTAAAATAAGGATAAAAATCCAAAACCCGTTCAGCCAGTTTACGTGTCGAGCTGACGACTTGACACTACATGCAAATATGCATCGTAATCTGAATTATGGTAATGGTAGTGCACGCATTATCAAATGCAATGAATACGTTTGTTCAAAGACAGGCTTTTAATTTAAATAAATATCACTGAAAAAAAAAACGAGCAGCAATTAAATTAAGTTGAAAGAAACTGGATGGCTCCAAACTTAAACTAAATTGTATGGGCTAGTCACAGTAACCTTATAACTCATCCCGAAGGAGTGTGTATCTATTTTTGGAGGGCGCGAGTTTCTTGAAGGTGGACTCCGGAGGTGAGGTCGCTTTCCCGTCGCTGCTGTCCGCTATTTGGTTAGGGTCCGGGCCGTAGTGGAATTCCCTGAAATTGTATAAGGAAAATATGTAATCTTTATCAACATGTACTCCTATTTCCTACTATTATATTGAATGTCATCGTTTTGAATAATAATAGTCCGTAAGCCCACTCCCAATACGCCTACGTCTCATGACAACACGATAAAATGCATGGCAGCAGGTCGAGATAGTTGTGCTGAGCTAGAATCAGAAGATTATCGCACCTAAAATTGGCTGAAAGTTTGAAAAATCCTTCACTTCCGGTCAAAATTGTAAGAGTAGTTTTATTTACGTCATGTGGCAACAGTACAAAGTTGGCCACCTTTGCAACCGTCTGTCAAGTACTTCCGGCCTTTTCAGCACTGACAGACTAAGGTTTACTCTCTCTACGATTAAAGGGCTAAATGATGCCACATGTCTCGTACTGTTGTCATATGACTTAAATATACATTACTCTTACAATTTTGACCGCAAGTGAAGTATTTTTGAATCTTTCGGCCAATTTTAGGTGCGATAATCTTCTGATTCTAGCTCAGCACAACTATCTCGACCTGCTGCCATGCATTTTATCGTGCTGTCATGAGACGTAGGCGTATTGGGAGTGGGCTTACGGATTATAAGTTCATAACTCATATCCCATTGATTGTTTCATTTAAACTGAAGTATGACGTTACGTATGGTATTCAAGTTAAAAATAAACCAGTTAATTGATAGTATCTGTGGTAAAACAAGATAAAACTTCTAGATGTGAACCTTATCTCTAGTAGCTAACCTACACTACCGGTCAAAAGTTTAAGTTCACTCTTTGTTTTAGGTACAAATGCGTACTTTTGGACAATAATTTTTTGCAGTTTGGAAGTCGAAATTTGTTTCCAACTGATCCGTTATTGTTTCCAGAGATTTGTTTGATTAGTCAGACACAATTCACGTACATTTCTAAACAACGCATTCCCTAAAATCTTATAGGAATGACGGCAAAGGATGGGCCATATATGGCCTTGCCACTTAAAACGTACAATGATCAGATACAATGTTGGTTTTTAGGGAATGAGTTGTTTAGAAATCTACGTAAATTGTGTCTGACTAATCAAACACATCTCTGTAAACAATAACGAATCAGTTGGAAACAATTTTCGACATCTGAACTGCAAAACATTATCGCACAAAAGTACAAATTTGTACCAAAAACAAAGGGTGAACTTAAACTTTTGACCGGTACTGTATCAAACGATGCGATCAACAAATACAGAGCAAAATAGACCTACTGTTAAATATGCTAAGATTCAAATTCGAACTCCATTCGGAAAAAACGCGCGGAATCCACTGTAAAAGTTAAAGTGATAAGTAGCTCAACCCTAAAATTGGTATACAAGAACATGTCAACAAAAGCCTTTCGATACACTATGTTTTATTTGTGGACGAATAATATATACGAAATATGCAGGTCATGAATACTGTCCGATTAAAATTCTGAATATTATTGATTGAATTCTGGGTTTTAAAAAAACCAAATCACCAGGTCTTCGATTTTGTTGAATAATAATTAAACCTCAATATGCTTATAGGTAACCGATATAGCCCTCCGAATCGCTAAACTTAAGTGTCAGTGGGCGGGGCACATTGCACGTAGAACCGATGGCCGTTGGGGCGGAAAGGTTCTCGAGTTGCGACCACGTACCGGAAGGCGCGGCGTGGGTAGGCCCCCACAAGGTGGACTGATGACCTGGTAAAGGTCGCGGGAGTCCGCTGGATGCGGGTGGCGCAGGACCGGCCATTGTGGCACTCTTTGGGGGAGGCCTATGTCCAGCAGTGGACGTCTTTCGGCTGATATGATGATGATGATGCTTATAGTCCAAAATTATCCTATTATTTTGATTACAACAGGTTTTGAACAAATATGTATTGAGTAAATATACATTAAGTATTGCTTCAAGATTGCATATGAATATTTTAACAAGTGTGTAGTGTTGTATTTATAGTCAATTCGAGCGGTCCAGGTATCGTTGGGGGATAGCGTGCAGGCAATTCTGCGTTAGCTTCAAGCCGAAAACGAGCAGTAAGAACAGTAGCTCTAGCATAAGTTTTATCGATACATACACGTTTTCAAACGCGTTTGCGTTTAGTTTCAATCTGAGGCTCTAGTATAAGTTTTATCGATACAATACGTATTCGAACGAGTTTGCCTTTAGTTTCAATTTGTATGGCAAAGCGCCTCTGGTGGTAACTATTAGGAACGACGCGTTGCCATACAAATTGAAACTAAATTCAAACGCGTTCGAAAACGTATATGTATTGATAAAACTTATACTAGAGCTACTGGTAACCGGCGATTCTTAGCAGCGACACAAAGGGGCGTTTTACGAACGTGCGACACTAGCCATCGATCACCTGTATCGATACTGTATAGGACTGGCTACACGCTCAATCATACTTGCGCAAATTCCAATTTGCACAAGCAAGCATGTGCGTTAAGACGGCAAAACGGGTAACCTATCGATGTTTCGAAAAACACTTATAACCCATATACTTTGTTTACCATACTTTTGAAATGCCGCTGGTTTGTTTTCCCACAATAACGTTTTCCCGAAACTCAATAACCAGAAGAACGATTGCCAACTTTATTATTTGACAACCGATTTGTTAATCACCTTTTCATCATTCCGATGCTACGTAAGATCGAAATCTCATTTTCCCTAATATCATTTTAGCGTCACAAAATCACATAATACCAACAAAAGTGCTGCACGAGTTTTTAAAAACTGGCCAAGTGCGTGTCGGACTCGCGCACGAAGGGTTCCGTACCATTATCTATAAAAACGGTAAAAAAATCACAAATTTAATTTTGTATTTGTTGATATTGCGGCAACAGAGGTACATCATCTGTGAAAATTTCAGCTGTCTTACTATCGCGGTTGTTGAGATACGGCCTGGTGACAGACAGACGGACGGACAGCGGAGTCTTAGTAGTAGTAGTAGTCCCGTTTTACTATTTGAATACGGAACCCTAAAAAGGCCAAAAAAAGAGGGGGAGGGGGCAAAGCCCTCCGCTAGGGGGGCTCGGGGGGGCGGAGCCCCCCGCAGCAAAGAAAAAACAATCGTAACAATTGTATTTATGGTAGGTTAGGTTATGGTTATCTTGTGTCCCTTAGAGCGGAAATAGGTGACGTCGACACGCTGGCGGTTAGGTTAGGTTAAAATAATAAGTATCTTATGTATATGTTCCAATAAATTATATTTAAATTAGTTTACTTATTTCTTTGAGAAATTTCACCTCGCTTAAATTTTTTTCCACCCGAAACCGAAACATTGATGAATCGCATCGACAATTTGACATGCTACACTTTCGATCTTTTGGTGTAGCGGGATAATAATATTTCGGACTTAAGGTGGTTCGATTGCCATACAAAACGTTATTTGACATTCGCAGGCTAACGGCGTGATATTTTAAGAAACTTATGTAACAAACTTTCATCAATTGGCTTTCCATTTGCGCCGAATTCCCCCTTTCCTAGAATAAACTTGTTTAAACTAGATTAATTTGAGAAAAATGGTTTTCCCAAAATATCACGTCCCAAACCAATTTCTCAAATTAATCTAGTTTGTACAAGTTTATTCTAGGAAAGGGGGAATTTGGCGCAAATGGGAAGCCAATTTATGAAAGTTTGTTACATAAGTTTCTTAAAATATCACGCCGTTAGCCTGCGAATGTCAAATAACGTTTTGTATGGCAATCGAACCACCTTAATACTTTTCGGCACCACAATCTAGTTGACTAATGATACTTCGGAATTTTAATAAGTGTATATTCGAATCATAAGCGAAACAAAACTGCAACGAACTGAGAATTGGGAAAATAATAATATGGGAAATGTAATTTCGGGCTAACAAAATTTTGGCAAAGTAAAAACAAGCGAAACGTTTTCGGGATTTTAATAATTGGAATATCAATTTTCGAGTTTATGATAGGTAACCCGGCAAAACGGTATACCGCACAAATGGCTACCACAAAACGCTAATTGGCACAAAGTAGATTTAAGATTTGCACAAATAAGCATGTGCGTTAAGACGGCAAAACGGTATACCGCACAAATGGCTACCACAAAACGCTAATTGGCACAAAGTAGATTTAAGATTTGCACAAATAAGCATGTGCGTTAAGACGGCAAAGCGGTATACCGCACAAATGGCTTGCACAAAAACGCTAATTGGCACAAAGTAGATTTAAGATTTGCACAAATAAGCATGTGCGTTAAGACGGCAAAGCGGTATACCGCACAAATGGCTTGCACAAAAACGCTAATTGGCACAAAGTAGATTTAAGATTTGCACAAATAAGCATGTGCGTTAAGACGGCAAAGCGGTATACCGCACAAATGGCTTGCACAAAAACGCTAATTGGCACAAACTAGATTTGCTGCATGCTGCGCCGACCGCATTAGGTGAACGACGAAGTGTAATTGCCGCTTTATTGAGCTTACTTTACTATGGGGCTAGTTCGATTTGTGTAAGATTGTCCCCTAATATTTATTATTTATTTATTTATTACACGGCATCATAGCTAACTCACCTGTGTAGCTTCCCAGAGTACAAGTCCTGTAGGAACTGGTGCAGTTTCCCCGGCTTGTCCATGTCGCTGTAGCTGGAGAAGAGGTACATGTGGCGGAAGGAGTCGATGGCGATCAGCGGCAAGTCGGAGGTGGACTTGCCGAGGTGGTGCAGCGGGTGCTCGAAGCGCACGCCATCCGCGGTCAGGAAGTTTATGTTCTCTGCAACATTATTTATTATTAGGAAAACCTCACACCATAGAATACTAGAGAGAGGACAAGCCGCCGGCGCGGCGGCCGCGTCGCAGTTGTTAGCTCAATGGGCATACTCTACCATACTGTGCACGCGTACTGCGAGCAAAGAATATTACGTTTCTTCCCAAAATGCCTGATATGATGCGCGTGTATTGTCCAATAGGAGCGTAGGTATACAAGTGTGTGTGCGTGCTTTGTCTTGTCAATTACTTGAGCTTTGTGTGGGTTAATCAACTTGCGACAGGCGTACTCAATACAAATCGGCCGGCATGTCCGATCTCTTTATATTCGTAGGTACATCTATGAGGAAATCCAACAGCTACAATCATAAATGTAAGATTTAAACATGTGATACAAGAAAGCCACTGGTTGTCGCCAGTAATAACATAATGATATAAAAAAAAATGGACAAAAACACTATACACTGCATCAGAAAAACCTTAGTGAATTTTCGTTTCATTTAATTTATTTATTCAGCTTACTTAAACTACACAATACATAATATAGGCAGACTATAAGGATAAACAAATTAGGTAATTAACCATATGTTGCTTTATAATATAAGTATAGGTATTACATTAAGTTAAAGGCAAGGTAAATAGTAGTAATAAAACTAAGAAAAAACATAATTAAAATATTGAAATATTGAAACACAATGCAGTCGGTGTAAGGCACGTTCACTTAAAGAAACACTCTGTCAGCATATAAGAACCTTGTTATGTTTATACACTCCGTTTTCGGCACTTAGTAAAACTCGGATAGTTGCCTATTTTCTTAAAAAAAGATATTTAGTCCGTCAGTTAGAATATCAAAAAATAGGGGACACGTATTTTTTTTGTCAATCATACTAAAATTATGAAGATTTTTAACCCTTCGAAAAAAATCGTTGCCGTAAAAGCTCAGCAACACAATAGTAGTTTATGTGACTGTACATAATGAAGGGCATTAAACACGAGTGTGGGCTCGCCTTCGGCTCGTTTCATAATAACATCACACGAGTGTTTTAATGCCTAATTATGTACAGTTACATACACTGCTTTATCTATCCACATATCATAAGCCTCCATGATGCATTCAGGAGCCGCATATTAAGACCGGCATCTGTCATAGTTTTTTTTTTAATTCAGTGAAACTAGAGTCAGCTCTATCATCGCTCGATATCTTACTTACGTGCGGACATTTGTCAAAGGGTATAGCTGTGTTTGTATGGCGAAACTGCCTTTGACGAGAAAATGGTTTTCCTTATGCTCGGATAATTATCTTTATATACGTTGTAATTTCACCAAATATCAGCCCCAAAATCGTCGTGATTTTTGAGATAATTAAAAAAAAAAGGAAAATCGTTTTATTTATTATTTACTAAACTAGGGGCCCGATTTTTTTGAAATTTGTATATATTATGAAGATAATAGAGGAGTTTTTATAAAAAAAAATTACGTTGAAATTTTATATTTAAGTTAAAAAAAAAAGATTTTTAATATTTCAAAAAAACATTTTTTTACTTGCAAGGTGGCTACACCTTCCAATATTGGATATTTTATAAACCATTTAATACTCTACCACATATATTTTTTCCAAAAAATATCACTCAGATCAACAGGTTAAAAAAAGCGAATTTGTAAATACATAGGTTTCCCTTTACTAGGTAGGGTAGACACAACACTCTTTATGTACTAAGTCATTGGAAATATAATATTAAAGTCCTATAAATCTTTGTTGTTTAGACAAATACAAATCGTTTATTTGTTAGACTCTGACATAATATATATATATATTAAAAAAAAATATAAATAATGGAAATAGATTTTGGGTCAGTGAGGGCAGCTACCAGCTCCCGTGTTGCTAGGCGAATAATGGTCTTAGGAGACCTTCCTTCGATTTCATATTAATGAAGATTGGCGTGTACAGATTTTGGAAAAAACATACAGGGTGCGAGAAAATGGTAATTTTTGACAAACTTTTTTTTGATGCTAATCGATCCCGTTCCAGTCGACCCATCATAGTATATATCATATTAGTATATCGTCGGGTGACAAGCAAAAGTCACTACCAAAACTGTCACTGCTCTTCAAAACCTCGTATCTCGGTACGTAGTCGATATCGAGATACGACCTTTGATTTAAGTACGTATTTGTTACTTAGTGAGTTTTGCTTGTCACCCGACGATATATTAACTTCCATTGAGTTACGCTCGTCCTTGCTAGACGTCAGCGCTGTCAGCAAGTCGGTCTAGCATAATTGTATACGTGTAATGTAAACATTTCATTGTTTGTATGTAGGTACACAATAAAGGTTAGAAAACAAAAGTGTATTGTTTATGCATAACTGTAACGAAGTGGTGCTTTAAAACGATTTACAACAAATAATTGGTTGTTTCTAAAGTAATTGGATGTTACGTTCGATAAAGTCCGATAGATTGGCACCTAACAGGAAATATAATTTCGCGGTTTTGTTAACACTTCTTAAAATTAATGCAAGCTTAAATAATTTTATGTTTATTTACACTGATGATGATGGTAAATAAACATATTCATATTCATTTATTTCATGCGTAATCAGATACATTAATTTACATAGATGTTGGTTGCAAAGTAAGAGGCACTGATACCCCAGTAGGGAATTGCAAATATCTTACAAACTAAATTCACATTTCATTTCATCATAACCTATTGACGCTTGCAACTCCAGTAGTGCATGTGCGTTGCTGACCCAATAAAGGTCAGTCATAAAAAACCGGCTAAGTGCTAGTTGGACTCGCGCACGAAGGGTTCCGTACCATTATCTATAAAAAACGGCAAAAAAACACGTTTGATGTAGGGGAACCCCCTTAAATATTTATTTTATTCTGTTTTTGTATTTGTTGTTATAGCGGCAACAAAAATACATCATCTGTGAAAATTTCAACTATTACGGTTCATGAGATACAGCCTGGTGACAGACGGACTGACAGACAGACAGACGGACAGCGGAGTCTTAGTAATAGGGTCCCGTTGGGTACAGAACCCTAAAAATAAGTATTTAGTAAATCAGCATTATGTGCTAAGTGAAAAGTGTACATACGTTTTTCAGCCTCCAAATCTCTCATAATGATTTCCTTATACTTTTTCACACTCTCCGTGTCAGTGGGATGATGGAACAGGATCAGGAACGGCAGCCCTTCCTCGGTGAGCTCCTCTGCATTCTCAAAGGTGATCTCCCGGACCAGAGGGATGCACTTCTCTTGCACCCACTTGTACAGTTCGTCAAAGTCTTTGGGGGAACCTTTGTAGGTTTCATCGGGCTCTTCAGACCTCTTCCTGTCAGTTCTGAAGACTACTATAGGCTGGCCTGGAAAAAAATATATATTTACTAATTGTTTTATGGGTCGATCAACTTCTGGTTTTTGTACCATAAAGCCTCTGCTAGACGGTCGCCAACACCTCCGACCGGACGACCTTGGTCCGCACCGACCGTGTAGACAGTTGTTTGGAGCTAAATTTCATACTACAGAGGTCGGTGCCGACCAAGGTCGCTCGGTCGGAGGGGCGTGTTGGCGACCGTCAGATTCAGATTCAGATTCAGAACTTTATTGATAAAATGTCATATTTTACAGGTCAATATCATGCATGTCAAATACATTTTAAAATTTCTTATTGTCTAGATGTTATAACATCTATCTATCTACTAACATATACCTATCGTTATTGAACAATTTTGAAAGTGTTGTTGATTTATGAGTGGGTCAATGATATATTGGTCATAAAGTCGTCTAGCAGGGGCTTAAGCCAGGTGAGTGGTAACAGTATCTTTGAAAAGTTGTTACAACAAAACAAGACATACTCCCAAGGTGTCTCAAAACTGTTGTAATGTGTGACCAAAGCGACATCATCATTCATTTTATTTTATTGCATGCACCACGTTACACTATAATAGTTGATACATGGCATACATGCATACATGGCTGTATTTAAATTAATAAATATTCCTGGACACTTTTTACACAAATCGAACTAGCCCCGTAGTACGCTCAATAAGGCTTGTGTTATGGACACGTTTTGGATAATACTCGACAATATATTTAATGGATATAAATACTTAAATAAATAGAAAACAGCCAGGACTCACAAAAAAATATTCATGCTCATCACACAAATATTTGCCCTTACCGGGATTCGAACCCAGGACCTTCAGCTTTGTCGGCAGGGTCACAACCCACTAGCTAGGCTATTAACCGGTCAGGTTTAATATTAAACACTTTGCATCAAATAAAAACATCTCCAGACACGAATTGTTTGTAATAATTTAAGTAAAGTAGTACTTCATTGAGGATGAGCTCATTTACCAGTAGATCCTTCAGCTTCAAGTGGTGAATTAGAAGAGAGAAATACAATGAGTCACAATACCACAATGTTTCTTATCTACTTAATTTACAGACAATAAAAAGGTTTGCTGCAAAACTTACAATGCATGAGATAAGATAATGCCAGTCTTTTGTTTGTATACTTAAGTACTGAATCTTGTAGGAAGTATTGAGATAAACACGTTCGTGCCGTATTGAAAATATCCGATTATAATATATTATATTAACATGCATAATAAGGTGCATTGTTCAGTCAAAGATAAGTATGGTTGTGATTACTTTACGTGTACGACTTTTTATAAAACTGTCGTGTGATATGATACCGTAAAACCCGTTTCAGAAGATTCTGACGAGACCATGCAAAGAACGCTTGCTAAGCGAGAAAGCGAAATTATGTGGAAGTTATGGAACACCAATAAGTGCGAGTAAACAAATGAATTTAACAAATCACTACCATTGCAACTTCAATCAAAATAAAACTTCGGAGTAGTAATAATGAGTGAATGAACTCTAGGTGTAGTACTACCCAGATTATAACTAGATTTAAGAACAAATTAGTCATTGCTGGCTGCAATCCTTGCCTCTGCTCTGCCTATTAGTGCCTATACAAATGTACAGGCAGAAGTGTAGCTGGAATCGCGTTCCCTTGCGTATTAGTTGTACGGACGGGATGATTAGTTCCCATTCCCAATTTTTTTCCCATTTCCCATTCTTAAATAAATAAGTCAATAATATTGTACGAAGGTGCAAGGTGGGTTACAGATGTTAAGCGTACAGGTGTTAAACCTGCATCACACTGGCGCGGCCTGCGGTGGCGGACCATAGTAAATTTGACAGCTAATGACAAGTTTTCTATTGTCCGCCGCGGCCAGGCCGCGCCAGTCTGTGAGGGGCCTTAAGCGGGACCGCGAGTCAGCTTAAACGTGAAAAAATGTATAAAATCATGCTTTAAGTTGCAGAGACCGGTATAAAAAAGGCGTATTATGGTACGAGAAGTAGTGTCATAAGCTCATAAGGTACAAATTTTGGTATCGGATGAATTCACTTGGCTTACGTAAAGCTAAGCTAATTTAGCCCGGTAGCCATCCGCCACCCCCTGGAGGGTAGGCAGGGGGGGCATTCAAAGTTACAGACCGCCGCGCTTCAGAAAAAAAATCATATCAGCTTCTATTTACGTAACACCTCGAGTGTGGTATCATCTTCTGATAAATCGGGCATGAGGAATTCATTTTTAAGACGTTCAATGTATAGTTTCATAGAAAAAAAGGAAAATATTGACGAAAATATCAAAATCTGTTTGCCAAATTCTAAGGACTTTCAGACTTTGCGGCAAAACTGGAAAAGATACGCTAAAGTAATGTATAACACAAATGATAGGTTTTTTATTTTAAGACACGAGCAAAATTGGGAAAATTGTGCTCAAAAAACCAACAACGCAAAGCGAGTTTTCCCTACAAGATTAATTTTATCGAAATTACTTTTTTTCAGAAACCAGCACGAACTTTTAGTATGTTGTTAAACATGTTATGTGCACCGCAAAACTGCAGAGAGACAGTCTCTAAAGTGTCTAGTTCACCAGTAAAGACATAATTTTCATTGTCATAATATATAAAAACGCGTGTTATATGATGTAAAAGTTAAACAAATATGCTATAATTCTTGCCAACATTAGGATTCCATATATCCATAAATTTAAGAGGCAAAATAGTAGAGAAGAAAAGTGTAAAGCCCCCCGCTCCCACTGTTTGAAATGTCTAAATTAAACCCAAACTATGTACTTTCTGAATGCAATGTGATACCATATGAAAGCTAATAAAATATGCTATATAAATCGTTCTAGCATTATAATCCAATATATGCGTTAAATAATACAATATTAACTCATACAATATCATAAAAAAGAAGAGGAATCTAGTGTTATATTCCACAGCCGTCTTCGCATCCAAATCTTCCTATTCTTCTTCTAATTCCTCTAATTCTCATAGAGACCGCTCTGATGATAGATATTTGTATTTAATCCAATATATTGATACTCAGAGCAATTTCAATTCCAGAAAATCGAATGTTAGCAGGCTTTTCACATTTCTTCTCTACAATTTTGCAAATACCTCCTAAATTTATGGATATTTGGAATCACAATGTTGGCAAGAATTATAGCACATTTGTTTAGCTTTTACATGATATGACACACATTAATATATATTACATGGTTCAGGTAATATACCCACTTTTCAAAAAGCCTCCGCGGCAATTAATATTATGTCTTTACTGATGAACTAGATACTTTAGAGACTGTCTCTCTGCAGTTTTGCGGTGCACATAACATGTTTAACAACATACAAAAAGTTGGTGCTGGTTTCTGGAAAATAGTAATTGCGAT
The DNA here is from genome assembly GCA_963854355.1 of Epinotia brunnichana. NCBI lineage: Eukaryota > Metazoa > Arthropoda > Insecta > Lepidoptera > Tortricidae > Epinotia > Epinotia brunnichana. The sequence goes on along the minus strand of OY977943.1, from coordinate 21,981,227 downwards.
AAAATTAATCTTGTAGGGATAACTCGCTTTGCGTTGTTGGTTTTTTGAGCACAATTTTGACAATTTTGCTCGTGTCTTAAAATAAAAAACCAAAATGTTAAGCTGAAATGCTAGATATCATTTGTGTCATACATTACTTTCGTGTATCTTTTCTAGTATTGCCGCAAAGTCGGAAAGTCCTTAGATTTTTGCAAACTGATTTTGATATGTTCGTCAATATTTTCCTTTTTTTTCTATGAAACTATACCTTGAATGTCTCAAAAATGAATTCCTCATGCCCGATTTATCAGAAAATGATACCACACTCGAGATTTTACGTAAATAGAAGCTGATATGATTTTTTTTCTGAAGCGCGGCGGCGTGTAACTTTGAATGCCCCCCCTGCCCCTCCAGGAGGTGGCGGACGGCTACCGGGCAAAATTAGCTTATAGTCTAAGCATTTTACGGTCCGGTCGTATGGCGAAATGGAAATAATTTATAATAGCAGTTTTTTTTTGCGTAACAGATAAATCATAATTATAGTAATTACTTCGAGACTAAATCCAACAAAATATTAGGTATTTAGATATTTTAATAAATTTTTAAAAATTAATAAATTCCTGAAAAATTGTTAAAAAATGTTAATAACCTTTTTTTTCTGTATTATGATAAATTAATATTTGCGGCGTAATATTGATGATAAATCGCGCAAAAAATGTTCCCGATTATTACCTTTATATTCAGTTAGACACCATTTTTTTTTCTATTACCATATTTTCGTGTCAAAAAATAATAATAGACTGTAGGTTCCTTCATTCCTTGGTGTATGTAGTGGACACAAACATTACAAACCAATCACACACTAAACAACAACGGAAGGTGGATTTTAGGGGGTTAATATTATTTAACAATTTCAAAAAATGCAAATTGATCAGTAAGTTTTGGGATTTTCATCATCGACACTCTTTCATTGCATGATGTACGAATCGACTGATAAAATACTTTGCAACTAATGTTTTTACAAACACCTGTTAAAGTAGGTTTAAAAGTGCCGCGCGCGAGCCGCAGAGCAAACGTGATTGGCCGATTGCATGCAGCGGGGCACCGCGCCGTCCGCCATATAAATATGTCTAAGTAGGCACTGCACGAACCGGCGCGCCGCGATTTGAGAGTTTAGCGACACGATCTAACGCTTACGATCAATTATCAGTTGTTTATAATAGTTAAAATTCAATTAAGTTGTGAATCAAAAGATTAAAAAAACCGTCATATATTGAAATTATAATTCTATGTTTTTAAAATACCTACCGTAGACCGTACAAAAGTACCTACTTAGGTAGGTTTTGATACAGATTTTTTTTAGGGTTCACTTAACAAAATATGTACCTAGTTATAGCCTCAGATCATAGAAAGAAGATCTGAGGTTGAAGATGAGTCTTGTTGTTTCATTGTAGTTTTATCAATGAAATAGTGTCGTAGTGCCGGTTAGTGACCAGCTAGTTTAGTGTGCGGGTTTCCGATCTCCTTTTTGGGCAAATATGCTTTCGTATGTCCGGCTGTTCAGCTGTTCCCTCTATAGGTCACATCTCTCAACTGATTCTCGTGAAATTTTGTGTGCGAGTTCGATATTGAGCGGGCAAAAATGATTTCGTATGTCCGGCTGTCCAGCTGTTGCCTCTATAGGTCGCATCTCTCAACCGATTCTCGTGAAATTCTGTGAGTGAGTTAAAAATTAATGGGCAAAAATTTCCCCAGGTTTCCAAACTTTCACTTTAGTCGTATTAGTAAGAAAATAAATTCAATATTTAAAAAAGCAAAAATAATTACTTCCTTAAAAATGCTAATTTGTAATTGAATGGTTTTTTTTCTTAATAATCACTCCAAGTAAATTTGTTCCTTTTTAGTTAACTAAAAAAAAGTGTACATAACGTAGGGTAGACCAGGGGCAATTGAAACCATTTGCCTTTACAGCATATAACCGTTATATTTTTATGAGTAGAAAGATGAACGCCCAAAATTTTTCAAGGTTAGTTATCTGGTTCCTAAATAAAATGTATTTTGTTACTCTATAATCCATAGTTTTCTGTCAATAATACGAGTATAATACAGAGAATGGGGCAGTATGGTTCAATTGGCCTCACATGACTGTCGACGACTGACTGTGTCTGCGTGTTTGTTTTTACCATTGTCTTGTGTAAAATATTAAAGTACAGTATTTACATACATACATACTGGGAATACTGTCAATTGAAACACTATGTGAGGTCAATTGAAACACTCTAATATCTTCGGCACAATGAAAGTAGGGTAAACTGGGTACGGTTGAAACAACGCAAATATCTCGCGAACCGTTGGTGGGACGGCGAGGGGTCCAAGGGGGGAAAGAAGCGGACGATCGGTTTGTACACGAAAAACATCGTGACGTTGCTTCCCGCGCGCTTAATTTGTTTGTAGAAAACCCTATTGTGTTTTGATCCCCAAAAGTAAGTGTTTTCACTCGTAGAGTTTTTCAATTATTCTGGTTTCTATTTAAGTGAGAGTATTGAGTGTGTGTTTATGTTTGAAGTGAAGCTTGTGGATCATCTCAGCATATCTAGTTTTACTGTATCATTATACTCATTATTACTACAACGGCTTTTTCCGAAAGTAGGAGGTGGGGACGGTTGAAACAGAGTGATTTTCTTGTATTTTTGACATTGACTAATGAAAGTCAAAGTAAGTTTTCTATTAGTTTATTTACATATTCTTTTCAGGGTGTTCTCTTCTGTACAGGGTGGGCCATACATTTTTGCAAATGGCAACACTGAATATCTTTTATAATAATAAATTATATATTTTTTGAGTGGAGGGAAATTTGACATTAATTTATGCAGTGTTATTTGCAATAAAGCGTTTTACTGATCAACAACGAGCTTTTTGTGTAAAACAGTTTTATAAAAACAACAAATTGTATGTAACTGTTCGCCGCCTATTTAGGAGGAAGCCCGGATCTCACTCCCGCCGATTTCATCGTGCGGGGATATTTATAAAGTCCAGTTCTTAGTTAAAAAACCCGAAGAAAATATCCAAACTCAAGCAAAACATCCGCGATGAGATAGTCGAGATCCCTCGCAGCATGTGTCAGCGAGTTTCCTAAAATCTGCCTAGTCGTTTGCAGGAGTGCCAGTGACGAGATGGGGGTCATCTCAAAGATAAATTATATTCAAGAAATAAATTGCATTAGATGTTAGTCACAAACATTTAATGATCAGGAAATTGACTTTCATGGTTTTATTTTCATCAGTTTCAAAAGTGCAAGAATTTTTGGCCCATCCTGTATTTTAATTACTTAATATAGTCTTGTTACGTTTAAAATGCAAACAGTTTATTTTCGTTTTGGTTTAGTTAACTTACTTAAATAAGGTGAAAAATGACTGATAATACACGTAGAGTTTAACTTGTAAGCGCAAAAACGCTAGCTGATTATAAACCTATCCTAAATTATACGTTATCTCATAAAAAATACGAATAAAACACATAAAAGTATTATTTTTTGTCACTGTTTCAACTGGCCCCGGGATGGGGATACTTGAAACAAATCGTTTTTTTTTTTTCAATTTGAGCTACTACTAAAACACCTTGATCCAAAATTGGATTGCAAGATACAAGATATTTATTCATAAAAGCCAATGTATTACAAGTCAGTAAGTACATAATGAATAGTATTATTTTTTAATTAAATTAGGATCTCAAATAAGGTCGCCTATATAGCTTTACATTTACATGTCTGAGTCTTACAGGAAATTTCAATTTAAAAATTAGTTACTAAGGTGTAACCCTTTTATTAGGACCCAAGCTCAAGACCCTGAAAATCTGTTTTTCTATTGGCCCACCGTAACATTTACTTTACGATTCGATAACACGTTTGTTGAGCTTCAATCACCAACGGGAATGGATGCAGAGCTGGTATTTTTGACGGAGGGAACAGGCAAGACTTTATAACGATGTATTTTGGTACGGCTATCACGACATTTGTATGGGCGTTTATTTATTAATATACGATTGAAATAAAAATGTGTCTTTCATAACAATGGTTAGCAATATAGGGTACGAGTTTCGTGTTCAACTAATGAAGTGAGTTCAATTAATAGTTTACGAAAGACCGCCAAAAAACGTTCATGTTGACATTTGTATGGCGACATTCGTACGGCTATTTTGTCCATACAAATGTCGAACGCAGCATACAAATGTCAATTCAAAACTAAATAAAAAATAATCGTTTAAATGACCAATAATATTTCTATATTTTTATTAGTTTAATTGTTATAATAAATTTTGGGAGATATTGTACCTACTGAAATGATTATTTAAAAAGGTCTTTATTGGTACCACTTGCCGACATTTGTATGGCAGAATTTACATTTGTATGGCATAATCGACATTTGTATGGCAGAATCGACATTTGTATGACAGAATCGACATTTGTATGACACTATATAGACTTTTGTTTGGGGCTGTCGACATTTGTATGGCGCTGACGACATTTGTATGGCCCGTTTTTTTGGTGGTGCCTCTTGCACAATATTTTTTCTTTTTAAAAACCCTACCTCACGTTGTTGATACGAATCTAATATTCCAAGAAAAATAAAAAAACCATACAAATGTCGAAAAAACGTACTCTTCAAAAATTGACCCAGGCCATCTTTTGAAGCAACAGTAGTACATTTATTTTTCAGTACACTCAGTTAAAGTTGGTTAAAGTTAGTTAATTTTGTAACAGTATTACTTAAAATTTTATTACACGTCGATAAAAAAAAACCGGCCAAGTGCGAGTCGGACTCGCGCACGAAGGGTTCCGTACCATTATCTATAAAAAACTATTTTATTCTGTGTTTTTAGTATTTGTTGTTATAGCGGCAGCAGAAATACATCATCTGTGAAAATTTCAGCTGGAACTATCAAGGTATCAGTGAGATACAGCCTGGTGACAGACAGACGGACGGACGGACGTACGTTCCCGTTTTACTTTTTGAGTAGGGAACCCTAAGAAGCAAAACTACGGACGATATTCAGTACTACCCAGTCAACTCTACTTATATCTTTTTTAGGGTTCCGCACCTCGAAAGAAAAACGGAACCCTTATAGGATCACTTTGTTGTCCGTCCGTCCGTCCGTATGTCAATACCCTTTTTCTCAGGAACGCGTGGAGGTATCAAGCTAGGTATTAAATAGGTATTAGATATTATCAAGGTATTAAATAGTCAAGCCTACTGTTCCTTGGAGCTGTGAAAGAATCAAACTTCTAACCTAACGCAATCAAAAGACACAACCATTTATGCCGCAAATTTTCGAAACTCGCAAGGGAATCAAAACCTACAGGGTACTTCCCGTGAACTCAGAATCTTGAAATTTGATACGAAGCAACGCCTTATGGCACAAATAAAGGAAAAATTGCGAAAACCATAAATCCCATAAAAAACATTCCATGTAAACAATAGGCCAAGTCTCGAAACAACTTTACTGCATTTACTAATTTTTGCATAGATACCTAAAACGTATGTAAGTGTGATTGCCAAGTCACAAAATTTTATTTAGTAATCAAATAAAGATTAATAAGAATGTCTGACTTGGCTCTACGAAATATCTCACCACTTTTTACTGTGAAAGAGTTTCGAGGCTTGGCCTATTTTTTACATGGAATGTTTTTTATGGGATCTCATTTCTTTTGTTAGACTTTGTATGGGAATGTTATTTTACCAACCGCAAATAATCGTATGTAGGTATTTGTATAGGATTACAAACTTACTTATGCAGCTTGTATATCTCTGAAACGTGACTGAAATTGCAATATTTTTAGGTTTCTTATGAGTTATTAGGCTAAAAACTAATAATGTTTGAAATATGGAGCTTGTGGGTCTGCTAGAAGTACCTCAGAATTAGCGTGATCATTATCAGTGAGTATGTCAGTGACAAAACTAACGAACTTTGACGGACAATAGTTCTTAAACTAAAAGTTAAAATTGAATGTTATTGATATTGTATGTTAGCCATATTATGCCCTACATGTTCCTGAAATTTCAGGGTTCTAGCTTTAGCCAGCACAAAATTACAGGATGTTGAAAATGGCCTGAATGGCTTCGACAAAAGGATGGTACGGCCGTGCCTCTTTGTTTTGCTCGACTTGGCGGGGGAACTGCCGTGCCCCCAGATTTTTAGTTACATGTTATGCCATGCAATAGGGCCGAGTGGAGAAAAATGCGGGATGCCTTTGCCCAGCAGTGGCTTCCTGTTTCCCAAACAGGCTAAGAAAAAAAAATATTTCTACGGAACCCTCGGTGCGCGAGTCCAACTCGCACTTGGCCTGTTTTTATTTTTTTTCATGACTACCATAGCATACAATGAGCTCATCAAAAGTTCGCAGGCATATCATAAACATTTATCAATTTATGAGCATCTGAACATCTCGATAAAAACACGGGTGTAAAAAAAAGTATACGACTTTAGTTTCCTTTGTTGCTGCTACCTTATACATTTAGTTTAACCAAATAGTTTTAATACAATTATAACAATATAGATTTGCACAAAACAAGCATAATCATGTTTCATAAAAAGTGCTTGTTTCAACTATAACAATGTTTCAATCATAACCATTCCGTGTACCGATCCCGTGACAAAACGTGTTGTAAACGTCGCTACTAACCATTTGTTTTATTGTATACAAGAACCTTCTCCAGAATGTATTAAATACTTTTCTGAAAACCGCATCAAAATTGGTTCAACCTAACGCGAGATAATCTCGGACAACGTACATACATACATACAAACATACGGGTCAAACTGAGAACCTCCTTTTTTTACAATGACACGCAGCGTGCAGATTTCTAAAAAACCTTCATATTTCCATAATTTATAAACTAGGTCAAAAACTACACAAACAATAGTGAACATTAATAGAACAAACATGTGCATCGAATGCAGAACCTCCTTCTATTAAGTCGGTTACTTTTGGTGACGATTAAAACGCGAGGACGATTGAAACGTTTAAATCGTCCACAAGCAAGTTGTTTCTACCGTCCCCACACCACGTTTTTAACTTCAAGGTCAAATATTACATATAAAAAAAAACTCAAACGCTGATCAACGGCCATTATAAACACTCGTTTATTCCCAGCTATAGCACCAAATTAATTTGATCAGTCAAAATACAAGAGTAAAGTACTTTTTGTTATAAAAAAATATCCACAGCACAAATACTTACTTTTTACCGTGAAAAACTGGTTTGGCTCGTGTACACTCCGGTATCGCACCATCACTCGAGCGCTACTGGCCAAGCTACTGCTCATACATGGCCAACCGTGTGTTCCGAGTGTTGCGTCAGTTGCGTAGGTATTATAGTTTTCGAAAAAATTTCCTTGTTTCAATCATGACGTGTTTCAATTGTCCGTGGTCTACCCTAAGTTATTGAATAATTTCAATTACGAAATAATGTAATTCAGATTACAAATTACGAAGTAGTCATGTATGCAATTACACGTGTAATTCATTACCTACTCGTAATTGAATTAAATATAATACAATTTGTATTTCAATTTCAAACGTAGATTAGTTACGCCCAACACTGCCGTTTACCTAAGCCATTTTTATGGCGTGAATCGTCGCATTCATACTAGCGCATCGTAGAAAACGATACAAATTATCTGTGTAGGTAGGTTTTGTGTCTTGGGGCCCGGGCAGTGCGACCTTGAATGTCAAGACACTCGTTGCGTGCCGACGCTGCGAGCGAATGTGATCCTTAACACAAGCGGAAAGAGTTCAAGTTCAGTTGTAGAATCAAACAGGACTATTCAAATGTGTTTTATGCTTTACATAAAGCTTTTTTTTGTTGGATTTATGTACTAGTTTAATAATCTATATTATTAAGTTAAATTTAGACACAATTTGTCTCTATAAATATTTTTACCGATATTTTATTGGAGTAAATGTAATTATATGCAATTCTAAACAAAAATCAAAACGATTTTTAGAAAAATAGGTTCATACATTCTTTTTATGAGAATCAAATCAAAGTACTAGTTATTACTATTTTTTTCTACGAACTTATGGCACCTGTCACCCAAGCCATGAAATTTGTTAAATTAATGGCTTTACGTGTAAAAAAATAGTCGGATTTCACTTTTTACAGGTTAAAGACAATAATACTGTCGTGTTGACGATTAAAAACAGCTATTACTATTTTTAGTTAAAAAAATCGGCGTTTTTTTGACACTATTTTTTTATACCTACTTCCGGGTCGAAAGTTTGTTGGATTCGTATCTTAGAATATGTATTTATGACGGAGAAAAAAAAAACCTGGCTATTATGAATTAATGTTTTGCTAAACCGTAAAATGCTTAGACTATTAGCTTTACGTATATGACATCTGCGCCAAGTGAATTCATGCGATACCAAAATTTGCACCTCCCATACATTGGGTGACACTACTTTCCGTACTATTACGCGAGAAATTGTATTAAACGTGACCGTATTAAGCGGATTCAACTAGACATGATTAAACAACAAATAGATGACGATGACGATTTTATAGTCTTTTTATACTAAATAAACTATAAAATAAAACATTCGTTTCTACTTTTAAAGTATGCAATGTATGATTAATAGGCCAATCAAATTAGAATTTTTCGAAGAATTAATTTCCTTAAAGCTGGAAGTTGTTTTAATACCTTCATTTGGTCCTAAATACGTGTAATCTGAGTTTGTCCGATCCAAGGAGGTGTGCAGAAATTTTTGCTCTTTTTTCCTGTAGCACAAAAACGGTACTTCGGACAGAAAATGTATTTTAATCAATATTAAAGAGGGTCAAATTCTGTGTTGAATGAATATCTAAAACTTCAAATTCGGTTCAGTGGTATAGTCGAAATCAAAGGTTAGAAACTGGGAAAATTTTGTCGTTTAGGACAACTTCCATTTTGCGACTTTTGAAGACCGAAATATCTTTGAAAAATAAATACCTGCTGAAAATCCATAAAATAAAAATATTAGAAAATAAAATTTCACATTATATACATTAACCTTCTTTAATATTGAATAGAATACATTATCTATCCGTCATACTGTTTTTGTGCAAATGCATAAAACTGAAAAAAGAGCAAACATTTGGCGGTTATTGGGCTCCCAAAAGTTATGCACACCTCCTGGGATGGTGTAAACTCGGATTACATGCATGTAGGACCCAATGAAGGTATTAAAACGATTTCCAGCTTTATGGGAATTAATTCCTCAAAACGTATTTTTTGGATCTAATTTGCTTGGCCTATAACTCATTTCCTGTACCAGATAACTAATGTATCTCTGCTTCATAGTTGACTAGTAGAGAATATCTTTTGGCAATAAACCAGCTTTTGTACCTTATTGTTCTGAGCAATGAAGTTTAAATAAACGAGACAAACAGTACAGAGTAACAGTAACACTGGCGATCAAATGTTAGATGACGTTCTAACTAAGAAATGAAAGGTCAATTTGAATGACAACCCTATCACTGTACTCGTAACTCTTGAAATTCTAACTTCGAAACGCCGCGATAGTGAAATTTGATTTTTTTAACAGTGATAGACCTAGTTAAGAGCAATCTTTCGGTGCTGGTCACGTCGCACTTTTGAGTTTTTTTGAGGGAAAAAAATAAAAACCAAAATCTGAAAAAACATTAATAGCTCGGTAATCATAGGTCATCATCATCATATCAGCCGAAAGACGTCCACTTGTGGACAAAGGCCTCCCCCAAAGAGTTTCAAAGTGACCGGTCCTGCGCCACCCGCATCCGCACCCATGATGACCTGGTAAAGGTCGCGGGAGCCCTCCCGCGACCTTTACCAGGTCGTCAGTCCACCTTGTGGGAGGCCTACCGACGCCGCGCCTTCCGGTACGTGGTCGCCACTCGAGAACCTTTCCGCCCCAACGGCCATCAGTTCTGCGTGCAATGTGCCCACTGCCACTTAAGTTTAGCGATTCCGAATTGCTAAACCATAGGTGAAATTCCAAAAATAAGAAAGAGAATGTATGCGCCAAAAAATCCTTTATCAAACTGTATTGATCATAAAGAAATAATATACGCCTAAATATTTATTTAACCATTTCATCAAGTCAAGGTTACGAAATATAAAATATTTTTTATAAAAAAAGTATCTGAAATAGACTTGTGGGTGTTATAGGCTTGCGTTTAAAATGCATTCGTTAATCGGTTTATGCGACAAACAGCATGGGGAAATTTTTTGAGTCATATTGAACACTGTGCATTGACTCGTACCCATAACACAAGCCCTATTGAGCTTATCTTATCTTATCTTATCTAGGTGAGGGCCCTTTCGGATGCACTTCGACCCAGTGGGATCTTTTGTGCATTTGCTCTCTCCTTTATACCTGCTCCCAGGCTTGCTCCATCATTTCTACAAAGCGGATTATGCAGTTCGCCGGGAGCACCTTGAATTCCTTTGGTTGCGGGTAACCGTTACCAAAGTAGTTCATTCTTTGTCTGGCAAGGGCATGACATTCACACAATAAGTGTTCCATAGTCTCATCCTCCTCGCCACACATTCTACAGTCTAAACTATCAGATAGTCCCATCTTGGCCAAGAGATCCTTGACCCCGAAGTGACCAGTGAACACCCCAGATATAATTCTGAGTTGCTTCCTACTGGATTTCCAGAGTTTTCTGGTCCAGCCCGAGTCCACTCCTTCTATGAAGAGCTTAGAGTGCCTTAAGCCAGCCTCATTCCTCCACTCGTGTTGGTGTTTGGTTTTGGCATAGGCTTTAAAGGCCGATATTATGGTCCCCTGCGAGAGTCCCACAAATGGTTCTGGACCTACAAAGTGATTTGTAGAGCCCCCTCTTGCAAGCTCATCTGATCTTTCGTTGCCGATGAAGCCCTTGTGCCCTGGTATCCAAACTAGTTGCACCTTATTGTGCCTTCCAAGTCTGTTTAGTGCTTGGACACCATTATAAATTAGTCTAGAGTCCACTTTGTCCACTATTGAGCTTACCTTGGGGCTAGTTTGATTTGTGTAAGAATGTCCCCTAATATTATTAATATTTATTTATTAGCTATGTACCCCATCTGTGGATGTGAGTTTATCGAAATCCTGAAAATTTACAAATATTACCTGGAGGATGCATTTGTTGTGACGCATCTCCAAATCCAGCATGGAACAGACACTCATCCTTAAGACTTGCCGCAACCTTCCTGAGGACCTCATACTCCTCTTGGTCTCTACGATCCATGTAACCGATGATGTGTCGTTTATCCTCGCTGAGATCATGAAGCTCTTTGATGGAACTGAACATGATGACAGGGTCAGTCAGCTGCTTTTTGATGAAATCCGAGAATGCTTCTACTGATCGCTGACCTAGAATGGAGAATATAAGTGTGAAAATTAAAATTTATTATAATCAAATTGATCTTGTTACCAAAGTGCCAATAGCAAGTCAATATACATTATATGAACTTTATGCGCTTTTAACTATGTGCGTCCAAACAATTTTGATATATGAGGTTCTATGGGATAAAATGGAAAAGGGAACGAGTACACCGAGGGGGGTGATCAACCTGCTCCATTATTGGTATGGAAAGCAAACCAATCAGGTGAGGTGGGCAGGAGCGCTCTCGGATGTGTACAGGTTGGAGTGCGGAGTGAGACAAGGTGGTCTCACCTCACCCCGCTTGTTCAACTTGTACATGGACGAGTTGATTGACAGGCTCAGCAGCACAGGTATCGACAAACACTAAAATAACATTTAGTGCTAATAGTATAAACATAGCTTGAAATAAACAAATAATTATATCTACTTCTGTAGAATCAAACTTTGTACAAGGATAATTTTCGATAAAAATCAATTAAAAGCATAATGATCAATTGACACACAACATCAAACCTTTTGAATATTATATGGAAAAGATTGCTAGCATACTCTGCTGATATAAGTATCTATGCAGTGACATAATCTACATAAAAAACTATACATTGATGTAATTTGATGTTTTTCTTCTTCAAATTATCTTAACTATTCAATGCATTTGTAAAGTGACTCTATATCACTGTATAAATTACCTCTGTACTCTTTTTTGGCAGGCAATCCATTCCGGAAAAGTTTTAATGTAGGGTACTTAGTTATATGGAACCGGGTTGCTACCGCTCCCTCCTTGTCGCAGTCTATTTTGCCCATGACTACCTTCCCGGTGTCATACCCTGCTTTGGTGACTTCATCAGCAGCATCATCAAATATGGGCATCAGCATGTTGCTGAATCTGCACCATTCCGCATAGAAATTTATAAATACCACCTCATTGGATGCTAAAACATAAAACAATGTTAAATTTCAAGAAAGTCTTTACATATATGCGTTTAGTGAAGTATTAGCCCATACAAATAGGTAACTTATCATTATCACATCATCATGCTTAAAATATTTGACACAACTTTATTTAAAAATATACAAGAAACCAAAAAGTAAATGACTATTAGCTTTTGTAACATTTTCCAAACTTTTAAGTGCAACTTAAAATAATATAAAAAGAATTCACATGACAAGTACCTACTTTTAAATTTATTAAATGATTGCATAATACATTGCTTTTTAATACAAATCTCAACAGGGAAATTTTATTATCGAGTAATAAATAGTAGTTATAACAGGCCGGTAAGTACTAGAAAACCAAAACAGACTCCTACTTTTTTTGCAGTATCTAATATACGCAAATACCAATAATTCCATCTCATTACAAATTACAAGCTATAATGCGACATTCATAATTTTTAATTATGTTTACTCAACTGATATTTGAGTCGCCACGGCATAAGATATGAGGGAAAAAAACTCACCTAATACCATATCCAAGTTACTTTGCGTAATCTGTACTGCACCGCTATCGGTTGGGTTGTAAAAACAGTGGCAAATCTAAAACATAACAATGTGTAACGATGACATACCAATTACTTAAAGTATTAAAACCATAAAATCAACAATTATACCGTGGCCTGTTGACGAAATGGCAGAAACGTACGAAGTATTAGTACGTTTTTCCTTAAGAATTTTATAACTTACCAACACTAGAATACATCCTAGAAATTTGTAACTAAATAAATTTAAACCCCATCTACTCATTTTAGAACTATTTTTTGAAGTTAGTCTCCAATTTCCAGAATAATATTCAGTGCAGAATTCTATCCCGACCCGACAGCGTTGGCGGTGTCAAACCCCTTCGCCCCGGTTGGTTGGCAGCTTGAGCGAAACGTCATTAACTCCTAGTCTATCTTGTCTACGGCAAGTCTACGGTTTGATTCGATAAATGTAGTTCACACGATTGCAGTAAGGCGGTTCAAAGCATTTATAAAAAAAAATATTAAGTTCACATTTGCATTAAAAATATTTAAAGTTACCATGCAAACTTCCACCGAAAATTGATTTGAACAAGATCTAGTAAGTAAGTAGTTTTTTTTTAATACGTCATAAATCGTAAACAGCAATTTATATCTAGCAGTTAGGTTGGTGGCTTGACTCCGCTGTGTTGTGGGGCTTGACCCAGCTGAGGCTCCGTTTTACTTGGTTTTACTAAGGAGCTGCTTATTATGGTGGGTTACACGCGTGTTGCACGTTTGGTTCGTTTAAAATTTTAAATCACAAAGTATGAAAGGTTTGATAAGTTTCTACAGAATGACAGCTGCCGGCGCCATATTTAACGTTGATCGGTCTGTAATCGTAAGTCGGTGCAACTCGCCCTTAGGCTGCTGGATTGCGCAAGCCCTCTTGCACAAACTTGCTACTTAGGGACGAATGCTTTATGTCAATCCTGTTACCTAAATCGGCAAACAAACAACTAGCTGTCTCACTCTAAAAGATAGTTGCCATACATCGGTGTATGTATACTTATGGTGTATTAACGCCGGTAGTTGGGTTTTGTCCAACTACCCGCGAGTTAGTCTGTAATAAGAGATTAAACTGTTAATGTGCACTCCGTCGTTTAATTATCGTTGATGGGTTGTTTTCAAAGAAAGTGTACAGTCGCCATCACATACATCGGAGCAAACAAGGAGCTCACAAACATCGGAACACACCTCTATTTTCAAGGCATTAGGGTGCATGTGCCGATATTTTTGAACACCTATAGTGTACCGATGTATGTGATGGCTACTGTACCCTAGTTAAGGTAAAATTAAGAAACATTAACTTTGTCAGGCGAGTCACGAAAATTAGCTGTATAAATGTATGGCAAATTTTCGTGACTCACCTGAAAAAGTTAACGTTTCTTAATTTTACCAGGGTACACTTTATTTGAAAACAACCCTGATAGCCTAAACACCACAATACAATACCTACGCATCATTACCAAATCTACACTATGGTTTACGACCGCCTTAGCCTAGTTGGTAGTGACCTTGCCTACGAAGCAAGAGGTCCTGGCTTCGAATCCCGGTAAGGACATTTATTTGTGTGATGAGCACGAATATTTATATATCTTCAGCGCAACGAGGGATTCAAGAGTTTGCGCCCATGACGGAAATAATTTTGCTACAGAGTGACACATATGATGAAAATTAAAATCCCTCATTTGAGGGCAACAATGACTCTTTTCTGAATAGCAGTATCGGGGAAGAAATATATAACTTTGATCCCACATTTGAGGGCAATAATTACACTTTCCTGAATAGTTAGCAGGTGTGAAAAGAGTATTTGTATTGTACTGTTCCTTTGGAGGGTCGGTACTAAAATATAACCCCACGCCAAAGTACCTTGGAGTGACCCTTGATCGCAGTCTCACTAATGCACCACACATAAGCAAGATGGGGAAGAAGCTACAAACACGAAACAACATCCTGCACAAACTTGTTGGCACCACATGGGGAGCAAACAGTGATGTGCTTCGCACCTCTGCTCTCAGTCTGGTTTACTCGACAGCAGAATACTGCGCACCTATCTGGCTAAACAGTGCGCACGCAAAGCAAGTGGATGTCCAGCTCAATCAAGCTATGAGATACATATCTGGGACTATCAAGAGCACACCCGTGAAGTGGCTCCCAACCCTTTGCCACATATGTCCACCTCACTTGAGAAGACAGCAAGGGCTGGTTCGTGAGACACGTAAAATCTTGGCCCGCCCTGATCTGCCTGCCAATGCCGAGTTTGTAAACCCTCCGGCACACCGACTGAAGTCTCGACACCCTCCCTACCAGACTGCAAGAAGCCTCATGGACACGAACTTTGACACAACCGCAAAATGGGAAATGGAATGGATAGACAATCCTCCCAAAAGCATGGGTGTCACAATCAACCCAACAGTGAAAGTGACCTTCTCATTGCCTCGAAAATAATGGTGCCAGCTGGACAGGTTGAGAACTGGCTGCGGGCGCTCACGTGCATTCCTATACACGTGCGGTTGGATAGAGTCTCCGAGGTGCGATTGTGGGGCCGTGGTGCAAGACATTGAGCATATCATCAAGACCTGCCCGCTCAGTAAATACGACGGTAATCCGGCAGACTTGTTCACCCTCGACAGTGACGTAATCCTATGGATGCAAAATTTGAAAATTCTTTTATAGTATACGACTGATTAAATGCCATACGATTAAATAAATAAAAAATAAACTGTACCTACGCGAGGCTGGGCTATATGTACGTTTTACTCGTCAGTCGTCACACACGCATAAATAATACACACGTTTGCTCTTACCGGTCGAATCCCTGACGGTTAGTGTTATAGGTTGGTGAGCGAAAGGGCGAAAGTAAATGTTTTATTTAGTATTTTGTAAAGTTCGATATATGTATTTTAAGGCAGGATATTGCCTCAAAAATGCATCGGAATTTCGGAGATTTAGCAGGGGTAAGAGAGATTTTGAATGCATGTAGTCTGAGTCTTAGTCGCCTCTGATATTAATAAAACTACATTTGAATGTTGTAAATGGTCAAAAATGTATTGTTGATATATTTATTATACAAGTCATTAAATTATATAAAAATTAAAACTAAAGCAGCTGCTAAGTATATACCTAAACCTATGAGATATAATTCATCAGTTCTTACATATTCAAAATGTTTTTTGTTTCTGCAAAATAATAAGCTGCATTTTACTCTGTGTGCATATAAAAATTAACTATATAGTCATATATTCAAATACGTATTGTTGATAGATGAATTATATTATATAAATCATATGCAAACTAAAACTAAAGCAGCCAGTACATTTAAAAATCTATGAGATATTAAAAAAAAATTACAAGTTTAGTTCAGTAAACATAATCAAAAAGTTAGCTGTATCTGAGTTTTCCATGTGCATATAAAAATAAAAGCAGTTCCTAGCCAGCCGCATAAATTTTCCTTACTGGATCGATCTTAACGCGATTTCCACAAAATGGACATATCTATTTATTAGTTTTATTACACATATTTATGGAAATGGTTTCGGATGGAATGTTATTGTATAAGTACTGTAAATTTGAGTTAAGCCAGAGCAGGTCACTAACTCACTACTATTGTTATTTTTCAAAATAATTGTACATAATGGACCTAAATTGGAAAAACCAAATAGGAGAGAATTGCAATGATGAGGTTCATATAATCCTATATACTCATAGTTTTAAGTGCACTTGCCACATCCAGTAAAACACATTGTTATATCATAATGAACAAAAATATTACAATAAATCTTAATTCACTACATACTATCTAATATATAAGTTTATACTTATGGACGGTACATTCCTGTGGAGGTAAAACAGTAACACATTATTTTTACCATCTAGGAGGCAGAAATAAAATTTACTTGATTTGTATGTTTGAACACTGAACATAACATTTACATATCAGGTCCATTACTAGTTTAATAAATCCTTATAACTAAGCCAGTGTTAATGCACTCTTGGGTACTTATATAGTAACAAGATGTGGACTTCAGTATTACAACATACTTAATATTAAAGTTGTTTAATGATAAATCTTATCATTGTTGCGCCTGAAGAAATCACCAACAGATCAATTTTGAAAAATCTCACCCATATAATGCTTACTTCTTTCAAAATCAATTTTTAGAAGTGCGACATTATGGAATCGACAATTACAAAAATAAAAAAAATGGTAAACAGAAATTTACAAGGCACTCAGAAGTTTTAACTAAGAACTAATTGTTTCAATAAGACAATAGCTCCTAGAAGCACTGCATACACAGGCTTGATGGTATCACTTCCACTCTGTAACAGAAAAAAGGAATGTGTTTTAGTAAATTGTCTGAAAGCATATTCTTGTGAAAGCTGTTTAAAAAATAAAAGATTAAAATGTCTTCTGCAGGACATGATTTTCATAAGAAGGATGCTGTGATAGAAACAAATCTTTGAAATTGTTTAGTGTATAAAATGTGACCAAACATGGACCATAGTGGTTACAGACAGGGAGGAATGGAGAAGACTGGGGGAGGCCTTTGCCAGTAGGCACACAGAAATGTAATATTTTGTGGTTACTGTAGTTTTAAGTATTTTATTGTAATTTTCTGAAAAGAGGCTATAAATAAATAGAAAATTTATAAAATTGAACAACACACCCATGACCCAGTTAATGTTTGTTTTAGTTAGGCATTACAAGGAAGTCAAATGAAGTACCGTAACTTACTTAGATGCTATAAATAAATAAAAAAATTATAAAATTGAACAACACACCCATGACCCAGTTAATGTTTGTTTTAGTTAGGTATGTAAGCATTACAAGGAAGTCAAATGAAGTACTGTAACTTCGGGTTACATTAACCCAATAGAGGGTTACTTTGGCCCGCATAAAAACCACACATAGCAATGTCAAATAATAAAAGTACCAACATGAGCTATTATCTGATACTAAAAATAAGGTGATTGGAATTCTTAAACTTATTAAAAAGCGGAGGACCAAGTAATTTGCGAAAGCCAAAGTTACCCTCCAGGGCCAAAGTACCCCGGGTTTATGGTACTAACTAAAAAGGGTCTCTAAATTTTATAGTTAGATTAAAATAGTTCCTATTGGAATCCCTGGATTTCAATAAATGTGTAGCTTCCATGTTTTCATTATTCTGCTAAACTCATTTCTACTACTAGGTGGGTCTGTGGCACCATTTTACATGTAAGTTGACCTGTGGTGACAAACTTAAGGAGGTACATGGTACAAGGTGATAAACACTGAAAATGAGTATGGTGTAGTCACTTACTATAATGTAGTAATTGCATCTGTCTCCCTGACAACAATCAGAACATTCCCAATCCTGGTACCATATGTGAGTGCAGGTGGGCATGTATCGCTGTCTGGTGGCTGCGCATTCAGCCTTGCTTGAACAAGTCTTCGATATGTAGTACTGCTTCTTGGCTCCTTGAGACCAATAAGGCGGACTACCCCATTTGATTTTAGTCAAGCAAACATCTTCATAATCTCGACAAGTCATAATGGTTTTCACGCATTTCTCATTGTTGTCTTCCTGGTTTTCACATACATAACATTCCAGTCCGTATACTGTAAATAAATAATGATAAAGTATAACCGAACTTTTTTCTTCTGTGATGTAAACATGATGTTTAGTAGTAGATCTTACCTACGATAACTGAAATAACCAACACAGAAATTACTACAATGACATTATGCGAAATCATATTGCTCACTTATACTACAATTTCATTGATAAAACAATATTTTATTTTAAAAATTCATGCCACACCCGAAACGGAATATAGGCGTCCGCGACCCGTTGTAAGTTTGACAGGACAGCAACGACATTGTTTGTTCATTACAATTGTCAAATGAAATCTTTGTCGAACGTTTTAAACCATTACTCGAATAAACTTTATGACCTGTTTACACCTAGGTAAGTGATGTGGGACAGTGGGAGTGATTACTGCTAGTGGTTAGTGTTCCTACGAATAATATTGCGTTAACCAACATAACTGTAACTAATGTTGTCAAAAATTACAAATATCAGCTAATAGGTACCTACAATACGCATTTCTTCAAAACTTACTTAATTTTACGACGTAATCATTTAGACACTACTCTACTCGCAGTATCACTGGACTCGCTAATCAAAATTTAAACAGGTCTTTAGTGAAGGTCGTGGAGCATTTGCGGGGAGTGGGGGAATATTTTGACATTGACATATTATATTATATTCATTTCTGTAACTTTGGCAAGCTAGATTTTCCAGTGCATTTTCAATTTATTAAATAAATAAATCTACCAAAGAAAACAAAGCTCTATTGAAAGTAAAGTAATTACGTTGTTCGTTATATCTCATGGAAGGAATTTTATGGAAATGGACAAATTATTGGAACGGTAATAATCAGTTCGATATGCATTCGCATTCCAAAACAAGAATATCAAACATATGTGTGCAGAAATGTAAATGAATTTTGTTATTGTTAATATTCTACAGGTTGGCAAACGAGGTGGTTTATCTTGGACAATGGTATTCTGTCGTATTATAAGTCGCAGGAGGAAGTGAACCAAGGATGCAAAGGTTCAGTGAAAGTATCAGTATGCCAAATAAATGGTGAGTTGGAAACAACAGCAGCTGGGTTAACCCTTTTACACGTACCTCTCAAAAGTCTGAACCCTGCTGTTCCATTACTTTTGTTCATTTATTTTTTATTCCTTCGAGTATATTAATATTTCAAGAGTACTTGGGAAAGAAATGAGTACTTTATTTTTTTTGTATGAATTATACCTTACGCTTAGTGTAATTAGGTCAGTTACTTATCTTTAAATGTCTAATAAATTTTCCTGGGCTGATGCATTTGTTTAATGATGGTGTAATTATTGACTTCTCATATTTAAGTATACTTGTTTAATAACACTGTATTTATTAAATTTCAGTGAACCATATAGATTCAACGCGAATGGACCTGGTCATACCAGGCCAGCAGCACATGTATCTGAGAGCTCCGTCCCCACAGGACCGGCAGAAGTGGCTTGTTGCATTAGGCAGTGCCAAAGCCTGTGTTGATTCAAAGGGTGATTCTAAAGGTAAAGTGTAAATCACTTTATTGTATAGTTTTATCTATTTCCCCCATCACTAGATTCGAACATAATTTAAACTTATACAATAAATACATTTTTTTGTAACAGCAACATCATGCTTAAAACTGAAAATAATACAATAAGTACAATAACATATAATAGCTAGGTTACCAATTGTAAATCTTTCTTAAATGATGCTTTAACCAATTAAAAATTAAAAAAAACAGTACAACATAGTGTTAAGGACCTTTGTTACTAATACAATATGGACATTACAGAAAAAAAAAATGATTGAAGGTTGACTGAAACACTACATTCAGAAACGGCGTGGGCAGTTGGTTCTAAATATTAGTTTTGAAATTGGATGTGTATTTTTGTAGATTACACCCTTGTAGGGTACACTCAGCATCAAATACTTTGTAGCAACTAAAGTAGTCAAATAGTTTGGTACAGTCGCCATCACATACGTAGGTACACTATAGGTGTTCAAAAATATCGGCACATGCACCCTAATGCCTTGAAAATAGAGGTGTGTTCCGATGTTTGTGACGTGCTTGTTTGCTCCGATGTATGTGATGGCGACTGTACACCATATATTAAGTATGATGTACTGAACTATTTGGCCACTTTGACTGCTACAGAGTATTTGATGCTGAGTGTACATACACATTATAACTTAACAATATTAGTATACATATAGCTAGCCTCCTTATGCCCATGGGCCTACTGAAAGGACTAACTTGCTTAAAGGAATTAAAATAGTTTTCAATTAGACTAGAATTTGCTTTGGTCATTTTTTGAAACAAGAAATTTATCTCTAATTTCACCAGTTGATCCAAAGGGTCTAGCCGCAATCCTATAGTGAAACTGCCC
This sequence comes from Epinotia brunnichana, assembly GCA_963854355.1. Taxonomy (NCBI): domain Eukaryota; kingdom Metazoa; phylum Arthropoda; class Insecta; order Lepidoptera; family Tortricidae; genus Epinotia; species Epinotia brunnichana. Next base: position 21,960,391 of record OY977943.1, on the reverse strand, counting down.
CTGGCTGAAATGTATACCTTTCTTAGAAGCGTTAATTGGTCTTATTATAAGATATCATTTTACAATATTTCAAGCCTGGAATCCCCTTGGTTTGGATAAAAAAAAAAAAAAACTTTTTTAATTTTTCTAAGCTAAACTAATGGTTAGATTTCTTTGAAATTCGGATTATACATGGCACTAATAGCAATACATTAAAAAAAAAATCAAGGTTCTAACTTATTTACAAAGGCCTAAAAACTTTTTTTTTTGTTTTAATATTTTTTTTTTATTTACAAGAGGGCGACAACCTCAATTTTTAGGTATTTAATGCACAATATAATATTATATGAAATATTTTTTTTTCATAAAAATCTATTTGTGGCAACAAGGTAAAAATGTCTTACTAATGCAGGCCATTCGACTTAAGGCGTTTGTAGGTTTAACTAAGTTTTTTTTAATGCAGTATTGCGTATGTCATAATAGGAATGTTTACGTAGTAGTTGTTTACGTACAGCAATAGTAGATTACATACCGAAAAATGAGGTTGTCGCCCTCTTGTAAATAAAAAAAAAATATTAAAACAAAAAAAAAAGTTTTTAGGCCTTTGTAAATAAGTTAGAACCTTGATTTTTTTTTTAATGTATTGCTATTAGTGCCATGTATAATCCGAATTTCAAAGAAATCTAACCATTAGTTTAGCTTAGAAAAATTAAAAAAGATTTTTTTTTTTATCCAAACCAAGGGGATTCCAGGCTTGAAATATTGTAAAATGATATCTTATAATAAGGCCAATTAACGCTTCTAAGAAAGGTATACATTTCAGCCAGGGGCAGTTTCACTATAGGATTGCGGCTAGACCCTTTCAATGCTATTTGTATATTTGTATTGTATGGCCTTAGGAGGATAGATAATTAAATGTATGACCAATCAAATTTTCAGGAGTTGAAGACCCAAATTCTCTGGGCCACAAGAAATCAGAGTTGCGTTTGTACTGCGACTTGCTGATGCAGCAGGTACATGTAGTGAAGAGTGCAGCCATTACTGAGGGTGGCCCTGAAGTGCAGGTAATAATATTATACGCGGTACGCACAGAAACTTATATATGGCGGCACGTAACTAGAACATGCGCTGTAGTCGATTTTCGGATGTAATTTGAGGGGCGGCACGGTTTGCTATCTGAGCATGCGCACTAGGGATCCTGATTGACGCCATGTTGCTACTTTCGTGCCGGCAACTATTGGACAGTCGCCATCACATACATCGGTACACTATAGGTGTTCAAAAATATTATCGGCACATGCACCCTAATGCCTTGAAAATGGAGGTGTTCCGATGTTTGTGACGTGCTTGTTTGCTCCGATGTATGTGATGGCGACTGTATGTTTTAGAAAGAAAGAAAGAAAACATTTATTCGTGGACAAAACAATGGGTGTAAAAAATAAAACACAGAACGTAAAAATAGCAGGGTCCACGAAAAGGCCCCGACTCAGCATGGTGCTAACCTAGAAGGCCAGCGCTGGTCTTCCGTCGGAACCTTTACGTGAGTTACCTCCTCTCTGCTGTTTAAACTATTGCCAAAGTTTTTATTATAACCCTAAAATATGAGACTAGAATTGTCTCTGTAGACCCAATAGTTTCCGAGATAAATCTTTTCAAAGTTTATCATTTTTCGAACTTCGCAACACTAGCACACTCCATCGGGGGAACTTTATCCCGCTAGAGCTAGTTCGAGTGACGTCTAAAAAATTGCGAAGTTTGAAAAAATTATGAATTTTGAAAAGCTTTATCTTAGAAACTGTTGGGTCTACAGAGACAACATTTCATTTTTTTAAGTGGGAAATTTTATGATTTATTTCGCTAGAAAATGTTTTTTTAAGCGACACGTGTTTTTTTATTTTTCCCTAAATTGTAATTTTCATTCAGAAATATCAAATTGAAAAGTAGCGAATGATGACGTCAAAGTTACGACTCTGTATGGCAGCTTGCACAACTTTCATATGACAGTCGTAGTATTGACGTCACACCACATTTATACAATATCGCGATTTTCTTAAAAACGGGTGAGAAATGAAATCTGAAAACTACTTTATTACGTTCAGGTAACATAATTACCGAAATGGTTTTCGAATTAGGCATCATTACATATTTTGAAATGTTGTCAATTCTAGTCTCATATTGTAGCAAATTTAGTCTTCTTCTGACTTCCTGAGAAGAACGTCCTGAGAAGGTACTTTCAAAATCTAGTCCTTTAGGGTTTCCGCGGTGTTTTCGATTTTTGGCAAAGTTGCGTTTGGCGCTCGAGGTCACAAACTTGGAGTAATCATTGGGCCAACATCATAAGAACAAGTCTGCAAAAAATCAGAACTACCGGATTTGACGCAAAGTACTCCGTACTTTCAGGCGACAAGATTACTGGATTAATAAGCCCGAATATTAAAATGTGATAGTTTCAGCATTTTATTTAAGAGTCCGCAGTAAGCTAGGCCGAATTTCACCTTCCCATACAAACGGAGTTACGCTCTCATTTTAAAACTACGAGTTGGATTGTAACGATACTTTGCGTATATATACAATGGCATGAGGATATCTATGTCTGAAAGTAGTTTATATGGCTCCAGTTTATAAAAAAACTACAGCAAAAACCAGTTTTGTATGAAAAACTTAAATTCGCTGTTTTTTTCCTATGGTATCTGAAGCCATATAAACTAATTTCAGACATAGATATACCTCATGTCATTGTATTTGCAAAGTTTCGTTACAATCCAACACGTAGTTTTAAAATCTACATTTGTATTGAGAATCGAGCTTACTGCGGACTCTTAATAGACTTAACTATTTGTTTCAGACCCTTGAAGACGCCTCAAGCCTCTTGTCCGCTACCTGTGACACCTTCATCAGAACTCTGGAAGATATCATGAAACTAACCAGTGGCCCTTCAACGCCCATGACAGCACCTTATGAAATGCCTATACCTAATCTCACTATGCATAAGAATGGACCAAGCAAATCACAAGTGTCTGTTAAAACACCTAGACAAAGTTTAACCAGGTCTGTATCACAAGAAAATAGATGAAATGGATTTTATGTGTAAACTTATTCGATACAAAAAAAAGTATATAAGGACAATTGATGACATCATATTTACATACATATTACGAAAATTAACTAATACCATGGTAGCTTTCATTGTAGATGGATCCCTTGTGTAAAGAAATATTTTTATAAATTGTGATGAATTGCTTTAACAATGTAAGTATTAATTTCCAAACATTCCCTTGTATGAAACATGCAGATATGAGATATTATCTAACCGCGATTACAAAAGGATTGGAGGTTTTGCCATATATATACGTAAGTTTATATGCTCTGACAGCTATCCCATTCCATAACTCATGGCGGTTGAATAATACCCATTTAGTGCAGATTAAAAAATAATTTCGTAGTGATTGTATTCATAACGTAGGATAGAATGTATGTACTTAGAATAAAATGTGTCTTACTTTTGTGAGACTTGGTTCCAGGACTATTAATGTTATTGTCACTGAAGTCAAATTCCAAGATTAATTATAATAAATATCACAAACAAGCATTATAGATTTTTACTATTTGGAGCTAAAGTATGGTCGAGTCGTTATTTTATTTTTTGTTTTAATTTGCTATTGGGAAAGCAATGAACTATGTTCTCTTTTTTCGATGGATAGAATATGCCACATGTGCATAAATATACTTCTGTGATAACTGTAAGTATAACTTGCTTTAAGTTCTCAACACCAGCTATCATAATAAATAATAATGATATCATCATAGTACACATTTGTATGGACATTACAATAGAAATTCTATGCATATTATTGTTGGGCTCTAATAGAGCATTATTAATGATGTTATTCAAATGGACTTGCTATTGCATTTTTTTTTGTTTGTTTTTATACTTATTATTGTACCTACACATTGGATTGCTGTGATGTGAATGATCTGTCATTTAGGTAACATGGTCTGTGTATGTTAATTATTATAGATAATATATTATCAAACTAAATTTTAAGTAAATTGAGAATGTAATATAATAAAACGAAAACTTGAAACTAAAAACAGTTTTAATCATAATCTTACGCAAGCACAACTTGATCATCAGAACAATATTTTGAGCAATCACCAACTGGGCACTCCAAACCTCAAAACATTCTTTTCTTGGGCGTCTAGCTCCATTCCAACTTTCTTTCTCATGTAGAAAATAGTGCAGTCCCTATTTGTGCACAACACTTCTTCATGGAGACTCCCCTGACATCTTTGGCACTCTGTCCAAAGACTTGAAAACTTGCCTTGAAGTTGTCGCAGTTTAAATATTTCACTAATATAAAGTTGCCCTTCTTTGGGCGTACAATGACTGCACAGGGCAGATTTTGAATCATTGGGCATAACAGTTTTACACCCTATGCATTTCTCTCTCTTCTTAGTGAATGCTGCTAATGCACCGACTTTGGATGTCACCATAGATTTAGTTCTGGTATGTTCGCCCCTAAGAAGCAAAGATTCAGCTTTTTCTCCAAGAATGGGCTCAAAAATCCTTAGCAATGGCTTTGAGAGTTGATTTTCCATGTAGTAATTAAAATCTATAGGTATACTGTTTTCCAGAACAAATATGGGATCTTCAGCTTTCATATATGCTGGAGTGTTTTTGGCAGCGCAACAGAGTACGTAAGGCACACGGTCACCGAGTTTTGGGGCGGTGCCGGGGTCACGCTTTCTCATTTTGTTCGCCAACTCTACATGAGCTTGTTTAGCGGCATAATCATTTTTCGTCAGTTCCTTTGTAATCACAAGTTGTGAGATATCTATGCGGTTACAAAGCAGATCTGCTATAATTTGTTTGGCATAGTTGACTGCTCCATCTGGGTCTCTGTCAATCAGTAATTTTTGAAGGCATGTGTTCATCATGTTTGAAACAAGTGGACAGGTGTCTCTTCTCACTGTTTCAATACCTTTGCAGTCCATTTTATCATATTTATCAGGTCTTGTGAAATAAAGACCAGCATATCTTTTCTTGTTAATAAGCAAATATGGATAGTACACTTTTTCAAATTCAAGTTTGATTGGCTTAACAAATTGTGCTGTGACAAACTCTGCAGCTTCACTGCCTAGCTGCATACTCTCTTCCAGAGTTTTCACACCAAACTTCACCATAACAGAATCTGTGTCTCCATAGATGACTACTGCATCTTCCTTGTAGCCATTTGCTTTTGTATATTTCTTCTCAACTTCTGATTTTGTGAATTCTATCATGGCCCGTCCGTAAGCAGTTACACTGCCTGATATCTCTAAACAAGGCAGCTTACCAACCTGTGCCCCTGTGAAGCCATACACAGAATTAGCACTTATTTTTAGAGCTAACTGTCTGCCATCCAGTACAGATCTTTTGAAAGGATCTTTTTCATTTTTCAGATCTGCCTTTGCTTTTTTTCTAGCACCTAGCAAGGATTCCAATATTTGTGGCAATAGACCCTTCCTCACATTTGCTTTAACAAACGTATTTTTAGATGGTGTTGTTGTAATATCATCAGCACTCAGATTTAATTCCTTCAATGCATTTGGTGGCACCAAGGTGGTGTAGCACAAGTTATGAGCCATCATTATGCTGGGATATAGAGATGCAAAATCCAAAGTTGAAATAGGATCAGCATAATATCCTTTTTTCGGTTCAATAACTGTTGCTCCTTCAAATTGATCATCTGAGCCTTGTCCATGGTAAGCAGGCATAAGATACCCAGCATCTTTAGCTTTTCGGAGAAGCTGACTGACCACTTTAATCTGTTGCCCTCTAGTGAGCAAGCATAATAAGGGGACACCTGTCACTCTGGCCATTTCCATGTGATTTATTATGCACATTAATTTGTTAAGGAGTTTCAAAGGCAAGTATGCATCCTTAAGACAGTACATGGCCAGTCTCCTCCTGGTTTGTTCATTCTCATTTTGTAAATCACTGATGATACTGTGATGTACATCTTCCTTCTGTTCTTGCAAGAAGTGATAACTCACAGCATTAAGTGTGTATGACCTCAATTTGTAATCCCTCACAAGTACAAGCAACAAGTCAAACGGGACCCTGCCCTCAAAATTAATACTTTTGTTTTCTCTGCGCCCCATTTGTTTTGATTGGAGTATTGAATCTTTAATTACAGATCTAACATTTTTGATTCTACCTAAAAAGTCGAAATTTTCGACTTTCAAGTGCTTTGCTCGGTTGATGAGGTATGGCCAATCAAAATTGCTGATGTTGTACCCTGTGATTATATCTGGGTCAAGTTCTCTGAAGAAATCAGACCATCTTGCAAGCATTTCAGCCTCAGACTGAAAACTGAGTACTTGAGATCCAACAATCGGGGCACAAGTGTTAAGTGTAAACACATTTCTGAGATATGGTTCAAGTTCTCCCTGCCTTATAACCATTGAAGCTATTTGAATCACTGGATCATGATTAGGTTCCGGAAATACTCCTTTTCTTCCTGCACATTCAATGTCGAAACTTAATATTCTAAATGGAGCAACTTTGGACCACTCTCCTTCAGGCTGATGAGCAATAAAAGCATTCCATGCAACATCAACTTCAATTTGACATCTAGATTCCGGTTTTAGTTTTGTATCTTGAGTTCTCATTGCCCATTTTTCAGCCGAAAGTTCAATCCAACTGCACCCTACGACAGAGGTGTCAACCATGAAGCGAATATCAAAATCAATATTAGTTTCGTAAAACCCAGGGTCCATCAAGCCAAATGAAGGAGGTTGTCTATCCAATATTCGCTTTGCTGCGGCAATCAGTTTAGGCACTGCAACAGAAACTCTTGCAAATGTTATGTCAATGTCTCCTTTATAGTGCAACAATGATCGAGCTTTAATCAAGCGTATTTCTAAAACAGCTTCTTTAATATTATCCTTATTTGACCGTAAGTCTTCTAAGAGGGCTTTGTTCAGATTGGTTTTCATGCTGTGACAAGATGATTCCGTAAAATTCAAAGGCACTGTTACATAAAAGTATGGTGTAAATCCATGAAGATGACAGCATACTGAGTTACCATCCATGGTTATGCCATACATTCGCATGATGGGGACTGGGCCCAACTGAGACCCAGGCATGCCTGGGATGGGCTGCCCTACATAGTGATCTATGTCCAACTGCTGAAAAACTAACTTATCATGATTGGGATCCATAGGCTGCGGAGGCGGTCGCGACCATTTGACATTTGTCGATTGATTTTCTGGCCCTTCACCAATGACTTCTGGCGAGTCAAAGTCATGGCTATCCATGCCTGCCAGTTGGTCCTCGAAGCTACAAGGAGGCTCATTGTCCTCGTCATCGTCGTTAGATTTGAACCTCTTTATAGGTGGTTTACTAAACGGTTTTCTTTTGTCCATTTGATAACTACGTCGCGAATTCCTAAAACAAAAAGTTAACGGTTAACAATAGAATTAAATACCTGCCTTCTTGTCCTAGTATACTGTTATTAAATTACCTGGCGTAGAAATAACTTCAAGAGCTTCTTATTAATTTTAGAATGACGCTTGGCGAATGATGGGCGCGAATGGCGATATTCTCCTCAGTCCTCTTCAGTGCTGCCAACTTGAACTTGCAAGAAAAAAGGAGATTGTAATGATAAAATCCAGGATACAGTAAAAAAATCAAGGAGATGAAAAATTAATACCTTTTATGCTCGTAAGTACACTCGCGTTAGTGTTAGGATTTAGGAAAGCAGTCAATCACACATCAAATCAGAGCGCCTACCGCGAAAGGCATTCGAAGTTTTCCCTCTCTGTCATACCTGTGAGATCGTACGCAAGTGCGAAAGAGAGGGAAAACTTCGAATGCCGTTCGCGGTAGGCGCTCTGATTTGATGTGTGATTAACTGCTTTCCTAAATCCTAACACTAACGCGAGTGTACTTACGCTGCTGTACGGCTATCACAAGTAGGCCCGCGAGCTCTCTCGATTTTTCACGCACTATACCTCTCTTTCTAAGTATTCTGATAAGAGAGAGACGGAGAGTGCGAGAAAAATCGAGTAAGCCCGCGGGCCGTCTTGTAATAGCCGTGCTGCTATTTTCACGCGAATGGAACTTACGTCCGATTCTCAACTGTCACTGTCTAAACGTTCCGTTACTCGCTCGACTCGAAGAAGTAAAGTGAAGTAAAAATAGTCGATGTTAGTGAAACGTGTGTGCTATTTATACAAATCAATGTTCCACTTTACGCAAATTTAACTACTTTAAGTATTTTTCCGAAAATCCAGGAGATTTCTTAGAATGTTAAAAAAAACCAGTAGAGAAGGAGAGTTGACTAAAAAACATGTAATCTCCTGGAAATCCAGGAGAGTTTGCAGCACTGGTCCTCTTGATTCAGTCGGTTCAGTCCGGTCCGGTCCGGTAGTAATAGTAAATAAAATATAGCGGGAAAATTAATAGAATTGCCAATGTCACTTCTGACATTTAGTTGGGGTTACTAGTATATGAATGTGAAAACCCAACCATTCAATAATTTGTTTGTACACCAAGAATATATTGCATGAGAAGTAATCTTTAGGCCTCTCACAGACTGGCGCGGCCTGACCGGGTGACCGCGGCGGAGAATAGAAAACTTGTCATTAGTTGTCAAATTTACTAGGGTGAATTGCAAAAAAATAGTACAGAATTAAGGACCTTAATCTAATCCATGCTTTAACTTTTTTCCATTGTGTAACGAAAGTTACCCATATAAAATGTATTTTCATTAGCAACAGATAAACATTACGAAAATACTCGGAAAGTATCAAGCTTTCATTTGTTTGCAATTTTAAGATTTATAAATTCATACAAACTAATAATAAGGACGTTGCTTGATTGTGACGTCACAACATAGTAATCCCTACAAATTCCATACTAACGGAGCGTTTTTGACGTTTCATAAAAAGAAGCTGATTTGACTTTTGTCAAATACCGAATTCATATTTCTAAGTCAAGCAGTACTTTGGTTTGAATAAAATGCGTAAAATACTTAGCACGAAACAAAAAAATACCGATTTAGCAGCTACGCAACAATACAACAATATGGCAACACCGTAAAAATGCTATCTGAGACATCTGATAAAACGTTCATAAAATACGAATAAATACTGAAGGTGATAACAATTTGTCACAACAATTTCATAGAGAGAAGGAGCGGTATGTATTATCTCATTCCTACTTATTATTAAGAGTGGAGTGCATTCCATTTAGATTCCGAAGTCCTTGTGTCAGACTAATTAGTTTCGCTTGTCAGCAATAGATGGCGTTAACCCCAAAAAGCTGTATATTCAAGTGTACGGTAGAATAGCAGTAGCAACGGGGTAGTGAGTATTATTACTTGAACGGGGTCAAAATGTCGCTTCTCTTTGACATACACACAACAATCGTCAATCTCGCAGACTACCTATAGTTTTTTTAATTCGTCCATTCGGACAGGCTAAGACCACAGTCTAACTACATACAGTCTGCAAGCTCATGGCCACGCGGGTTTACGAGAGGGGAGGAACGCGGGGAAGCGGGAGACGAGGAAGTTTAGCGCAAACTCATTGTGTTTGCGCTAACTATTCTGAAGGGGTGTCAAGTTTGACTTTTTATAAAACTGACTTTAAATATCGGTAAGGTTTAGGTGTTTTTTTTATGATGTCACTTAAATTGTGTTCCAAATTGATATCTGAGGGCCCGAGGTCTTTTAATATATGTCGAAGTTCTTTAAATACAGTCTCATGTTCAAATTGAATTGCCGCCATCTTGAAATTCTTGAAATACTGTCTGATTTGGTTCAAAATCGATATCTGAGGGTCCGCGGGGCCTCTTAATATGAATCTGAGCTTGGGTTGTAAAAAAAATGCCGCCATCTTGAAATTCTTTAAATAAAGTCCGATTTGGTTCAAAATCGATATCTGAGGATCCACGGGGCCTCTCAATGTGAATCAAAGCTTGGATTGTATATCAGTTGCCGCCATCTTGAAATTCTTTAAATACAGTTTGATTTGGTTCAAAATCGATATCAGAGAGTGTACAATCGCCCTCGAGCAGGGAAATTGCGTATTTTGCGAAAAGAAAGCTACAATGTTTTACGAAAAATGCCAGTGAAAATACATCGAAAATGAAGGCCAACTCACCCCGGCGTGCCCGGCGAAAAGATGAGTCGATACCGACTGTCTGCACACTTCCGAAGTCACGAGCTGATGAAGCACTGGTTGATGCGAAGGTTTTGGACTTATTTCACCACATTGCGATTTTGGGCGCGACGACATAGGCTTGCGCGGCGTGAGGAGCCGTGGTCAGCCATCAAACGATATACCCTCAACTCGCGTTTTACTTATGTCAAAAAAACTAGACAGCAACCCTACCTAACTGTCGCTAATGAACGCGTTCCTTTTCACGAAATAGAACTAACAGAGGGTCCGACGGGCCCGAGGGCGATAAAACTTGAAATTTTAAAATTATTTTTCCCTGATATTAGACCTAGATTTATTTATCGCCCTCTTGTGTGTATGTACCAAGTCTCATAGAAATCGTTACACCCGTTTTCGAGAACTCGATTACATATAAGTATATACCATCATCATATCAGCCGAAAGACGTCCACTGCTGGACATAGGCCTCCCCCAAAGAGTGCTACAATGACCGTTCCTGGTCATCAGTCCACCTTGGGGGGGTCTACCCACGCCGCGCCTTTCAGTACGTGGTCGCCACTCGAGAACCTTTCCGTCCTAACGGCCATCAGTTCTACGTGCAATGTGCCCCCGCCCACTTTAGTTTAGCGATTCGGAGGGTTATATCAGTTACCTTGGTTCTGCTGAGGATAGCCTCATTTCTGATGCGATCACGCAGAGAAACTCCCAACATAATAGCCCTCTCCATTGCCCTTTGGGTGACTTTGAGCCTTCTTTTATGAGGCCCATTGTAAGCGGCCACGTTTCAGTGCCATATGCCATCACTGGCAACACACACTGGTCAAAGACTTTCGTCTTGAGACACTGCGGAATATTGGACGAAAAGATGTGCCGTAGCTTCCAGAACGTTGCACAGCCGAGTCAGATTCGACGATTGACCTCTTTTTCCAAGTTGGAACTACCTAACTGGACAGTCTGTCCTAGGTATACCTAATCATCTACAACTTCGAGCATTAAGTGTCCGATCGTAATGGGAGTTGGTACTACATGGGCATTTGACATGATCTTCGTCTTATCCAAGTTCATTCTTAGAGCACCTCGCTCGGAAGCTTTACTGAGGTCATCGAGCATCGTACTTCTCAGCTAAGACTACTATATCGTCTGCAAACCGAAGGTGAGTGATGTACTCGCCGTTGATGTTGATGCCTAGCCTTCTCCAGTCCATAGTCTTGAAAACATCCTCCAGTGCAACGGTGAACAGTTTTGGAGAAATAACATCTCCTTGCCTGACTCCCCGCTGCAGCGGAATAGGTTTCAAGAGCCGGTCCTGATGCGGACAGGATCGGGCGGAATCGGGCAGAATTTAAAGAATTTCAAGATGGTGGCCACTTTTTTACAATCTAAGCTCGGATTCATATTAAGAGGCCCCGCGGACTCTCAGGTATCGATTTTGAACCAAAACGGACTGTTTTTCAAGAATTTTAAGATGGCGGCAACTTTTTTACAATCCAAGCTCGGATTCATCTTAAGAGGCCCCGCGGACCCTCAGATATCGATTTTGAACCAAATCGGACTGTTTTTCAAGAATTTCAAGATGGCGGCCACTTTTTTACTATCCAAGCTCGGATTCATATTAAGAGGCCCCGCGGACCCTCAGATATCGATTTTGAACCAAATCGGACTGTATTTCAAGAATTTCAAGATAGCGGCAACTTTTTTACAATCCAAGCTCGGATTCATATTAAGGGGCCCCGCGGACCCTCAGATATCGTTTTGAACCAAATCGGACTGTGTTTCAAGAATTTTAAGATGGCGGCAACTTTTTTACAATCCAGGCTCGAATTCATATTAAGAGGCCACGCGGACCCTCAGATATCGATTTTGGACCAAATCGGACTGAATTTAAAGAATTTCAAGATGGCGGCAACTTACTTACAATCCAAGCTCGGATTCATATTAAGAGGCCCCGCGAACCCTCAGATATCGATTTTGAACCAAATCGGGCAGTATTTGAAGAATTTCAATATGGCGGCCACTTTTTGAAAATCCAATATTGGATTCTTATTAAAAAGCCCCTCGGAACCAATAACGATTTTGAAAAAGAAAAAAAATGGCCACCTTTTCTAAACTTCTATATTTCTATTTAAAGATCTGAGTGAATAGGTATAGGTACCTACTTTTGAAATGATTGAAAACGAATCAAGTAATTATAAATAAATTAATATCTCTCCAAACATATGTTTGACAACTCTGACTCTTGAGCGGTTACGCTAAGCGCGTGCGTAAATTCGTAGATGAATGAAGCTTGCCTACTGGTTGTAGTTCTTTATACTGTGCTAAGACCATTGGCCATAACTGCCTCGAACTAGGAGCCTAGAAAGATCTATAAAAAGAAGCAAATTTCTGAAATAAATTTGTTTAGAATAGATCTGACGAGGAGTTAGTTTAACCAGTCTATCTGTCCGTGGCATCTTAGGTAGTTCCTAAACCGATTTGAATGCCGTTGCTCTGACGAGATGTCAGTGTTTTATTTTATATTTATTTTCCTCAACAGGTATTTGTTTTTCCTTGTTGGAAAAGCAGCCTAAATCGTCTTCCCTATTTTCCCCAGACAATTCTATTACATTGTCATGCCGCATTAAGTAAATGTTTCGCAAATAAAAAAGAAGCGGGTTGTGTCGGAGATAAGTTTAAGTGGATACTTCTTCGTTGGCTATGGAACCCTAATAATCTGTATAAGTACCTACAGATAATTCGGTATATATGGCAACATTGACTGACGTACCTCATTTGACTCGCGATACATTGAAAATGGCGGTAATTTCAACATTATTTTCATGTCCGCCATAAACTAAATAACATTTTGTGATTAACAAGTAGTTAATGGCAAATACAGAAGTATTAAAACACGTAACAAACAATTATTTGAAATCAGATTAGGCTTCTCTACAAAAAGTTATTCCGGAAGTTACGTGATATACCTATTTTGAACTGTACCCCTGAAGGAAAGCTTCTTGGGGTAGCAATAAATTAAATGGTAAACTTCACATAACATTCACGTTATTTAATATTGCAAAACATTTACTAGAAATAATAATATACAATACAGTTGATAGCTAATTACTTGACAAGACACTCTGTCAAACTCCACGACAGCCGTGCGAGCAGCGGCCAACATCTGAAGAGGTTGTAAACCGCTGTCGCCACATCAGCCTCCCCCGAGACCTTTAGTGACGGTAACGTCCGGGGAACCAGACCCGACGACCGGAACGGGTCGTTCTAGGCTCAGCAACGACAGGAGCAGGTGGAACTACGTGTGGAGTTGGTGAAACAACAGGAACGGGTAACGTGTTGAAACCATCTGCAGGTGGTCCCAGCAAGACGTACGCTGGCTTTAACCTATCGATAGATACGGAAACTGAATTCCCGGAAATATTGATTTTAAAATATTTGGCGTTCCTTTCTAATACCCTGTACGGACCTGCATAAGGTGGCTGAAGAGACTTGCGTATAAGATCTTGCCTCACAAAAACGTGTGAAGACAAAGGTTTTATTAGTGCCGTGACGTACCACTGTTGAGGGCTGAATTTTCTTAGTGTGTAAACGCAATCGAGCCAAAAAATCAGTATAGTCAGTAAGTCTGTCATTGGTTTGGTGATTAAAGAAATCCCCGGGGAGCTTAAGGGGTTCCCCGTATACAAGTTCAGCTGTAGATGCTGAGAGGTCATCTTTCCATGCACTCCATATACCTAGTAGTACGAGTGGAAGAGACTCTGTCCAGGTATTATTTGCATGACACATTATAGCAGCTTTCAGCTGTCGATGGAAACGTTCTACCATGTCATTGGCAGCTGGATGGTAGGCAGTTGATGACTGAAACCAGTAATCGACGAAATCTGGCGAAACAAGAGTGATCCAAACTGCCTACCTCTGTCCGTGGTTACTTTATCAGGGCAACCAAAACGCGCAATCCACGTAGCTATAAAAGCCTTCGCGACGCTTGCCGCAGTTATATCTACGATCGGTACTGCTTCAGGCCATCGAGTAAATCTATCGACGGCAGTCAAACAGTACTTGAAACCATCTGAACTCGGTAACGGGCCGATCAAATCCAAATGGACGTGTGAAAATCGCGCCGAAGGAGGCTTAAAATCATGAACCGGCGCGTGAACATGTCGAGAAATTTTTGACTTTTGACAAGGAATGCAAGTTCTCGCCCAGTTACGACAGTCTTTCTTAACTCCTGGCCATACGTAACGTTCTGTTACTAATTTTATAGTTGCCCCTGCGCTGGGGTGGCTAAATCAGTGGAGCGAGTCGAATATTGCCTTTCGAAACTCTGATGTTATATTTATATAAGGACGCTTAATAGGCCCGGATACATCACAAAACAGTTTAGTATTCGCAAAACGCAATTGTTGAAGGTTAAGGGCAGAACCGTTCTTGATTAAATTACTGAGTTCTATATCCGTGGCTTGAGATGTAGCCAAAAGATAAGGGTCCAGTCCGTCAGTAATAGAGTCAGTTCTTGAAAGAGCGTCAGCTGCGACATTAAACTCGCCAGCAACATACCTTATGTCTGTAGTGAATTGGGAAATGAAATCTAAATTTCTAAACTGTCGCGGCGAGCAGGAATCATGACATTTTTGAAAAGCTGAAATGATAGGTTTGTGATCTGTCAAACATATTTGACTGACTAATAAATTGACAATAATTCCCTATCTGGGATGAAGTTAATTTCCTAGAAAAGAAACCAAGTGGTTGCCAGTGACCGTGCACTTTTTGCTGAAGTACAGAACCAATGGAAAAATCTGACGCATCTGTAGCAATAGCCAAAGGGGCTCGGGGATATGGGTGGGCCAAAAGAGTCGCGGTTACAATACTCTGCCTACAATCATTGAAAGCCATCACCAAGTCCGGGGTCCAATCAATAGCTGTGTTACTTTTAACCGAAGGACCGCTCAGCAAAGCGTGCAATGGCGCTTGTAATTTGGCAGCGTCAGTAATGAAGCGCCTGTAGAAATTAATTGCGCCAAGAAAACGTCGCAATAGGGAAGATTACGCAAAACTCTTCGTAGGTGGCGACACTAGCAGCGTTGACATTGTATCTCGTTCCCACTTGCGGTATTGTCTATGCAAGCATCCTTGTCACTCATTTGATAATCAATTGTGCATGTGTGTGTGAATCCCTATATTCATATACTGTTTTACTATTAGTGGTAGTGCTGCCTCTGGCGGCAGAACATTGCAGTAATGTTCTCTATTCCCTAATTGTTTTAGGCTGTGGAAAATCTTGAACTGCCTTGACCTTATCACCAATGGGCTTCGAACCTTCCGAAGAAACCAGATAGCCTAGGAATTCAATTTCCGGCACACCGAACAAACATTAGTTCGGGTTTAGTAAAATCCCGTGTTCGCTCAAACGCTCGAAAATCAAACGTAAATGTTCCTCGTGCTCCGCGTCGTTCGCAGATGCCACTAAAACATCGTCTATATAAGGGAAACAGCAATCAAGACCTCTCAAAACCTCGTCCATGAAGCGCTGAAAAGTCTGCGCCGCATTCCGTAAACCAAAGCTCATGAACGGGAACTCAAAAAGGCTGAAAGGGGTCGTAATTGCTGTCTTAGGAATATCTTTAGGAGCGACAGGAATTTGATTATATGCTTTCACTAGATCCAATTTACTAAAAACCTTACAATTAAATAGATTGTGCGAAAAATCGGCAATGTTGCGCACTGGATATCGGTCTGGTATAGTGCGTGCGTTAAGAGCGCGGTAATCGCCGCAAGGACGCCAACCGTTATCTTTCTTAGGGACCAGATAAAGGGCAGATGACCAGGCACTTTCAGATATCCTTGCGATACCAGTACGTTCCATGTCTTCAAATTCCTGTCGGGCAATTTTTAAACGATCCGGTGCCAGTCGTCTAGCTCGCGTAAATACAGGAGGCCCAGGAGTTGTCCTGATATAATGCTTTGTGGTATGTTTACAAACTCTTTCTTGGGGGCTGCCCATGGGCCGCACTATATCAAAGAACTCCGCCAACAGCTTATGGTAAGAAGATGTTCCAGAAATTACTTTGAATTGCGGACAAGTTGTAGATGGTGAAACAAAAGCTGCCGATGTAAGCGAAGTCGTGTTGTCCACTAAACATGAATTTCGAACATCCACTAATAAATTGTAGAACGATAAGAAATCTACGCCTATAATCAGTTTGCTTACATCTGCAACAACAAAACGCCATACAAAATTACGCCGTAAACAAAAATCAAGTGATAAGCTCAAATATCCATAAGTGGCTATAACTGTATTATTTGCAGCGAACAATTCATAGTCCGTCCGCTGACGTTTTTGTCCACGTAGGTAACTTAAAGGGTAAACACATAAATCTGACCCTGTGTCAACTAAAAAATTAAGTTTAGATGTATTGTCAGTGATAAACAAACGACTAGATACTGCATTACACTCACCGTCACTGTCATTACTGTTATTTTCAGTCGCAACGTGCGACTGCTTATTTAGTTTTTTTGGATAATTACAAGGCGGAATACACTTAGCTGCACTGTCAGCAAACATGAAGTGGTACCAATAGTAACACTGGACGAAGCTCATAACCAGGCGCTCTTTTTGGAGATGGCTGAAGTCAACACGCTACATTACACCAATATACCTGTGAATGCGACCAGCGAAAATATCCCAAATAACACCAACGCACAATATACTTCTGCTTCGTGTGAGAACGCTTCCGCATCTACGCTAACCTTTCCAAATCGCTCGAATCGTAAATGCTTCTTCTGTGATGGACGCGTGCACCCGCGTAAGATTTGCCTGGCCTTTGAGGCCTTATGCCAGCTTTGTAATAGAAAAGGACATTTTGCTAACGTCTGTTGAAGTAAGAATATAACCAGCGCTGCTATGTCGGACCCGGATAACATTAACGCCTGCATCATTGCAGCCTCGCCATCGTCCTTACGCAAAGCTACAGTCCCTGCGTACATTAAAGGCATTAGAGCCGAAGCCTTACTCGATACGGGGAGTTCGAAGAGTTTTATAAATTTCGAATTTGCAAAACTGTGCTCTTTGAACATGAAACCCAGCCGGCAAACAATGTCAATGGCATCTCTTAATCACACTTCGTCAGTTAAAGGAGAAACTTGTCTCAAACTTACCTTGGGAAAACACTCGTACGAAAATGTCCAGCTTCTTGTCGTAGAAAATCTATGCTCCGATATGATCATAGGGCACGATGTATTGGAAAAGCATTATTCTCTCGAATTTGCTTTCGGCGGCCCTAAAGATCCTCTTGTTGTCTGTAATGTGGCCGAAGCGTCCGTCCCTGCTGTGCCTTTATTCAGTAACTTAACACCTGGTTGCAAACCGATCGCTATTAAGTCAAGAAGATATAGTGATGATGATCAACGTTTTATTGAAGAGGAGGTGAAGAATCTCTTGAATGGAGGTGTCATTGAAGAAAGCAGATCACCATGGCGAGCGCAGGTACTGATCACTAAAAACGCTAATCACAAGAAACGCCTTGTAATCGACTATTCGAGAACCATAAATCAATATACTGAACTGGACGCCTATCCACTTCCCAGTATAGAGGAATTAGTATCAAAAGTGGCCAAATATTCCATATTTAGCGCCATAGACTTGAAGAGCGCCTATCACCAAGTATCGATTTTGCATGAAGAGAGACCGTTTACTGCATTCGAAGCTGCTGGGAATCTATAGGTACCAGTTCCGCCGGATTCCTTTCGGAGTAACCAACGGTGTTTCCAGCTTCCAGAGAACAATTGATTGGGTAATTCGGACGGAAAAGCTCGAGGGCACGTTCGCCTACCTCGACGACATAACGGTTTGTGGCAAAACACCAGAAGAGCACGACAAAAACTTGCAAAACTTCACCCCGCCCTTTATCTCGGCTGCTAAGAAGTACGGTCTGATCTTGAATGAAACTAAATCCATCTTCAAACAGACCACTATCAATATACTTGGATATACGATCTCGAATAACATAATTAAACCAGATAGCGATAGATTAGAGCCTCTTCTAAACTTACGGCCACCACATGATTTGCCCAGTATGCGAAGGGCTCTGGGTATGTTCGCCCAATATTCTAAGTGGATACCAAACTTCTCCGATAAGATACACGAGTTAACAAAAACCAAGACGTTCCCGCTAAGTAACGCAATTATCAAAGATTTTCAAGAACTCAAGAACGATATAGTCAAATCTTGTGTCCACGCCATTGACAATAATGTGCCTTTCACTGTGGAGACTGGTGCATCAGAGCATACTATTGCGGCTACTCTTTCACAGGCAGGCAGGCCTGTAGCGTTTTATTCAAGAACACTGAACCGAAGTGAGCAAAATCATTCGGCCATCGAAAAGGAAGCTTACGCAATTGTCGAATCATTGAAGAAATGGCGACATTTTCTCATCGGAAAAATATTCCTGCTACCTAGTCATGTTCGACGTTAAGCACACCAGTAAGATTAAAAACGAGAAAATCCAACGCTGGCGATTAGAACTGTCTCCTTATAAATACGACATCCTATACAGGCCTGGCACACAGAATTATGTCGCGGATGCCCTCTCCCGTGTCTGCGCCATCGTCGAAACACCTTCTAAGTTGCGAATGCGATCACTTCACGAGGCCCTTTGTCACCCCGGGGTGACAAGAATGTCACACTGGGTTCGGTCTAAGAACCTAGCGTACTCGATTGAGGAGATAAAGAAGATGACAAGTGAATGTCGTATCTGCTCTGAAGTGAAGCCTACATTCATAAAAGCTGATCCGCAAAATATATTAATTAAAGCCATAGCGCCTTTTGAAAGGCTGAGCATGGACTTTAAAGGGCCTGTTCCATCAAAATCAAATAACAAATTCATATTAACTGTAATTGATGAGTACTCCAGCTTCCCTTTTGCTTTTCCATGATACAAGATACAAGATATTTATTCATAAAAGTCAATGTTTTACAAGTCAGGTATGTACATAATAAGTAGTATTATTTATTAATTACATCGGATGTCAAATAAGGTGCATGCAGTGACATAAGTGCAAAGACTGTCATCAAGCATTTGGACAGCATTTTCAACATGTTTGGCATGCCAGCCTACGTACACTCAGACCGGGGGACATCATTTTTATCGGCAGAAGTAAAAGATTTTCTCAATGCCAGACAAATAGCTACGAGCCGTACTACTCCATATAACCCTCAAGGCAATGGCCAAGTTGAAGGCCTCAATTCTACGCTCTGGAAAGCTATACAGCTAGCATTAAAAAGCAAAAATCTGCCGATAGACAGTTGGGAATGTCTTACCGCAAGCATTACACTCAATACGTTCGCTTTTATGTACTAGTACTAATTGTACACCACATGAAAGAATGTTCCACCATTCCCGAAGATCGGTGAACGGGGATTAAATCCCTACGTGGTTAACTGGCTCTAACAAAGTTCTAATGCGACGGTTTGATAGAAAAACGAAATATCAACCACTAGCCGAAGAGGTGGAGGTACTGGAGACTAACCCCACCTATTCATATGTTCGGACGATGGATGGTCGAGAAACAACTGTATCGAACCGTCATCTAGCGCCTTTGGGCTGTAACGGAGAAGAAATCCCTGCAATTGACGATTTTGAAGACGCAGAGCACGAGATATCTCCAACGCCACCACCATCACCATCGCCTCTGGCAACACCGCTTTCGTCACCACACTCGCCACCAGTCTCGCCGCCGGCTACTCCCTCGCCGACTCCAACAGAGGAACTGCAAGAAGTGCCGCAGCGAGAAAGACCAGACAGAGAACCTGTGGTTGAAACACAACGCAGATCAGGTCGAATTAGGAATCCGCCAAAGCGCTTACTAGATTACATCTGGCCGGGGTGAATGTGATAAACCTCTTTATTATATTTAAATTTTCTATGCATATGTCAACTTCACATCACATTGTCATTTATACCATTACGTCAAGATTTGCTTATTAAAACCTATTGACTAGGTTTTGTCTATTATTACAAGTTGCTCGATGCGTGATATCGATGAACGGGCAATCAGTTCGCGCCTAAGAGTCGCATACTTATTAACTGCTGGAGGGCTTTTTATAATGTCTTGCACTTCCGTCGCGTATTTCGGATCTAATACTGAAATGACATAATAGTATTTTGTCGTGTCCGCCGTCATGCCTGCGATATCAAATTGCCCTTCTATTTGGCAAAACCATAATTCCGGGTTTTCTGACCAGAAGGGGGGAATCTTAACACTGACACGACCAACCGCCGACTCGCTTTTGATCTCTGAATCTTCTATGTTTTGATACAATAGGTATCTGGAGTATGTACACTGTGTTCTATAAAGTTAAGTCGTGAGTCACCAGTTGAAGGAAAGGTTCTTGGGGTAGCAATAAATTAAATGATAAACTTCACATAACATTCACGTTATTTACTATTGCAAAACATTTACTAGAAATAATAATATACAATACAGTTGATACCTAATTACTTGACAAGACACTCTGTCAAACTCAAACTCCACGACAGCCGTGCGAGCAACGGCCAACATCTGAAGAGGTTGTAAACCGCTGTCGCCACACCCCTATACAAGAACGCGAGCAAAGATTACTTCAAAGTAATGTGAGCGTTAACAAAGTAACAAAGCGTGTTATGCTCCAACAAATAACCGAGCACGCTACCTACAATTTATATATTGTTAGGATAATGTACTAAGGGTCCCCAGGAGGCTCGACTCTCCATACAAACGTCGTTTGGTTCTCATTTTAAAATGGCATGCTGGAATAACATGAAACTGGAATACACAATGGTATTCGCCATATCTAGGTAAGAAACTAGTTTCTGTTGCTAGAAATTGTATCAGAAAAAATATAGAGATAAAAAGAAGTTTTTCCTAGTAAACTTTTTTCTTTATTCTATTAGGTACATGTATAGATATACAATGTTTCATGTTATTCCAGCACGCCGCGCCGTTTCAACTACGTTTGTATGGGGAGTCGAATTTTGTGTATGTCGAGCTTCCCGGAGATTCTTAAAACAAAAACAAAAAGAGGCGGGTTGTGTCGGAGATACAACCGTTAATTAAGTTTAAGTGGATACCTACCTCTTTGTTGGCTGTACCCGTAAAATATATATCTGAATAAATTCACTAAAATCTGTATAAGTACATATAAATCGGTAATGGCAACATTGACTGACGTAGCTCATTTGACTCGCGATCACTCGCTCGCGATACATTGAAAATGGCGGTCATTTCAGCAGTATTTTCATGTCCGCCACATAAACTATATATGGTGGTGTATGCGGCCTCGGGCCAATAAACTATTTGGGACTCTGTTACGACATGTCAATGTCTTGTCTGTCAATTATATAAATACATCCAGAACAGCCGTTTTCCTGGTCTTCCGCCTCCAGGAAACCCTGAATATAACAGACTCACCCGTACATGATAAATACATATAATAAACCTAGCAAGTAAGTTACAACTTTTTCGCAAACATTACTTTGACACAGTTGACATTATATTAGCAGTACTCGTAGGTATCTAATCTACATTGATTTGTTAAAATCGAAGACAGCTAAACGGTTACCTACTAAAATATTGACACAGATGCACAGCGTAAAACACCTGTACCTGGGTGGGTACTACCTAATTATTGCTACAGCAAGTAGATCGCGTATTATAGGGAGTACTTAGAACAATTTTTTTTCTAAGTACTCCCTATATTGCGCTTAGTTGCGCTTAATTTTAAAATCCTAATCTAAGCGTTATCCCAGTTGCACCCTAAGTGCCTGGAGCCCGCTTGCTACCTAAGCCTAAGTATTTGCGTGGATAGAGTACTTTTTGCGGAAGTGAATACCATCTGTACTTCCAACCTAAATGGGCAACTAGACCTTATTGGGAATAGGCCAAAACGAGGAATAGTCTAAGACATAAAATATTAACTTTATCAAAGGTCTAGTTTTGGACTGTTACGGTTAATGCTTTTACTTTTGTGTTATCAACTTGCGACTTTGTTTGAAAACCCTTTGTCAACAAGCCCTTATGGAAATTCATCAATATCGGTTTAGTATCTTAAACGCTAAGATGTCCATACGTAAATATAAACATAAACTGCTAAAATCATATCCATATTATCCTTGCGGCTCGTGCAAAAAGAAATACCTAGTGCATCTTACACCGATCTCGATTTTGACGCTCTACGGTACCGTTTTGGATGCTTTTACTGTGGAGTAATCGTGCGTATATTGCTGTTAGCCTTTTGTTTATTCGGGAGTAGAATAATAAAAGATTTGTATCCCAAGTTTATTTTTATTGCGCATGACAAGTGCGGTGACGAATCGTCGGCGCCTGTCGGCCTGCGTGTGATTCACCCTAGTCTTTAATCCTATAATTGAGTGTGGGTTAAAATTAAACTGAAATCTATGAAAGAAGTGAATCACGGGAAAGCTCAGCGTTGCGAGCCGTTACGGTGGATTAAAAAAGTTTTCGTATGATGTATTTCAGAGTTTAGGTAGATATATTATAATCTTTACTAATTTTATAAATACATTCTTGTTCATGCATTTTATTCCATCCCTACCGCTATCCTAACGGCCGCTTAATTACCCTCACCTAATATGACATTAGTACTGACCTACGAGTGGTGCGACACGCATGCCCGCGACGCGCTTCATTAAATAGTGCGAAACTGTTGAAAACAAACAATATTGTGAGTGCCAACACCTGAATGCTGTGCAGCTGGTGATCCCAAGTGTGTGACCCGGATCGGGACTGTTCCCGTGTGCCCGCGGGACCCCTACCTACTTGTTTATCCCGAGAGGATCGCGGCATTCCAGCAGCTTAAGGTACTGTGCTCCACTGACTGACAAACACCCCTTTTAACCCTTAACATTGGTAGCAAAATGCGTGGTTTCATCCCCTCTTGTTAAAAATAGCGGTGCTGTTACGTAATCTCATCTTCCCAACTAAGTTAAATTACTTTCTAACACCCTTATCTTGTACTGGGATATATTGATAATGTACATACTGTGATTCGAGTTTGATAATATTGCATCTTAAGAATTTTGTACTTAAAATAGTAAATCAAACCACCTGTGACGTCACTTGTTTACGAGAACATTGAATGCGCCGCGCGCCGCTTAGCAAACTACCTACTCGAGCCGAGCCTATTGTTACACAGCTTACGACGGCCGCCTCACTTGCAGACCATAATTAGCGAAATTCCTTGGGCCAGTTAAGATACTTATTGAGTTATCTGTTGTGTAAACATCTGTGACTGCGAAGTAAATTACGTAGTTTTTCTTTAATAATTACGTTTAAACTATTTACACCTTAGACTTGATCCTACATATTGTAGTGACATTCAAAATGACCGAGGATGATGGTAACCATATGGCCCAACATCTGTATACCGATTCAGCAGAGTTTAAAAGTCATATGGGGACTGTTCGATTTGTAAGCGACTGGGTTAAAGATACCCATACGGGGTTAGAATCCTTTACGGTTCCTAGACTGCGCGTGCGGTTAAGTGAGTTAGATGTGCATTATGAGCGGTTTACCCATGCATGTTCGGAATTGTTTGGTAGCTTAGACCAAAATATAGACAAACCCGAATACGAATACATCCGTAGGCAAACCCGATCAGTTAGAGATATGGTAGATGATCTCAAAATTAAATATAACGAGGTTTTCCCCAAACCTGACGGCGGCGAACCTGCCGCCAGTAGTACCCCCCTTGCGGCAGTCGATGCCGGCCAGACCCACCATGTTGGAACCGATGCAGAGCCGACTGCCCGACCTACCTATACCTAAATTTGATGGCCGTCCAGAGTCGTGGATTAGTTTTTTGGACCAGTTTGATAGTGTGGTCGACTCGCAACCCCTGCTAACTCCCATCGTCAAACTTCAGTACTTACTGGGGTCGTTAACTGATGAGCCGCGTCGACTATTACAACACCTGCGCATAGAAGCCGACAACTATGACACTGCGCGCGATCTTTTAAAGCAGCGTTATCATAACACGCGCATTCTGGCAGACAATTATATAATTCAAATTTTGACCTTGCCTGAGCTCAACTCGAAACTAACAGGTCTTCGTGCTACCTTTCTCAACCCAATGTTCACTGCCTATAGAGGTCTCGAAAGACTTAAACTGCCTGTGGCCCAGTGGTCTTACATGTTAGTACATATATGCCTAACTAAACTGCCCAGTGACCTGAGGTCACGGTTTGAACGCCGGTATGGGGACCGCGACGGTCTTCCGGAGTTTAGTCAACTGTTGACTTTTTTGGAAGACGAGTGTCGTCATCATGACAATGTTGGAAACGCTTCACTGGTTGATGCTTTGCCTTCGTCATCGAATAGACCGCGACAACGTTCCCCTGTTATTAATACTTACCCTAGGCATACCCGTACTTACACAACCACGGTCCCTTCAACCGCACCTACCCACTCTATTCGCTTGTGTTACCTATGCGCCAGTGATTCGCATTATTTGCGCGAGTGCCCCGATTTCCGACATTTGCCACCGCGGGATCGTGCGTCATTTGTAAAGGAGGCAAGGTTATGCTACAGGTGCCTAGACAAACATTCCATTGCCTACTGTCAACGTGATTATCGTTGTGGTACATGCCATCGTACTACCCATCACACTTTGTTGTGTTTTAATGATCCCCGTAGTGCGACATACCCTGAGCTTCGCAACCAGCCATCCGTCTCATTCCATGACGGGACATTCCGGAACTCACGTTCGCCTTCACCCGGCAAGGGCGGGGGCGTCTTCTATCGCTCTAATGCGCCCCGTAAGTCTCCACAGCCACCCCGTACGACCGGTACGACGTATTCCTCTGCCAGGCGGTCTCCAACCCCCACGCGTGAAGGTCGTCGTTATCGATCTCCACCTCCAGCACGCCGAGATTATTCCCCTGCGCCATCTCAAGTAGAACGTGGAGGTAAGCCCAGTTATAGAGATATGATTAGGCCTCGTTCCCAAGACCGCACTACTCCACAATAACTAGACGTACCCCACATACCGTTCAGCCCCCATCTTCCTGCGGCCAAACCCAATAATGCTTTGATTCTGCTCCCTACTGCCCTTATACATGTTAGAACACGCAGTGGATATTTTGTTGAAGCCCGAGCCTTATGCGATACCGGTGCCCAGGGTTGCCTTCTCACGTCTGAAATGGCTGTACACAGTTTGAACCTTCCCGTGAACCCTTCGTGTGCCCCTGTACGAGGTATTGGCGATGTGCAGACAATGACCTCCCACGGTAACGTCTTAATGGCCTTTAAGCCTATTGGGAAGTCTCATCCCCTTATCACGACCCAAGCTATGGTAGTAGACGTAATTACCGGTCATCACCCAGAGCTTTGCCTGCCTACAACTGTTGTTAAACAGACATCAGATCTTTGCCTAGCTGACCCCACTTTTCACGTCCCGGGAGCAATAGATGTTCTCCTTGGAGCTGACGTGTTTGGAGCAATTTTCAATGCGGAAAAGTACTCATTACCTTCCTGTCAATTAACTGCCTTTTCTACCATTTTTGGATTCATACTTTCTGGTGGTGTTCATTGTAAAGTTGATGAACATCGTTCGCCCATGACCGGAGTCTCTCTTTCTCACATTGTAGAACGGTTTTGGAAAATTGAGGAGACACCTGAACTACCTCCCCCAAATCCTTTGGATAGTGAATGTGAGACCTTTTTTAATAACACTACATTACGGGTAGCTGACGGTAAATTTCAAGTAAAACTTCCTTTCTTGCTAGATCGACCTACTCTTGGAGAATCACGAACCGTAGCCTTGAAGCGATTTCTGAACTTGGAAAAGCGCATGCAGAGCAATTCCGAATTTCGAGAAAAATATATAAACTTTATGCGGGATTACATCACCTTGAATCACATGACTGTGTCATCATTTGACCCTTTTACCGCTGAACATTATTTTATTCCTCACCATGGAATATTCAAAAAATTGGGCGATATTTCAAAATTAAAAGCAGTTTTTGATGGTAGCTGTGTGACTTCCTCAGGCGCCTCTCTTAACCAATGCCTACATGCTGGGCCCAAATTACAGAAGGACATCAGCCTTATCTTGCTAAATTTTCGACGACACCCCGTAGTGTTTATCGCCGATATTTGCATGATGTTCCGCATGACTTGGGTCGCACCCGAAGATCGCCGATTCCAGTTGATTCTCTGGCGGGAATCTCCATCAGATCCTCTGCTCACTTATGAGCTAAACACTATCACTTACGGCCTACGGTCAAGTGCTTACGTTGCCATGCGCGCACTTTTAGAATTGGCAGCGCAAGAGAAGGCCAACTTTCCTGAAGCTGCAGCGGCCGTTGAAAATGATATGTACGTAGATGATTGTTTGACAGGTGCCGAATCAGTTTCGCAGGCTTGCTTGTTGAAGCGCCAATTAGTACAGCTGATGGCTACAGGCGGATATGAGCTGAAAAAGTGGATCAGCAACAAACCCGAGGTTTTGGAAGATTTGCCCCCAGAACACCTACAACAGCCCCATTCCTTTTACGATCCTGAAAACCCCCAAACTATAGCAGTATTAGGCGTGCAATATCACCCTTCTAACGATTCCTTTACATACCGATATGCCTTTGATCCTGACCACCCAGTGACCAAACGCAAGGTCCCTTTCCCTGATTGCGCGTATGTACGATCCATGCGGTTGGATAGCCCCCGTAATTTTCAAGGCCAAGATCTTTATTCAACGTCTTTGGCTCTCTGGGCTGAATTGGGACGATGAGCTCTCAACCGAACTCTCTTATGAGTGGAATGCATTTACTCAGGATCTTACGAATATAAGCCAGGTGTCCATACCACGACACATTATTCCTTCAGACGCTCTGTCTTATTCCTTACACGGATTTTGCGACGCTTCGGAGGCGGGTTACGCGGCTGTTATTTATCTAAGGATTCAACATTTATCAAACCTTTGCTCCGTTCACTTATTGATGTCAAAAAGTAAAGTTGCCCCTGTTCGGACGCGACTCACGATTCCCAAGATGGAATTACAAGGAGCGCTGCTCCTTTCAAAATTAGTGCAGCACGTTGCTCCCTGTCTACAGAGAGCATTGGTGCTGCATGCCATATATACCTGGACGGACAGCAAAATTGTCTTGGCCTGGATCCGTACTCCGCCTCATTGTCTCCAAACATTCGAAGCCAATAGGGTGTCTCAAATAAATAATTCCTCCACGCCCACCATTTGGCGCCACATTCCTGGAGAGCTGAACCCTGCTGATTGTGCTTCGCGAGGGTTGAACGCGACTGCTCTTATGGACAAAATCTTATGGTGGTCGCCACCCTGGCTTGAACAGGACCCACATTCATGGCCTCCTCATGAAACTGAATTTCAAAATGAATTGCCTGGACTTAAATGCTTATTGGCAACTGGTGCTCCTGACTCTTTGCTAGATCCATCGTTTCTAATGGAGCGTTATAGCTCCCTTAATAAATTGATTGGAGTAACTGGGTTCATACGACGATTCATCACTAATATACGTGACCCTAAATCAAGAATATACTCGCCTTTTCTGACACCTCAAGAGCGGGCCGAGACTCTTAGTTACCTCGTCAAATTAACACAGACTCTATCCTTTTCGGATGAAATAGAGCGGCTCCGACAAAATAAACAATTACAATCTTCGCTCAGACGCCTTAATCCCTTTTTGGATGAAGCAGGGCTTATTCGAGTTGGAGGGCGATTATGTAATTCGGATTTGCCTTTTGAGTCCCGACATCCACTATTATTACCTAAAAATGGCCCACTGGTTAATTTGATAATATCTCACTACCATCGTGAAAATTCCCACGCCACTGCTGGCACGTTACAGGGAATATTAAATCGTCAATTCTGGATCATAGCCGCACCCCGTGCCATTAAGAATATAATTTTTCATTGCCTTCCCTGCTATTTGCTATTTGCTATTGCCTTAAGGCTGGTACAGCCCAACCACCTATGGGTGATCTACCTACAGACAGGGTAACGGCTTCCCGACCTTTTAGCGGTGTAGGAACGGACTTTGCTGGACCCTTTCTTACCAAGATACAACGTCATCGAAATCGAACACTTGTTAAATCCTACCTGTGCGTATTTATCTGCCTATCCACAAAGGCCGTACACCTGGAGATCGTGTCTGATTTAACCACCGAGGCCTTTATTGCTACGTTCACCCGTTTTGTCTCCCGTCGTGGCTATCCAGATCTGGTTCGTTCTGATAATGGGAGAAATTATATTGGCGCGAATAACCACCTTAAAGATTTGCAAAAATTCCTGTCTGAGAACCAGGTAGAAATAGGTCATGAACTTTCAAAACGCCATGTTAATTGGTTATTTAGCCCTCCATCGTGCCCTCACTGGGGTGGTTTGTTTGAGGCTGCCGTGAAATCTGCGAAAACTCACTTGAAGCGTGTTATTGGCGATACCCCTCTTACATTTGAGGAACTCACTACTGTGATGACTAAAATCGAAGCGGTTCTGAACTCCCGACCTCTTTGCCCTATTTCTAAAGACCCAAATGACTTTGAAACCCTTACACCTGGACATTTCTTAATAGGTCAACCATTAACAGCCGTACCTGAATATCCATTTAAAGACGTCAAAATGCATCGATTAACTCGTTTTCAAGTATTACAACAGATAACTCAACATTTCTGGTCTCGATGGCATTCCGAATACCTTGCTACATTGCAAGCTCGTAACAAGTGGACTGCCCCTATGGAGCCGCCGTCCATAGGGGAACTAGTTATTTTGAAGGAGGATAACGCTCCTCCCCTAGAATGGAGACGGGGCCGTATCATCAGACTTTATCCTGGGCAAGACGGTGTTATCCGTGTGGTCGATGTTCAAACTCCCACCACAGTACTAAAACGACCCTTGACTAAGCTTGTAAGACTACCTATAAATTAAGTTTGACTCGTTTTCCTAAACATTTAATTTATGTTTAGGGCGGGGGCGATGTTCATGCATTTTATTCCATCCCTACCGCTATCCTAACGGCCGCTTAATTACCCTCACCTAATATGACATTAGTACTGACCTACGAGTGGTGCGACACGCATGCCCGCGACGCGCTTCATTAAATAGTGCGAAACTGTTGAAAACAAACAATATTGTGAGTGCCAACACCTGAATGCTGTGCAGCTGGTGATCCCAAGTGTGTGACCCGGATCGGGACTGTTCCCGTGTGCCCGCGGGACCCCTACCTACTTGTTTATCCCGAGAGGATCGCGGCATTCCAGCAGCTTAAGGTACTGTGCTCCACTGACTGACAAACACCCCTTTTAACCCTTAACAATTCTAAAGCACGTATTGCGTTTGGGAAAATACTACCGGTGTAATGTCTATTAATAAGCGGCATTCTATCTTTGTTGTCAGGAATCATGGAGCCTAGACTGTGGGTAGTCCCTGGGTTCCTGGGTCCCTGGTTGGGGCAATGGAGAGAGGAGGTGACAGCAAAAAATATCTGAATACCGCCATGATTGGGCGTTACATCTTTGGCCGTGAGTACGGAGTATTGTTCTTGTTTCTTATTAAGTTGTAGACACGTAGTGGAAGTAGCCATGATATGATCATATGATGTAGGTATTATCATAGTAGGATACCTACAGAAGATCATCGTTTCACTTTTAGCAGCCCATTGGGTCAAATGAAGGTAAGTAATAGGGGAGACTGTGTTCAGTTGGAACGATTTTGGCATAAAAGGCAATTATGTCCTCATTTTTAGTTAAGTATTTATTATTTATTTGTTAGTTACAACGTAAGTTTACAGTTCGAAACTAAAGCACTTACAAGCTAGGATAATAACTAATGAACACAATGGAATACACATTAAACACAAGTCAAAAATTATAAATATAAAATACAATAAAATGAGAAATGTGTCAGGTGATAGTTATTAGCAATTATTATTTGTAAATAGTTAGTCTGGCAAAGCTGCATAAAATCGTAAAGCGATCAGCGAATATGTCGGCATCTTCGTGCTGAGTGAGCATCATATGCAATAAAGACGAGCATAGTATAAAGAGGGCAAAGTATGTTATCTTCATACAAACGCACCGCTTGTATGTGTGCGCAATACTATCTATACGTCGCCGCACGCACACTCAAACAAAATCTCGACCTGTTTCTCAGTGCGAAACGGGTCGAGATTTTGTTTGAGTGTTTTGTTTGTGTTTCACCTCTTTATACTATGCCACGAGTACCTAGTAGGCGCATGTCTCCCGGAGCGCGTGCGAGCAGACGGCTTCTGCAGCAACCACGGCCGGCGGCGGCGCGACGCCACCGCCCCGCCCGCCCCGTTAACAATGCGTGTGGTTAGCTGGTAAATAATGCCATTTGGCAATAAGCTCGCCAATTGTACATATTTTTTTGTATTTTGTGCAATAAAGTTTAAATAAATAAAGAACACCCTGGGGGATCCTTTTAATAGAATCTGTTCAGTAAATGTTTTCAGCCCTAGGCCAGGCTATTTGGCTATGTACCTGTCTAACAACAATGGTTAATTGACCCCATTGTGGTATATTTTCGTAATTATAAGCATTTTAGATTTCACAAAACATCGGAAAACGTTTCAAATGACCCTGAGTCTGGGTCGGATGAAACTAAGGTTATAGGGTCAGTCGAAACAACTAAGATTAAAATATTTAGCAAATTGTTATAATCACGTAAATAATTGATTTCCTGCCATACGTCAACGGTGGACTGATGACCTGGTAAAGGTCGCGGGAGTCCGCTGGATGCGGCTGGCGCAGGACCGCTCACTTTGTAACTCTTTGGGGAGGCAGCAGTGGACGTCTTTTGGCTAATATGATGATGATGATGATGATGATGATGCGTCAACGCCGTTCTCTATGTGTTATAACTGCGTTCCTCCCGATCTCTTAAACTCTCCGTGCTTCCTCACCAAAGTGGTTTTTACACATCTTCCTTCGCTGTTCAAGCTATCCGTCTCTAGAATAGGGTTGCCAACTAATTTTGGGGGAGATATAGTATTTTCCAGAAAAAAGCGACAAAAATATAGTACACTGTAAAAAAATATAGTACTTGGCTGGCCCTATTTAGCAGTGGCAGCGCGTGAAAATTTTCTATGAGCAACCCGAAACAAAAAAGTTATTAAATAGTTCAGAATATACATATACCTATTTATAGGCTTGCCTAAAAATAAATTTTAGGCAATCGGCTTGAATGGGCGCTCCGCTACCGCTATTTAGTAAAACCTCGGCAATTTGAAGCACTCGTTAGGTCCCCCAAAATATAGTATTTTCGCGTACTATATATTTCTTCAACAGTATATAGTACAAAGAGTCAAAATATAGTACAATACTATATAATATAGTACGGTTGGCAACCCTACTCTAGAATGAGCTCCATCTGACAATAAGACAAGCCGCAAGCAAGTTGGCTTTCAAACATATGCTCTACTAGCACCTGCTAGATAAAGTTTGATAAAGTTTAGCGGACAGTAATCGCAATATATGTATATTTATATATACATTTGTATTTATTAATTAAGTATTTATTTATGTATTCTTGTTAGTATATTTGTTTAGTTTATCAACATATTTGTATTATTTTATTATTCAGCTGATCTAATAGATATGACAAGTTTCTGTCAAAAATTTCATTTTTGGTACAAGATTTTATTGCAGACTGAACTTTTCTGCATACCATCATCAACTGCTCATTGAAACGATTCTAACGAGCCCAAACTCAAGGAGTTGTGTCGTTTAATTGCGGAGTTTCTATAGGCACCTTCGAGCTCTAGCATCAGATCAGCTCCATGTCATCATAATATTGCGTTGTCATGCGATATACATATGCATGCAAAATTTCAGCTCAGTCGGAAACCGGGAAGTGGGTCAAATTTAACTTGCAAGTTTTGATTATAGACAGACAGACAATGGGACAGGTGAAAGTAAATAAAAGCTTGTAATCTCCACTTATAATAAATCTCTAAATTAAAAAAAGAATCAGCCAGTTTGAAACTAAGCTTTCTGTGGTACGAATGTTCTCAGCATCCCATGGACGGAAAAATATGAAACATTTTATATAGGTACATTATTATTCCAGCTGCAACTTAGGATAGTTTTTATCCGACTGCGACAGTTAATTTATTTTCCGTAATATACGACTTCATTTAATTTTTCATTTATTATTCTTAAAGTATATCGCCGCCACATCTGTCAGCTAAAAGAAACGTCAAAATTACAGTAATAAGAAATACTACGGACAAAATGGCGGAATTGCTTTGCCTTTCTTTCGCCTATTAATAATTTTAATCCCGTCTACGATATACATTGACGAGACACATAGGTACCAAAAGCAAATATAAAATTAATCGATTTTGATATGCGAACTTATATGCGCAAATGTCGAATTAAGGCGTAATTTGTACAAATGTAACAACAAATTCGAACAATATAAACTTGGTTTTTTTGAATGGCACGCGCTCTTTGCGTATTCAGCCAACCCACGAAAACCGAAACTCGAAGTTCGTATATCTGAGGGCCTACCGCGAACGGCATTCGAAGTTTTCCCTCTCTGTCGCACTTATGTACGAACTTGTAAGTATGACAGAGAGAGGAAACTTCGAATGCCTAAAACTAAACTATAAAAGTACATATATCTACTACCAAATTATAATTGTTTCAACACAGAGTATATGCACACATATATATAAATAAATAAATATATATTATATCTAAATTATGTTTAGTAATTTAAATACGTCATCAACAAACATATGCATAAAGACACACAAAATGCCTAAAAATAACTATGTTTACCGCTGACTTATGTTATTTTATTAGACTATTAGTTGTAAGTTAATCTATAAATACCTATGTATTGCGATGCCCTTGCAGGGTTCATGTTTGAGACTTACTGTAACATGTGTCAACTATGTACTATATTATAACAACATGAATGCAATAAAATACTTGAAACTTGAAACTTGCCTTTCGCGGTAGGCCCTCTGCATTCCTGTCATTTGTTAGTGCGATAGAGATAGAGATACCCGAATATTTTCGAATTCCGAAGTTCGTGGTTTAAAAGAAAATACGGATGTCGGATAGATCTAAATTAATATTTTATTTTTAATTAGGGGTGAAAATTCGGATGAAACCCATTTTAATACAATGTGGTATAGAGATAGCTTGAGTCCTGGGAAAGGACATAGGATAGTTGTAATTCCGGAAATCACTCCCTAAGGGGGTGAAATGGGGGGTGAAAATTTGGATGAATCTCGTTTAGATGAAATTTGGTATAAAGGTCGTTTGAGTCCCGAAGAATGACATTAGATAGTTTTTATCCCGAAAATCATTCCCTAAGGGTATGAAATAGGGGGTGAAAGTTTGGATAAAATCCATGTACCTAGATGAAATTTGGTATAGAGATAAGTTGAGACCCTTCAAAGGATATAGAATAGTTTTTGCCTCGGAAATCATCACTTTAGATGGTAGAAGTTTGTTTGCATTATATTTTCTAAGTATTAAGTTCTACGCGGACAAAGTCGCGGGCAACAGCTAGTTTGTAATAATGCTCTTCCTGTTTTTTAGGGTTCCGTACTCAAAGAGTAAAACGGGACCCTATTACTAAGACTCCGCTGTCTGTCTGTCTGTCTGTCTGTCCGTCTGTACGTCTGTCCGTCTGTCCGTCTGTCCGTCTGTCCGTCTGTCTGTCTGTCAGTCTGTCCGTCTGTCCGTCTGTCCGTTGTCCGTCTGTCCGTCTGGCCGTCTGTCCGTCTGTCCGTCTGTCCGTCTTTCCGTCTGTCCGTCTGTCCGTCTGTCCGTCTATCCGTCTGTCCGTCTGTCCGTCTGTCTGTCTTTCCGTCTGTCCGTCTGTCCGTCTGTCCGTCTGTCCGTCTACCCGTCTGTCCGTGTGTACATTCTAATCATCAATTATTAGTGAAAGATAAGTAGCATTTTTAGGGTTCCGTACTCAAAGAGTAAAACGGAATCCTATTACTAAGACTCCGCTGTCCGTCTGTCTGTCTGTCTGTGTGTCTGTCACCAGGCTGTATCTCACTGATACCGTGATAGTTCCAGTTTAAATTTTCACAGATGATGTATTTCTGTTGCCGCTATAACAACAAATACTAAAAACAGAATAAAATTAACATTTTTATAGATAATGGTACGGAACCCTTCGTGCGCGAGTCCGACTCGCACTTGGCCGGTTTTTTCTCACTGCAACCACTTTAGCAAGTTTCGGTTTTGTCCTATGGTTGACTGGTAGAGAATGCATTGTGGCATTAAGTCCACCCTTTGTACTTTTTTTTATTTTTCCAATAAAGTTTAAATAAATCAAATAATTTAGTAGGTACTTATTTTTGTAACAATACCTCCTTACCATAATGGTTAACTGTTTTTTTTGATTTGTCCCTTTCTGCTATTTTCTACTCGTATTTTTTCAGTATTATGTTCTTTTGTGGTATTTTTGTACAGATTAGCGACGTATTTTTGAAATAATTTAATTAGGTACAAAAAAAATAGGCAATTAGTACCGTTTCTATTGCCCCCAATTTTTAGGGTTCCGTACTCAAAGAGTAAAACGTGACCCTATTACTAAGACTCCGCTGTCCGTCCGTCCGTCCGTCCGTCCGTCCGTCTTTCACCAGGCTGTAACTCACTGATACCGTGATAGTTCCAGTTGAAATTTTCACAGATGATGTATTTTTGTTGCCGCTATAACACCAAATACTAAAAACAAAATAAAAATAAATATTTTTATTAATAACGGTACGGAACTCTTCGTGCGCGAGTCCAACTCGCACTTGGCCGGTTTTTTTGTTTCATGTGCCCCGTCAACCCTTTTGTAAATATTAAATTAGGTAGAAAAATATCGGAAGCCTCCAAATACTTACGAGTAAGATAGGTAGTATAAAATCGACTAGAATATAACTAAGTAATTTATTGTGTGAAGGATTCAGGTTTACAGAGATATACAGGTAGTTACATAATTTTTATAATCCCCAAATCCTACCATATCCTATCTAAATATTATACTGATAGTGGGTTACGCAATTGAATACAGTCGATATTGTTCAACCTCGTAATTTCGGGAATTTTGATGAAATTTGGTACGAATGTTCGTTGGGAACCCTATTTTCATCTCCCAAAAGTCCCCAGGTCAGGACCTTGTAGAACGGCCGCTATCTTGGGAAATGTACTCTATTCGTAAGAATTCAGGTTTTGTTCGAAAACTACGTACTCTATGATAACAGGGTCTACAGCAACATTAAAGCTGAATAAATACTGCACAAGCCTGTAGTACATAACCTTGACGAGAAAACGTGTTTTCGTAGAGAAAAATGCATCCACATGTGAGATTTTCCCTCAATGTCCTTCCAGGGAAGATTTCAAATGTGAAGCTCGGGAGAATTTCAAATCCACTTTGATTTACACAATAGGATATGAACTACATCAATAATAACATTTTACCCGACTACGGCTAAACCCAAAAGAATGGTAGTGGATTAAATTTCACGTTTAGTAGGTATTTATAGTTCGCTACCACCTCCGGTCAAAATGCTTGATGAATTCCAAAAAATAAGGTGGTGTTAGATTTCTCTGAATGCTGACAAAGTGTTAGGAGTTATTAAGCTTGTTTAAAATGACACGCGTTCCTATTGACCCCAGTGTCCCCTACATCCAGCTTATCGAAATAAAAAGTGGTGAGATATTTCGTAGAGCCAAGTCAGGCATTCATATTAATCTTTATTGGCTTGCTAAATAAAATTCAGCAACTTGGGAATCACACAATCTAGTATTTACAATTTTTTGCATACCTTTACCTATGTAAGTGTGATTGCCAAGTCACAAAATTTTATTTAGCAAGCAAATAAAGATTAATAAGTATGCCTGACTTGGCTCTACGAAATATCTCACCACTTTTTACCGTGGAAGAGTTCCGAGACTTGGCCTATTTTGACATGGAATGTTTTTATGGGATCTTATTTCTTTTTGTAGGTTATTGTGTTATCAACTTTGTATGGAAATGTCATTTTACCAACCGCAAATAACGTTTATATAGTTTCCGGGAACCAACTGCAAAAGTAACTTTGTAATCGCATGTATTTGTATAGGATTACAAACTTACCTATGCAGGTTATGTATCTCAGAATCGTGACGGAAAAGCAATATTTTTAGGTTTTTTATGAATGGATAGGCTAAAAACTAATTATGTTCAAAATTTGGAGCTTTTGGGTCTGCTAGAAGTGAGTATGTGGCACTAGTTCTGAAACTAAAAGTTCAAATTGAATGTTATTGAGAATATATGTAAGCCATATTATGCCCTAAATGTTGCTGAAAATTCAGGGTTCTGGATTTAGCCAGCACGAAATTACAGGATCTCGCGATCGGTTTACCAGATGCACTCGATCTTATCAATCACAACGACAAATTTAGTGTAAACTCAGCTTTAGGGTTCAACTCAACGGGATCTCCAGAAAGAGTGCGTCACTGCCGTTCTGGGAACGCGATATCGGCTTCAATGAGTTTCCATTACGCCCGTCTGACTATTAATACCCGACGTGACGAATGCACTCGTTCACTACACTAATTCATTCATAAACTCAATTAAACCACACTAAACTGAGTAATGCATTTATAAATTAGCTTTAATAATTTCAAATGAGAATTCAGCTTAAGAGTATTTCAGTCAAAATTAAATTGTTGTTAGTCATCGCGTATTGGACTTACAATATGTAGGTACTTAGTTATGGGAAATTAGCCTTGCAGGTAACAAGTTATTTGTATTTATTTATAGTCATACCTAATTACTTGTCATGAAAAAATACTGCGTTTTATGATGACAGCAAGCCACTTGGCACAGTGGTAGTAGGGACCAAACTAAATGATTTAAGACCCGCAGTAGCGAAAGTTTCACCCCTTAGGACCAGAGATAGCGCCACTAGCCCACTACTTAAAAATATTAAATTTTATAAGCTTAACGAATGGACCAATTAAAATTTTTAATATCCAAAATTTAAGCACATGTATATAATTTACTTATCTATAAAAAATATTTACCAAAAACGATTGACAGAAAATGGCATAGTGAGTTTTTTTTGTATTGGATTGGTATAGTTTTTATGCTACATGTATGTTTTGACGCATATACATTATGTATAGTACTGGGTAAATAACAAGTATTCTAAAAAAACTCAACATCAATACAATACCTTTCATAGTTCACGAAATATCTATTAAAGCATAAATGCGCGCGCCATTTCTTTAAAAAAAATACAACTTAAACGAATGGACCACTTTCAATGCAGGTGCCAAACAGTGGTCGTGGGTTCGAATCCCGGCTCGTATACCAATGAGTTTTTCGGAATTTTAGCACAGACATTTACCGTTAGCTTTTCGGTGAAGGAAAAAATCGTGAGGAAACCCGCATAGGAACTTACATCTGCGAATAAATTCAAAGGTGTTCGTGAAGTCCCCAACCCGCACTCGGCCAGCGTGGGTACTACTGCCCGTTTCCTCTCATCTATGAGACGAGGACTGTGCCCAGCATTTTTATTAATAAAAATATCAAAAAACGACATAAGTAGGTAGGTCTTAAGATTTTTTTTTTGAATGTTTTGGTTTTAATGAATAAAAAAAAATGCAACTTGTGTTTTCATGCATATATTACTGGGTAAATTACGAAATACCCTTGTTTTACCGTCAAACGTTTCATCGAATGAATGTTTCGCCGAATTTTCATTTCATTAAAAACATTTTTTTTAAGCTGCACCTAAAAACTTAACGGTTTCTGAGTAACAAAAGTTCGATGAAATGAAAATTCGGCGAAATAATGCATTCGGTGAAATATTTGTCGCTGAAATAAGGGGATCCCGTAAATTACGCTTTCATTTCTGATAATTAAGATAATTTATAGATTGAAATTAGTCCTTTCGTTAACCTTGTAACATTTTTTGAAATATTTTTTAAAGAAGTGGTGTTGTCTCTGTTCCTATGGTGTGAAATCATTCCCTGGTGGTCCCTCCCTGCTATCACTGTGCAAAGCGGCTTGCTTTATCACAAAGTGCAACTTTGGACCAAAAACTCGCCATAACAAAAATGACTATTAAGGCTGTTTTCAAAATAATGAAGTGTCACATCTATCATTATGCTAATTTATAGGTACTATCTACTTATGTAAGTTTAACTGAAAACTGTCTGATAGGTAATCTTCTAAATGTTTTTATTGTTAGTTTGGTCGGCTGTTTGTTGCTACTAAGTATAAAACTAAGTTCTAGCTTACTAGCGGTATCTGGGTAGAGTGAAAGAAGCTACCCACTACGAGCGATAAAAGTAAAGCAGTATAATTTTATGTACCTAACGCATATGAAGTCGCTGATGCAGAGGAGTACTCGTATGTTAGGTATATAGGTACGTACCTAGATATCTTAAAAAT
Source organism: Epinotia brunnichana (assembly GCA_963854355.1). Lineage (NCBI taxonomy): Eukaryota > Metazoa > Arthropoda > Insecta > Lepidoptera > Tortricidae > Epinotia > Epinotia brunnichana. Next base: position 21,921,804 of record OY977943.1, on the reverse strand, counting down.
GCTTATGGGGTTTAATTGGTCACATTATTTTTACCAAAGTAGTTACTTACTGGACGTTTCGGATGTGTCACAACATCCTTGGTCACAAAATGGTTTCTTGGTTAAATAATGTGTGGAAATCGTGAAAATTTAACACAATATTTAGTAGATCACTCTTCAAAAGGTAGGTAGGGACGAAGAGAACAATAATTTGTTATATATTTAAGTTTCTGTCAAAAATTCAATTTTTGGTACAAGCTGTTACTGCCGACTGTACTTTTCTGCATACTCATCAAGTACTCACTGAGGCGATTCTAACAAGCCCAAACTCGATGGGGTTGGTCGTTTTATTGCGGAGTTCCTATGACCACCTTCCAGCTCCAGCATCAGATCAGCTCCAATTCATCATAATATTGTATTGTCATGCGATATACGTATGTACGCAAAATTTCAGCTCAATTGGATAACGGGAAGTGACTGAAAAATGGATTGCAAATTTTGACGGACTACTTACATATTTACATACATACGAACAGTGCAAGTTAATATAAAGCTTGTAAAAAGTCACCGAATATCTACTTAAAACAGTTTTTACTCACTGCAAGAATTTTTTGAAAGTAAATAATAATAGTATACTTACCTACAGCTCAGCTAGGTTAATAAATATTTGTAATACTTTCTATAATATATTTTGCATGCTCACTATTTTGTATATGTTTAAGAATTAAGAGATAAGCGCCTTAAGCTGTTGGAAATTAATACATTTTAGTTTTAGTTAATATTTTAGTGCCCTACAGGGTTTCATATATAATGTACCATCTTGTATTTACCTATGAAAGCAATAAAGATACTGATAACTGATTACAGTCGATTTCCAAAATATATGCTTGGCCAAAGTGATCAAAATATAATGTGAACACGACTTTATTGTTCAAGGCATAAGGTTGCACGTTGAAACGTACATATATTTAAGAACTCGAACTTTACCTTCTTGCAAAATGTCAAAAACATAATATACCAGCTATCTAATAGAAACGTAATAATTGAAACATGCGATTTTACTGGCTTTAAACATTTTATCTATTCAAATATCATAAACCCTCCATGATGCGTTCAAGAACCGCACATTATGACCACCATAAAAACAGACTGTCTCGTTAGAACACATTTCTTATCTGTGAAAATGTTATTATTGCTAAATAATAACATCGATTTCGATAATATTATTTCATTTAAATTTCGAACATCTCTAAAAAACAAAGAAATTTGATTTGACCTCTATTCTAATATTAGTCGATATGACGTTTAGTTCGAAATGAATTGTCAAGTTGCATTCAAATTAGGGTGGCTCAAATTCATTTTATTCTATTAGTCAATAAGATAATCTGTGCAAAATTTAAATGCCTACGTTAAGTCTAAGCCGGTGCTCAACTACCCTCAACTTTTCTTTATACTGTTACTAGCAAGTGTATTGCCTGTGTACTGAGGTTTGGCTAACCGTGGTTGTATGCTTGCTTTTAAAATGTTTTGAAGAAGTCTTCGTGTATTTATTATTATTAACTGCGTAAATACTATTTCCATACAAATAATTAAGGTCTATTTTTTTATTACTAGCTTTTTTACAAGCCTTTATTAGCTCACCCCGTTTGTTTTATTTTTCTTAATTCTTTCTTGGGTCAAATTTAGTAATTGAAATTTAACCCACTTCTCGGTTTCCGAATGAGCTGACATTTTGCATGCATATGTTATATCGCATGACAATGCAATATTATGATAACTTGGAGCTGATCTGATGCTGACGCTGGAAGGTGGCCACAGGAACTCCGCAATAGTTTAAACGACACAACCCCATCGAGTTTGGGCTCGTTAGAATCGTCTCAATGAGTAGCTGATGATGGTATGCAAAAAAGTAAAGTCGGCAATAAAATCTTGTACCAAAAATTAAATTTTTGACAGAAACTTGTTGTTACTAAACAGTCAAAAGTGCTTAAGTAAATAATAACAACAACCCGAAAAAGTGATACTGTGTTTTTAGTCGGAGTGGGACATCTGGATCCCCTTGCTTCATTAATTCAACTTCCAACTATCAAACAAGTATTTCTAAGATTCTTGCACCATCTGAATGACTTAAAATTGATGTACGGAATGCGTCCCAGGTAGTGTTGAAGAGGTATAAAATAGACCGAGACAACTTTCAATCTTTGCCACCATTGAAGATGTTTTGGACCCGATGTTGAAGTGGCTAAATAAGTATTCTAATGAAAAAAGCAGTCAGATGAATATGAGAGATGATTACTTGGAGTTGATTGAGTTAACAATGCTTATTTTTGGAATACTTCCAAGCAAAATGCATTGGAGAGCACCGAGGCCTATTCATCTCGCACGCTGGATGGCATAGTTGCTTTACATGATTAAAATCGACCTGTTTCGCCATCAGAGCTTACAAAGCGAGAGTTGACTCAGCTCGAACGTTTTGTCAAGTTTAGAGCCCTATTTTATACCAGAGCTTAGGCTGAAGCTGCTTTTGCAATAGAAGCTGCTAAGTCGGACCTTAACTATGCTATGTGGACCTTGAAGTGTCTTAGTGTGCAAAACTGGTCCTGCAACGTCATTTGTGGTATCTGTCAGATGAGTTGGTTGGGCTCGCTCTCTTCTCCGACACAGTTACCGATACAGGCAAGAAAGATATTGTGAAGGGGATACCGCTGAACGAGAAGTTCAATTATTCGATGAATATAACAAATTGTTGACGCTTGACGAAGAAGACAAGCAATTTTTATTGCAGGTCGTAGAGGCCAACAGAAAATCGATCTTAACACACACAACAAAACAGGCTATATTGGAAGCCGTTTCCAAATGATCAAATGTAGTTTGGTCTAATTGTCGTGCTATAATGTTTATTTTGTAACGTATGAATATTTTGTTTAAAGGATACAGTTTTGTTTCTATTTTGATGGTCAGAAGGACCTTAATAAACTTTAAATTGTTTGTTTAAATTATTGTATGACTTTTATTTCGAATATAAACTTAGCTCCTAAAACGTTCAAATAATTAAATTTCTTGGAATCAAAAGCGTTGATGAGCACCGCCTTCCTCGTATACTAGGACATTGATATTTTACCAAAATATTGCTTAAGGCTAGTGTAAAAGATCTAGGGGGTGCCCCGTCCAATTTTCCAAAAATAATTTTTTTTCTTACAACCCTAATACAAATTTGACAAATGTCGCACGTAAGTAAGATATCGAACGATATGATAGTTAGAGCTGACTCTAGTTTGTCTCTGAATTAAAAAAAAAACTATGACAGCTGCCAGAAAACAACGCCGCGATGCCGGTCTTAATATGCGGCTCCTGAATGCATCATGGAGGCTTATGATATGTGGATAGATAAAGCAGTGTATGTAACTGTACTCGTGTGATGTTATTATGAAACGAGCCGAAATCACAGTCTTGTTTAATGCCCTTCATTATGTACAGTCACATAAACTACTATAATAGATACGCGGCGTTGGATTTTTGGATTAGCAAAAACCTGGGCCAAAACCTGGAACGCTATTTAAATTAACTATTGTCCAAAAGTAAACTCATTCATTCATATAAAAATTTTAAACTCATTTTGTATGAGTAATTTTTGCCTGCCTTAAAGTTTATTTGTAACTGAACGACGAGCGAGCGAAGCGGACGAAGTTCTCCGTTTCAGCTTTGGCAAACATTCTTTCGTATGTCCAGCTGCTCTCAAAGGTCACATTTTTCAACCGATTCACGTAATTTTTTTTGAGCGAATTCTGTATAATTCGACTACCGTAGGCTCAAAGGGCGTAACGGACAAAATGGCATTTTTTTCAGGAGAGCCAAAAAACGGTTACGATTCGAGAAAAAAATCGTAAGTGATTAATTTTTAGTTTTCTAAGGTCTTTTACAATGCTTAGGTACTTAAAGAGAAATTGTCCGTCACGCCAAAATTTTTTCAAGATTTTGGAAAACATATGTCCTTTACTTCAATTATATATCTTAAACACTTGATTTGATCTCAATGACAAAATAACGTATTGTAAATATGTACAAAATTAAAATTTTTTGAACGTCAATTGTCGTAAGTCTAATATAATGTCTAGAACTGTGAAACTAGTTTTTTGTAAGTATCTCGAAAAAAAGTATTTGTTGTGAGGGTCATGATTTATTATATAAATGTCTACTAAAAGTGTAATAAATCCAAGGAGAGTTAATTTTTTAAAGTGTAAGTACTATTTTTTTCTGATATTTCAATGCTTTTTAATACGTAAGTACCTAACCAGAAATAATGATAATGTTGATATGTAGAAATCAAATGTAAAATAATTATTTTATTGAACTCTATTTCACTTAAACTTTTATTATTACCTTAATTTAAACTTTTAAAGGACCTCATTTACAATCACTATCCATAAGACATAGATTATAATGCAAGGAGCCAGTAATATAAAGAGCACATTTCATCATCATCATTATCATATCAGCCGAAAGACGTCCACTGACGGCCTATGTCCAGAGGCCTCCCCCAAAGAGTGTCAAAGTGACCGGTCCTGCGCCACCTGCATCCAGCGCAGCTGCAGCGCAGCGGACTCCCGCGACCTTTACCAGGTCATCAGTCCACCTTGTGGGGGCCTACCCACATTAACTAGACATCAATCAATTGGACTTCAAGTTTTTCTTTTGCTACGTATATTATTACCTACCTATGTTACATATGTATGACTGACTGATCAAAAAAACAATTTCAATTTGTCTCTTAAGGCGACGTGAGCTCCAAGTTCCGTACTCAAAGAGTAAAACGGGACCCTATTACTAAGACTCCGCTGTCCGTCCGTCCGTCTGTCTGTCACCAGGCTGTATCTCACTGATACCGTGATAGTTCCAGCTGAAATTTTTGCAGATGATGTATTTCTGTTGCCGCTATAACAACAAATACTAAAAACACAGAATAAAATAGTTTTTTATAGATAATGGTACAGAACCCTTCGTGCGCGAGTCCGACTCGCACTTGGCCGGTTTTGTTGTTTATTTATATCGAATATCTTAACCGGTTAAAAGCCTTTTTCTCAAACATGCAATGAACTATTCTCTTTACGTTCCTTATAATAGACTCGGAAGTAGGTATCCTTTTTTGTACTCGTCGATTAAAATCTGTGTATTAAGATTTCATAGAGAATACTGTAACGTCACTCTTTTCATCGTTGAATAGTCTGTTACTTCCGTAACAACCGAAATAACTGTTTCGATACAACCGAAAAAATTTGAAAATAGAACTTCGTATTTCAATAATATGTGTCCTTGTTTAAGGAGAGTCGATCCGATACAAAATTGCCAATTTATGGCGTTTCGGAACGTAGCAGCGTCGCGTCATCTGTAAAAAATCTACTTAAACTTGCACCGTATACAGGGCATAAAAAAAATAAAAATATTAAGCTTTGTGATTGGCTAGTATGCCAATCACAGCTTACGGACTACGGACTTTTCTTATATACTCGTATTAATGACTTAAATTATTAATTTTAATGAACTCGTACAAAAAGTATTGTTCACAATAGTGTCATAATCAAGCTTTTTAATCTCGTACCTTACTTAGGCCACTCAGCAAGCTTCGAGGCCTAAACACGGTACTCGACTAAAAAGCTCTCTATTATAACACGATTGCGAAAAATACTATTTCGGGCGCAGAATTTCGAGGCGGCCTGAAATGGTTTCATACAACATTTTAATTTTCATTCCACTATTTGTGGCACAGCATCACGGCATTCAGCCATGAAAATTAGTTTGATTTGAGGATTTTTATTTATTTATTTCATTGCTTGTTTGAGAAAAGCACTATACATGCATGCCTCAGCGTGAAAACGGATTCCCGGCCAAGTAGGTATAGAGATACGAGTGTGTTTTCCCGGCCTCTGATGTAATGTATATACTATTTTATCTCATGCCATTTTTCTCGGTCTTTAGCCAACTGCATCCAGCCAGGTCCGGCGACCTCAGTTATGTCATCGGTCCAACGTCTTCGTGGTCTAATTTTGTCATTGTCATCATAATCATATCTAAGCGAAGTTTGCTTATTTTTAACAGCTTAGTTATGTTTTATAATTAATGTCCATTACATAATAGTACATTGTGATACAAGTGAGCTATGTTGATCATTTCATCAGAGGCGGAATTGTCACGCGAACCGCAGCCTTCAAAAAAAGGAGCAACGCTCCGAACTCGCGTGTCGGCTTCGGAGCTCAACGAAACATTCAAAGTCATTTTATTGCATGTGCTGCCTACAGAGTGCCATCGGTTTTTGACTGTTGGTAGCAAATACAGTAGCTGCTTTATCGATCGAGTCGGCTAGTGCGTATTGTGGTTAGAATTTCCGCAAAAGCCGTCGTACGGACATACCCCGCAGACGGTATTGGCCACACTGACCTAACTTTATAAGTAAAATCCAATTCCTACAACTACCTACCTACAATATTAGGTCGGTTGCAATATTGATGTTCCAAATATAAATACGCGTCAGTGCTTTGTATAGGTAATGATTTGAAATGGAACATTATTTTTTGCGAGTAAACGCAATACTGTCAGCGTGTGAGGTGCGTCCGAGTATCGCCTATGCTCGGTATAAAGTGGTTTCTATTAACACTATTAGCTTTGGGTTTCAGACGGTTTCACACGATCATTTCGCGACGGCTCTATGTACACACGTGCGATAAAAATGTATGAAATCTTAACTTCTGTTGATTGTATCAAAGAGTTTCATATGTGGTGCCGTCCAAATGTGTGCCCCCTATCTCTTTAAGGCGACGTGAGCTCCGAAAACAGATTTAAAAAAAGTCGTAGCTCTTGTTTGTATTATAATACAGCTGCCTTAAATTTAATTAGCAATCTTGAAGCCTTTCTCGAGGGAATACAGCTATTCGAATCCTGAGTTTTTGACTTTCGCTCGATAGAAAAAAATCACGAACATAGGTCTAAAATACACTTAAAAAAATTCTAACAAATTATGCACAACAGCTAAACATATCACAATTAGTTCTTAAAATCGGCAATGTCCTGTTTGAGGGAAATCAGCTATTACTTTTTTATTTATTAAAACGCACAAAGAAATAAAATTAAAAAACATGATATCCGCGCTTCCAAACACGCACTTCCATCTCGCTCACGCTTATGCTCAGTGAGAGGGAGAGAAGACCACGAACCTACGTCCCCTTAAGTAAGGGACATTATAATATGTATAACTTTCCATAAGTACAAACGTTTTTTGAGCTCCGTAACTGCTAAACATTTTTTTATGTATTGTGAAGATACATTTTTGGCCAGATTTATTATTCTGAAAATATCGCTATTCTGAAACCCGAAAATAATGAAGTGTTAAGAGTATTATTGTACCTATTCTTTGTTAAAACCTACACTATAATTTTCCGTAATAAACCTTATTCTGGGTTTTTATTAGGTTTTTTCCCGGTCGAGATGCGTTTTTGGAAATCTGTAAATACAGTTTCCTCTAATATTTCTGTCAAGGTTTCTAAGTACAATTTTCCCTATATCTTTTAGTTTCTGATTTCACTTGCATTAAGATTGGTAATGTTACGTCCAGGCGTAGAGGTTGACTAAACTTTTTGTCATTAATATGTGTGAATTTCCAGCAAGTTAGGGTGAAATACCGAACCGTGTGTCACCGACGATAAATAAGAATGACTATGACTGCGACAGGGACAATTGGCTGGCGACGAAACCTAGTCAATTAGTTAATTTCAGACTACTTTGTAGGTACTCTTCGCACATCTGGAAGGCGATTCACAAAGCTTGCTAACCGCTTCGGCGTAAAGCTGGCCGTTATAAATCTGACTTCCGATTACGCTTTGATAACGTTTAGTTATTTCTTACGATTAATGGAGCCAAGTTATAATAACAACGAATTTACATATAAGTACAGTACTGTATCGTTTGAACAGAACTGCTCTGGAATAGATATTGGCTTCATTTGCATTCAAGAAAATATACCAATATTTCTTCATTTGCATCTCAGTCATTGAAATTAATTGCGATCGTAGTACCTACCTAATATCTAGACTTTTTATTTTCTAAATATCCATTTTGTCACTGTTGATACGATGTAAATCAATCGGCCAAGTTCACATCTGCGACATTGAGTTCTTAGTATCGATAATTAAATAAACTCATTCATTATTATGGAGTCATAAAACTGGCAGCACAAGAGCTTTGCTTGTGTTGTTTAACGAGTTCAACCAGCTGCATAACTTGGCTATCTTTATAGACTTGCATGTGACCCTGGGACTTCAGGAAAGTCACTCGGCTCTCGCCAGATACCTATCAGTACGTACTGCATAGGCGCTCTAAACGATAATGACCATTTAGAATGCTCTCTGTGCTAGACCGACACAAAGACAAAGTCTTAGTCTGCGATAAGAATCATATACCTAATTAGACAAAGGCAATAACTGTGTCAGGCTTATAATTAGTCGTTAGAGTGTTGACAGGATGCTGGGAGGTGAACACTGGCGGTACTAGATGAGTGTGCGGATCGCAATGCGGAGCATCAGGAACCCTTATCTTATCTGGGGAATGTGCCATCCCTTGCAGTGCGCTGTGGGTTGCCACTTAGCGCCAACTTACAAAGGCCGAAGGAACTTTTGTTACACAGAATCAATAATACTTATCTCTCTCACTTTGTGGACGTAACGGGTACTGCGCGTCAAAGAAAAAGCTGCCTTGTGCATCGTAAATCTTTGATTGCCGACGGACTTGTAACAAAAATTATAATAATATTATGGAATGTGGGTGATATTTACAGCCCGAGTCCAAACACACTTTTTCTTTAGGATCAACTACAGAATAAATTTTGCTGGCGCCAGTGTTCTGACATTATACTAGCCATTCGCGAGAAATAGATGCTACTTTTTGTCAAGAGCTTAAATATTTACCCACATATATTAATATTTACCAATCTACTTATTAATATTTACCATTTCGAATAAAATCGCGTTAAGTTTGGAATCGTAAACACCTTTAGGACACTTTAGTTTTGTTAAACACTTTTTTATTAACGAATTGAGAAGACTACAATATGAGCATGATACAATAATTTATCGATGCGACGAGTGGGTCTGGAGCGGGGCATTGCACCGCGTGACAGTAAATCGATCAATATTTTCATCTACTTTCAAAGGGCCTGTCGTTTTTACGCAGTCTACCGACTTACCTATGGATAAACTTTATTTATTTTTATCTCTTCATGTTCATTCATAACTTAATAACTGGGTATGTGCTAAGTTAAGTAGCGGTAAAAACTCTGAAGAGACATTTACTTTTTTACATCGGGCGCGCACATCACAGCGTCAGTATTATATTGGATTAATTGAATATAATGCGGTAAAAAATAACTCAAAGAACGGGTATGATCGATGGCAAGGCAATTATCATTCATAATTGATCATGTAGAGCAATTATCAAATATCATGCGGTCCAAGATTGTGACTAAATTATGAATGGTTCCTAGAAGTTACTTGAATACTGCATAGCATCGTGGTATCGCGCATTACGAGCAGAGCTAGTACAGAGCCCGAGTCTTAGGGTACCGCGGGAGTAGTTCGGCCATCAGTAGGAATTAAATGTTACTTTGTTGAAATAAAGTCCAATGAGTAGGTAAGTATAATTAATACATTGCCAGATTGAAAATACAATAATTAAAATTTTAATACGGTGTTTGCACATTGTATTTCAATTAGCCATCATCCTGTTCTCTTATGTTATCTATTTGTGGTAACTAGGTGTTCATTAATTATTAGCATTATAAAATGGGAGTCACTTCCTACTCAAAGCGTATAAAGTTGCGGTTAGCTGGTGGAGGAAAAATTATATTGCATGTACAAATCTACACATCCAATTATTCGAATTGACATTATTCTGCGGACCATAAATAACAAATTAACATTAGCCCTATTTTAGTTCAGTTGTTTTGAAGTTTCGAAGTGGTGGCAAAGGTCCTGATAAGGCATAATTATGTTGGTAGGTAGGATTGATAGTCTTGGGCAATTCGCCGGATGTTCATGTGTTCTGATTCTAGGTTGATAAATTAGGATAGTGATACATACCTACCTAGATTATAAGCATGAATTATTTTTCTATTACGTAGGTATGTAAATGTTTAACACAGATAATTAATGCCTTATACCTACTGTGAGTTTGGTGACCTGTTATAACAAGTACAAAACGGATCTAGAGGAAATGAGAGATAAGACGGACGTTGAATTGTCATTTTATCAAGTCATTGAGAGCTGAGAAAAATGTCACGAGATATGGAATCAACTCTGACCTCTAGTATCATCAATGTAACATGTGCTCGTTAACGTTATACAGCTTATTGTACCTAATTGAATCATTCACTTGGTCAGACTACTAAAGTCTAGTATAATCGATTTTTTTACCATCAGCATGTCTAGCACGAGACGTGTGTGACGCGAGAAAAGGCGCGACGAACGCACATTGTAGTAAGTAAGTATGTTTACAATGCACTTGCTCATGTGCCCCTTTATATGGTTGAACATAAACACGGGAAGTGGTCGATGCCAGCACGAGCAGCGCCGGGCGGCACCTGCCCGTGCGGAATGGATTTCAGTACAATATTCCCGCACACTATGCGGGAATGAGATTTCGTGAGTTCGTGACAATTAAAATTTCACCTTTTATGCATATTTTTTTATTTCCTCGCATGATGCATTGTAAAATGTTGTATGATACACGTGCGGATAGGTAATTCCCTAAGAAGCATACGCATAGAAGGATAGTTTCATACGGCCGACGCGCGACGCGCCAAGCGTGAGGCATAAAATGGATTCATGTAGTTTTGATCAACTCGTATTTACACGCGGCCAATACGCACACAAACGCACCAATTTTGTTCCACCGATCGGCGTACTGGGCCATTTATGGCCGAGTTTTAGTGGCCTCACCGTTGCGCGTGAACTGCGTTTCTATGCGTTATTATTCTAAGGTAATTCCCAACTCGTGTCGATCAAAAACACTCCCTGACGGTCGTGTTTTTGGTCATCGCCACTCTTATTATTATTTAGAACTAGCTGTTGCCCGCGACTTCGTCCGCGTAGAACTTGTTGTCGCCTCAGAAATAATATTGCAAATAAACCTTCTTTCCCGGCGTCTGCAGTAATGTACTATTAAAAAACGCTGTAAGTAATTTGTCTTTTTAGTTTTTGACAGAAGTTACAGTTTCCAGTTTAGCTTCTGCCCGCGGCTCCGTCCGCGTAGAACTCGTTTATATCGTAGCTCGATACAACCTTTCACCCTCCATTTCCCATTTATGGATTGATTTCCGGGATAAGAACTATCCTTTGTCCTTCCCTGAGACTCAAACTATCTCTTTATCAAATTTTATCTAAACGGGTGCAACGATTGTATAGTAGCTCTATACAAATGTTCACCCCCCCTTTTCACACCCTTCAGAGATGATTTCCGGGATAAAAACTATCCCATGTCCTTTCCCGGAACTAAAACTATCTCTAAACCAAATTTCATCTCTAAACCAGTTTTCATCCAAATATTCACCCCCATTTCACCCCCTTAGGGGATGAGTTTTAGGACAAAATCTACCTCTATACCAAATTTCATCTAAATGGGTTCCATACACATATTCATTCCCTATTTCACCCCTAGGGGATGATTTCCGGGATAAAATCTAAATCATCTAAATCGGTGCAGCAGTTCTAGCAGCTCCATGCAATTAATGTTCACCCCCAATTTCCCCGCCTTAAAGGCTGATTTCTGGGATTAAAACTATTATTTGTCCTTCCCCGGGACTCGAACTATCTCTGTACCAGATTTCATCTCAATGAGTTTCATCCAAATCTTCACCCCTCATTTCATCCTCTCAGGGGATTATTTTAGGGATAAAAGCCACCCGTTGTCCTTCTCCGCGGCTCAAACTATCACTATACGAAATGTCATCTAAATGGGTCCCATCCAATTTTTTACTCCCTATTTCATCCCCTTAGGGGATTATTTTAGGGATATTTTAATTATTTATTGAACTTAAAAAAATACTTAAAACTTATAATTACAGATTTTACCTCGCCAAACTGTATTCACAGTTTGTTGGCGAGTGATGCACTCTCCCATTCTAATACATTTACTTACTTATTTAACATTAAACGAAATTATGCAAACTTAATAAATACCATGTATTAGTGGTCTATTATGTATTAATCCGTAATAGCCATCCGTTGTCCTTCCCCGCGGCTCAAACTATCCCTATACCAAATTTCATCTAAAGGGGTTCCATCCAAATTTTCACCCTCTATTTCATCCCCTTAGGGGATAATTTCTGGGATTAAAACTATCCTATGTCCTTCCCCAGCTCTCTAACTATCTCTTTACCAAATTTCATATAAATGGGTTACATCCAATTTTTCACCCCTAATTTCTCCCCCTCCGGAAATGATTTTTGGGATAAAAACTATGCTTTGTCCTTCCCTGGAACTCCTACTATCCCTTTACCAAATTTCATCTACATGGGTTTATCCACATTTTCATCCCCTATTTCATCCCCTTACGGAATAATTTTCGGGATAAAAATTATTCGATGTTATTCTCCGGGACTCAAAATATCTCTATACCAAATTTTATCTAAATGGGTTCCATCCAAATTTTTACCCCCCATTTCCCCCCTCAGGGGGTGTTTTTCGGAATTAAAACTATCCTATGTCCTTTCCTAGGACTCAAACTATCTTTAAACCAAATTTCATCAAAATTGATTACATACAAGTTTTCACCCCCCCATTTCACCTCCTTAGGGGATGATTTCCGGGATTAAACGTATCATATGTCCTTCCCCGGGTCTAAAACTATTTATATACTAAGTTTAATCCAAATCGGTGCAGCGGTTTAAGTAGTTCCATACAAATTTCCACCCCCAATTTCATCCCCTCAGGGGTTGATTTTCGGGATAAAAACTACCCTATGTCCTTTCCCGGGACTCAAACTATCTCTATTCCAAATTTCATTTAAATCGGTTCAGCGGTTTAGGCGTGAAGAGGTAACAGACAGACAGACAGACTGACACACTTTCGCATTTATAATATTAGTATGGATATGGATATGGATGGATGGATGGCGCGCAACTATTTTTTTTTGTGAAGTTCGCGCAGTGCGCCCGCAGCAAGGCTTAGATGAAATCTCTAAACAGCCAATACAAAATAAAATAATTATTTTTTTATTCAATATAAATTCATGTAAAATTATATCAAAAGTAAATAGTTTTACTAAATGAAACGTTTCTATATCATATCCAAGAAGAAATAATCAATTAATTCACAAGAAGGATTTAATTTGTTTAGTCGAGTAAGAATCCATTTGCCGAGAATTAAAAACAAACCTGTATAACCCGGTCAATTTAAGAATGCGCCGAGTCCATACATACACCTTGCTGCAAGGTGCCAACGTGTCTTAATCGGGATATAAACATAACTACACGAGTTTCGTAATGTTATAAAACACGCGTGTATAATACCCAGGATTATGAGCCTAAAAGCGGCACAATAAGAAGAGGCACGTTACGAGCAAATGTATTGAAAATATATAAATACACTCCATTTCTTATCAGTTCCATAAAAAATCTATGTCATGAACTGAGCTTTATAATTGTCATGTTACTTTACGTCATAAATGTTACTGTGCACTTTTTCGCGGACAAAAAAAAACGCGGTGAAAAATCTAAATTCTAAGTTAACGCAATTAAAAGATCCTCCGATTACGTCTCATATCATGTTGTAAGTGTGATGAGCATGAATATTTGTTTCAAAGTTCGATATAGTGTAAGATTTTCCCCTAATGGCCCTAATATATTTATTTAGTTACTAGCTGTTGCCCGCGACTTCGTCCGCGTAGAACTTATACTTAGAAAATATAATGCAAACAAACTTCTACTTACCATCTTAAGGGATGATTTCCGAGGCAAAAACTATTCTATATCCTTCGAAGGGTCTCAAATTATCTCTATACCAAATTTCATCTAGGTACATGGATTTTATCCAAACTTTCACCCCCTATTTCATACCCTTAGGGAATGATTTTCGGGATAAAAACTATCTAATGTCATTCTTCGGGACTCAAACTACCTTTATACCAAATTTCATCTAAACGGGATTCATCCAAATTTTCACCCCCATTTCACCCCCTTAGGGAGTGATTTCCGGAATTAAAACTATCCTATGTCCATTCCCAGGACTCAAGCTATCTCTTTACCAAATTGTATTAAAATGGGTTCCATCCGAATTTTTACCCCTAATTTCACCCCCTTAGGGGATGATTTCTGGGGTAAAAACTATCCCATGTCCTTTCCCAGGACTTAACCTATATCTACACCAAATTTCATCAAAATATATTACATCCAAATTCCCCCCCCTTTTTCACCCCCTTAGGGGATGATTTCCGGGATAAAACCTATTATATGTCCTTCCCCGGGACTCAAACTATTTATATACCAAATTGCATCTAAATCGGTGCAGCGGTTTAAGTAGCTCCATACAAATTTCCACCCCCAATTTCAGCCCCTCAGATATAAAAACTACCCTTTATCCTTCCCCGGGGCTCAAACTATCTGTATACCAAATTTCATCTAAATCGGTTCAGCGGTTTAGGCGTGAAGAGGTAACAGACAGACAGACACACTTTCGCATTTATAATATTAATATGGAATTATGGATTATTAGTATGGATAGTATGGGTTCTTTCCGCTTGTCTTCCAAATAGAGGTGTAGCTGTAGACTCACTTCAAAAGAAAGAAGAAACGAAAAACTCATTCAAATATCTCAAAAAATTACGAAGCTACAACCGTTTTAATGTCGCTTGTTAGAGTGAGAAAACGATCAGGGACCGTGACGTCACGATCCTCGAGCGTCGTAGTAAAAAACAATCGTTTCATTATAAAGGTGCGTTTTGCGGAAAAGAGACGCAACAAACCCCCTCTTAAAACTTTATGCTTACACTTATAACTTAGTGATTACCTATACGAGTATAGCCTCTTGCGTTGTTTTTTTCGAGATAATACAACATTATGATTATTTTGTTTAGTGTCTACATCCCTATTTTCGATAAGATAAGATAAAATAAGATTTCTTTATTGTCAGAACTGTGTACATTTAGTTGTTTTGGGTAAAATAAAGTCCAACAGCTTGCCCATTTCGGACGTACAATATTAAACTTAAAGCTAGTCAAATATACTACTTAAAACAATAACAACAATAGTATTTCCAAATAATTTTAACCATATTCACACATAAAATATTGATTTAGATCTATCCGACATCCGTATTTTCTTTTAAACCACGAACTTCGGAATTCGAAAATATTCGGGTATCTCTATCTCTATCGCACTAACAAATGACAGGAATGCAGATATACGAACTTCGAGTTTCGGTTTTTCGTGGTTTGGCTGAATACGCAAAGAGCGCGCGCGCGTGCCATTCAAAAAAACCAAGTTTATATTGTTCGAATTTGTTGTGACATTTGTACAAACTACACCTTAATTCGACATTTGCGCATATAAGTTCGCATATCAAAATCGATTAATTTTATATTTGCTTTTGGTACCTATGTGTCTCGTCAATGTATATCGTAGACGGGATTAAAATTATTAATAGGCGAAAGAAAGGCAAAGAAATTCCGCCATTTTGTCCGTAGTATTTCTTATTAGTCTGTGATTTTGACGTTTCTTTTAGCTGACAGATGTGGCGGCGATATACTTTAAGAATAATAAATGAAAAATTAAATGAAGTCGTATATTACGGAAAATAAATTAATTGTCGCATTCGGATAAAAACTATCCTAAGTTGCAGCTGGAATAATAATGTACCTATATAAAATGTTTCATATTTTTCCGTTCATGGGATGCTGAGAACATTCGAACCGCGCAAAGCTTAGTTTCAAACTGGCTGATTCTTTTTTTAATTTAGAGATTTATTATAAGTGGAGATTACCTACTTTCCGCACTTGTATCATAAATAACTATTGTCGCACGCAAGCCATCTCGTGTTCACACTTGTGCTAGCACTTTATAGGTTAACGTAGGTACTTAGACGTAATTTAGGGTTAACTAGAGATTTATTTTCGCCTTATCGGTGGAGTTTATCTAAAAAAAACCCGCGTGACGTTGTATGCGATTAGTGACTTGTTACAGTGAAGAGGGCGTGGGTGGGATTGCAAGGCCGTATTTACTAGCGCGATCGTGGGTCAATTTGCTTTATATTATCGTCACAAGCTTTTACAAAGACTGCTAATAATTACAGAGTTGTTTCACCCTTTTGTTTACTATTACTTATGCGTGTTTAGAAATTAGCTGATTGCGTAATTTGTTACGTCATTCATGCGACGCCGTGCCCTTATCCACACATATATCGAATTAAGTACAGTCAGGGGTATTAAAATATGTACATAAATAAGGATATTAAGGCGTGTACAGAAATGTATGTCCTTATTTATGTATGTACGTATATTAATACCCCTGACTGTACCTACAGTATTTATTGTAATGACTTTAAACGATCCTGATTCTTGTTTAAATTTTCACCCATTCACATCATGTACAGTCAGCAGCAAAAGAAACTGATAAAATAGGGGCGCAAAATAATATATACAATAAATTAAGTCAGATGTTACTGACTACGTACGTTTATCAGAAGTAAATTAACTCTAAATGTGTCATAAGTAAGTGACATGGGCCAATTTTTTTTTTACTTTTGTAAATTTGATGAAAATAAAACCATGAAAGTTAATTATGATAGTGAATAAGTGACTAACATCTAATGCAATTTATTTTCCCATCTCTACACTGGCACTCCTGTACGGCTAACGTGAGTTTCAATCGTAACCTTACGATAGTCGATACGTAACTACATACGAGATCGAATAAACGCGCTTCGAATAGATTTCGATCTCGCTTCGGTATTCTTCGATTCGACCCGTCAAACTCGTAACTCACAATGCCGTTGTCCTACGAAAGCAACTGCAAAACGTTAGGCTCTAGCGTTTAGTTTTCGATGCGTAATTTAACGTTCGATTCGTAGGGGAAGGTGGCTCAAAGTGGGCACCTTAACGGAAAGTTGAAAAAAAAATGGTTTGTAACCCAGCAATATTATTCATTTGTTTGCCACAAGGTCCATAATTTACCACTTTTTGATGGATTATAGCTTAATTTATCGAAAAATAAAAAAACAAAATAAATCTACGCAATTTACAAAACCCCTACGATTGACCGCTTTGCCCTAGGGGGGGTCCTAAAGTGGGCACTCGCTTGGGGCAAAATGGGCACGGACATAATGTACCGTACTGGGATAGCCATAACTAAAGAAAACAAAACATCTTGATTCAATTTTGTATTATAGTTTTTTAGCAGCAGTCACTAAGGAAAATCACAGAAAAAGAAAAAAAACAAAAATAAACTTCTAACCTAACCTAACCTCATTTTTTGACGGTGTGAAAATGCCTTACGCATATCCTAACCTAACCTTTTTTTTTGACGGTGTGAAAATGCCTTACGCATATCATAAGTGAACTTAAACTTATTTTCTTT
Source organism: Epinotia brunnichana (assembly GCA_963854355.1). Lineage (NCBI taxonomy): Eukaryota > Metazoa > Arthropoda > Insecta > Lepidoptera > Tortricidae > Epinotia > Epinotia brunnichana. The sequence goes on along the minus strand of OY977943.1, from coordinate 21,904,217 downwards.
TCTTTACCTACCGAGGAACATTTGAGCGCAGTGCCCGCATTACCCTGCCCGCTTTGCCTTTTTTGACACTTAAAATATCCAAGCAAAATCTAACCTCAAATTATTGAGACGTGTAGAGTTTAATGCAACGTTATTGCGGCCAAATAACTAATTAATAACTAACAGGCATTAATAATAGCATTGCAAACATCAAACATGAGAGAACACACGAAATATACCTTCAATAATTTTTCAAAAAACAGCCTCAAACATTTTTTTGACGGAGCGTGTAACGGCGTGCTTGCAGGTGAGCCGGATGAATGACGCGAGGTGCGCGCGCGGCAGGGAGTACTGTCGCGTTTAACGGCCGCACTCTTATTTTAAACGCCAATATTAAGTCCAGTGCCCGCTTTGGGCACGGTGCCCGCTTTAGACCACCTTCCCCTACTACCAATCGGTAGTGTGAGACATTTCGAATCGAAGAATACCGTCGCGACTGTAGTTTACTATTTCACTTGCAAAATGGCCCTTGATATCGTATTATTCCGTCAATCGAAATTTATCTCAAATTAAAGAACTTATAAAAATAAGGGTTTAGAATTGACAACATATATCCGCAAAATTCGGATCGTCGCGTATTTTGTTTTTAAAAATGCAAATAAATGGCCCACGCGCCCCCATATTGTATCGACACTGTCGACATCGCGATGCACGAATTCTGTAATGTCATAACCGACAAACGCTAGCATTTAAATTAAAACGCTATGCTAGTGGTATAAGGTTGAATATTGGAAAATCGATTAAACTATACGAACGAACGTGAAGTCGATCGCGAATTAAGTAATGTATAAGTGACTCACGATACAGTTTGTATTTTTAGTTCTATGAGTGACCACCAGGGGCGGTGTATAGACTTTTCATATTAAATCTTAACGATAGGCGGTAGCGTCAGTAGTAAAAGCGACTCACTTCAATCCCACGCTAAGCGAACGAATACGCAGATTTTGGGAAACTCGCTGACACATGCTGCGAGGGATCTCATCACGGATGTTTTGCTTGAGGTTGGATATTGTCTGTGGTTTTTTAACCGACTCCAAAAAAGGAGGAGGTTATATGTTCCACTGTATGTATTTTTTTTATGTATGTTCGCCGATTTTTCCGTCAATAGTGGACCGATTTCGAAAATTCTTTTATTATTCGAAAGAGTATACTCCCGATTGCGCCATCATTGTCACCAATTTAGGATCTGATGATGGGATCCCAGGAAAACTGAGGGCAACCCTTAAATTTTATAGGCACGCGTATAGTGATTTCGGTATTTCAATACTCAATACTCAATCATTTATTGCACATAATGGTCACATGGTGGATTTTCTATTATAACTCGTGTATTTACCCTCGGAAAGCGCAATTTTTGGTTCAGTGGAACTGATGATGAAGACCACAGATGACTTATGGAACTCCTCAAAGATGTAAAGTACGTCAAAGATTCTGACATGATTTCGTTTAAGTAGCAACTAATGAAGTGTTAATTCTGAGATCCTTGAGTAATCGATGGAACTCCTCAAATATTATCAGTCCGTACATACGAGTAGCGACATGGGTTTTTTCTCTAATAATCAACGCATTTTCTCTCGGAGATCAGTTCATACTGTGCTAAATTGGAAAGGAAATTCTCAAGTACCTATGTGGCTTGACGAAATACTGAATTGAAGTCGGTTTAAACTTTGTTTTTAAAGTAAATTATTATTAACTTAAAACTCGACTTTATAAATATCCTCGCACGAAAAAATCGGCGGGAGTGAGATCCGGGTTTCCTAAATCCTCCTAAATAGGCGGCGAACTGTTTCATACAAATTGTTGCTTTTATAAAACTGTTTTACTCAAAAAGCTCGTTGTTGATCTGTAAAACGCTTCATTGCAAAGAAAACTGCTTAAAGTAATGTCAAATTTCCCTCCACTACAAAAACTATATTATCCTATTAAACGAGCAATATTTGTTTGTATATATATATATTTGCAATCACGTTCTCGGAAACGGCTCTAACGATTTCGATGAAATTTGGAATGTAGGTGGTTACGAAGGCGAGAAATCGATCTAGATACTAGGTCTCATGTCCGGGAAAATTCGTTTTCTCCGTATTTTCTCCATTTTCATCCGAGCAGAGCTCGGTCGCCCAGGGACTAATTTATTATTATACGAGTTGCCATTTACAAAAATTTATGGCCCACCCTGTATAACACCTCTCGTGTCTGTCAAGGGTTGAAATAAATTCCTATTACTTCAGCTTGTTTTTTACAAGCTTTCTATTAACTTGCAATGTAGTGAGTACCTAACTAACTATGTATGTCACTATGTTATGTTAGTTCGGGTGGAATCTTGCAACTCAATTTTGAAGCAGATATCTTGAGCTGAAATTTTGAGTAAAGGTATAATTTGGATGACAAATCAATTGTATGGTACCATCGAGCTGATCACATGATTGAAACAGAAGGTGGCCATGGGAATTCAGTATTTAACCAACGTAACCCCGTTGAGTCTGGGCTCGTTAGAATCGGGCTCTCGATGAGCAGTTGATGACGGTATACGGAAAAGTGTATTCGGCAATGAACAAAAAAAAGCTTGTACCAAAAATTAAATTTTTGACAGAGGGCGCTCGTTTTTTGGTCAGGAATAAGCGAGGATGACGGATTTTTGACGTTGTAATTCTAAGAAACGGAGAGCTTTTTCTAGATCCTGATTACTTATTTGCATAGGTAAACTCCTCATATTGGTCCTAGCCGCCTCCAATTTACGAATTACTGAATACTTTAACCGAAAATACCCGATTACCGACAGTAGTTTTCTGAAGAGAGCGCAGAGTCATAAGTTTGAGCCCCTAATACTCCATGATGTTATATGAGAACCTACTTGTTTTATTCTATTTTCACTAGCGTAATATGTTGCCATTGCGCCTAGCCGCCTCGAATTTTCCTTATTCTGCACGTATATATATGTAAACTGTTCTCAATTACACCATATTTGTCAACAAAATCTTACTGAAAACTCAAGGATTTTCTCATTATTGTTGAATTATTTGTGTATTGAATCTTACACAACATTAAAGTTCATGCTTGTACCAACAAGATCCAGTCCAAAAAATATAACTTTAGTCAAAATTTATATTTATAAATAATTATTCAAAACTAGTATAAATTTACCGTCGCGCGGGAATATATCTCAGTACCGGCTGAATAGCCCTCCGAGACAGACGTGTACTGTGTTTATTTGTGGCTATTCACGAAGCTAACCGGCCACTCTTCAGATAAAATAATATTATTTTGATCTCCGACTAGGCATAGTTGTTACCAACCTCGGGGTCAAACTATACTGGGGATACATTCGTGAGGCTAATCGAGACAAGTTATGAATTGCATAGCTGCCAGATAAGACGTAGTGTAGCGAAAAGGCTCAAACCCACAGTATACGTAACATTTAAAATTGAACCTTCTACCTAAAACAAAAGTCATACATTTCAATGGTGATGTCTTGTGGGTTGGATCCTTTTGTCTAAACTACGCGTTCTATAGTCAATTATTATTGTACGAGTGATCGTGATACTTGATAGATTTAATTTATTTACTTGTTACTATCAGTCCACCTTGTGGAGGGTCCGCTGCAGTTTCCGGTACGTAGTCGCCTCTCGAGAACCTCCCCGCCCCAACGGCCATTATGATTAGTTAGTATGTATGTATGTATGTTAGTTTGGGCGAAATCTTCAAATTAGGTACAATTATCTTCTTATATTAAGTATTTTAACGACCTCCGTAGCCCAGTGGGTAGTGACTCTGCCTACGAAGCTGGAGGTCCCGGGTTCGAATCCCGGTCAGGGCATTTATTTGTGTGTTTATCACGAATATTTGTTCCTAAGTTATGGATGTTATATATGTATATAAGTATCTATATGTATTTATCTATTATATATATCATCGCCTAGTACCCACAACACAAGCCTTACTGAGCTTACCGTGGGCCTAGGTTGATTTGTGTAAGATTGTGTCCCATAATATTTATTATTTATTTATAATTATCTTCGGTGACAATGCCATAATATCATAGAGCTGGTCTGATGATGGAGTCGGAAGGTGGCCATAGCAACTCCTAAACTCAACAAGATAAAGCCATCGAATTTTGGCTCATTTATTTGGTCATGGCACGGCAAGACTTGGATGCTGGATGATTTCCAGAGTCTGATGATGGAGCTGGAAGGTGGTCATGGAACTCCTAAACTAAACTAGATAAACCCATCTAGTTTGGGCTCATCTGTTTTGTCTTGGTAAACACTTTGGTGATGGATGATTTCCAGGATCTGATGATGGAAGGTGGTCATGGGAACTCCTAAACTAAAATAGATAGACCTATCTTGTTTGGGTTTGTGTGATTTGTCTGTACAAGTACCCACGAACCAGCGACATAATATGCAGGGTTATTGAAAATAACAAGATGAATAAAAAACTTTTTAAAAAACAAGCTTATATGGCGTTTGTTAAGTACAGCACGATCCTACCTTGCATTTAGTTATTATTTTCGTTTATATATAATAATAAGTATAATAACACACACCGGGGGTTTACACTGGAAAGGGAGATTTTTACGTGGTTTTATTACATTTCCGAGTCATCATCATCATCATCATCATATCAGCCGAAAGACGTCCACTGCTGGACATAGGCCTCCCCCAAAGAGTGCCACAATGGCCGTTCCTGCGCCACCCGCATCCAGCGGACTCCCGCGACCTTTACCAGGTCATCAGTCCACCTTGCGGGGGGCCTACCCACGCTGCGCCTTCCGGTACGTGGTTGCCCTCAAGAACCTTTCCACCCCAACGGCCATCGGTTCTACGTGCAATGTGCCCCGCCCACTGCCTCTTAAGTTTAGCAATCCGGAGGGATATATCGGTTACCTTGGTTCTGCTGCGGATAGCCTCATTTCTGATGCGATCGCGCAGAGAAACTCCCAGCATAGCCCTCTCCATTGCCCTTTGAGTGACTTTGAGCCTTCTTATGAGGCCTATAGTAAGTGACCACGTTTCCGTGCCATATGTCATCACTGGCAACACACACTGGTCAAAGACTCTCGTCTTGAGACACTGCGGAATATTGGACGAAAAGATGTGCCGTAGCTTCCCGAATGCTGCCCAGCCGAGTCGGATTCGACGATTGACCTTCCCTTCGACATTTCCGAGTATCACTCTTTATTTCGAAATAAATGTTAAAAAAACCGGCCAAGTGCGAGTCGGACTCGCGCACGAAGGGTTCCGTACCATTATCTATATCTAAAAACGGCAAAATATCTATATCTAAAATCACGTTTGTTGTATAGGAGCCCCCTGTAGCCTAGTTAGTAACTTGGAAGTGACTCTGCCTACGAAGCTGGAGGTCCCGGGTTAGAATCCCGGTAAGGGCATTTATTTGTGTGATGACCACAAATATTTGTTCCTGAGTCATGGATGTTTTCTATGTATTTAAGTATTTATTTATCTATATAAGTATGTTTATCGTCGTCTAGTACCCATAGTACAAGCTTTGCTTAGTTTGGGGCAAGGTCGATTTGTGTAAGATTGTAAAAGAAAAAGAAACAAATAAAAACTAAAATAAAAATAAAAAGATGTATTCTGTTTTTTTGTATTTTTTGTTATAAATAGCGACAACAGAAATACATCATCTATGAAAATCTCTATCTATCACGGTTCATGAGATACAGCCTGGTGACAGAAGGACAGACAGACATTCAGACAGACAGACGGACAGCGGAGTCTTAGTAATAGGGTCCCGTTTTACTCTTTGAGTAGGAATCCTAATAAGTGACATAGGTTTTAGGCTCAGAACATAAAAAAGGGAGAAGTGCCGTACTGCTTAATTTCAACCAAAACCGATGTCCCCAGTTTTCTCCCACCGCAGCGCCCACAGGCACACACATTGAACCGTGTAAAAACAAAGACTCGGGCGTTGCCAGTGAGTCTACGGCAACATGCAAACTAGGGCTGTGATTGGCTTAAACGCACTACACTAGGGGGGCGACAAACGTTAAAATTATGTTTTATCGACATTGATATTAAAATTAATATTATGTTATGATATTGATGGGTAACAACTTCAACAACATGGTGAGTTTATGTGGTGGTATTTAAACTTCTAGCTACAAGTTTAAATAACACGTGTTGTTAACTTACCATTAATCGCAAAAGTAAAAAATATTGACGAATACCTACAGAGTAACATAAACGGATTTTTATAAGTTCGTGTTCACATACATTTAAAACTCTGGTCACATCGATATTTTTGACCTGTAGGTACCAGGCCGATCCGACTCGCATTTTGGCGCGAAATAATATGTCCATTACTCATATTACGAGATTTAAGGCTAAGGGCGAGTATCCACCAAAGATGTGCGAAGATGTGTTACCATACATTTTACACCTAGGTTTCAAGCAAGCGAGGTGTCAAATATTCGAAAAGTGTACGGCTCTTATTAAGTGGTTGGAAACATTTTTCTTGAAAATGTTACGAACACATTAACTCTTCTCTGTACAGGAAACCAGTTAGGACCTCTGCCAGTAGCATCTATCCATTTTTTTAGAACCTAATCGGATTCTTTGGAAAACTGTAATAAGAAACCGAGATTTCTTCTTCAATTATCACATTTGAAATGAAAGTAAAATATACTCATTTAAAAAAAAATATTGGTAATATTATCACATTTTAAGTTGTTCTGAAGCCATTTGCAACTAAATTATATACTTGTATATACAATTTTAATATGTCTATTTACCGTTCATACTGCAACTTAGTGAAAATCTTATTAGTAGGTACCGTAAACATTTTGTGCCTTTTAATCTTATGAGTTACCTTTAAGATAGGCACCCAACCAAAACAAGTAATTAAATAAAATAAAACAGCGAAAGTAGTCGAAATAAAATAACTAGTATGATATCGTACTTCTATTTTATCGATTACGCGTAAATTGTAACTGCACTTTGGCACCGCTCTAGTTTGCGACGCCAAGCAGCGGCCGTACCACTAAAAAATTCGAGCATCGTCCATATCCATAGTGGTTTAATACATTGCGCCCTGGTTTACTGTATTGAACGATCAATGTACAACGCATAGAACAAAAATATGCTTTTTCGTTCGATATGTTAGTTCGATCCCGAGAAATGATGCGGCGTTGCGTTTATTTATTAAAATATTAGTTTTTACTGACTTAAATGAAAATACTAATACTCACATGTGGTGCGTGACTCCATTCATGTAGGTTTTAGTTTCATTCCTATTTTTGCATGTAACCACGCTACAATTCGGCATTTTGAGTAAACGTGGAATAACATTTCAGATTCACGGCAAATTGCGACTAACATGCGGTGGGCAGTGACATGCCCATTTGGCCATGTCGCACCGACACGCGCCAAGCCCCCGTTTCATATCTATTCCTTTTTATCATCTGAGGTTTTAGGCTTTTGAATAAAATCACGCATTAATTAATTGCATTCTAGATAAAAAGCTGTGTTTGTATAATTTATAATTTTCAGTTCCTTTGGTAAGAAACGGACATAGCAATTTCTATGAAGGGCAGTTTTTTTTACTGTCCATAACAAAAAAAAAATTCTTCAAGAAATGAATACGTAAGTACCCAGTAATTTCCTAGTAGTGGGTCTACTGGTATAATTTCATTACATTACTATATATAAATAAGACTCAGATAACATGCAAACTATTAATATCCGTAAAACAAATTATTATTCTTATTACTGACAACTTTAAAACTCGTTAGTTTATTTTATACTAAAAAAACGAAACTAAATATACTTTGTCATATCATATTATTTTAATACAAATAGAAAACTTCTGCTCAAAAATCAAATACTTACTTTATTCAAGTTATCTAACTTCGCTAACATGATGTTCTAGAACATCATGTTAGCGAAGTAATACTTACCACTTTTTAGTGCAAGTATCAATATCGGTCACGGAGTGAATTCCAACGGTGCGCTATACAGCTATTTGCATCGGCAAGCTCCGCGGTTAGTTCTATCCCGATCGCACTTACATATAGCTAGAAAGGGACGGCACCCGCGGCTGGTGCGATTTCGCTGTGCATGTGGGGGTTAGGTACGTTTGTGTGGGTGGTAGTAGTATTTACACACACAAACGCACTACGCGTTTCAAAATACCGAATTCTGAGCGAGCGCTTTTTTGAAGAGCACTCTTAAATAAATGCTTTTTGAATGTAAGTTCTCATTTTGAAATTTCGACTTTCTTTTGTTCTTCACTTGACACTTAGGTAAAAATGTGTAATTCAGAACTTTCCAGTACCTACAGAGATAGTTAAATGACATCGTGTATTATTTCGCTTTGACATTATGATCATTTTTAACCGACTTCAAAAAAGGAGGAGGTTATATGTTCCACTGTATGTATTTTTTTTATGTATGTTCGCCGATTTCTCCGTCAATTGTGGACCAATTTCCAAAATTCTTTTTTCTTTTTTTTTTAATAAAAAGTATTTATTTAACTCCACCACAAAGTACACAGTTTACACAGATTAACATTATGGTTATTATAAGTAGTCACATTACTTGTGCGGCGGAGACTGGTGCCCGAACTAGGGGAAACCTGTATGTCGGGTCACCAGGCTCCAGTCCTCAGACATCTATAACACAGTCTTGGAAGTCAATTATACAATCCAATATAAACTTATTATGTGTGTGTGTGTGTGTGTGTGTGTGTGTGTGTTTGTGTGTGTGTGTGTGTGTGTGTGTGTGTGTGTGTGTGTGTGTGTGTGTGTGTGTGTGTGTGTGTGTGTGTGTGTGTGTGTGTGTGTGTGTGTGTGTGTGTGTGCGTGTGTGTGTTTTTTTAGGCAGATAACTAAATATATTTAAGGTAATCACTTATGACATGGCACGGGAGTCAGTAGGTACTACATGCAGAAATGTCAATGTTTATGTCCCCGGTAAGGATTATATTCTGATAATTAGAATATTTCAAGAGTAGTTCATTGAGTGAATCCACAAAGGCAGTTGTGTTACGCTGGCTCGGGGATCGATAAATAGCAAATATTAATATATTGTAGTCTAAATTGAGTATTAAACAGTTTGAGTCCTGCAACGGGTGCTCTTCGACTGATGCTACAATACTTTTTTTACTGTAGACTACGACTCCCTCGTTTTGAGATATATTTAATTTAGTGGTATAGCTGTTGTAGTTCTCTAAAGTCGGGATATGATGCGCAGATGGAAGCCATTCTCTTAGGATAATGAAATCCCACTGTATTTCTGTTCTTGACAACAGTGTCAAGAGCCCTGGGAAGTTGCAGGCGATACTTCTTTTTTTATTCGAAAGAGTAGGTATACTCCCGAGGTGGTCCCATTGTCACCAATTTAGGATCTGATGATGGTATCCTAGGGAAATCAAATTTTATAGGCACGCCTGTAGTGATTTCAGTATTTTCTATTAACCCTCGGACATCGTAATTTTTGTGAAGTGGAACTGATGATGAAGACCACAGATGACTTATGGAAATCCTCAACGATGTAAAGTACGTCAAAGATTCTGACATGATTCCGTTGAAGTAGCAACTAATGAAGTGTTAATTCTGAGATCCTTGAGAAATCGACGGAACTCCTCAAATATTATCAGCCCACATATAGCGACTTGGGTTTTTTCTGTAATTATCAACGCATTTGCTCTCGGGAAGCAGTTCATGTGGTAAATAGAAAGGAAATGTGGAAGTTTTCATGTACCATGAAGCTTGGCGAAGTACTGAATTGAAATCGGTTTAAATTTTGTTTTTAAAGTAAATTATCTTTTGACTAATTAAAATGTTTCGTTGAAAATGACACTTTGGTATAATTTGTTATAGTTGTTGTTGTTGACTTAAACGTACGACGTTGTGACTTGACGTACAATACATCATCCTCCTAGCATTATTCCCGGTTCTGCCCTAAAGGAGCCCGGGGTCCGCTTTGACACCTAATTCCAAGATTTGGCATAGGCACTAGTTTTACGAAAGCGACTGACATCTGACCTTCCAACCCAGAGGGAAAACTAGACCTTATTGGGATTAGACCGGTTTCCTCACGATGTTTTCCTTCACCGAAAAGCTAACGGTAAATAGTTGACTCTACAATACATATTTAATTTTAAATATGAAATCAACGTCTGGGAAAACCATTTACTTATTTGAGATTTTGACGTTCATGAATGTAATGTAATACGTTCATAATATAAATAAGTACTAACATTGTTAAATTATCCCATATTGAGTAGGGATTTCGTAAGTAATTCCTCTACAAAATTTCAATATGTTGATACATTGTGTTATGTAGGTACCTATATCGTCGGTTACAGACTTATTTGTGTATTCCTCATTCGCAGTCCACTGAACAATCAACCGCCTACGTAATCGGCTGATGAATCCATAAATCAAGTAGCACCGTCCTCAGAAGGGAAATGAAGCCTTTTTGCTCAGGCGACCTTCCCGGACACCCACGTCACACTGCATTTTATCAGTCTTCCATTATTATTCTTTGCTATATTGCAAATAATTCATCAAACTATAGTCTGTTAAGTGCCCCTACTAAAGCTTTTTGTGTCCGGAAAAAGCAAAAAGTACAGTGTCACGATCGCGATGCGCACTAGCGTTGCCAGCTTTTAATGGAGATGCTGAATAAAACAAAGCTTTTTTTTAAGTTGAATTTGAAACAGCGTCAGCTTTTAAAGCATTGAATAGGCTCTGTAAGGTTTTTGTGGAAGGCATATTTACAAAACGGCTACAAGTTAAAGTAGATGATCGATACAACTGCAAAAATGCCGGTCGGCTTGACGCCAGTCTGGGGCAGTAGACTATGGAATTGATGGCATACGCATCGGTTCTGCCTATGCACACTGAACTCGATGAAGCGTAAACGTTTTAATGGATAAAACCCGACCACATTAAAACAAAATTCAATACAGACTTGAATTAGGACTGCAATACCTATTGTCGCACAATGACCTAATGACGTTTGACGAGACAAGTAAAATGATCTCGGTCAATTGAAACTTATCAAGGCTTCGTTCCATTATAGCCGGAGTGACATAGATCCTAAGGTTAATAAGCTGTATGGGCAATCAGCCCTTTTGTTGGCGCGTTGATGAAGTGCGCGGTTGGTTGACACATTTCAATTAATTATATTGCTATCAGTTACGCTAACTCCGTTGGTTATGAGATTTTTACTGTTCTTGGTGACAACAGACACTTCGTTTTCAGTTTTTCTTTGGTCCAGGTTAGTGTTTTAATGTAGCGATGCTGCTTTTCCATAGCGTACACTTACACACGTTTCGTATGACATGGTAGAATTTTTATGACGTGTTTTTTTTAACGAAACGCTGACTCCGTTCATTTGTGTTGGTATCTCAAATTCATCGTTAAAGGTTCAGCGTTATAAGCATACATCGGGGTTTTCGGAGCGGGAATGATTTGAGAAAGAGTAGAGATAAACAGATATGTTAGTCTAAGAAAATATCTTATTATGCCTAATGAATAACTACCTCTCTGTGAGTTGTATACAATCTGTGACAAAGTTTTATTTTAATTTCCGTAAAAGTCTTATAACTTATAAGGTAACAATAAAAATAACTTTAATTAATTACCTGCTGTAAATTGAATAGTTGACACGATTTTCAGAATAAACTATTAATATTTTTTCTATATTTGGGACAGTTAATCTACGGCGTCTTGCTGTAAATATCCATTTCAAGGAGCTAAATGATCTTTCCACGTCGACAGTTGTAATAGGTGCATATTTAATTTTTTTGTAGGAATCAATTGATGCACGAGAAGTTTGAGATTGAAGTTCTATTTCTTTGCCTTGTACCAACTCATTTATAATTTTTAGTGTGCTATAGCCAGAATTCTTCTTTAACACCAACTTCAGTTTATCATAAATCTGTTTTCCTTTTACGCTCATGTTTAATTTGGAAACATCTCTATAGGTTTCATGAACTATTTTTAATTTATCGCTGATGGACAGCTTCGCATCCTGTAGTTTTTTAATAGCATTTGGGATAGTCATCAAATGATTTGCTATGAAATTTAAGTCGCTTTTTATATTTGCATTTCCAAACGCTCTTTTTGCCTTTCTAATACTCTGGGCTTCGGTGGGACTGAATGTATTTAGAACACGTTTCACTTCATCGTAATGTTTGCTGTAATACGTTGCAGCTTCTATCCAGGTTCCCCACCGAATAATTGTTGGTCGAAGTGGTAAAGGCACTCCGGGAGCATTTATTTAAACTTTTGTATTCTTTTAGGAGATTTCAAAAATGTCTTCTTAACATTTGCGATTAAATCATTTACATCTGGATAAAGTTTTCTTACTAGTTCAGCCACTCTATTTAAACCATGAGCCAAACATGTGACGTGCAAAAGATTGGGAAAAATACATTTTAAATTTCTTCCAGCCTTTAGCATGTAGCCCACACCGTCAGTTAAAAGTAAAAGTACTTTATTGTGATTATTATGGTTAGCACCCCATAATTCATCAAGAGCACTTGTGACCGTATTGGATATTGATACATTGTTCTTGCTGTCTAACCGTTTACTGGATATCAAGTGTTGAGTGCCAATGTGATCATCACGTAATGCTCCCACTATTACGTTAGCTATTTGACGACCATAATCATCCGTGGTTTCGTCAACACTCACATATATATATTCATTTTTTAGCTCGCTCCGTATTTTATTCATTTTTTCATCGTAAGCTTTATTTAAATATTCCCGTCGCAGTTGACATTCCGAAGGAACTTTTGCAGTTTTTCCAAATTTACCGGTAACACAATTATCGATAAAATCTTTAAATATCGGATTGTTTACCTGCGTCCATGGTATATTACAGCCCACAACAAATTTCAAGAGCTCACTATTGAAATCATTTTTCATACCTGTATGTTTATTAGATGCGACATGTCGCGTTACACTAGATTTCGTTTGAGCGAAGCTCAGATTGCACTTGGTGCAAAATAATAAAGAATCTCGAACCTCTATCTCTGGATTATTTTCTATCCACGAACGCATAAAGTCGTAACGAGTTTTTTTTCTCGGAGGCATATTTGTGTTGACTGATTATTTACAGTTTTTTAAAATACAATTGCATATAAGTTTATCTACTAGACAAGCAAGGGTAACGGTTGACAATAGGTGTCTAATACAATATCAATCTTGACGCTCGATATCTATGAAGCATTTTCTTATAAATGAATAGACTTAACTGAAGAGGTTGATAATGAATGACCAATATAAAATATGTACCTATATGTATGATTAATCTTTCTTTATTTTTCAATCAATTATTCATTCGGTAGAAACCTACTAGGGTACGATCTGTTTTTAAGTAAATACCTACTCTTTGGCTAATGTCAAACGTTCCCGCTCCGAAAACCCCGATGTTTGGTTATAAGCGTGAAAATAGACATAATCACTTTCGCATTTATAAAATGGATTATAAGTATGATGATGAAGCAAGATTTCTTCCTACACAATTACAATTTTGCAAAATGTAATGGTGTAGCAATTTAACCAAACGGTAAATGTTATGTTATATTCAAATACGTAGCTAGCAACTTATCACTGCAATATCACATTTTCTCCATCTTTAATCCTACGATTTCTAGAAGTGGCACTAAATATAAAACCTTGTTCTACCCCTTTTGGCATGAAAATGCATAAGCATCTACTTACATAATTTTACTTGAACATAATTTTAACTATGCGTAAACTGGTTTATATCAGTTTTTTCCACTTATACAACGACAGCAGCAGTTAGCATGTGAAATGGTTTGTGACGGTGCTCGCGTTGGCTGAATATGCTGAGAATATTACTCTTTGGTCACTTTTATATGCAAAAATGAGTACCATATTTCATGCACCATAAAGCAATGATGTATGGAGGCTTACTCTAAGGCAGTTTGGGCAATACGCCAGTTTCCCACTTTTTGAATTTGTTTGCTGTTAATAAATTAACATGCCATGCTGTAAATATCACTAGAACGAGTGAAATACGAGTACGTATGTGATTTGTACCGTGAAAGATTTTTGCATTATTTGTCTTGTAAAAGCATTTGTTGTTTCTATGAATATACATATTTTCATGACTTATGTCGTCGTCCAAGTGTGAACGCGATATGGCTTGCGTGCGATGCGACACACAGGTACAGTCGCCATCAGATATATCGGAGCGGCCAAAGTGCTCACAAATATTTTAACACGTCTCTAATGCCTTGACAATAGATACGTATTCAGATATTTGTGAGCACTTTAGACGCGCCGATATATGTACTGTACCTACAACTGTACTGTACCTTTTTTATTTATTTACAATGTGCATTTGCGCGCGACTTAAAATATCGCGATGCGCGCGTCTTAAATTGTGCTAGCCGCGCAGACCATGATTTGCTGCGCCAGCGCTAGTTATTTTACTTATAACGTAGTAGTTTAAACTTCTTTAAACTTTAGAAAATAAATGAGTAGTTTATCCGTAGTTACTTTTAGTACGTACTTAAATATGAACGTGATGAATCATATTGAGCCTTTTTACAAGCTTTATATTAAATTGACTTGTTCGCATGTAAGTATGTAAGTGTATAAATATGTCCGTCAAAATTTGAAATCCATTTTTCAGTCACTTGCCGTTATCCGATTGAGCTGAAATTTTGGGTATTAGTATAGTTTGGATGACAATTCAATATCATGGTAACATTGAGCTGATCTGATGATGGAGACAGAAGGTGGCCACGTGGCCAGGGAACTCAGTACTTAACCGACGTAACCCCATTGAGTTTGGGCTCGTTAGAATCGTCTCAATGAGTAGTTGATGACGGTATACAGAAAAAATTACTTTTTTGACAGAAACTTATTTGAAGTATAATGATCATTTCCAGAATAATTTGTAAGTACCAATTAAGTACGCCAATTGGGACATGCTTTTAGTTTTGTTATTTGTTACCTACCAATTTGTATAGTATTTTTTATTATTATTTTAGAGAATTAACGTTCAGATCTGTTATACTAAAAATCTCAAAACATTGTATTAAAAATGGAAAAATTGGTAAAAGAAAGGAAATTTTGAATCATGCCTTAATTGACGTACTTACTTAATTGGCACAAACTATTCTAGAAACGGTCTACCTAATAATAATACCGGCTCCCGCCCAGCCGCCCGCCCGAGGCTGCGCGGCTATTTCACCCGACGCCGCCGAGTCGCCGCCAGCCGTCGTCATTCACAAGTACACACTGAATGAATCAGAACACCCACGCGTCGTATAAGACAAAAGCGCTCAATATGGTGCCAGCCTAATGCCAACTAGGTAAGAATAAATTGTATAGAATGCGTGCCGCGATGGCTATTGGAAGGGTTATTTATGTTTCAGGATGTAATATAAGGTGGATTATGTGGTAATTTAGTAGGTAGGTACTTAGGTATAGAAGTGACTAAAGGGGCAATTGAAATAGGTACATTTTTTTACGACGAGCTAATAAACTACAGTAAACCAAAGAGACTGTACTAGGTTCGGTTTTGTAGATATGTTAGAACAAAAGTCAGATCAAATTTTTGTACCTAATTCAGCATAGAACCGATGGCCGTTGGGGAGGAAAGGTTCTCGAGTGGCAACCACGTACCGGAAGGCGCGGCGTGGGTAGGCCCCCCACAAGGTGGACTGATGATGATGACCTGGTAAAGGTCGCGGGAGTCCGCTGGATGCGGGTTGCGCAGGACCGGCCATTGTGGCACTCTTTGGGGGAGGCATATGTGCAGCAGTGGACGTCTTTCGGCTGATATGATGAACTCAGCATTTTATTTGAAGAGGTCTAACGGATGTTTATAAAACCGGGGGTAAACGGGATAAAGGAATTTCTCTGTTGCATACCTTATAAATGCTTTTAACAAGTTAAAAAATGTAAACATATTCATTACTGACCGACCAATTCTCAGAATATAAATGCACGGTAAAAATACAAAAGTTAGTTCATCTTTTGATACAGTATGCATAAACTTAGACACGAATTAATCCAGAAATAGCATTTTATCTAATCACTTTAACTAGTCGTACAAATTCAAACCATTGTCATTTTACTACGCAACTGAGAGAAGATACAGTACAATCGACGTCAAAGATATGTATACATTTACGCCTTAATACAAAGGAATAAGATGCAAAAGTAAACCTACACATGTCTACGACATCGATGGTGCATAATACTGACGGGCATTATTAAAGGATAACAATGGTCAATACTGAACAGAACTAGTGTATTTTACTAGCTAGAGTAACAAGACAGTGCAGGCACTGTTATTCTAATAGCATATAGCAAACAAAAACTTATCAAGTAATTCGACGACTCATTACCAATTTCGATCACGACACGATTGGACAATCCCGGCAATGCAACTAGGCCTCCGATGTGATAAAATATTCAGGAGCAGTAAGAATGAATATCGGCAAATTGATCAGTTAGAGGTAATTATAGCAATTAAAGAGTAGTTACACCGCTGGGCCGCGATCCGCGCAAGTGTTGCGGACTAACACGTCGCCGCCATCCGGTCCACCACACGCGAAATGAATATATTATATTACAAAGTAAAAAGCAGTTAAATTTAATACACTGCTAATTGTTTTGTGTTAAACAACCGCGATCAAAGAGCGCGCGAATGGCCGGCGTGCCAACTTCTGTAGTCCAGTGAACGTAACATTTAAATCTATCTTTACTTATTGAACCTCAGCAGCCAAAAAGCGCAGGCTCGAAAAGTTTGCCATATCGTTGGGAAGTTGCGAACACAGGGGAAAAGACCCAGTAGTATTTCGTTAATTGTCCCTTCTCGTGTTTAATTAAGTTTTTATCATTATTTTGTATTTTTTTTGTTTGTTATCCACCGTGAACTCACTCGACGGTTCTATCGGAAGACCAGCGCTGGCAGCAATGCCAGCATTATGCTGAGATAGAACCGTTTCGTGACAAACGCTGTGTGTTGTTTGTCTCGCATAAATGTTTCTTTCTTTTTTTGTTTTAGAGGTCGCTCGCCAACTACATACCTAGATGGTGAATCCAGACACACCAAAAACGTAGGTGTACACTGTCGCTAACAGTCATTGCAGAAGCTGATGGAGACAGTTCGTCGGTGCCAGATTTGCATCCCACCATGACCACGATCTTCAGATATGAAGGACCAACCAGAGAGAGAGATATTGAATCTACCTGTGAAAAATGGTGTTAGGATTGGATTACATGCATTCGGAATCACTAACGCTCCCGCCTTCATGGGGAATTGGCGGAGGAAGGGCCAAGGATTCCGGATGCATATGTCGGCGGCCGATGGTAAAATCCGGCAGATCACGAAATTCCTAGGCATATCGTGAAACGCCGCCATTTCATGATTTGGCTAAAAGTTGACCAGGTATATCATGATGTACCTGATAAAAATTACGGCAGACCGATTAACTACAGCAACGCATTCGTCGATATTCCTAGCTCTATACCGGGCACATCGTAAAAATCCGGCAGATTATCACGAAATACCTAGGCATAAAGTGTATAAAGTAAAACTTTTTCACAACAGGGACTTAGTGGCAAAACCGACTCGGATCGCGGATAGGTTATAGGATAGAGGTTTTTTTTTTTTTAAAAGAGCGGATAAACTCGTGTGCAAACCCTACTTACGTATAACGGCGAGTATTGAACGACATGGCGGCGTTTTATGATATGCCTAGGAATTCCATGATCTGCATAAACATCACTGGTAGGTGTTATGAAATGGCGGCCTTTCATGATATGCCTAGGAATTTCATGATCTGCCTAAACGTCATTAGACAAATCGTTAAACGTTAAGTTTTGAACGATATTGCGGATGTCATTTAGCCAAATCATGAAATGGCGGCGTTTCACGATATCTAGGAATTTCGTGATCTGCCGGATTTTACGATCGGCCGCCGACACATATAATCCGAGCATTAGGTAGGTATCTACGTGTTATACGAGCTAGGTACTTATTTACCATACCAAATAGAGAACGACAAGTAATGGTTTATTTTATTTTAGATTAAAGCTCATGAATTTACAAGCTATTAGTTAGACAATATCTAGTTAAGAGATATGTGTAGGTAAACAATGTTTGACCCGATACTGTCATGTAGTGAAATATCTGGAAAGCTAAAGATATTACCGCTGGGGTTTTTACATAAAAAAAGTCGTCGTTGACTGGGGTATTATGAATGGAAAAGGCATTTAAAAAGATAATGTCGCGAACGTTGAAGCACCAATGGTACCTGAAAAAGATTGTGTGTTTTTATTTGGTTTTTAAACTGGCATACTCACTGTTACAGGTTTCATTGAAACATTATTAACATTTCTTGGATAACCGCTTTTTGTTAGTTAAAAAATAACTAAATTGGCTAAAACAAAGTTGAATCCTGTGTTCAAATCGGTTCAGACACTATATTCTTCAATAATTCTTGATAAATTCGTCACTAGGAGTATTTGTTATGAGTGACAACTAAAAATATACGCCGAGAAACCAAATGACTTAATTACCTATATGTAGATATGTACACTAAGGACCGTATCGGAAAGAAAGTAGACAACTTTAGGCATCTCTAAAAACTGGTACGTACATAAAATCGGCATATTTTTTTTAAATAACGAACTATATCCTTTTCTTTTAATTGCAACAAAAAGCAATTACTACTTTTGTCAAACTGTCAACATGGGGCGAATTAGCTTACACGTTCGTAAACATATTTTGGACGATTGGTGCAAAATAAAAGGTATGACGATTAGAAAACTGGTTAAAAAGTACGAGTAGAGTCCCGCGGGTGTGCACAAGATAATAAATAAATTTGGTGACTTCTGTACTCTCCAAGATTTGCCGAAATCTGAAAGAAAACCGGGGACAACCGACTTGGCATG
This sequence comes from Epinotia brunnichana, assembly GCA_963854355.1. Classification (NCBI taxonomy): domain Eukaryota; kingdom Metazoa; phylum Arthropoda; class Insecta; order Lepidoptera; family Tortricidae; genus Epinotia; species Epinotia brunnichana. Next base: position 21,885,262 of record OY977943.1, on the reverse strand, counting down.
AGAAAAGAAAGACGTAAGAATATTTAAACAAAATCCGCCCTTTCAATTCGAAATGCGGCAAAAAGAGCCAAAACTTCTTTGGCTATGATACAAAGAATCAAACTAAGATGCAACCTAAAGACCTATAAAAAACTAAAACAACCAAAACGAGATGAAAATCAAACAATAGCTGTCAGAAAACTGGCAAGGAAATTATACGACCGTATATTGACCAAGAAAAATCAGTGCATTATAATGGACTAGCTGTACCCGCGACTTCGTTTGCGTAGGATTAAATGTGTTCCTTCTCTTTGGACCATGGAGGACATAGGTACCTACTTATTGATTATTCATTAGGCCTGCCTAAAATAAGCGCGGCTTGTGGTGGCGGCCAGATGTATAGCTACTATGATAATCAAGGCCGCGTGTGTCTGAAACATTAATTATCATAGTAAACAATTGGCCGCCACCGCAGGTCGCGTTAGCTTGTGACAGGTTTTATAGTATTCCGACAATTCGACCGAAGTTCTGTATAAAATTTATACAGAACTTCGGTCGAATTGTCGGATTATGGCCAGCTCAGCATACAGGACGCAACTATGCGTTCAAGTTTTACTTAAATCCGTTATATCTAATGTCGGTGTAAATTTTAATAAGTCAATATTATTTTTACTTTACTTATTTACAGAAATTGACGGCTTTTAACGGATCTGTATAAAACTGAGTTTAACTATATGTGCCTATAAAAAATAGAACAATTTGTAAAAAAAGGTATAATCATTATAAAAGACATATCTACATCCTTATCTACAAATTATGGGTTTCGCATGCTATGATCTAATTTAAAAGTCGAATCAGCATTTTTAGATTTGAATTGTACAACGTAACAGTTTTTTATTACTTATTAGTATGAAAGACTGTATGTCTTCACATTAGTATTTAATCATGCCATGTACATGCAACCACGTGGTGGGTAGTGACACGTTTGCTTCTACTAAAACAATTAATTAAAAAGTATAAAAATTATATAACATTTAGCAAGTAGGCAGTAGTGTCATCTACATAATGTCTTAGGTACACATATCTATCAATATACAGCCTAAAAATAAACGTGTTACTCTCAAATTTTTTTTTGTTTTAAGACACGGTTAACATATTGCTGTCCGAATATTTATTTACACAGTCATCAATTTCTCGCCGCAACATTGTAAGGAACATAAGTTTGGTTGGGAAACCGTATTATTCGTAGCATTATCAGATAGTTGTTATGAAAATCATCGATATCATGACCAGTAAAGCTTGTCGGTAAGTTACAATTTGATCAGTCCAAGCAACACTTTAAAAAGGCCACTAGTCATAAATATTGACTACACGACGGATTGACGTCTAAATAGACGTGTATTTTTTTTAAACTACCTTTTGTAGTTGTCTCTAAGGGTAAGGCCTCCCGTTTCCGTCATCAGACTAACTTTATATATATATATATATATATATATATATATATATATTAGGTATCATTAGTTAAAAAAATACTTCTGTAAGTTGATCATATTTGATGTACACAAATTAACATTATATATTACTTAGGTACTATAGATACCCTACCGTTTAACTCAGACGGCGCGTGGACGCTGCTGATGCTGCAAAGTAGCAGGGGTGACGTCAAAAAGTAAGGACTTGCCGCCCACTAACCGCCCTACACCCTTTGACGTCTCCCCGCTTGTGCCGCGCGCCGATCAGGGACCATCTGAGTTAAACGCTTGGTCTAAAGTGCAAGTTAAATAAAAGCTTGTAAAAATGCAGTCACTTGATGAATGATGAATTACATTGTTAGACATTGTTACGTTTTTTGGGAATAATTTATGCTTTTACTATTGAATGGCAAAACCGAAGCTTGCCACGTTTACCTACCTGACTACACATTTTTATATGGACCATACAGATAGATGATATCATATGTGTATCAGCCTAGCTAGCACACTAGGTTTTATGTCGGCGAAAATGTACTGAAACGTCACGTAAAACGCGACATAAAGCCTAGTGTGCTAGCCCCCCGGATCTACATGTTATTGTAATTACGAACATGATACACGGCCCCTGTGGCGCCATCAACCCCTAATTACCGTGCATTACACACGGGAAGTGTTCCGAAACCACGTTTACCTACCTGACTACACATTTTTATATGGACCATACAGATAGATGATATCACATGTGTATCAGATCTACATGTTATTGTAATTACGAACATGATTCACGGCCCCTGTGGCGCCATCAACCCCTAATTACCGTGCATTTACACACGGGAAGTGTTCCGAAACATATATAATTTACATAATTTGACGGTACACTATTAATGACAATGATGAATCTGAGACGGTATGTTCGCTGAGTTACTTAGTAGGTACGGCATAAATTATTTAGTGCAAAACTTCTTGATAAACTATGTTAGAAGTTTTATTCTCCGGTGTGTAAACACATACATCAGCGGCATCGCTGACTCGAGAGAGAGCAACGTAGAGTTGACCGTGCGAGAAACAGCTGCTAGTGAGATCTATGCCTGCTTTGCGCAATGTCTGGCCCTGGGCCTTGTTGATGGTCATGGCAAAAGCAACACTAACAGGCAGTTGAATCCGTTTAAATTGAAATGGGTAATTATTGGGAATTATTGGAATGCGCGGAATAAAAACACATTCTCCTGCACCGCAACCGGTAAGTATTTCCGCTTCGATTACGTTCCTCTGTAACGCAACTACTTTTAAACGCGTTCCGTTGCATAATTTTGGGGGGCTTAAATTTCGCATTAAAATGATAGGTACGCCTATTTTGAGTTTGAGTTCATGCGCTGGGAGACCAGACGCTGATAATGAGTTTAAAAATTCTACCGGGTACGTTGTAGCCTCTTCTCGATCGATTACTCGGTTTATCGAGGTATAAGTGTGGAACTGCCCTTCAACTTTTTCCATTATGTTTGAGTTGATTGTTGTCGCCTGATCATTCCGAGGCGTAAGAATGGCTCGCTCGCAAAGCCAGCTGTTCTCCTGATTTATTATGTCATGTGGGTCGCCATACACCGACGAAATAAGTTCGTTGAGATTGGATACCAATTTACATATGTCGTTTGTTAAAGTTATTTTGCCTTCTACTACGGGATATCTGCCTTCGCCTATGCTTAGCAACAATTCGGAGAACTGTTGAGCATTTATATTTCCCCCCAGTAGAGCTCGCATATTGGTTGTTAAATTTAATTTGTTAACATATGGCCACAGATCAGATTTTTTAAAGCAAGCATTCACTTCATCCGCTCTCGTTCCACGGGTTACGACTGGTAATGTTTGGCGAAAATCTCCACAGAAGAGTACAGTAAGCCCGCCCATGAGTTGGTTATTTTGGCGTATGTCTTGAAGCGTTCTATTTACTGCTTCAATTGCTTTGCGATGCGCCATTGTGCACTCATCCCATACAATTAGTACACTGTCACGCAATACTTTAGCCTTTTCACAATTGCGCGAAATGTCGCAGACGGGAGTTTCAGTGACATCTAATTGTATGGGAATTTTTAGCATGGAATGTGCAGTTTTTCCTCCGGGCAGTAACGTGGCCGCAATTCCAGATGATGCCACAGCTAAGGCAATTTGACCTTGGATTCGAACTTGTGCAAGAATGAGTTTCGTCAAAAAAGTCTTTCCTGTGCCTCCCGGGGCATCCAAAAAATACAATCCTCCGGATGCATTTGAAACACTTTGGAATATTATATCAAAAACTCCTTTTTGTTCTGTTGTGAGGCTTGAAACCCCTTCAAGAGCAACAGTAAGTTCTGCGAAGTTATAATTAACTTCGGTTGCGTATTCTCTATGAGTGTCGGTTTCATTCAGGTCAGGCTCAGGCAGACCGTAGTGTGGTAACGGGTGGCCGCCAATTGAGATGACAATTTCTTGCAAGTCACACAAACAACAGTTTAATTTGATATTGCGCATGCGGTCATCGAGCTCGTGATGAGTTTCAGGACCTGATGTGCGTAAATAGTCCTCTGCCAAGTAGTTTTGGTATTTTAGCCACAGGTGATTGGCGTCGGAAATCCCGCAAAAAACTAACATCACGGCAAACAACTGTCGTAAACGATGTGGACTATCACCAAGTGATGCTTCTGATAGAGCTTCGTCCCAATGCTGGTCATCGTCCAATAGTCCGCGAGCCCGACAAGCTGCCTGGAAAGTCGGGTACTCGGTGCCATTGAAAATTTTTAAATCTGAAAAAGACGTCGGTCCTCTAACATTGTGCAAAAGCAACCGCACATAAAAACATTCTGCGTTATTGGGGTGCACGGTGTACACCCTTCCAATAACGTGTTCTCTCATGATGGAGGGAAAATTTTCAACAGGCGTTCCACGTCGCCGGCGTGTAAACAATCCGTGTTGTTTGTCATACGTATAGTACGATGGAACTTCGTCATAAAGCAATGTTTTTGCAAAATCGTCTGCCTCGCATAACGAAAAGAATGCCGTTAATGTTGTTTGCCTGGGATTCTCTAACTGTTCTGTTAAATTGTTTGTATTGAAATAAATACGTTGCCCACCTTCTACGTGAACGTTTAGGTGTATCACAGGCGGAAATCGTTCAAAAATCGGAAAACTGAATATCCGCCATGCTGCTTCCGAGGAACTAATGTAACGCCCCGTTTGGAATCTGGTTACTTCGTCACGGTCATTACTTGTAGCAAGCGTAGCCTGATCGGTTCCTTTATTTACATACTTGAAAATGTATTTAATCGATTTTATACTGTTACACAGTTCCACGTTTACATGACCCTGAAACGTTCTCGACAATACAGGTGAGAATGGTACAACCCACCGATTGTCTACTTCCAACAACCGTAGCATTGCAGTAAACCCTCCATGGTCTGGAGCACGTCGCCGGTATTTAGGATAACCATCTTCACCTGTAATTGTCTCTTGTAGTAGGCTTTTCGGAAATTTTTTAACACATCGTCCGTCCTGCATGCAAGGAGAGCTATTGTTTAAAGGGCCACAAGGTCCGTGAATCATGTGTTGCTTCACAATTGCGTGTAAAGCAGGATCTGAAATGGGATTTGGTATTTCTGCGCTTATTACTTTATCTACGTCATGGGGACGTATTTTTTCTTTAAGCCATAAAAGTATATGAGCGTGTGGTAGTCCTCGCTTTTGCCATTCAATGTTATATGTAAAGCACAAAGATGCGCCATACATTTTTTCTTTTGTGAGTAAATTAATTAATAATTTAAGTTTTAAATGAAAAACTCTACTTATTAAGTCGTGTCGGTCATACGGAACTTGACCTGGCAGCAGCTCTTGAGTTATTTCATTCCATTTAGGATTTGTAGTAGCAGTGATAAATAAGTCTGGCTTACCATATTTGCGAACATACGAAAGTGCGTCTTGCACTTGCTCGTGCATGTTACGTGGACTTCCGATGAAGCTTGAAGGTAAAATTACCAAGCGCCCCATGTTCTCGGAATTAGTATCATTTTGCAGTGCATCTTGGAGATCTGCATAATTCTCAGCTCGTAACTGCCTTTGATGAGTGCGGATATAAACTAAACGCTCAGTTTCGATTTTTGCGTACATGTCAACAATGAATTGAGAAAATAGACCGCGAAAACGTTGTAAATACGTAAATCTGTTTAGTCGGACCTGCAAAAGGTAGCAGTAAAATTGTAGCGCCGTGGCTTTTTTGTCGTTTCGTATTGCCCCAGTGGTAGGATCAAGTTGTCGTATTGCAAAGTTATAACCATCTTCACCGCGACAGTAAATAAGCGGATATTGTAATGAATCGTAAGAACGATGGGTTTCACTTATACGTTTCAGACGGTTATCTCGTGCACGTAAGACAATATCACGTTTGTCGCACTGTTGGTCTACCAGAACAACAGCTACTTCGTTGGTAGAAGGAGGGTTGTAGCGACCGCGGTGTTCTGTAGGAGGTCGTTTATCAGCACTTATAACAAATTTGTACTCCTCCTGCTGATCAGGAGGTATAGATTCCAATGCGGCCTTAAAATCGGACAAGTAATGGTTAGACTGATGAAGCATCTCCTGAAGATCAAATATGAGACCGGAGTTTAAATTTGTGAAGTGTTGGTTCCTGATATTAGCCTGCTCTTGGTAATCGGAAACAAAATAAATTTGCAAAAATTTAGGATTTTCTTCGGGCAATAAAGATCCTATTAGGTGATACACTTGTCCTTGCACTTTAAAGGTAGGCATAAATGTCCCGTGTATCACCTGTTTTGCACCAAAAGACGTCATTTGAAAAGCGGCATTATATGTACGAATATTGGCTAGAAATTGTTGTGATAATGGATGTTCTCCATTCAAAAGTGACTTTATAAGTTCAGGCGGATTTGAAAATAAATCAAAACGAACTTTGCCACCTGAACAACAGAATCCCATCGATTCTTTTGCCCACTTCAAAGCTTGACAATTACCGCAAACATTAACCATTCTCCCAACTGAGGCAAATTCTTGGTAATTAATATTAGGTAAGTAGGCAAAACCACTATTTTCTATTTGATCCCATCGAAGTTGTATGAGGTTTTCTTCTTCATTAAAATGTGCGGAGCTTGGTGTAAATGTCTGCGAAGCCCGTGACATGGCATCTTCATCGCCGCTTGCGGAGAAAGGCACCGGGCTCGGTGCAAATGTCTGCGAAACCTGTGACATGGCGACTACACCGCTGCCTGCGGACAAACGCGCCGAACTTGGTATAAATGTTTGCGAAGCTTGTGACATGGCGTCTTCACCGCTGCTTGCGAACAAACGCGCCGAGCTAGGTGTAAACGTTTGTGATATGATGTCTTCGTCTCTGCTTGTAGACAAAGGCGCCGAGCTTGGTGTAAATGTTTGCGAAGCTCGCGCCACAGCGTCTTCACTGCTGCTTATGGAGAAATGCACCGAACTTGGGGTAAATGTTTGCGAAGCTCGTGACGCAGCATCTTCATCTTCACCGTTGCTTGCGGAGAAATGCGCCGAGGTTGGTGTAAATGTTTGCGAAGCCTGCGCCACAGCGTCTTCACTGCTGCTTATGGAGAAATGCACCGAACTTGGGGTAAATGTTTGCGAAGCTCGTGACGCAGCATCTTCATCTTCACCGTTGCTTGCGGAGAAATGCGCCGAGGTTGGTGTAAATGTTTGCGAAGCCTGCGACACAGCGTCTTCACCGTTGCTTGCGAAGAAATGCGCCGAGCTTGGTGTAAATGTTTGCGAAGCTCGCGCCACAGCGTCTTCACTGCTGCTTATGAAGAAATGCACCGAACTTGGGGTAAATGTTTGCGAAGCTCGTGACGCAGCATCTTCATCTTCACCGTTGCTTGCGGAGAAATGCGCCGAGGTTGGTGTAAATGTTTGCGAAGCCTGCGACACAGCGTCTTCACCGTTGCTTGCGAAGAAATGCGCCGAGCTTGGTGTAAATGTTTGCGAAGCTTGTGCAACGGCGTCTTCACTGCTGCTTGCGGACAAACGCGCCAAGCTTGGTGTAAATGCTTGTAACGATTGTGATGTGGCAACTTCACTGCTGCTTGCGGACAAACGCGCCGAGCTTAGTGTGAATGTTTGTGAGGCCCGTGACATGGCGTCTTCACCGCTACTTGCGATCAAACGCGCCGACCTTGGTGTAAATGTTTGTGATGTGACATCTTCGTCTCTGCTTGTAGACAAATGCACCGAGCTTGATGTGAATGTTTGCGAAGCTCGCGCCACAGCGTCTTCACCGCTGCTTGTGGAGAAATGGACCGAGTTTGGTGTAAATGTTTGTGAGGGCCGTGACATGGCGCTTTCGCCGCTGCTTGCGGACAAACGCGCCGAGCTTGGTTTAAATGTTTGTGAAGGCCGTGACATGGCATCTTCACCGCTGCTTGCGGACAAACGCGCCGAATTTGGTGTAAATGTTTGTGAAGCCTGTGATATGACTTCATCGTCTCTGATTGCAGACAAACCTGCAGAATTTGGTATAAATCTCTGTGAAGTCCGTGACATGGCGTCTTCGTTTCCACTTGTAGACAAACCTGCAGAACTTGGTGTAAATGTTTGCGATGTCCGTGGCATGGCGTCTTTTTCTCTGGTAGCAGACAAACGCGCACAATTCGATGTAAATGTCTCTGAAGTCTGGGAGATAGCATCTTGTTCTAAGTCTGAAGTCGCTGAGCTTTGAGTAAGCTCCTCTGATATTCGAGCCTCTGCTTTGCGAACGCTCTCTCGTCTTCTCTTTATAGCGACCCGAGTGCGACGTGAAAGATTTGTCTTTCTGCGAACCATTTTATTCTTTATTGGGTCATGTCTCTAGTATAAGTAGTTACTTTCGAATGCTTTCTTGACTCAAAATCGGGAACCAAAATAAACGTTCTGTTCTTCCTGTAAACAATACAACAGTTAACGGTTTATACACCTATACATATGTATATAAATTATGTTCGATAAACTGCCACTGATAAGGAGTCATTTTTGTAGCTATTGTAACATCTGTGTGAACAGGCTATGTGGGTCGTCGGCCTACCTCAATTGGAATCCATATTCCTGATCAATTTTGCTACAAATATAGTCATACATTCACAGTCGTGAGGAAACATTATTTAGTAGGATTATATGTTTTGTCGCCACAGCACGGCTATCACAAGACGGCGCGCGAGCTCTCTCGATTTTTCTCCCACTATACATCTCTTTCTAAGTTTTCTAATAAGAGAGAGACAGATAGTGCGAGAAAAATCGAGAGAGCTCGCGTGCCGTCTTGTGATAGCCGTGCAGGTCCTAATAGCGCGATAGGTTTTAGTGTCAAGTTTTACGTGACGGTTCAGTACATTTTCGCCATAAAACTTGACGATAAAAGCTATCGTGCTAGCTGGGGCTCTCGGTCGTCGTGGCATGGTATGGCATGTACGTATTATCCATTGCAGTCGGTCATATAGCTACCCACAGGCAGAATTCCGTTGCGAAATTCTGCTTGGCAGGCCACATGTAAAGGTTCCTCTACTTAAATGACGACGAACACAAACTACCATCACGGCGGCAGTACTTATGCGGATGAGATAAAAGTAGGCCCTTTCTCCCTTTAACGCATAGTTGTATCCTGTATGATGGGTCATGAGGTATTGATGGCCCATTATCAAGAGCATGCCTAAGCGGAATGACGGCTACCGCCATGGTACCGCGTATGAAATCGGTGCTAGAGGCGCTAGAGTGTATGGAGCCAATTAACATAAATACTTATGTAATACACGGCCAGATAATGTACCACTTTTTTGGGCCGTGCATTATGAGCCCGAACAAAAGTGGCTTCCAATTATTGCCCCGGACCAAGATTGATGTGATGAATTCAATTCGGCCAGGTCAATAGTAAACTTGACAGCTATTGTCAAATTTACTATTGACTGCCACCGCGGGCCGCGCCAGTAAGGCGTGGCCTGCGGTAACGTCAGTAATAAACTATACGATTATTATTACCCGACTGCCGAAGGAGAGGAGGGTTATATAGTTTACTATTGACGGCCGCGCTAGTCTGTGAGAGGCTTGAAGCCTGAATCACACTGACGCGTCTTGTGTGATTCACTCTGAAAGTAAACTTGAAATTAGCAGTCAAGTTTTATATTGACGGCCACCGCAGGCCACGCTAAGCCATCGCTAATCGCTAAGGGTTAACTTATACCATATAGGTAAGTTATATGTAACTACACCTTAAGGATCAAGGCACGCATGTTTTGTACGAAGTACAACGTACCTAGTACCTACCTACCTATTTCACTCGCGAGGAAAACACATTACATTAGATTATAAGGTACCTACTTACGTTTTCGCTGACCATTCTTTGCAGCATTTAATATTTATATTAACCTACACTACACGAGTTAAGTATGATACCTATGATATGAAATGAATAAATAATGGCGCGAACTTTTTTTTGTACCTATATACCTACTTACTTTGATATTGAAATACCTATGCGCGCGCATGTAAGACAAAAAAGGCTCCAAACAGCCAATATAATATCAATTAATTCATAGTCAGTCAAATATTTTGTGGAAATTATTAAATAATATAATGAAACGTTACGAAGTATGTTTACATTGTATTATTATATTATATATTTCGATATTTTAATCATAGGTTTTAAAAAAGTAGTAAGTACAACTTGATTATTTAAAGGCGTATATAGACGGGCGACCACGGAGGACTCTGGTTTTGCCGGACACCGTGCAGCGTGTAATGGTTCGCGTTCGTTCTTTTGTTCAGTGTGTGCCCACCATAAGAGCTGTTAGGCCTGAATTACACTGGTGCGGGCTACGGTGGCGGACCATAGTAAATTTGACAGCATTAGACAACTCTTCTATTGTCCGCCGCGGTCAGGCCGCGCCAGTGTGTGACAGGGCTTAAGCCTGCACCACACTGGCGCGGCCTGCGGTGGCGGACAATAGTAAACTTGTCATTAGCTGTTAAATTTACTATTGACCGCCACCGCAGGCCACACCAGTGTGTGAGAGGCCTAAAGGAAACGCTACACCTACGAATTTTCCGGACGGCCAAGCAACGTCACAGAAAATCTAGTATGGAGTGACCTTGATTTGGCCGGCCGCCGTGCTTCCGACACGTATCCACACGGACTGAATCACGCGTCGGCTGGTGTGCAGTCCGGCCGATATCGGCCCGTGTAGCGTCTCCTTAAACGGTCTTGCATTGTTTCGACCATGGCGGCCATTACACAGTGAGTATTATCAGGCGACCCACTCATTTTACAATCCCAATCACAGGCATATTGACGTGTATTACAGGATTGAGATAATAGAGCAGAAAATCCGGATAATTTTAAAATCCACCCAAAGATAAGAAATAATCTATCAGCGACTAAAGCCACACCACACGATTCTGTTTGATGGATGGCGCCCATACACGGTGAAGTATTATCACGCGATCCATGCGCATTCTCTTTCTCAATTACTTGATTGACACTTGAGTATTTTAGCAATATTTTTATTATAATCATATTGTGATACTCGAAATTGTACGGTGATATATTTCTAGCTTCTCTATCTTTAATAGGTTATGACAGACAGCTAGAAAAATATCACGATGATAAAAGTGGGCGCACGTTATGGCGTTCTATATTATTTGTCGCACCAACTTGCTTTAGTAAGAGCCATGAAGTCTCTCACAGACTGGCGCGGCCTGGCCGCGGCGGTCAATAGTAAACTTGTCATTAGCTATCAAATTTACTATTAACCGCCACCGCAGGCCGGGCCAGTGTGACTCAGGCCTTACACGCCTAGCAAATTGACACAACCACTTACTATAGTTGGAATGGCGGCCAATACACGGTGATTAAATACTGATGATCCACCATAGCTGTCTCTTTCTACAAAATGCAATAGAAAGAGACAACTATGGTGGATCATCAGTATTTAATCATCGTGTATGGCCGTCTATGAGGAAACCGTATATATCTTTCATTCCAAGGCCTGAATCACACTGCCTGCGGTGGCGGTCAAAACTTGCCAAAACGGACCCGGGGCTACTTTAGGGCACAACCAGGAATAACGCTAGGAGGATGATGATTTTAAGGAGTTCTATACATCTAATGCCTAGTTTACACTATGCCGAAGTGAGCAGGGAAGTGTAGGCAGAATGGGCGTAAAATGCGGTATTACGCCCGTTCTGCCCACTTCCCTTCCAACTTCCCTGCTGACTTCGGCTTTGTAAACGTAGTATAACATTTTGTCACAACAACCGCCTTCAAACTGACTTTACAGCTGCGTCGGTAGATTGCTGTGACAAATTGCTAGTTGTATAATAGCCTTAACTACATCAAGTTGGTTTGACAAATTGCATATATTTGTGCTATATATCAAAAAATAAAATAATTTATTTCAGTAACTTAAATACATATACAAGTATCTGTGCTGGTGCCTCTTTTTAAGTATATAATATACTTGTGCTAAGAAGATCACCGCTCTTCCACATGTTGTGATTTAGGTGTAGGCATAAGTAACTTAAAATATAAATTAGAAAGTAAACATTTTATATTATACTATGTGGTAAGTGTGTGTGTGTGTGTTTGTGTGTGTGTGTGTTTGTGTGTGTGTATCACATTTAACATACATTACATTATACATTGTACTCATATTATTGGGCCGTGTATTATCACCCTGAGGAAACTCGGTACGGGGGGATGCCACATTAAAATTTGTCCGGGCTGATAATGCACGATCCAATCATTCACGTACATTGGACGCGAATTATTGGGCTGTACATTATCATGGCCGTGCATTATCATGGCCGTACATAACCGGCACCTACTCTACAAAGAGAATATAAACACTACGTTATACTCTACTCCGTGATTCCCGAATAAATTATAACCAACAATAAGGATACAATAGCGAAAACGCTGGACGTGGTGTTTGTGAAGTGAAGATCATTGATTTGTAAAGGCATTTACCAAAACCGAATCGTATTCTCAATCCTACAATCGAGTGGTTACAAAACAAACGCTGATGCCTCTCATAGGACAGCTTAACCTGTCCTACCCCACGACTCGCGCACTCATTAATGAGCATAAAACTAATAATAAGATTTGGTAAGTTATGATACTAATATGCTTTATTGATTTGGAGATTCGTTGCATTGACAGTGAGAGACTTACGTAGATTCCTCACAGTGGGTGACCTTACTAACCATCACAAACACAACACTGTCTTCTGGAAGGTAGAGGTTGTTCTCCAGTTGGGCTGCTCCAAATATGAGTGAGAAGACATACTGTGCTAGGGCACAGTATGTCTCAAGCTAGGGCTTGAGCTATAAGACAAACTCACTCTTTTGTGTACCTATTTAATGTAATACTACAGTTATAAACTTTTTTGTTGTAAAAACCTAATCTATATAATAATTTATTTTAGGTATGGATTTTCATGGGCCATGGATTTTCTCAACCAAGGAACATAATAATTATAATATGATGTGTAAAGACAAACCAAAAAAAATGGAATTGTGTTCAGTTGAGTATGCAGAATAAGAAAAGGAAGAAAAACCACTCAGCAATTGGAAAGCCAAAAATAATGAACGATTTACTAAGTTTCAATTATTGTGCTTATTAAAATTGATGTTTGTTTTGTATCTAATTTTATTTTTCACTGGGCACATTATCATATTTGGCAGATGATTATTGCCGAATTATCTATCATCATCATCATCAGTCCTTCCCCCAATGCTGAGGATGGTGACTTCATGTCCTATTGTTGTTGACCAGATTACCCCATGGGCTCCTAACACCCACTTTATGCGTGGCCTCATGCAGATGTAGTTGCAAGGGTTCAGTGATTTGTATGCTCGATTTAGCAGGTGCTCTGCCGGTGTGCTGCATCATAATAATCCTCTCCAGGTTATCTGAAGAACATTGTCTATACTAATATTACAAAGAGGAAAACTTGAGATTGTAACTTTGTATGTAATGGTTGCCAAAGTAATGGGTAATCTCTGGAACCACCAAACCGATTTTAAAATTTCCTTTACCTGAGAAGAGTGACTCTAAGATAAAAGTTGATGGAGAAAGTTTAGAAATTCACAGTGCTGTCTTTGAATTGTTGTATAATATGTACTTGTAATATATGAAATTAAAAACTGCCAATACATCAGATAATTTAAGATTAACATCCTATACTAACCTTTCCTTTCATCACATTGACAGTTGTTATGTGGCAATGACAATTTGTTGTACATTGAGAGCTCTATATGTAAAGAAGATTGCCATAGAACAGCATCATTACTTATTATCTTGGCAATATTATGTCAATTTAAGGTTGTGAAATATCTCCTATCATCATCATCATATCAACGGAAAGACACCCACTGCTGGACATAGGCCTCTCCCAAAGCGTGCCACAATGGCCGGTCCTGCGCCACCCACATCCAGCAGACTCCCGCATCCTTTACCAAGTCCACCTTGTCTATCTCCTATAAAATATCTATTTGCCCAGACATAAGTGGTGAACCTTTTCTTCAGACTGAACATTGCATTGCAAAGGATAGACCTACTGGGTGAAAGATATCATACACTTTGGTTAAATAATCTATATGTTTACTATATGTTTATTTTAAAGAAAATATTCACACAATTAAAATATATTAAATTTTACTAAAAGAAGATTGTAGCTTTACAATTTTGCATGTACCTACTTAATGGGTACCTACATAATATCCAGAACCACTTATTCATTTCACCTGCATGTTGAATGCAAAGGTTATAGGCTATATTTTATCCCGCGAGTTTGCCTGCATTCTTTGCAATACACGGGTAGCTAGTAGGTATACATCGTGTAAAATCAAATGATAGGGAAGTACAAGTAATACATTTTGATAATACAACCAAAATCAATGTTGAGAGTACATAGCTGTCCAGCAAATAACTAAATTACCTATACAAGTAATACTTGTCTCGGTGTTTCTTCATAATTCTTTTTACAATTAGGTACGTCCCAGTTATAAGTTAAAATTCTTGTTAGTTTTCAATGCTTAGATTGACTCAATTCCGTCTTTACGGATTTGTTATGTTGGCCGTCTCTCTTATCTGCAAGAACAGTATCACGCCTGTTTCTCATCTCGAATATTTAATTAAGTAGCATTAACATCAGAATCTCGATTCACTGTATTTTCACCTATACTTACTCAATTTTTCACCTATATTCAATTTTGACTGATATTTCCCATGGGCCTTTTAAATATAATTTCATGATGATCATAATCTTTTGAAACTTGTATAAAATTGCCGAGATATTTTTGGTTGACAAATTTTATAGTACACATCAAATATCAGTTATATCATTCATATCATAACCCGCCATGAATATTTTGACTTCGCAGTTCGCTGACAGCTCACCTGTCAGTGTCACCTGACAGTTGTAGCAGCGTTTGATTTCAATAAAAATAAATTAAAAATTAAATGAAGTCGTATATTACGGAAAATAAATTAATTGTCGCAGTCGGATAAAAACTATCCTAAGTTGCAGCTGGAATAATAATGTACCTATATAAAATGTTTCATATTTTTCCGTTCATGGGATGCTGAGAACATTCGAACCGCGCAAAGCTTAGTTTCAAACTGGCTGATTCTTTTTTTAATTTAGAGATTTATTATAAGTGGAGATGACGAGACCTATTGCAAATTGGACTTTAAAGCCTTACCAGGAACTCAATTTATTACGGTGCCGGCTTATAGAAGGTTACTCGAAAACATAAGGCCATCAACATCGAGAAATTCAGCATAAAAGTATTAGTGTGGCAAGCGAATTTTCAATGCGGTATGCGATCGCAATACTTCTTTACTACAGGGACTTTGAACGCTACGGTATACAGTGACGAGTGCTTACAGAAAAGATTACTACCACTAATAAAGAAGCACAGGTAGGGTTTGCAATCCGGATCCAACTTGTATGGAAAGATCCGGATCCGCGGATCTGGATCCGGATCTTTCCATACAAGTTGGATCCGGATTGCAAACCCTAAGCACAGGAGTAGCACTTTATTTTGGCCATACTTGGCTTCTTGTCATTACTCTAAAACAACGAAGGAATGGTATAAAGCCGATAAGGTAGAAGTAGTGGATAAGGAGATGATTCCTCCCAATTGCCCAGAAGTTCACCCAATTGAGCGATATTGGTCTATCATGAAACGACACCTCTGAAAAAACGTCAAAGCTGCCACCTCATTTGAAAACTTAAAAAAAAGTGGAACAGGGCATCATCAAATGTGTCAAAAGTGATCGTCCAGAATTGAATGAGACACATCATAAAGAAAGTTAGGTTGCAGGCAAAATATATAAAATACGACGAATTCATTAAAAACAGTTCTTTATAAAGACCTTATTTTTCAGTTTCCTTTTGTTTCATTATCAGTTTTCACACAGAATAAAAATAATACCATTTTGAAGTTGTCTACTTTCTTTCCGATACGGTCCTTACAATAACTTAAATATGTACAAACACAAACACAGGAAAATTTTAGTGTACGGTGGACTCCATCCGCCGCCCATCGCCTCACAAAATCTAAATCATTCCCGGCACACGGCTACCCATATTGTTATGTATACATCGATTCATTCGTGACAGAATAGTTATTTATGATACAAGTGCGGAAAGTATGTAATTGCTTATCCGCACGTGTATCATACAACATTTTACAATGCATCATGCAAGGAAATAAAAAATATACAGGGTGTTGCCTGTAATAGGAGCAAAAAATTAAACGGTAGATTATTAAGCTTCTGAACAACTATTTCCACATGCATAAACTTCAAAAAAAAAAAATTTTTTTTGAATTTTTTTTCTTCTTTAGACATCTTTTTTAGACAACGCACACAAAGACGCTCCATACAAGTAAGGACAGACCTGTGGATGAACCATGCCTCTGAGAAGAAAGTTACATAACTTGGTTAACGACTCCAATAAACAAGCTCCATTACTCCCTGCAGAAGGCGAAGTTAGCTCTTTAAGATGCTGAGGTCGAAGACCATCTAAACCAGCAGCCGACCCATTGTAAAAACTTCCCAACGCACCCAACACATCAGAAGATGTAACACACAAATAAGCGGTGGTGAGGTTAGGCTCTGGAGGTAACACAAGCTGCCTGGATGGAGAGGGATGCTTCAAATGTAATTCTCTCAGAGTGTCATCGTTATTGGGAGCCAGCAATGAGTCAACAGACATCAACAGACGGACAGCGCCCCGTAAATCCCCCTCGTGCACCTTCGACTCCATGGAGCGATAAAGTGACTGCGGTTTATAGCAGTTCTTATCCGGAAAGTACACACGTATGGACTCAATATTTTCCTTCACCTTAGAAGTTAAGGATTTACGGTCAGTATTTTCAGTGTACGCGCAGTGAAAGAAAATGACAGCAAGGCGAACCAAACCAATCCTCCAAACTGTTAGTCCTCAGACAATTTTCTATTACCCCACTTATCTTCCCTGCTGCCAAAACCCTAGCCCCCTTAGGTATGTGCTTAAGCACACGGACATCTTTCTTAAGAATAGGCAGAGTGTGAAGTTGAGAACCGTCCGCGCTGGGTCCCGCACTCTGGGTCCCCGTTACTGCGGCCCCAGAGCCACTACACCCACCTACGCCTTTGTGAACCTTAGTAATGTGGACATTA
Source organism: Epinotia brunnichana (assembly GCA_963854355.1). NCBI lineage: Eukaryota > Metazoa > Arthropoda > Insecta > Lepidoptera > Tortricidae > Epinotia > Epinotia brunnichana. The sequence continues at coordinate 21,868,120 of OY977943.1, read as the reverse complement.
AGACCCCTAGATGCGGCAAAAAGTCTTGAACAGTGGAGGCAGGGTAATCCGGTGGGGCTGCTCATGATGTTAAATGAAAACAATGGAATAATAAGTATCGACAACAAGTATTAAACGTAAAAAAAAACCCTTTTACGTCACGCACACAGGTATAACAAAATTCCAAAAAAAATTTGAGCATAAAAATTAAAGTAAAGTAAATAGACGATAAGTAACAATACAAAATCCCGCACGTAAAAAGAAATGTCATACAATCACAGAATAAATTATAAACATAACGTCAACATCTAAAAAGCGCATATCACCACAAAGCAAAAAAACATACAAAAACAAAATTTGTTAAAACTTTAAAAAGCCGAATTACAAAATCAAATCAGTAAAATAATAATAATCATCAAATAATATAATGTCCAGGTACGTACATAACAAAACAAAGGAAACAAATTTAATAACTAATAATTCAAAACATCATAAACCACTCTGTTAAATATAAAAACAAAATCTAAAATATGAACAATGCGTGCAAAAATTAAGCAAAATATGTCAAAAAAGTAAAAACAATAACACGTTTTTATTATAATTGAAAACATAAAACAAAAAAGAGTCTATGTGTCTTTGACAAGATTCGAACTCACTTCACAGCCGACTCATCTAAAGCCGACGCAGATGCCCCTCGACCAACCTGTCGTTGCCGAACTCGTTGAAACCAGCCATCGCGTTCAATTGACCCTCTGGGTTCTATTCGCGGTAGACGAACACTATGCGCTCTGCGGTTGCGTTTTACCCTCATTTAATTTTATTAACACGCAACTTTCGATCTTTACCAAATAACAACCAAATTACTGGGTATTAACACTACATAGACATAGGCACACCACGTCGTTCACTGTCACTCCACTCGTAACCGCAGTTACTACGCTAATGTTTGTACGAGTTAGTACGCAGCAAACAAAGTTGCCGGTCCCCAAAACATGTATAAAGCTGATATCTCACATCTTAACTTATCACCAACAATTGTGACTGTAAATCAGCCCAATATACACCAACTGGCACTCGGTTCAAGACTCAAAACTGCTCATTTTGCTTATAAACAAATAAAAAATACGGAACTACATGTTACCGCGCCGTCGCCGTGACAGCATTTTTCAAAAATTGTTCAATCCTTCGCCTAATGCTGAACTGAACTTGCCTCACGATTTCCGTGGGTCATATAGTGCCAATAATGGCAATCAAAAATGTCAAGATTTTGTACTTACTGGAATCCCGGCGACACGATATTTGTCGAGTCTGTCTAGTTTCCGTCAGAGTCCAGTCAAAGTCAAGTTATTTTAGCTGGTCTCCGGGATCCGCGGGCTGGTGCCAACAATGCGCGGTTCCGTCACAGCTCACAGCACCAATTGTCACTGTTTTCACCAAATGTTAGACTCGGCCTCAATGGTAGGGCTTCAACACGAGTCTCAAAATACTTTCACCAAAAATATCCAACCAAAACACTCGGGCAGCCGTGTGCCTGCAAAGCGAGTAATTACAACAAAACCAAAAACGGTACACGTTGTGCCGTGGTGTGCAAAACCAAAAATCTAATTTTAAATTATCTAACACAAACATAACTAATGCCTATTCGAACATGTCACCCCTACATGGGTAGAGGGGTTTTACTTAAGTTATTTATCTATAGGTACTATACCCTAAGATACGTCCACTGCCACTTTTAAGTTTAGCGATTTGGAGAGCTATATCGAATACTTACCATGCCTCATTTCTCATGCGATCACGTAGAGAAACTCCCAGCATAGCCCTTTCAATTGTCCTTTGGGTGACTTCTTCTTATTATGAGGAGAATAGTATGCGACCACGGTTCAGTGTCATAAGTCATCACTGGCAACACACACTGGTCAAAGATTCTCGTCTTGAGTCAGTGCGGAATATTGGACGAAAAGATGACTGTGCCCCGTAGCTTTCCGGACGTTGGCCAGCCGAGTCGGATTCGACGATTGTCCCTTTTTTCGAAGTTCGACCTAAGTACCTAACTGGATATTTTGTCCTGGGTATATGTACCTAATCGTTTACAAATTCGAGCATAAAGTGTCCAAAGGAGTTTGTAGTCGTCGTCATATGACATGATCTTTGCCTTATTCAATGTGCATCTTTAGACCATCTTGCTAGGAGGGTTTACTGAGGCTATCGAGCATAGCTAGGCGCAAGGAAGCATGAAACCATATATAATAATACCAATATTTTTAGTAAGATTCGGCAAAAGTGCTCTGATGTTTTTGATCTTGACTCGAATGTTTAGTTTTGTAATATGCTTTTTAAAGTCGCGTTGACTTCGTTTTGGGGTCGTTGTTGTTCTACGTCCGTAGGAATAACCCTAGAACACGTGACCTCCGGATGGTGCTAAAAGAACAACAAACTTGGCAGCTGCACTGTTCCTTCTGAACCTCGCAGCGCACACTGGAACTCTATCAGCGACATCGATACGAATACATATATCTACCAGTGTGTAACCGCCATACGATAAATAAATAACTTCGTCATCTCGTGTGATATGTCCCGCTTTACATGTCCCGGCTGCACTATTCTACTGCCTAGTTTACACTATGCCAAAGTGAGCAGGGAAGTGGGCTTGGAAGTGGGCAGGACGGGCGTAATACCGCATTCTACGCCCGCCCTCCCCACTTCCCTGCCCACTTCCCTGCTCACTTCCCTGCGCACTTCCCTGCTCACTTTGGTATACTGTAAACCAGGCATATACAGAGGAAGTAGTGGAGTATGTGCGTGTGAAGACCGGGTTCATCCTGAGGGCCGTGAGGCTGGAGTCACGCCATGGCGTGAATTTTAATTCATTTGTGGTGAAAGTTCCGATAGACCATCTATTGACCTTCACTAAGGAAGAATTTTGGCCGAAGGGAGTCAGGTTCCGGCGTTTTCGCGAACGGTTACCTGACACCACGAAATTGCGCAACACATCGCAGTACTTAATAAATAATAGTGTGTTTGTGTAGTTTTTTATAAGTTTATATTGATATGTAATTATTGTTAGTCTTTAAGGTATTTGTAATATGGGCCTTTGTGGTCTGATTTAAATTAATAAATAAAATATGTGTCTTTCAGAATAGGACTACTTAACTGGTAGGATTTGACAAAAGACCCTGGAGTATAAAATTGTAAACCGCATATACCTACACTCGTGCGTTCTTAGACTTCGACAGCTATTTTCTGCAACATAAACACTTCTTCCCTTACCTACTATTGGTAAGTACCTGCTCATACAGTTACGTAAAGGCCGAAACGCACTGACAGCGGTGGCGGAGTGGCGCGGCGCGGTGCTGAGTCGCGGTATTCTTTGCGGACCCTTTCGTATTAGTTCGAAAATTACGACCGGTACCGCCTCCGCACCGTGCCGCGCCGCTCCGCCACCGCTTTCAGTGCGTTTCGGCCTTAACTGCCAGCGCAAATTTACTATTGGATCTTACCTTTGCAAGCAGCAATTTTTGTTCAAAATGTTTCCCGTGCCTCCTAAATATGGCATACTCTGAATTCTATTTCTATTCCGGAACAAAATTATTCGTAGTTTAAATAACTATCCGTACCTACTGACCCCCTTTTTCATCAAACTCTGTTAACTAAAATGTGTTTTGCCCCTTTTTCAAAAACACCTATGTTTAAGTGAAGTTTGAGTGTATATAATCACTTAAACTTCTCTGCTACGGAGACTATATAAAAGTAAAAAGGTTAAAAAATTTGGATCATAAACGTACAAAATATGCTTTGATTGTGGCATGAAATCCACCCTTTGTATTTTTTTAAATAAGTATTTATTTAAATAAAATACCTAGGTACCTATAACTATTCCAAGAAATATGTATACAAATAAAAAAATTAAAAAAAAGCAAAAAGTTGCCTCGTCTACCGAGACTCGAAGACGGGACTTAATAATACTAATAATTTACCAGCGTCGTATCCGATGGGCCACCGTAGACTTTGACATTGATGACGAAATAAGTATTCTTTATAATATAAGTAAGCGAATGACGTTGTGATTTGTCTATCTAAGAAGCCATTTGTCACGTCAAAACAACACCGAAATTATCTGAATTGGTTGAAATTAATCGTTGTAACAAATTAATTACAATCGAAACATCAATACATTATAGACTAAAACCACCACCGTGAAATTCTCTACGTGCTGGTGCAAACGGCATAAAAATCGGTTCAGTCGTTTTCGAGTTTCCCAATAACATACCCACAGATGTACGCTGCCGGCGACTTTGTATTATAATATGTATGTATAGAAGAAGAAGATGTATAGATTTATTTCAAATCTTTTTATTATTATTTTTCTTAGATTATGTACCAATATGTTAATTGTTAATGTAATAATTTACTTTAAAAACAATGTTTTAACCGGCTTCAAATCAGTAGCCAAATTGCTTCAAGTTTGCCTATAAAGTTTGAAGAGTTCCCTCGATTTCTCCAGCCCATCATCAGAACTGGATTTTGGTGACAACGGGACCAATCTGGAAGTATTTGCTTTCAAACAAAGATTTTTTTTTTCAAATCGGTTCATAAATTACCGAGTTATCGCGTAACACACTCAAAAAAAACACGGGTTTCTGCCTGAAATAATTCAATTTTATTATTATTTGATAATTTCGATGGAATTTAAGAATTTAATTTAAATTATATAGGAGAGAGAGACTACATTCTAACCCCTTCTCTCGGGGCCATGGAGGCTGCCCACTGAGGCTAAGAATGTTTGGTCAGTTACCTGTCCCAATGCTGACCCGCCTGCCAATCCTCGTTCCCAGGGGCAGTGGGACGAGCCGCTCTGCCAACTAGTACGGAACAATGTAGTAAACACGTCAACTGGTCCGGCAGATAGAGCTCGTCTCCTTGCCACGGCGGAGTGGGAGTCGGGTCTGTGGCTACAGGCTTTGCCTTCACCGTCCATAGGCACACTCTTAGACAACTCCACTTTTAGACTGGCGACTAGTTTGCGAATAGGGGCAAAAACAAACGCCCCACATCGGTGCCAATGCGGGGCGATGCTGGACATCCTGGGTCACCACGGTCTCTCCTGCAGTAGAAGCACTGGGCGAATACCCCGTCACGCCAGTATAAATGATGTCATCCGAAGGGCCCTTGTCAGCGTCAAAGTTCCAGCCATCCTGGAACCCGTTTGGCAAGGGACGACGGCAAGAGGCCCGACGGCATGACGCTGGTGCCTTGGAGGATGGGACGGCCCCTGGTCTGGGATACTACATGTGTAGACACCCTCGTACCGTCCCATCTTCCAGGTACCAGCAACAATGCCGGCAATGCTGCTTCTACAGCAGAAGACCTCAAACTCCGCAAATACAGCACCCTCGGTAGCGGTTACATGTTTGAGGCGTTTGGGGTCGAGACTCTGGGGCCGTGGGGACCAAGCGCACGCCGCATTTATAAAGATTTAGCGGCGCTCCTAAAAGAAACCACTGGTGACCAGAGGGCTGGCCAATACTTTGCACAACGTGTCACTATCACCATACAACGTGGCAATGCGGCCAGCCTTCTGGGCACACTACCCATCGGCACTGATTTGGGACATATTTTTTATTTATAGGTAGGATTTAGTTTGTTATTAATATCCGTTTTAAAATTTTAATAATTTAAAAATAAACATATATAATGGAGAGAGAGTAAAGGTTGATTTTAAGACTGGGCGAGTGACGGTCATTGTCATTCTGGACTGAGAATCCAATCTCCTGGGCATCAAAAATATTATTTGTTATTTGTTTAGGTACTTTTCATTATTTCGTTAAGTAAAATATGACCCGGAGACAATTTAGCGGGGAAAATGATGATTTAGAAAAACGTAGGAAGCTGGAGGAATAAGCCTGAATATACATAGGGATTTTCTGGAACCGCATAACTTATGTATATCCTCGGTGATGATGGTTATAAATAGTAGATACATATTATTCCTAATTCTTAATATGTTGTATTTCTTCGTAGACCAATACCAGTACTAGGCTATAAATAAATACTAAATTGAATTTATTGTTCGCACATTGAACAAGTATATTTTGCTGCTGCAGCCATTAATATGCGGGACGATCTGGCGAAGGGACAAAAACAATTATCTATGGAATTCCTGTTTACGCAAACGGAATTCTACAAAAGTATGCGCTCAGAAAATACTTTGCTTAGGTAGTAGAAAGCCTTATCCTATTTCTAAGAATATGCTCGACTAAAGTCGGCGTATTTAAAAGATTTGCAAACATAAGACGAGCAAATATGTGTCTAGGTGCTCTCAGATTGATTGATCTGATAACCTTAATCACAGATTATTTAATAATTTATAAGTTGTTATATGGTCGAGAAATGTCGTGTTTAGAAGTCGGTAGTTAGTGACGTATTAGCATTAACGTCGTTTGCACAGCCCGCCGGGCATGGCGCCGCGTCGCGCCGGCCACATTAGTACACGGGAAATTACATGGCTTGTTGAGATAACTATGAATATTATTATACTCTTTACCAGATAATTGTAGCACGAGAAAAATCACGACGGTATTTCGACGCAATTGCACAGTAGTTCGTCATACAAGCGATCGTTACACCATGTTTCATTATAAATTGCGAGGAAATTTGTCCCTTAGCTCGTTATCATGCTGTCGGTCACTCTGACACCTACATTTCACATTTCTGATATTAAGGCGAGTGTTGTCAAGATTTTGTCTCACTCGCAATTTTTTTTGTCAAAACGAATCATTCTTTATTTTTAAAACCGTCCAAATGCGTGTCGGACCACTCACAACGAAGGGTTCCGTGCCTATTAAAAAGGTCGTATCGTCACAGAAATATTACGGCACTTACAACCTTTTCTATAGGGAAGGTAGTTTTTCAGCAATATCTCGAAACGCTTTGAACCGATCTTGTTCAAAATATTTTTGGTGAAAGAATTTAATAAGCACTATGTCCAAGATTCTTTCAATTTTATAAATACCTACACCGTTTGAAAATTAGAGGGACACATACACACAGACAATTTTTGTAACTTTCGGGGCGATTATATCTCCTAATAAATTCACTTAATAAAAAAAATTCTGAGTAACTTGTATTTAATTTGAAAGGCCTACGATTGATTTGCCACACGTGGACTTACAATAGTTATTTGTTATACAAGGATGCAAAGTTGTATTTTACCCGCGAGTGTGGAATTGAAACACGAGCAAGGGAAATGACTATAGTTGAACCACGAGCGAAGCGAGTGGTTCTAAAATAGAATCCTGAGCGTAGCGAGTGTTTCAACACACGATAAGTAAAATACATTTGCACCCGTGTGTAACACAAAACTTTACACCTCACTGTAGCGAGGAAAGTGCAACATGCAAAACAACTTGATTTAATTTAAATAATAAATTTGCACCCTTGTATAAAAAATATAACAAATAACTAGTTTTTAGGGTTCCGTAGCCAAATGGCAAAAAACGGAACCCTTATAGATTCGTCATGTCTGTCTGTCTGTCTGTCCTTCCGTATGTCATAGCCACTTTTTTCTGTTGAAACTTGGTAGGTAGATGTATTCTGTAAACCGCATTAAGATTTTCGCACAAAAATCGAAAAAAAAAACAGAAAATTTTGGGGGTCCCCATACTCAGAACTGAAACTCAAAAATTTTTTTTTTATCAAACCCATGGTACGTGTTGGGTATGTATGGATAGGTCTATAAAAAATATATTATGATTATCTTTATTTAGCAGTTACTTACGAGTAATTGAACCAAATAACAAGTATTTATAGGAACAAAAGCAATAAACAAATTGGAAATAAAAAATTAAACTAAATTAAAACTACTCAAACAACCCACCCCGCGTCACTCCCGGTGCAAAGGTGCCCATCACGCTCGCCGCATTGCCGCGTTGGATTGCGATGGACAACCTTTGCAATAAGAATGACCCGGAGCGGGGGTCGAGGCCTCTTTCCCGCAGGCGGCGCCCCACCTCCCTAAGGAAAGACTTTCCCTCCGAGCACCAGCATCCCGTGGTCTCTGCGGCAAGAGGGACAAATAAGTAGTGTGAGAGCACTGCGTATTTGTCCCTCCTACGTGCAGCCGCCCACTCAGCAGCAGCTCCTCCACTCCAATTATATTTAGGTTTCTAATATATTTTTTTTCTAAACTGAATAGTTTGCGCGAGAGGCACTTCCAAAATGGTAAAATGTTTGCCCCCCCCCCTCTGTAACTTCTAAAATAAGAGGATGATAAAACTAAAAAAAATATTATGCAAACTTCCACCGAAAATTAGTTTGAACGAGATCTAGTAAGTAGTTTTTTTTAATACGTAATAAATCGTAAACCGCAATTTATTTTACGGAACCCTTCATGTGCGAGTCCGACTCGCACTTGGCCGCTTTTTTTAGAATTTTGGCCAAGTGCGTTTTAGTTTTCTCATACATTTTGAGACCCAGCGCCTGATGAAGGCAACAAGCAATTCTGAAAAGTTTTTGTATGGGATTTTTTTATTTTATTCTGTTTTTTAGTACTTGTTGTTACAGCGGCAACAGAAATACATCATCTGTGAACATTTCAACTGTCTATATAACTATCACGGCTCATGAGATACATGAGATACGCTCCAAGGTCAAATTACTTTGCCCACTAGTGTATAAAATACGATTTTGCTCACTGGTTTTAAGGGATAAAAGATGGCAGTGAGGGGAAAAAATATTTATTTTTTTGACTTGCTGTTGTTACAAGTAATGGAGTGCACGCCACCCCTAAAAAATGTTTTTTTAACCAACTTCAAAAAAGGAGGAGGTTATATAATCCACTGTATATATATATATATATTTTTAATGTAGGTATGTTCGCCGATTTCTCCGTCAATTGTGGACCGATTTCCAGAATTGTTTTTTATTCGAAGGAGTATACTCCCGAGGTGGTCCAATTGCCAATTCAGGATCTGATGATTGGATCCCAGGGAAATTGAGGGCATCCCTCAAATTTTATAGGCACGCGTGTAGTGATTTTGATATTTTCTATTAAATATAACTCGTGTATTTACCCTCAGAAATCGCAATTTTGGTGAAGTGGAACTGATGATGAAGACCACAGATGACTTAATGGAACTCCTCAAAGATGTAATGTATGTTCGCCGATTTCTCCGTCAACCGACCGATTTCCAATATTCTTCTTTTATTCGAAATAATATACTCCTGAGGTGGTCCCATTGTCACCAAGTCAGGATCTGATGATGGGATCCCAGGGAATTTTAGGGCAACTTTCAAATTTTATAGGCACGCGTGTAGTGATTTCGGTATTTTCTATTACTAACTAACTAACTCGTGTATTTACCCTCGGAAATCGAAATTTTGGTGAAGTGAAACTGATGAAGATGACCACAGTTCCATAACTGCTCAAACATGTAAAGTACCTACGTCAAAGATTCTGACATGATTCCGTTGAAGTAGCAACTAATGAAGTGTTAATTCTGAGATCCTTGAGGAATCGACGGAACTCCTCAAATATTATCAAGTTTTTTCTGTAATAAATGTAATAATCAACGCATTTGCTTTTGGAAAGCAGGTGTGGTAAATTGGAAAGGAAATGTGGCTTGGCGAAGTACTAAATTGAAGTCGGTTTAAACTTTGTTTTTAAAGTAAAGTATTACTCATTTCATTACAGAACTATTAAACTGTATTCAAATACACCATATAGTTTTCGAGTAAAATGCCTGTGACATACGGAACGACGGACATGACGAAACTATAGGTACTCGTATACCGTGCCGTACCGGGTTCCGTTTTTGCTATTTTGGCTACGGAAACCTAAAAAATGAACAATTATGTGTTGGATTATAATGTATTTATTATTTTACCGAAATAGCGGAAAAAATATACTTTAGAAGCAGTAGAAAATATTAACCCTTAAAGCTTTCCTGTCACTTTTTTAGTACAGTTACTAAATGCCGGGCAAAGTTTGAATGCGCCTGCAGGCTAGAAAAGTAAATACGCCAAACGAAAGGGCGAGAATATTACTTTTCAACACACCTGCTCGTAAAGTAGGTCTTATTACAGCGTATTTACACTGATAATGCAGAATATTACCCATGCCGTGCCTTTTACATTATATTATCGCACTAGTGCCTTTTCATTACATATCTTTTTAAATATTAGCAAAATATTGCAGAATATTACCCATGCCGTGACTTTTACATTACATTATCGCACTAGTGCCTTTTCATTACATATCTTTTAACATTTTCATTTTTTATTTTTTTATTTTTTTTCCTCGCAAATGTGTTGAAAAACGTCGTATGAAACACGTGAGCATTGGTCATTACACTTCTCGTCTCCATTAAGCCTTCGCCTTTGGCTCAGGCTTAAAAACCGACTCGAGTGTAATGACCAACATAGCACACTTGTATCATAATGTACTATTATCTTTGTCGAATACGCCAACAGTATGCAAAGTTCAATTTGTGCGCGAGCGTCAGTTGAAGTCAAGGATTTTCTGAATTTGCGTCGGCTTTTGTTTCTGGCCCCATAAAACATAAACGAAATAAAAAAAATTGTTTGCATTTTGTTGAATTATCATTCAGATGAGATAAACTTTTGTTTTTAATATAAACTTCATTAAATATTTAATTGATTCTAAGTCAAAAAGGATGATTTATAGCTTGTCCTGTTTTTGTGACATTATCGATTGTATATGTAACTACGTACCATTTAGCATGTCATATTAAACGGACAGTGCCGACTTGTGTGGATACAAAGTTTGTTTTACATTGTGACAGAAAACGGACATTGCCATTATTTCCTTTAATTAGTTTATTTATTAACTGTCACTTTTATAGGACGTTGTTGCTTTGGAGTTGTGAATTATATATAAATTATTTTTATCCTAGTTTCACAATGGCGTGGAAAAATGTATGGCGAGCACAAAAAATAATGGCGATGCTTGCGCCATCTGACTCGGAAGAGTTCAGTGAAAAATCTTGCACAAAATATAATGACTCGACCAGAGGGGTACTTACGTGATCGACCTGCTGATCACGGTCTGACCTCTAGCACCCCGTCTACAAGTAACTTTTGTCCTCAACAACAAACACAAAATCCACCCTCATTACTATCAATGTTGGTACCGAGTACATCTTCGACGTCCATATATAGTTCCAAAACCTAGTTCACCGTTGTCATGGGGCACTTCAACGCAAATCTGGGCAAGAGAGATGGTGAAGAGCTGAGAGTGGGGCAATTTGGAGTTGGAACTCGAAACCACCTGGGCTAACTACTAGTTGGCTTCTTGGAGAAGGAGTGACCGATACATGATGAACTCCTTCTTCAATAAACGCGAGCACAGAAAGTGGACCTGGCTAAGAGATTGAGGCCACGGTGCAATTAAAAACGAGACTGACTTCATCCTGTCGACGAGGAAGGATACATGATACATTATATGATGTCTCTGTGATCAATACAGTTAAACCCGGGAGCAATCACCGTCTGTTAAGAGGCACATTGAATATATGTGTCAAGCAAGCGCGCTCTCGATTGATGAAGTCTCCGTCCAGCATCAATCCAAATTCGAAACCCCGCGAGCTTTCAGCTGGAACTTCAAACCGTTTACATTGCCTAGACGGCGATGTGGACGAATTCAACGACGGGTTTGTGGAAGCTGCCCGTGCCTGTGGGTCTAAGTTCTTCAAGGCTCACGATCTGCGCCAATTCAATACAAACTATTGAAGACGCCATCCAGCGTAATAAGGGCGCTAAAGTGTTCTTGAGAGATCTGTCCATTGGGCAGAGCCAGCTCAGCTACTTAAAAACTGAAGAAGGTAGAATCTTTTCTTCTAAACCTGAGCTTTTGGTTGAGATAGAGTGCTATGCGGACAGCTATGCACATCAACTCGCGGACCGGAGGTTAGTCTGGCGAAAAACCCTAGAGCTTGACTAACCCCACACTATACCGATGATATCCCAGAAAACAGCCTGTACGAGATTGTAATGGTTCTAAACAGCTCAAGAACAACAAGGCACCAAGTGAAGACGGAATAACAGCCGAACTCCTGAAGGCAGGTGGAAAACCGGTCCTTACGGCCCTTCAAAATATGTTCGATTCCATCTTACTGGAAGTAAAAACGCCAAAGGCATGGAATAGAGGTGTGGTGGTGCTGTTCTTCAAAAAAGGTGAGAACACCCTGCTGAAGAACTACCGACCCATCTCACTTTTCGTTCAATATTCCGCAGTGTCTCAAGATGAGAGTATTTGACCAGTGTGTGTTGCCAGTCAGTGATGGCATATGACACTGAAACGTGGTTGCTTAAAAGCCTCATAAGAAGGCCCAAAGTCACCCAAAGGGCAATGGATAGTGCTATGCTGGGATTTTCTCTGCGTGATCGCATCAGAAATAAGGCTACCCGCAGCAGAACCAAGGTAACATCCCTCCGAATCGCTAAGCTTACGTTGGAGTGGGCAGGGCACATTGCACATAGAACCGATGGCCGTTGGGGCGGAAAGGTTTTGAAGTGGCGACCCCGTACCGGAAGATGCAGCGTGGTTAAACCCCCGACAAGGTGGACTGATGATTTGGTAAAGGTTGCGGGAGTCTGCTGGATGCGGGTGACGCAGGACCGGTCACTGTGGCACTCTTCGGGAGAGGCATATGTACATCAGTGGACGTCTTTTGGCTGGTGTGATGATGATGCTGATGATGATTTTGTTCAGTTATTCAAGCTTATTTTTAGTTTACAACACTTTTTTTAATTTTGTTTTTTAACTCCATGACAGCATTGTCCGTTTTTTAGGATAACATCAAGAGCATTAAATTTATACGATTCGTGGCAATGGCCGTTTTAACGGACGTCCTGAAAAACTTACTTTCATAATGTTTTTAATTTTTTTTTCTTAACAATAGTTCTTTTTATCCAATAACTATCACAAAAAACATTCCGAGTGATAGCTGGCTACATTCCTTCATGTCTTGCGATGTTAAGGGTTAAATAGAATACGGCCATATTTGAATATAATTATTATAAGAAATAAAATAAAATATTACCAATACATAGTATTTATTGTTTTAAAAAAATCGAATCATGATATTCTTAGTTAGAGAACTAAGATACCGAAGTTTAGAGTTAGAATCTATTTATATATAGTCCCTGGGCGAGTGAAAAATGAAAAAATACGGAGAAAACGAATTTTCCCAGACATGAGACCGAGCTAGATCGATTTTTCGCGCCCGTAAGCCCCTACAATCCAAATTTCTTTGAAATCGTTAGAGCCGTTTGCGAGAACGTGATTGCAAATATACGATGGGATACACGTATTTATAAACGTTTCCACCCGAGTGCATATACCAGTGTTGCGCCAAAAGATAATAACTGCAATTTGTCGTTTTATCACATTCATCGGTGATTTATGGATAATCGGCATATATAAATTATAATGTGCTAAATAATGGGACACTCACTCAGCATGTTGTCATTGTCACGGAAGCCGTGACGCTGATTTTCAGTGAGAGCCCCAAAATTTATTTAAACTAAAATAATAAAGTTGTCAATTCATAAGTTAAGGTATTTATTTTTCAGAACTTTTGGCCGTTTAATTTCAGAGCCAAAAAAATTCAGCTTTTTCACTAGATGGATATATATGCCTTATGGTGCTTGGCGCGACCGTGCCCACTGCCAAGCTACGTGCGCCGAGCTAAACGTTGCAAATTAGAATTTAGAATGCAATTTGTGAGCGTGGACCCTTGAACACTTCCGCGCTTCGTTATTTCATTCCATATTCACAAGACGATCTGATTAATATGATGCTATAAATTATATGTTCCATTATAAACATGCGATTCGATTTACCCCGTAACTGAAGTTGTTAATCGATTTCTAGGATTATTTTTAATTGGTCTAAGCAATATAAATTAATTAAAGTGATCTGTTGCATTTCCATTAATCCGGCTTAGATGCCTAAATAAACATTGCGAAATAAACATGACGATAGCGATATAGATTACAGTCATGTTAAAACGTTTTATAAGGTAGGTGTGTATGGTGGCCATGGTGGTATTTAACCTAGGGCCGCGATGGGATACACGTATTTATAAACGTTTTCACCCGAGTGCATAGACCAGTGTTGCGCCAAAAGATAATAACTGCAATTTGTCGTTTTATTACATTTATCGGTGATTTATGGATAATCGTCGCGCTCAGATGGAAAATTATAAAGAAATAATCACATCCAGGTGCCAGGTAAGTCAGAGGCAATTTATAAGTTATCTTATTTAATAGATAGATAAGCAGTAACAAGACGAGGTGATTATCAAGTTTCCGGTTCCAGTCAATTTAATGTAGTTAACCATAGTAAAGCTTCCTCCATATTAACACTTGAAACATTTTCCAGCATTTATATTTTAAGCTAACCTTTGGACGTTTAGCGTGATGCGAGAATAGCGGTAGGTAGGTATAGGTCGTAGCCCTGAAAGGTAATCACGTAACGTTCCGAACACGCGTCGGTACAATTTAACTGTCAATTTTCCTTATAAAAAGTGACATTTAGACCCACCCGACGTTCGTACAATGCGTTACGTGGGCATTTTTAAAAATTCGTGTACGCTAATTGGTAGCGTGAGTTGTTAAATAAAAATTTACTCAGTGTCAGTTTTGTAACGAAAGTTAAGCATACAAAATGATGTCAAACTGAATTTTTTTCGCATTTAAATAAGGTCTATATGCATATGATTTATATATTGAAAAGAAAAAGTAAATTTTTATACAAACTAAATACTTAATTGTCGTTACAAAACTGACACTGAGTTAATTTTTGTTTAACAAATTATGCTAATTGGGTGCACGAATTATTGAAAATGCCCACGTGATCGACCTGCAGGAGGAAAATTAAAAATAATATATATATATTTTTAGAATCGGCTAGGTTCCAGACATCATACCTACGATAGGTTCCAGAACAAAAAAAAATAGTCCTATTTTTTAGGAACGCTACCGGTGGAGGACTAGGGAGTTTTGACTAGTTCTTAATTATGAAATACAGCGTCAGTATACCAAATTTCAGCTAGTTATGAAGGATTTTATGGTTTAAAACCTATATATACTCGTACTCCTGAACTATGTCCAAATCCAAACGTCCATAATGAAGTTCATGCTTAGGTATCTCAATTATACAATCTCAATTCAATGGGGGCAGTAGACAAATTAGGTACAGACAAATAGGCAAGGTACCTATTTGTCAGAAATAATGGCAAATTACTATTAAGTAGTGTTAGATAACCATATTACTCGTAATTACACAACAAAAGTGACATGATCTTAGTACAGCCAGTAAAGCACGGAAAGTGCTGTGAAAAAAAAATAAGAGTAGGTACCTACCAGTGACGGTGCGTGAAAATTTAGATGGGCAACCCGGAACAAAAAAGTTATGAAAGACTTTAGAGTAAATATAACTATATAGGCCTGCCTAAGAAGAAAGTTCAGGCAAGCCGGTGGGAATCGGCTTGTATGGGCGCTCCGCCACTGGTACCTACTGAAATGGCGTTCGCAGAAAAATACGAAGAAGAAAGAGGTACTTTTTTTTTTTTTTTCTTTTTTTTGTACGTGGAGAAAACCTGCGAACCAGGTACCCAATCATCGGGGGCTGACTGGGTTATGTGGTATTTCTATCCACTAAAAACTCAACGGCGGCCGGCATCTGCGCTCTCATGCGCAGGACTCCAGGATCTCATACTGAACGCACTGGAGCCCTCCTCGCACCTCGCCACATTTGGCTCGTCCTAGGATGATGATGGTCGCCTTCCCTGGGGTTTTTAGGTGAGTGCCCCGGCCCCCGCCAGAAACACTGCGACCCCGATGAAAGAGGTACCTAAGCAGGGATGGCGCATGAACATTTTCGATAGGCAACCCGGAACAAAAAAGTTATGAAAGAGTTTAGAGCACATAGCGGTGGGAATCGGCTTGTATGGGCGCTCCGTCACTGGTACCTAATAGTCTCTCAACTCCGAACACCGAACCGAACACCGAACTTACTCTTATGATATGAGTATTTAGTTTAAGCTGATGAGACGAGTAGCAGCAGCAGCAGGGTCCAATTAGATGATGTTTAAATACATGGTAGATTTTCAAAAAGGCTTGCAGTCATGAACAGATGGACCTATTATTGTCAAAAAGCAGTAGATAAGGGTTGTGACGCAAGCACAGGTTGGCGCCGCATAAACAAAGATAATAATGCCGCGAATGATCTATCTCGCGTATATCTCGGTGGCCAGTTATTACGGGGCCATTATCACTTTAGTATAGTTAATCACACCGATCGATAATGTCAGATAATGATCTGCGTCTTACAAGGTATCGGAACAAGGTGATTGCTTGACCGCTCGAGGATCTTAAATAAATCATCGAGTGGATTTGATCTATTAACATAACTTATTGCTGGTATTGTATCAACGTTAATAAAAAAAGTCGTGAGGTTCATAGTTTGAGGAGAAAATTGAAGGTAATATAAGGTAATATAATATAATGTTTCACGTAGTAACCAAAATTAACAACATCTACAATTTGTATTAAATACGAAAAACGGAAGTTACAAGATTGAACATTTTTAACTCTTGACTCTATTTTGCACTAAAATTCGTCCTTTCTGGCGTAAAATCCCAATAACTGAAAAGTCTTATCTCTGCTAAAAATCGGAGGACTCCTTTTTAGGGTTCCGTAGCCAAATGGCAAAAAACGGAACCCTTATAGATTCGTCATGTCTGTCCGTCTGTCTGCCTGTCTGTCCGTCCGTATGTCACAGCCACTTTTTTCCGAAACTACAAAAGCTATACTGTTGTAACTTGGTAAGTAGATGTATTCTGTGAACCGCATTAAGATTTTCACACAAAAATCGAAAAAAAACATTAAGTTTTAGGGGTCCCCATACTCAGAACTGAAACTCAAAAAAAGTTTTTTCATCAAACCCGTATCACACGTATGTGTGAGGTATAGGATAGGTCTTCAAAAATGATATTGAGGATTCTAATATCATTTTTTTCTAAACTGAATAGTTTGCGCGAGAGACACTTCCAAAGTGGTAAAATGTGTCCCCCCCCCTGGAACTTCTAAAATAAGAGAATGATAAAACAAAAAATATATGAGGTACATTACCATGTAAACTTCCACCGAAAATTGGTTTGAATGAGATCTAGTAAGTAGTTTTTTTTTAATACGTCATAAATCGTAAACCGCAATTTATTTTACGGAACCCTTCATGTACGAGTCCGACTCGCACTTGGCCGCTTTTTTCGATGTTACTTTGTTTGTACGGCGGAGATGGTTACTCGATGCCCAGGCTTTATTTTATCTTAGTAGGTATTGATAAACCGCCGGCTATTTGTATTAGCAGTAACTAGGTGCCTTGTCGTATGTTTTACATGGCAGTCTACTGATGTTATTCATAATTGCTGTTATTTCTCGGTGTCGCCGGCGTTGTATAATTTGTCCGTGCGCGCGCCCTGTATGGACATTGATTGGAACTGAATCAGGCTGGCGACTCATGCAAACTTGTTAACTTCATCAGGAAAAAGGCGTCTTACTATGTCATTATTATATTCTGTATAAACAAGTACATGACGGTTTTTAGCTAAGAACTACGAGTATACTAGCGGGCAAAGAATATTAGGCGAAGCGAAAACCTATATTGTACAAGTGAAATGATTATTAAAAAAAAAACCCGACTACTTTCAAATCTAATGACACCTCTCATGTTAAAATCCGGAGCTCTTTAAGAGCAGAGTGTGACATAGTAATAAATAAACATACATACATACCTACACTCAAAAACCATGACTCACCTTCTGCCGCAGTCAGGTAAAAAATGTATTCGCTGTATTGTTATCGTAACTATTAATTTAATAAGTAGGTAAGATTCATGAAAAATCATTACAAATTTGTAGATATCTAATTGTTTGAGTACCTACGATGTCTACTTATGAATGACTAAACTCCTTGCTATGTCAGTAATTAGGTCGGTTGTTATCGTATCTAACCACATCTACACATGAATATCGCAAGCCTCTGGTCACAGCGTTTTGAATAACTGATTAAATTCGCTCCTGACCTAAATAAAATCTTCAGCTCGAACAGGGGACTGATTTTTGACTTTCGAGCGCTCGACTCTTTCACTCGAAAACGGTCTTAAAAGATGGAATTCTATTTTAAAATAGACATAGAAAATTAAAAAAACGAGTGTTATCCACCACTCGTAATGAATTCGATCGGTAGAAAGTAAGTGCCTGCAATTTTGACACTAGAATCGTATTTACTTTTATTAAATTTTCGAGCGCTCGAAAGTCAAAAATCGGTCCCCAGGTCGTGTTTTAATCACTACAACTTACTTAGAAAAGTTGAAAAGCCCCCGACATTTTCGTTTCAAAGTTCAATATCTCAAACACGGCTGAACCGATTTTGATGAAACGTAGCTAAGAACCACCTCGATCACGGCAGCTTTAGGAAAAAAAAATCGGCCAAGTGCGAGTCAGACTCGCACATGAAGGGTTCCGTAAAATAAATTGCGGTTTACGATTTAAAAAAAACTACTTACTAGATCTCGTTCAAACCAATTTTCGGTGGAAGTTTGCATGGTAATGTACATCATATATTTATTTTAGTTTTATCATTCTCTTATTTTAGAAGTTACGACGACACACATTTTACCACTTTGGAAGTGTCTCTCGCGCAAACTATTCAGTTAAGAAAAAAATGATATTCGAGTTTCAGTTCTGAGTATGGGGACCCCTAAAATCTACTGTTTTTTTTTCGATTTTTGTGTGAAAATCTTAATGCGGTTCACAGAATACATCTACCTACCAAGTTTCAACAGTATAGCTTTTATAGTTTCGGAAAAATGTGGCTGTGACATACGGACGGACAGACAGACAGACAGACATGACGAATCTATATGGGTTCCGTTTTTTGCCATTTGGCTACGGAACCCTAAAAACGCATTAAAATCGGTCCATTCGTTTAGGAGCTATGAGGCCACAGACAGACACACAGACAGACAGACAGACACACAGACACGTTAAACTTATAAGTCTTATAACTTCTCTCTCTTTTCGTCGGGGGTTAAAAATAACAATAGTTACGTCTATTCTGTGTCCGTTTTGAATAAATACTTGACTAACGATGGAACTACACATACTTAGGTAGTGTGCTATACTGATTAGCAGAAGCATAGATTATATATATAATGCAGAAGTCTGAAACTAAAATAATGTAATGAATGTTAATGACGCGAAAGAGGTGTGTTAGGAGTGAAGCATGTAGAAATCTGCGACCTTTGATAAGGTGATTTCCGGAAACGGACGGAACAAACGGAGGAAACGAGCATAATTATGTGAACATTATGTATTTTTTTTGCTGGAACAGATCCCTTAAACTCCCTAAAGAGATAAGCTCGCTTTTGTACTTCTTTTTTTTGTTTTCATTTTTAAGTACTTAATACATTCTTTTCAGGAACCGTGCGCCGGGTCAAAGGCAAAACCAACTATACCTACTTATATGCTAAATGTTTTTGGACGAAATAGTCGGTTCTGCCTTTAACCCGGTGATTTTGGTATTATTAAGAAGGAAGTAGGTTTCGATTTTTCCATTTTAATTGCTAAGCCTCAAGTCATGTCAAGATCAATGATAACTGATTCTGAAGTTTCTGAACTAATGCGCAACATTGACATAGGTTTCACTAAATACAAAATAAGTTGCAAAATCTTTGGTGTTTGTCAATAATACGTGACCACATTACGCTGCCCCAATATTATAGGGTTCTATGTTACATTGTCGGGGTACTTCAACTCAGACCTAGTGTCACTCTGACAAACTTCAAATTTCAAGTTGATAAAAGTGCAACATAGAACCCTATAATATTGGAGCAGCGATTAGGTAAGTAGGTAGCAGTGGCGGAGCGCCCATACAAGCCGATTCCAACCGGCTTGCCTAAAAAATCTTACCAAACTCGTTAATCATCAAAAAACAGCCCTTGGTTTATCTTTGCCTTGGTTAAGCTCCGGGTTGTCCAGTGAAAATTCTCACGTGCCACCACTGGTAGGTAGGTACTTGTAGGTGAAATGAATCTTAACTTGAATCAAAAAAGATTCACTTGAGAAAGGTTTCAGGAAAAATTAAGGAAAACGGTCCAAAGTATCAGTAACCGGACGAAAGTTGGTGTGAAAGTTTAAGCGTGCAGTGATGAGACGTCAGGTCTGTGGGTATGGTTCCTGTCATTCAACTCTCGCCGATACCCTCGGGTCGCTGGAGCGATAGCAGGGTGGCGGGAGGCTCTCCGAACTGGTCGCACGCGCGGGGCAGAGTCGCGCCGGCCGCCAGTCGCACCGGCCATGGTCTGCCACTCAGTGCACGGGCCGCCTCGCCGCCGCAAGCCTGCGTAGCGTGGCCCTCTGTGCGCGATCCATCCCGCTGACCTCACGTATCCCTACGAACCCCATAAACAAAACGTTCGAACAAATAACATTCGAAAAATTCGCAACTTCCGCGCACGTGAGCGTTGTCTGTTTACATTATTATATGTGGTTCTTGTTATAACTTAACCGCTTCTTCAATAGTGTTTCGCGAGTGAAGTTAATACTCTGAACGGTACTGGAAAACTACGACCTGAATTTAAAGGTAAGTTGCTTTTCGTTGCAAGTTCCTGTTAAACATATTTGTGTTTATGCAGGATTTTAATTGAGCACTTAGCGACGTCTATTGAAGTACTTAACGAAAAGTTTGTGAAAAAATATTTATTTTAATTAGTTGAAGGGTACGCATGTTTAGAAAGTTGGTTGAGTAACTTCTGAACAAGTTAAATTGTCTAGCAGTAAGTACTTACTATGAAGTAACAACGCGCAAGGTTCTCGACTAGTTACCGCTCGACTGGTAACATGGTGCCTATGGGTCAAGATAAAAAAAAAATGTATAACTAACTTATGCTTTAACCTTATGCTTCGCACGTGCTATATGACATCTCGCAATGTTGTGAGTAGTTGTTTATTATTTGTATAGCATTATACAACCAATCTTGTTTTTTCAACCACAAGATCTGACGTATTTCAAATTGCCTCTTCATCGAAGGAAAGTCTGTAAGGTAAACGTCCCAATATTTGACACCTTAATAATATTTGCGGACAATCTTACACAAATCAACCTAGTCCCAAACTAAGCAAAGCTTGTACTATGGGTACTAGACGACAATATGGATACTTATATAGAGAAATAAATACTTAAATACATAGAAAACATCCATGACTCAGGAACAAATATTCGAGCTCATCACACAAATAAATGCCCTTACCAGGATTCGAACCCAGGACCTCTTTCTTAGCAGGCAGGGTCACTACCAACTAGGCTAAAGCGGTCGTCGTTAATGCCTAATAAATCTAATAATTAACACCTATTGGTCACCTCTATTCCTATGAATTAGGATTGAAAGTGTCAATTATTGGGTCAGACTCAAGCACTGGGACGTTTGCCTTAATTGGTTTAGTGCGAAATGGCTTTTTGAAGAAAAGAGTAGATCACCGCGTGAGCCAAGTGCAAGTATGCTAGGCACGGGGTTCCTTAGCCTGTATACGGCCATGTATCGTGGCCTTCCTATCTTATCGTATTATCTATAATTTTATTACATATTTATTTTCCGAATAAGTATCACCGGTTATATTTATTTTTATAAGCTAAATAATTGACTTCTCTTCTAACCGGACTGAAAAAATCCTGTTACTGACATTGAAGCTCACGCTGTACCAAAATTGTAAATATTTTGTAGTCACATAAGGTAAAAGTCCCAGTACTCGACACTAGCACCTTCAATCTTAATTCATAGCATTCTCGCCAACAGGTGACAAGCAGGGTGTTAATTAAGGGATTAAAGTGGCAAACATTGGGACGGTTAAGTTATCCTTAACTATCAGAAATATGACAGACAATCCCTAATTTAATTCAGCTCATGATTAAAATGATATTTTTTACAGGACGTAACATTAAAAAGGCAGAAGGGGGTTTCAATTATTGATATGTCACAGGGTTAGCAGAAAGCCATTACCAGGGTAACCGGGTGGCAGGGTGGCGAAGCAAACAAAAGCTACGAGTATATTGTACCTAAATACATAAGCAATTTGCCAGTCTGTTGATCCGACTGGCAAATAGTTTCAGTATAGATACTTACAATCAAATATCATAATTACGTAGGTACTCAACTTTGTCCGCATATGCGGCGCGCCGTAGCTAGTAAGAGAAAAATCCTATTCTGCCATTTTTGTCTAGACACCAAAATGTTTGTGCACCTTAAAATACTTACATTCGTTGCTTCATCGTAGTGGACAGTACTTAATCAAACATACTTAAGTGTGTAATAGTTATAAAAACTACGGATTGCGTTGCGTTGCTGTAATCGAGGGGACACGGGTTAATTTAATAGCCGTGTTTAAGAGTTGTAACCATATTCTGGCGCTTACATCGACGCAATAGATTTTTCCCGTCCCTACTTGTATCGGTTCGAAGTGTTCAATAATTATATTGTCAGGATGGGCAACCGTGAAACCGCAATGTGCTTGCTGATAGGTGACATGAAAAATTAGGTTTTTTAAAATGTACATAGGTTATTAATAACTACAACATAGAAACGTTGAATAACCCCCGACATATTCATTTCAAAGTGCAATATCTCAAAAACGGCTGAACCGGTTTTGTTGAAACGTAGCTAAGAACCACCTCGATCACGTGCTTTCGGATAAAAAAAATTGCATTCAAATCGGTCCATTCGTTTAGGAGCTACGATGCTACAGATAGACACACACGCATACAGACAGACAAACACGTCAAACTTATAAAACCCTTCTTTTTCAGTCGGGGCTTAAAAATAAAAGCCAGGACGAGGTTACCATAAATTAATACATGAAAAAAAAATACATCGTATTTTTATTAATTTTATAATTATTATGTCTTTGTCGTTCGTTTTTGACTTAATTAAATAGGCTGCGTGTAAAACGACCAATGCGAAAAATATATAAAAAAAATATCGGATGCAGAAAGCTTTTGTAGTACCTAAAAAAATCCTACATATTACTTTGTTATCAGTTTCAAAATTACTACCTACTTATTTCATATTTGATATCCTTCCTTCCCATCCGGTGGGTACACCCACCGGATGGGAAGCGTAGCGTAGTCGTAGCAGTAGTATCGTAGTATGTATTCCGTTTAGTATTAATCCCACAGTACCTATTCACTGTTAGATAATGACTTTATTTTTTATGTTAGATTCAGTTAATATCTATAGGTAACGAGTACATGAATGAGGGCGTAATATATAATATTTGCCATGTTAATAATAGTACACTACATTAGAGGCCGGGAAAACACGGATTTCCGGCCAAGTAGGTATTTACGGGTAGATACGAGGCCGGGAATCCGTTTTCACGCCGAGGCATGTGTAGTGCTTTTCTCAAACATGAAATGAAATAAATAAATATAAATCCTCAAATCAAACAAATTTTCATGGCTGAATGCCGTGATGCTGTGCCGCAAATAGTGGAATGAAAATTAAAAAGTTACCTAGGCCTTTTTTTTTTTTTTTTTTTTACGTTGGGGAAATGAGGCCTGAAAAGTTGTATGAAATCCCATTTCAGACCGCCTCGAGATGCTGCGCCCGAAAAAGGATACTTCCGAGTCTATTATAAGGAACGTAAAGAGAATATTTCATTGCATGTTTGAGAAATAGTACATTACTACAAAGACTAGGAAAAAACAGATTGCCTATCGAGTATTTTATAGTAAACGCTGTTGTACCTAAATACCTGTATATGAACAACGACGCTTCGCTTTCTACAAGGGCGTTTTCCAATACAATGTACATGTCACATTTTTCTCTTTGCAATTTTAGACGCAATATTATTCGGTGGTATTGATTCGGAATTGAAACCTTTTTCTAAATATTATCATTATTAATTATAGGACGCGTTTAGTTAAGAAAAAAAAACATTTTCACTGTTGAAAGCACGCTTGGAAAAAATCAGGTGACTATACATTTCAGTGAGTAGGTACACACGTGGTTACAGTTGTCGACGCAAAGTTATGAAACATGAATGGTTTCAACTTGTCTCAACTAGATCCGTGACGTCAGCGTATGTTTCATAGTTTTCAGCGAAGCGCGTATGACTCAGCCCTTTCCACCTTTATTAAACGATGTCACGATTTTTTTACTATCTGTCAATCGGTGATTCAGGATAGGAAGTGGTATTGTCTAGACAAAACATTAAGTACTCGAGATATATATATATATACTAGCGACCCGCCCCGGCTTTGCATGGGTATGTATTATACATTTATAAACATTCCTCTTGAACCACTCTATCTATTAAACAAATCGCATCAAAATCCGTTGCGAAGTTTTAAAGATCTAAGCATACATAGGGACAGACAGACTTTTTTTTTATACTATGTAGTGATTATTTGCAAGCAACTTCTCGGAAACGGCTCTAACGATTTCGATGATATTTATTTATGATATTTGGAAAAGGGAGGTTTACGGGGACGAGAAATCGATTTAGATAGGTCTCATGTCCGGGCAAATTCGTTTTCTCCGTATTTTCTCCATTTTCACCCGAGCAGAGCTCGGTCGCCCAGGGACTTACTTATATGTGTAGTGCTGTGGAGCCACGTGGGCCTCAACACAGAGCGAAATTTAACTGTTCTGTTTTCAACGAGTTAAATAGTTAACGTGTCCACTGCCCCCCTATTCTGTAACTTGTTTTAAGCTCACCTCAACGCTCACCCACAATTATAGCTTGACACCGCGATGCTTAGTAATTAAGCGTAGGTAGAGGTCTAGTTTCGTAACGGGTGACCGGCGGGGTGAGCCGCATTAACGCGTAGCGAATAACGGCCCTGGACACTGCTCAGTCGATATGACAGCCAAGTCATGACCAGGTAGCATGGATGGCCTTATCACGCGATAAGTGACAAGATAGAGCATCCGTTGCTGACACCGTTCGATAGAACGAGACGACGCTCTTGTCATGTCACTTATCGCGTGATAAGACATCCATGCTACGGGGCCAGGTGTCAATTGGATACTTTCCTAAAAAAAATATATTTAGGTTGTTTTCAAATAAACTGTACCCTAGTTAAGGTAAAATTAAGAAACGTTAATTCATGTGAGTAACGAAAATTAGGCATACAATTAATGATACGGCTAATTTTCGTTATTCACATGAGAAAGTTAACGTTTCTTAATTTTACGTTAACTAGGGTACAGTTTATTTCAAAACAACCATAAGTCCCTCAGTTAGATTAACAAATTGATTGATTGACAAAACAAAATTCGTGTTTTTCGAAAATATTATACTAAGTAAATTGAAAATATTGTATATTTTTTACCCAGGAAAGTACTCAATCATTAGAATGAGGGTGTCAAACATAAATAAAATGGGTAGGTACGAGTAGGTTATAATTGTGTAATTTCTTTACTCGGCGGCAAAAAAACGGGAAGGTTTTTAACGCCCACAAAATGTCAATGTCAATCCATTAAAATTCAATATAAGGTAAATGAATTTGACAGCCTAACTCCAATAATTGAAATCTAGTTTCCAACCTCTAATAAATTTAAAGGCGCCAAAGCCTAATAATAGGTAGTGTTGTTATGTGTTAATTAGTACTTCCACTAATCAATGATAACCTTTCAGGCAAAGGATACACGAGAGAGAACTTTGCAGAGAGTGGATACATTTCCCACGAGGCCGTGGCTAGCGACCAGTGAGGCTAATTAGACCCGTGTTAAAGTAACATGGTTGACTAGCCAATCGAAAATGGCCATTATTGGGTAGGCATAAGGTCTGTCATGAATTTTACTTCTGGTTTAAGAGCTTACAGCCCCGTCGCCGTCGCCTGCGCAATTAGTTAGACTCGACGAGATTATATTTACGACCCTTTTGTTTCAAAAATACCGCTATTATAGAATAGAATACTATACTAATAGGGTGATCTTTCTCGTCAATCTCGTTAAATTATGATATGTTTTATTGGAGTTACTTCAAGCATAATGAGTTTAATGAGATAATGGTTACACATAAAAACATTCCATGTGAGGATATTTCGTGGAGCCAAGTCAGGCATTCTTATTAATCTTTATTTGGTTGCTAATAGTAGTTTATGCTACTGATACATAATGAGAGGCCTTAAAATACGAGTGTGGTTTTATGAAACGAGCGTCAGCGAGTTTCATAATAGAATCACACGAGTGCTACCTGTAAGTTCTTTGAAAAAAAAAGTGAAAAAAGCAAAAAAAAGTGAAAAAAAAGAAAAAAAAAATTTTAATGTAAAAAAAAGTAAGAAAAAGTAAAAAAAAAGTGAAAAAAGTAAAAAACAGCAAAAAAAGTGAAAAAAAAGTTTTAAAAGTTAAAAAATAAATAAAAAATAAGTGAAAAAAGGATAAAAAGTGAAAAAAAGTAAAAAAATAGTTTAAAAAAGTTAAAAAAAATTAAAAAGTAAAAAAAAGTGAAAAAAGTTAAAAACAGCAAAAAAAGTAAAAAAAAATTAAAAAGTAAAAAAAAGTGAAAAAAGTTAAATACAGCAAAAAAAGTGAAAAAAAAGTTTTAAAAGTTAAATAAAATAAAATAAAAAGGAAAAAAGGAATAAAAGTGAAAAAAAGTAAAAAAAAAAGTTTAAAAAAGGAGAAAAAAGTAATAAAAATAAAAGAGTTAAAAAAGTGATAGAGTTTAAAAGAAGTGCAAAAAAATTAAAAAAATAATAAAAAAAGTGCGTAAAAGTTAAAAAAAAGTAAAAAAGTGAAAAAAAAAGTAAAGATAAGTTAGTAAAGTAAAAAAAAGTGAGAAAGGTAAAAAAAAAAAGTCAAAAAAAGAGAAAAAAAGTATTTTTTTTTATTTTAAAGTTAAATTAAAAAACAATAAATTGACGTTTCGTATCGATAACTGTTTTAATATCTATAGATACTAGAATAGAGACCCACTTGAGTTTTGACAGCTGTTCCAAATTTCAACTTATAACGATACCAAAATCTGTACTGTAATAACTAGAGATGCGCCGAATATTCGGTAAATATTCGGTATTCGGCATATTCCGGACGTTTTTCAATGTTCGTTATTCGGCCGAATTATTCGGTTCAAATGCCGAATATTTACCGAATCATTTTGCAGGTTTTTTGTCTGCAAGTTGGAAGAATGTAACATAGTCATTGTCCTGTGAAATTATTATTCTAAAACGGATTCTTATTGTTATTTAACTACCTTTAGTATAAATATTTCACTTAAAAATCAACAAGATTTTTACCACTGAAAATGAGTCTGTTTTGGAACGGCTGATTAAGGCATAAGGCAATCCTTTGAACCGAATTATTCGGCCGAATATTCGGTTCGGCAAAAGCTGGACCGAAAATTCGGCCGAATATTCGTATTCGGTAAAACCCATATTCGGCGCATCTCTAGTAATAACATTACAGTACAGATTTTACCTACTACCACAGACAAGAAAGTTGTCATAGTAAAATTGGTTGTAATAATGCTGGTCATTACCGACGGTTTCTGAACGCATTTTAGAGCACTAATGATATGTACGTAGATAAATAAAATTTTGTGACTATAAGACGGGATCTTGTAAGTTTATTTTTAGATTAACCTTTAATTCAATGCGTAATATCACAATATTACTAAACTCTAAAGTTAAGAAAAGATGTAGTAGATTAAGAAAGTTATCATCCTAAAGGCAATTTTTTTACCTAAATATAATAAACATATATGGTTCTCGAACACACTTACAATTACTGCCTAAAATTATAAGTCTCGGCCAATATTCCATGTGTGCTGGAGCCTTCAGGCCTGAGCCGGTCCGATGGCAAAAGGCCGGATGGCAAAAGGCCGGATGGCTTGACCCTGGTGCCATGGCAGAAGGGTAGATGCTTGCTGTGGGACGCCACTTGTGTGAGCACTTTCGCTGCCTCGCACCTTGGTCGCACCATTGGGGCAGCAGGAGCTGCTGCCGAGGCGGCTGCGCTTAGAAAGCGGGACAAATACTCCGCATTGGTGAATTATTCATTTGTCCCTCTTGCGGTGGAGACTATGGGATGCTGGTGCTCAGAGGCTAGGGCATTCCTGGCGGAAGTGGGGCGCTGTTTGCGACTGAGAGGGCATGACCTCCGTTCCGGGTCATTCCTGTTGCAAAGGTTGTCGAACGCGATTCAACGCGGCAATGCGGCGAGTGTGATCGAGTGTGATGGGCACCTTTGCACCCGGAATGACACGGGGCGGGTTATTTGACTAAGTTTTATTGACTTGTAAACTTATCTAATACTATGTATGACTTTTATTTTATTAAATCAATTACTTGAACACGTATACAAAACCTATATGTGAAAGGTTGTAAAATAAGAAAAAACATGAAAAAGCACTTGTTAAAATGTAATAATCTAACCTATATTCTGTAAATTAAGTTGTGTATACCTACTTAAAATTTTTAATTTTAATGTACCTATCTATAAATTAGATCATTAGAAAAGAACTCCCCATTGGCACACAAACCTCTCAAGGTTTTGCCTAGATGGGTATGTAACTATTAGCATGCATTTCTTTCGTATTAATCAATAAATAAAAAATAAATAAACATTTTACACTAGTACAACTTAAAAGCGTTTTTGTTTACATACATCAGCCACGTAGATACCTACCAACTAATCGAATGAAGATCTATTCTTAAAACTCGCGCTGAAAATATACGGATCGTGGGAAAATCATTATTTTCCAAGAATCGTTTTCTCGTTTATGACATGTTGATTTCAGTCTAGTAAACTGAATACGTCATTTACTAAGAAGCTGATTAGGATGTGTGATGAATTGGGTTTTCAACGGAAGTCTCAGTAAATCGTAATTAAACAATTGTGGTGCCGTGCCGCTCATGCAATTATTCTATTTAGCCTAAGGAAGGACATATTCTCTTAAAGGAATTTAAACAATTTTGGGTTGGAATAGAGTTGAATTTGTTTTGTTTTGGTCTTCTATTGAAACAAAAGAAATTCAACTATATTTCTTTTATTAGTTTGATTAAAATTTCAATGTCATTTTGTGTCTTATGGTGGGCGCCACGAGGTTATGCATGTTTCGCTAATATTCTTCATTATAATAAGATACAATATAATTTTTAATAATATTTTTTTTGAAATAGTTGTTCTTCTTTCTATTTTTTTTCGTTTAAGAAAAGTTTATTATCAGATCGAGTCGATTGTGCAATAAATGCAATAATATTACATTGTCACCGAACTTTCATTAGTATGAAGTATGACGCAGCTGCAGCGGATACCAGCAAATAAATGCTATACAGCAAACATGCCTTGCAAGTTTTTAAGGACATCTTAAGTAGATAGGTTACATATAAACGGTGCAAATTCAATAAAAGGTTATAAAAATATACTGACTAAGATCCTTACTACCTACCTACTTAAATAGCATATTGTAATAACCACTACAAATAAAAGGTTAAAACTAAAACTGTAAACCTGTAGTCTATCAAGTACCTATTATCAACTTAAAAAAAGATCGGGAATCGGCTATGCTACACAAATTGTTAATATTATTTTATTAATGTTGTTATTATTATTGACCTGAGAACAACCTTATTTATGCTCAAAACAATACTTTATCCAACTATTGATTCATTGAAGACAAAAGATTATCAGACAATGATATCATACAAAGACATAATTGTGAAAGTAACAGTGGATAACCGTATTGGCTTATCATTGAGTGCGTCACATGAATGGCATCCTTAGATGACGTATTATCATGTATTATCACATAATCTATACAATTATTTGAAGAATTCGAATAGTATCGAGCGAACCGATTCCTTTTGATATCTTAATTGTTTTCCGATACCGTCGCATACCAAGATTACCAGTCCATTGATGACGTATAGAGACATAAGATCCTTATTCTAATAGTGTTGAGGGAGGCATTGCAGGCCAGACGTTCCAGTTAAAACAAAAGTGAACTCCTAATCGAACATTAACGGAAAAACAAACAGAAAAACAAATTGGTGAGCACTCAATTAAATATCTAATTTATACGTAGTCGGTGTAAATTATAATAACGGCTGTGTCAGTTTATATAAATACCCGCATAAATTAATCAGTTTGTTATTGTGAACTAACTATTAACCTGATTATTTGATTAAGTAGGTGCGAAACAGTTTCATTGCATATTTTACGTTTACTTACTCCCATGTATCTGCCCGGCCGGTTTGGTTATTTATTGGTAAGGTATTTGAAACTTAATAGATACCTACCCTTTGTAATTAACATACTATTATTGGGATTATTTGGGTGTCCGCTGGTTGCGGGTGGCACAGGACCGGTCATTGTGGCACTCTTTGGGGGAGGCCTATGTTCAGCAGAGGACGTCTATCGGCTGATAGTATGATGATGATGATGATTGGGATTACGGGAGACCGATTATTATGTATAATTTATATACTGAACCAGATGTCTTAACAAAAAAAATCGTTTGCCATATTTTCATTTAAGTAGCTTAGTTTAGTGGGCATTTCGGCCCGCGGCGCGGGTGGAGTGAGGTGTGGGCTAAGTTGATCAATGAATGTTTTGAAGCATCTTCAACCGATTGAGCTGAACTTTTGGGTAACTAGGTGCCTTGATGACCTGAATGACCATTCAATATTATGATACCATCGAGCTGATCTGATGATGGAGACAGAAGGTGGCCATGGTGGAATTCAGTACTTAACCGACGTAACCCCGTTGAGTTTGGGCTCGCTAGAATCGTCTCAATGAGTAGGTAGTTGATGACGGTATACAGAAAAGTACAGTCAGCAATAAAATCTTGTACCAATTTTTTTTTTTGCAGAAACTTATTTATTATTAAGGCTTGTGACGAAATGCCATACAAAATTGCACATTAAGCAAACTGGAGCCAAATTAGCTACCTTTTTCTTGAAATCTATAAGAATAGGGGCTGATTGCTTTCAAGTAGGCATCGAGTTCAATGAACATTTTGCCACCTGTTGCACCTATCGTTGTTCTTGAATTTTACAATTTTTATTTTAAATTATTGAATGAAATATTTCTGTCAATTTGCCTTGGAACCCTTGACACGCAGTAAATTTAAATCAGCGTGTTTCCTCTTTCCGCTTCAATAATTCTTAATAGGAAGTAAACAACCTCATTAAAATAATTATAGTTCACTATTAGTATCCGCCTTGACCGATTATTTGATCTTACTTATCAAGTAAGCCGTTGTAATAGTACCTGGGCATTTCTCCGAAGTGGCGTTTGATATTTTTGAATAAAATAAACACATATTATACTTCAGCATTTTTGATACCAAGACAGCTATTAAAATATTCTGTATGATCATATGATTGAATAAAAAAAATAGGGCCCAAATTGATGTTCAGTGGAAGCATCCGCTACCGAAGTTGGTTTAAACAAAAAATCATATTTATTTATTTATTATCTCGACATAGGAATTTTAGTTTATATTTTTATAACGGTTCACGTAATCAAAATGAGTTTGACCTTTATTTCATTCATAAATACTCGTAAAATAAACAATACAATAATTTATCAAATCAACTCGATTTTTCGACGCGCCCGAGGGCCGGTAACGCGTGATCTCAGTGGCAATTAGAAAACGCGTTGGAATTGAGGTATGTGATTCTGTATTGAAAATCTATTTCCTGTACTATTTCTATTTCTAGTTGTTTCTATTTTTGAATTTACATATATCATAGCAAAATACTGAAAAAAAATTGTTCACCGGGGTAAGGCCGTAGATTTTGCCACTAAGATAACGTACAATTACACTAAATTGCTGGATGTGTATGAATTTTAACGTTACGATACAATACAATAAACGTTACCGGTAACATAGAAGTAACTTAAAAGTAAAGTAGAAGCGAGATGTTTTAGGTTATAATTGATCATAAATCGATAATTTGAGCTAAATTAGAAGCAAAAACACACGTTGCGCATGGTTGCAGTTGCACTCATGGATAGTTTTATATGAAATAAGTGTAATAAAAACTGTTATTCACCTTTAATCGACTCCATAGACAACAAAATGGCGTATTTTTTTTATTGGCTCGCGTAGATATTTGGTGTTGCCAGTGTCAATACAATTTTACGTGAATAGTACGTAAGAGCTTAGTATTATTTACAGGTGGAATTTTGGTAACGTAAAAAATTGTAACGTAGAAGCAAAAATACGGGAACAACATTTTAAATTGCGATAAATTCATGAAATCAGCTTATTTTTAAAGATCAAAGTAGTTCTGTAAACTTATGTATTAACTCAAACAAGTATTATTTGGATGAATTAAAAAGACACGCTGGTTTTAGCTAAATTTGGAGGACTGGACGAATTGAAATCACTCTAGTTATTAAACTACGTGGAGTATTTTAACTTTGAGATAAAATTGTAATACGTAGAAAGCTACAAAACATAATAAGTGTTATTTTATTACAAAGTACAAGTTATTTTTTTTTCATATGCTTTCAGACTTTGACACATTGTTTAATTTCAAAAAGTGGCAAAATCTACGGCCTTACTCACCGAAGTCACGCAAAACGGCTCGGCTCGGAGAATCGCCCACCTACATTTACTATGTACATTACTATGAATGCGGGGAACGAAAGAATCGCTTGAACATGTAGAATGTATTTAGTAAGATGGCCGAGCATAAGATAAGATATGAATTTATTTATTTAGCATACATAAATACATAGGATTGAAAAAGGTACAAACGTAATATAAAATGTGCTAAATAGGACCCTCACTCAGCATGTAAAGACGGAGTCTGTGACGCTGATTTTCAGTGAGGGCCCCGAAAAATAATCACTAAACTTTAAGTAATAAATTTTATAATTTTTAGGCACCATATACCTAAAAATTACAAAAGTGAACTTAAAAACTCAAAACTAGCGGGGCGGGTAACATCTCAGATTCGTTGTCCAGTAATTTAATCTACTTACAAGCAACACTGACACAATTATCTAGTACGTACAGTACAGTCAGCAGCAGAAGTAGCTAAGCGGGCCGGGTGTTCAAAATGACTCAAAGTCAAACTCAAAAGTGTTTATTTGTTGTACATCATCACGTAACGCATTGTACGAACGTCGGGTACGTCTATATGTCACTTTTTATATGGAAAATTGACAGTTAAATTGTACCGACGCGCGTTCGGAACGTTACGTGATTACCCCCCCACTGGTTACAGTGGTGTTAAGATGAAAATGTTAGTATTTTGGCGTAAAAAAACAAGCTTACAATATGGATTCTATTAGTATTAAATTAAAATTCAAAATAATTCAGACCTGCACACGATTTGATTCTCAAGAAATTATGAGCGTGTGTAGGTCACCGCCATAGTAGGTCATTTTGATCACCCGGCCCGCTTAGCTACTTCTGCCGCTGACTGTACATAAGGGTGAATATCCACCAGGGATGTGTAACAACTAAACAATTATTGTATTGTTTACTACTGACCGCCACCGCAGGCCGCTTCAGTCTGTGAGACGCTTTATTGTCGCACAATGGTACGATAATAAAGGGTTAATGTATTAAATCTAAATTCTCAAAAATCTGAAAATTAATTTAAAAAATTGTGCATACAATTTAGATTTTGAAGACAATTTATTTCAAAGATTTCGTGCGATAGATACATTATTGCTAGTAATATCATGCATGGAATGGATAGTTAAATGTGAATCAAATATATTTTAACTACTTCCTAAAAAGGGGTTTTCCGGTTTTTCGGCCACTAAAACTAGTGGCTCTGTGATCAGAACTCGCCAGTCTTTAACGATTTTTTTTTTCGAATTGCGTGACAGCGGGACAGAGGGACCTCCGGACAAACGAATTTTGGCCCAAGCTTCCTTTGCTTTGTTCGCTCGTTCGAAAAGTTGTATGTGATGTTTAAATGGGGAATGGATTAAAATTTTAGAGGTGCCTGATAATTTTTTTGGTGATAGGAATAACCTTCCTTAGCACCAGAAAAAAATTGCAGACTTTTCAGCTGCGTCAATAATTTTTGAAAAACATAAACAGTTTCCTGACTTACGTTTTGGGTTTAGGACGGCAAATAAGACACTTTGCTTGATCCGTCTCATATTACAAAAAAATATCTTAAAAATCCGTGGTAAACTGACGCTGGCAATGCTATTGACAGCTGCAGCAGCTATATTTGTCATTGCCAGCGTCAGTTATTCAAAATATTTTTTGGAATATGAGACGGATCAAGGACAGTGTCTCATTCGCCGTCCTAAACCCAAAACGTACGTGAGGAAACTGTTTATATTTTTCAAAAATAATTGACGCATCAGCTGAAAAGTCTGCAACTTTTTTCTGGAGCCAAGGAAGGTTATTCCTATCACCACAAAAATAATCAGGCACTTCTGAAAATTTCATCCATTCCCCATTGCGTCGAATCTGTCGGTTTTGTTAAGAAACATATATGTTTGACATTGACTTCTGAACCACGAACTTCGAATTTCGAACTTCGTATATCTCCGTCTCTATCGCTCTTATGGTTTACGGTACTCGAGCGACAGAGACGGAGATATACGAAGTTCGAGATTCGAAGTTCGTGTTAGCGCCGCTGATTTTGCGCCGTCCCGTAACTATCCGTTGAAGGGACGTAAATAAATGAAAATGCCCAGGGGTGCTACCGGGAAACGAAAACGTGTCTC
Source organism: Epinotia brunnichana (assembly GCA_963854355.1). Taxonomy (NCBI): domain Eukaryota; kingdom Metazoa; phylum Arthropoda; class Insecta; order Lepidoptera; family Tortricidae; genus Epinotia; species Epinotia brunnichana. The sequence continues at coordinate 21,833,400 of OY977943.1, read as the reverse complement.
TCCCTCTGTCGTTCGAATAAGCAAGTGCGAGAGAGACGGAAACACATGAATAAACTTTTTTTTCCGTTTTGTGGTAGGGCTTCAGGCAGCTCAATCTACGAAGATGGGATATTATGTCTTCTTGTCTTAGCTATTGTACAAAAACATAGATTATCGCTCTCGGGGATTAAATTATCTACAGTCACAATGCGAGGAGCTTGAGCGGAAAAACCCCATCTATCGACAACCTGCATCGTTAAACACTATCAATTAATTATTAGCGAATTGTAGCGTTTTAAATCAGTGCGATAAACGCTTCGCTCGGCGACAATCAGACTGCGTGGGCATATCGCTGCGAGGTCGCGCCGCTCACCCCGCTATCTCACTCGTTACCTCTATAATTAAATGAGCACCCTTTATACTAGTATTTGAACGAACTTTACACTCACCGTTCATTAACAGATATGGTTTGGTAAGTACCAGTTACGGCGGCTAGTAAGTAGTAACACTACCTACACGCATTTGACGCATTACACGAAGGTAATGATCGAAATAACCTAGTTCGCGTTTGATGGCGGTTGATGGGTCGTACAATATAGTACATTGTTTTACAAGGGGCGTATGAGGAATATTGCAAACTAGAGTCTATCAGGAGCCCGACGCCGTAAGGCGGAGGGCTTTTGATGATTCGAGTTTGCAATATTCTTACGCCCGTGTTATACACAATGTTTTTCATCACATTTGCGAGGAAATAAATAACCACAAAAGACAGAAAAATCTATGTTTTATACAAGCGCATCAATCAAATGTTGACGAAATTGACAACTTCACTTCTAGATCAGTGCGAGTGGAGGGCGGAGCTTCAATATTTCAACCAATCACAGAGCATGGAGCACGTGGTTCTTGCAGCATGCCCTGCAAGAACTACATAATAAAATAAAGAAAAGTCGTATTTCCTGTGATCAAAAGGATCACAGGAAATACGACTTTTCTTTATACACAAGACGCTAAAAAAATAGCTTAGACTAAACTGTCAGATCAATTTCTAATACTTAACTCAGTATATTTTATTTCATTAGTTACCAACATATATAAGGTCTAAAGGATCTTTAATTACAGAACCGGGCACAGTGTTTTAAAAACTATGTTTTTGTCTTAGGTCGTTTGTTTTGAAAAATCGATAGATATTTATATGTATTAGTAAATATTACAAATATGAGACTAAAACTCCCACATCGATAGGTCATGTAGTTTTTGTTTTATTAAATATATTAAAGTTTGCTTAGGCACTGGTCCCACCGCGAGCGAGTAAGCTATGAGCTATCGGCTATTTTCTAGCTCAAGAAACGAACAAAAGATAATCGCTTTCGTGTAAATAAAAGAGAGAGTTAAATATTTATAGTTTATAGCTGGCTGTTCACACCGCCGGCGATGAACTATAAATTTATTTACACTTGAGCATATTTTGTTCGTTTCTTGGGCGAGTAATCGCCGATAGCTTATAGTCTGTAGCCGGCGGTGGGACCAGTGCCTTAGGTACATCATGAAATTCACATTTTAACTTATTGCTTAAGAACTAGTCTACTTACTAAAGTTTTGATTACACTTTTTATAGATTTATCACCATTGATAACGATAAAATAAATATGGTGAAATTTTACACGGCGACATCCACAAAAATGTGATTACCTAACACTAATTTCTACTCCATTAATTACTCCTGTTCCTTATGTCATTTGCACTCGATCTTCTTCTGAATGAAGTCTCAAGAGTAATTAATTGTTTCGGTAGCACAGGACTGTCATTTTTGAGAGAAATATCATAACAATTAGGTATCCACTAAGTATAATCGCGAAAAGTTAGTTGTACTTTCACTCAACAGTTTAATTGTCTAAACTTAGTTCTGACTAGATGCGATGTTCGAAGTAAAGCAAACAAGTACACAAAGGGTGACAGGTAAGTGGGCGTGCTCAGGTAGGCGTAGTGACACCCCACCCGATGCACCCCGCCACTCGCCACACCCAACCGCCCTGCATTCTTAATTTCATCTTAACAATACTGGTTTGAAATGTTCTTAATTTATGTCAGTACGAGTTGAATTTTAATAACTCAATATGTAATTTTTGTGATTTTTTCTACCCATTCAGTAAATAGGTATGAATTAACCAGCAATGAATAAGCGGGTAGAATTTGAGACTTCCTGGCAAACATTGTGTAAGGTGTGGGCACGAGTGTTGATAACTTGGTTTTACTTCGTTCTTTATTTTTCCACTTTTAGTGCGTATTGTCCAGTTCAGTAATGCAAAGTTAATTAATGTTATTGACAACACAAATCATGCGTCAATAATTTATAAGGTTGTCCCAAAATTCAACGTCAAGCCGAAAACGGGTGGTAGGTAACATACAAATATAATTATTATAAAAAAAACCAGCCAAGTGCGAGTCCGACTCGCGCACCGAGGGTTCCGTACAAACATTTTATTTATTGAAAATATTTTTATTATATGATGTAACTTTAAATTTACGGTTTTCGCAATTTTTCCTGCTATAAGACGTTGCATCGTACCAAATTTCAAGATTCTGAGTTCACGGGAAGTGTCCTGTAGGTTTTGATTCCCTTGCGAGTTTCAATAATTTGCGGCATAAACGGCTGTATCTTTTGATTGCGTTGGCTTAGAAGTTGATTTTTCCACAACTCCAAGGGACAGTAGACTTGGGTATTGACAGACGGACGGAGCGACGGACGGACAACAAAGTGATCCTATAAGGGTTCCGCTTTTTCCTTTCGAGGTGCGGAACCCTAAAAAACAAGTCATGTTTAACAAAAAAATACTTGTTCGTTGCACATTGAATTTTGAATTTCCCATGCCGTATTACACATTGAGCAACATGCATCTCACACTCATCTACAAAAAAGTACAAAAACATAAGTTTTCTTACAAAAATGTAGCAAGTGTTATACCATGTTGAAATTTGGATAAAATATAGACGGGTCAATTTTCAAAGGAGCTGTTTTTTTAAGCGCCTATAATTTCAAGTCAGTTTAACATAGAGTATTGATACATATATATTTGCATTCTGTGTATTATAAAGTACTTAAAATATATATTATAATACATTTAATATCAATCGATTCTGAGAAAAAAAATATTTCACGTCCTAAAACAGTTATATTTATCGCTTTTTCGCTTGTCCCACTTGCAGTTTTGCTCAAACAAAATTTCATAACTATAGACTGCGGCAACGTATAAATCAACAACTTACACTGTTATAAAGATTATTTCTTAGTGTAATAATAAGTTCAAATATTATAATAGTGAAGTATTTTAGTAGCTGTCCCACGTGTGACCCTTTTATTAGGACCCAAGCTCAAGACCCTTAAATTCTGTTTTTCTATTGGCCCACCGTAACATTTACTTTACGATTCGATAACACGTTTGTTGAGTTTCAATCACCAACGGGAATGGATGCAGAGCTGGTATTTTTGAAGGAGGAAACAGGCAAGACTTTATAACGATGTATTTTGGTACGACATTTGTATGGGCGTTTATTTATTAATATACGATTGAAATAAAAATGTGTCTTTCATAACAATGGTTAGCAATATAGGGTACGAGTTTCGTGTTTAACTAATGAAGTGAGTTCAATTAATAGTTTACGAAAGACCGTCAATAAACGTTCATGTTGACATTTGTATGGCGACATTCGTACGGCTATTTTGTCCATACAAATGTGTTAACGCAGCATACAAATGTCAATTCAAAACTAAATAAAAAATAATCGTTTAAATGACCAATAATATTCCTATATTTTTATTAGTTTAATTGTTATAATAAATTTTGGGAGATATTGTACCTACTGAAATGATTATTTAAAAAGGTCTTTATTGGTACCACTTGCCTACATTTGTATGGCAGAATCGACATTTGTATGGCATAATCGACATTTGTATGGCAGAATCGACATTTGTATGGCAGAATCGACATTTGTATGGCACTATATAGACTTTTGTATGGGGCTGTCGACATTTGTATGGCGCTGACGACATTTGTATGGCTCGTTTTCTTTTAAGCATCAATATCTAGCTAACCATTAGAAGCAGAGTGGTGCCTCTTGCACAATATTATTTCTTTTTAAAAACGTTGTTGATTCGAATCTAATATTCCAAGAAAAATAAAAAACCATACAAATGTCGAAAAAACGTACTCTTCAAAAATTGACCCAGGCCATCTTTTGAAGCAACAGTAGTACATTTATTTTTCAGTACACTCAGTTAAGGTTAGTTAAGTTAGTAACAGTATTACTTAAAATTTTATTACACGTCGATAAAAAAAACCGGCCAAGTGCGAGTCGGACTCGCGCACGAAGGGTTCCGTACCATTATCTATAAAAATATTTATTTTATTCTGTTTTTAGTATTTGTTGTTATAGCGGCAACAGAAATACTTACATCATCTGTGAAAATATAAACTGGAACTATCACGGTATCAGTGAGATACAGCCTGGTGACAGACAGACAGACAGACAGACGGACAGCGGAGTCTTAGTAAAAGGGTCCCGTTTTACTCTTTGAGTACGGAACCCTAAAATGAATGCCTGTAATTTTTTTTTATAACTAATTAATTTTTTATTTTTATTAAGTTTTGTTTTTGATAATAACTATTTTGACTGGTCTATCACCCGTTTTCGGCTTGACGTTGACTTTTGGGACACGTTGTATGAAAAACCGGCCAAGTGCGTGTTGGGCCACGCGCAGTGCAGGGTTCCGTAGTTGCCTGTCTGCCTTTGTTAAATCGAAACGCGCGGCGCTACTTAACGTTGCGGTTGCGTTTCCCGAATGGGCTTGTGACCTTAAATTTGTTTACGATGCCATTCAAACCAGTTTTTTTAGATGAACAAATGTTTGTATGTATGCAACTACATTTAAAGAACATTAATACCCAAAAAGTCGAGTTAAAGACGGACCTCGCTGACAGCAGCCGAAACGCTTCATACTGATTGGCTTTAAAGTATGACGTCACACCGTGCAATTTGTACTAACCGTTGCATGGAAAATGAAGTAAATTGCTGTTTCGGTCGCGAAATATTGCGTTTAGGTCCATAGTTGTTATACAAATTTGTTTTTATAAAAACGTAAGGATTCTAGTGGTACCTTTAAATTTACTCTTGGACAATTAATAAAAAAACTTTTTTTTCTAAACTGTCAAGGTTCATATCTTTTTATGATTTGAATTATATTTTGTAATTTATACTTTATTACAATCATTTGATGGTTGACTATCCATGTAGCAACACGACGTTATCAATTTTAACGGACGGGACGGGACACATGAATTAGGGCTTTAAGGTGGTTCGATTGCCATACAAAGCGTTATTTGACATTCGCAAGCTAACGGCGTGATATTTTGAGAAACTTATGTAACAAACTTTCATCAATGGGCTTCCCATTTGCGCCAAATTCCTCCTTTCCTAGAATAAACTTGTATAAACTAGATAAATTTGAGAAAAATAGATTTCCCAAAATATCACGTTCCAAACCAATTTCTCGAATTAATCTAGTTTATACAAGTTTATTCTAGGAAAGGGGGAATTTGGCGCAAATGGGAAGCCAATTTATGAAAGTTTGTTACATAAGTTTCTTATAATATCACGCCGTTGGCCTGCGAATGTCAAATAACGTTTTGTATGGCAATCGAAAACGCAATATCACGCAAACAGATCCTAGAAAAAACTCATAATAGTTTTCAACAAGCTATCTAACAATACCCCAATGAAATTACCAAGAAAAAAAATTACATCCTCAGTTTACGTGTACCCAGTTTTTTTTGAAATGTTATTCTACTATTTTGTCGGCGTGATTGACTTATTTACACATATATGCCCATTTACAGCTTTCTAGTATAGTAAGGGTCACTGAGCTAAGCCGTAGACGGACAGATGCAAAGACGGACATGGCGAAACTATAAGGGTTCCTTGTTGACTACGGAACCCTAACAACCAAATAAATATCATGACATGACATAATAATATTGTTAATTTCTCCAAAAATATCCCATAGCGTTACTTTTCTGCACAAACTCAATCAAACGCAGTTATACAACTTCGTTGCATTATTTTTCGGCGTTGTTTTCTTATTCTTCCTACACTCAAATATAATATTTGAGCACAGCACATTATTAAGAGATGCGTGAATTTGAGGTACTTACAAAAAATATATATAATGTCTGGTTTAACCTGACCCCTCAACCGTAGTATAGCTTGATCGGACATTTCGTAACAATTATGCGCAAACTGAGGTCAGACTCATACTGGCTGTTCTGAGCCGAGTTGTCAGTACTGTGAATCCCAGCACAGCGCAGGTGGTCCCGCCGTTTGCCGGCTGGTCAACAGTGAAATATTCATGATGCGAGCGCTGAGCTGACAATGTGCACATAACTCGACGGCTTTGTGCGTGCGATCGTCCGGATTATGCTCAGACGTTCATTTGTTTTTCACTTATAGTTTTTAGGTAGATAGTAAATAAAATCACAAGTCACGCATCATGGTATAGACATGACTAGGTACTTTTGTTTTCCTCAATCTGTGTGACCCACAGACATGGCATACAGATTGAGTAAAACGAAAGTCGTCATTCCTGTGGTTAACAGTTAAGTGCATATATTTTTTTTATTTTAATTTTATTTATACAACGACGGTGGCAAACAAGTTGCAAGATGCATGAAATCATAATTATTATTTATGCGGATTAAGAGTCCAACCAAAAATGTGGCGTTATAGCTCTTAACCCATTCACGGCCACCCTACGCTCGTAGCGCTACGCCGTAGTCCGTAGCAGCTTAAACTCCGTATGTAGCGAAAAGAGCTCGTAGCGCTCTGTCGCATGTGTGTTGTCATGGGCGCTGAATGGGTTAACTTTGGCAATGTCCACAGAAGAGACGCGAACCTTAGTCTCTGTATGACCCAGGTATACCTATTGATGTGCCGACGGAAAGTTTCCTATAAGTACGTATTGCGAAATGTTTCTGCAATTTAACATAGGAAAATTTCGGAAATTTTCCTCATTTTTTTATGGGAATTGAAATTTTCCATTTCCAGCATGGAAATTTACGTAGGTACTGAGAAACATTAAACTGTAACTCTTACATTTTTATGCTTCTCAGTACGTAAATTTCCTTAATTCTTTGTGAAACTTTTTAGAAATTTCCGAGAAGTTAACTTTCCGCAATTTGCACATCACTACCGAGGTATCATGTTATGTTATGTTGGTGTTAAATAGAATGTTTGCACATTTTCGTGTTAGTCGTATAAATCAAACAATCTTTCGAAATATGTAGGTACTTAGTTACACAAAGCATAATTAGAATTAACTTTAAACACCTTGGCAGCTGTACCAAAATAGGCAGAAATCCCGGTTTTGGTCATGTAAATACATACACCTTGTCGGCAATAATAAAAAATAAAAAAATTATGAGTAGAATTTTTAACCGTTAGAATAAACTCACGATAAAAGATTTTTTCCAGTAATTAGCTGGTCGTTAGGTAGACCTAAATGTCATTTTTTGTATGGGAAAATGACAGTTGAGTTACTTGAGTTACCCTAACGCCCGTTCGGTCAGGAGACAATATTTTCTACTATAAACCAGTTAAACAGTTTTCTAAATAGTCGTCAGTAACAATAACAAAAATAAAAATTTTCGTTTTATGAAGGAATACTTAAGGGGCTACCCGAGGTTTTCATCGATTTTTGACTAGTTTTGAATTGATACAAATACTTTTGCATTACAGATAGAATTATAAAGCAAACGGTTATCGATTCTTCAATCTTTAATCTCGAGTTCTGTGTACCATATTTTAGAAGAAATTATTAGTTATTTTTTTATGTTTTTTTTAAACATTGTCTAAAAAAGCACCTTTTTTGTTATAAGATTGCTGTGAAAGATCTAACATATACGAAATCTACATATTTGGGTTCGTCTCTGATGTCTCTATAAACGTGTGTAGGGTTATGATTTTAAACTAATTAACACAAAAGTTATGGCCAGAAAACCTGTTTTTTGGTCTAAAATTGTTCAACTTTGATGCCAAATATCTCGAAGACAGTGATGTTTGAAGTAAATCTGGGATGCGATATTGCTTAAAGCTGTTGTTGTGAATATGATAAGCTACAAAAAACATTAGAAAACTAAGGGATTCAGATCGAAGGTCATTGGCGTATGGGATCCCCTTAATACAAAAAATACAAAATCTTTTATTTAATAAAAAAAACACATAAAATATGATCTAAGCTAAGGGATGGAGCCGCCCTGTGAGCAAAGAAATGCCTGTGTTGGGAGTTTACATTCATATCTAAATTATCTCTAGATACTACTAGATACTAACTAAATTATATAGCTACAACTATTCAGCTAGTTCAAATCAGTAGCCAAATTGCTTCAAGTTTGCCTATAAAATTTGACGAGTCCTCGATTTCTCCAGGATCCCATCATCATAACTGGATTTTGGTGACAACGGGACCAATCTGGAAGTATATGCTATCAAACAAATATATTTTTTTTCATATCGATTCATAAATTACCGAGTTATCGCGTAACAAACACACAAAAAAAACAGACGAATTGAGAACCTCCTCCTTTTTTGAAGTCGGTTAAAAAAGCACGTGACGGGTTTAACCATATTACCTAAACATCTCCAACGAGTACGAACACAGCACTTAGTTCCGATCTAAATAGATGATTGTCTACTTTACTCGTAGGTGTATAATCTTGGTAAACACAGTATGATTATGTATTCAAATCCAATGTTTGGCTTAGATATGTGCGGAACAGTGGCATACGGTATTCGTTACGTACTTCACGAGATAAAATGTTCCGTTCCAACTACCTATACGTACCTATACCTATGTATAGGTAGGTATTTCCGTTCGGGTTTATTCCAGGTATACCTATAATATACTGCTAGGAGTGATCTACTCCTAACCAACTGATTTGCGCTACGTTTGACGACGTTGCCATTCGATGCTGTGGATATAATTAATGCATTCACTACTGCAAATAATCGTATAGGGACATCATTGAAATGAAAAGATTTTTTCCCGTGTTTTGTACCCGATCGCATCTAGACACTGTTTTATTCAGTCTAGACTTAATGCAACATTTAGATAAGATGTTGTGATAAGCCACAAAGTTACTTTTAATTAGTAAGGTTTAGTTACGTACCTACATGCTTAACATAAACGCTGGTTCGCCATAATTGGTTACAAGTCTTCCATCAAATGGAAGCTTTTTGTGTCTCTCGCTTTAATTATGGAATTAACTAATTGGTAATTTATTTGCCTTTACCCTTTAACAACTGATAGAATTAATAATGCATGTGCACTCCGGTAATATTGACAAATACGGCCTCCGTAGCCCAGTTGGTAGTGACTCTGCCTACGAAGCTGGAGGTCCCGGGTTCGAATCCCGGTCAGGGCATTTATTTGTGTGTTTATCACGAATATTTGTTCCTGAGTTATGGATGTTATATATGTAAATATAGCATAGCTTACCGTGGGCCTAGGTTGATTTGTGTAAGATTGTCCCGTAATATTTAAATAGATCGTTTTTACTGGATGCGACCCAGTAAAATTATTAGTAAGTAACTATCTAATTTCCTTTTAATTTCCAAATTTAATTTCCAAATCTAATTTCGTGGCACTCGTTACCTACTTATGTATAAGTTTATTTTTACGCCGTTAATACCGGAGTAGATTATAAACATACCTACCGACTCGTATCTAGCATATTAAACTTTCTTCGGTTAGTGCAGAGCTAAGCGGCCGTTACCGGTCGACTCTCTAGTCTCTACGCGGAACTGCATCCCGGAGCTCCCTCCCCAGTCGAGCGACGAACTTACTGAGAAAAAACCTGCGCCTACCTATCTTCTTTCGCTGCGCGTGTACAGTTAGCCGCGCATTGAGTAATAGGAGCCGAGATCGACGAGATAATGTTGCGCACGCGTGAAATATATATCTGAGCCTTTTAATTGCGGCCGCGTTCCGGTCCTGGACTGGTATGCGCGTGTCGCTGCGACGAAGAAATTCGGTCGAGGAGTGGTTTGCCTCAAGGCGACCTTGGGCTTGCGCAGCCTTCGCGCGACGCGACGCGGTGCGGTGCCTCCGTGAAAGTAGGCACGATCTAGCGCGCGCTAGCGACTACGCGTCTTCATATTTGCCTGAGGGCCCTTTGGCCCAAAACATGTTTTTATAAGAAGCTTATATTATGCGGAATACAACAATTTTGAAGTGTTCGTATTGATTACTAAATAAAATGAAACTTTTTAAATGAGATAATTGTACTTTCAAAACAAAGTTTTAACCGACATCAAATCAGTAGCCAATTTGCCTATAAAATTTGAAGAGTTCCCTCGATTTTTCCAGGATTCCATCATCAGAACTGGATTTTGGTGACAACGCGGGACCAATCTGGAAATATATGCTTTCAAAAAAGTTTTTTTTTTTAAATCGGTGTATATATTACCGAGATATCGCGTAACATACACATATAAAAATTAAATAAAACCGGCCAAGTGCGAGTCGGACTCGCGCACGAAGGGTTCCGTACCATTATCAATTAAAATATTTATTTTATTTTGTTTTTAGTATTTGTTGTTATAGCGGCAACAGAAATACATCATCTGTGAAAGTTTCAACTGGAACTATCACGGTATCAGTGAGATACAGCCTGGTGACAGACAGACGGACGGACGGACAGACGGACAGTGGAGTCTTAGTAATAGAGTCCCGTTTTACTCTTTGAGTACGGAACCCTAAAAAACAGACGAATTGAGAACCTCCTCCTTTTTTGAAGTCGGTTAGAAAGTAGCACGACGTGTTGGAAAAACAACCGTAAATTAATAAGTGGATACTTCTTATGATGCCTTTTTACTTTCATCACTAAATCACTGCAAACAATAGGGAACATTACTGCAATGTTCTGCCGCCAGAGGCAGCACTAACACTAATAGTAAACCAGTATAGAAATATAGGGATTCACACACACATGTAAAATTGATTGTCAAATGAGTGACAAGGATGCTTGCATAGACAATACCGCAAGTGCGAACGAGATACAATGTCAACGCTGCTAGTGTCGCCACCTACGAAGAGTTTTGCGTAATGTTCCCTATTCCACATAAATTTGAGAATAATTATTTTATTACCTACCTATCTTATCTAGTCGTACCTACTATTTAAAGACTAAAGGCATATTTTCAGGCTGTGATTCAATTTTTTATATCTTTTCCGTATAAAGTTTTGATGACTTCGCATATGGCAAGTTTGCGATGTTGGCAAAATGCAATCACAGAGGAAATAATCAATAGCAGTGCATCTTCATTTAAATTTTTATCTTATTATGTCGATCATATAATAAGCATTAATATGTCCGATAACAAATAAAGAACGCTTAAAGAACATAAAAAACTAGGTATTATCAAAAATCTAATTAACCTTCGTTAAAAAAAGTATCGGGATGTCACATACTTTTTGGCACTGTCTTAAAGTTAAAAAAATCACTTCAAAAGTAAAAGCGCTAGATGTTTATTATGATGAGAATAAAATGCAGCTGTAATCAACGCTTAATTAATAAGCTTCGTTAGGACGCCATCGTTCATTAGTGTTTCTTTTAGAACAATTTTCGCTACGGAAAAATTAATGTCGGGGAACTAATACAATAAGGGTACATGTGTGACAAAAACATGTTTTAATTACTATTTAAGAGATCAGCGTCAATTAATGGTAGATGTCATGAATTACACATGTACCTAATTAAGAGTTAAGACACAAGCCCAGATCGAACGTAGCCATTTAATTCGAATCGAACCGATGCAGTCCTTACCTAACCAATTATAACGATCATATCTCATTGCTACTTAACAAACAATCGAATTCTTTGCATATTACTTTAGCGCTAAAGTATATTTCTCAAAACTTTTAATTACTTTTATTCTCTTGGCCGAAACCAGTTTTAAATAAGGGTGTAGGTACATAGTTACATACTGGGGAACAGTAGATGATATGTTATCCTACTTATCTTGTTCAGCGTTTTAGGGTAGGTTAGTTAGGGTACCTAAGTTTCTACGGGTTACTGCCGGCGCCATATTTAACGTTTATCGTTCTGTAATCGTAAGTTGATTGACCCGCCCTAACGTAATTCTAAGAACAACTTTGATAATAAACGGCTAAATATCTTAAATGATATTTAAGCTACGGTCTATATATAACACAATGTTTCCGTTTACTTTTTAAAACATGTAATATTCTGTAAGGTAAAAAAGTTAGCAGTGTTTACTTTCAAGAAGTATCTGGACATAAAGATGTGACGAAAATGAAAAACATCCTTTATTCTAGTTGGCATATTAATCTCGGAATTCTAATTATTGTTTATTAAGTATATACCTATGTAATTAGGTGTCCGTAAATTCATAATTAATAATGCGAACGCGGCACATAATTAACTTCTTGCTTGAGAACAATATGCGCATAAGAATGTTACATTAAGAGTTCCACCACCACGGCACATTGCTTTATTTATATTTTATGGCATGGGAAGGGAGGTATATCGATAACGTATAAGGCTTACCTACTATCTAGATCAAGCACGAGTTGGTAGGTACGTTTATATTTTTTCAAATTTCGAGAAGCTCCCCTCTAGACATTTGAACAGAAGGAAACCCAAAATTACAATAAAACTCGTGCTCAGATATTGTAGAGAGCCATATTTCAGGGGACGGTATTATATTTCATGAGAATTAATTCTATAATTTGTTTTTTATAGTAGATATGCTGGGAGAAAGTAGTTCTAACTAAACATATAGGGTGGATTTTTTCATTTTGTAAAGAAAGTGTTCCGTTAACAATCTTCGCGACATCATTGCCTAATTTATTGTTATTTTGCACTTTGTTTCTGACTACTTTAATAATAATTTATTTATTACTTACAAACTTAATATAATAATAAACAGCTCCTCCTCATTCATAGACATGTCCATTTGCCAACGAGTCCGGCGGTACAAAGGGGCCCTCTCGACCGCCTGGATTGACTACAAGAAGGCCTATGATTCGGTGCCTCATTCATGGCTGAGGAGGATCTTAGAGTTGTATAAAGTTGATGCAGTTCTGAGATCCTTTTTAGGCGCTTGCATGGGGCAGTGGGCCACAGTCCTTCGTCAACCGGGGGGAGGAGATGGCCCCTCTGGTCCGCAGGACTCTATAAGGATTGAACGTGGGATCTTCCAGGGCTACAGCCTGAGTCCTCTGTGGTTCTGCCTAGCGCTGAATCCGCTCAGCACCCTGCTGAAGGATTCAGGACTAGGTTGCCGGCTTTGGAGAGAGTGTGAAGTCATTTCTCATCTGCTCTATATGGATGACCTTAAGCTATTTGCACCGAAAAAAGACATGACCTGTTGGAACTACTGAAAACGACAGAAGTCTTCAGTAGCGCCATCAAAATTGAATTTGGTGTCGATAAGTGTGCGGTTATGCATATACAGCGGCGTACAGTTGTATTGTAAATTCAACAAATTTACAACTTTCTGAGACAATGTCCCTCAAATCTATCTCCGAAGCAGAAACCTATAAGTATCTTGGTATGTCACAGTCATTTGGTATTAAAAGTGAGGGCGTAAAGCGGGCGGTGAAGGAGCACTTCTTTTGTAACCTGACCAATGTACTTAATGGTCTTTTGTCGGGCGGCAACAAGGTGCGCGCCTTCAACGCCATGCCCTTGCTTACTTACTCCTTTGGCGTACTAAGGTGGAATCAGACTGAGCTGGATGCACTGGATCAAACAGTCCGTGTTCTGCTTACTGCGCATCGCATGCTACACCCACGCTCGTCTGTTATGAGACTTTACATCTCGCGGAAGTGTGGAAGTCGCGGCTTTTTAAATGCCAAAGACCTCCACACCCGCGAGGTGTGCAGTCTCAGGGATTATTTCCTAAACAACGAGTCTGGGATGCATCGCGACGTAGTAGCAGTAGACGGAAACTTCACCCCGCTCTCCTTGGCAAACGAGAACTGGCGCAGACTTAAAGTAATGAGCGCCGACGACCGCATGGCGGTGTGGAGGAGCAAGCAGCTTCTCGGACGGTTCTACAAGGCCCTCACAGGGCCCGATGTAGATCTGCTCGCGTCGGTGAACTGGCTTCGTTTCGGGGATCTCTTCGGGGAAACCGAAGGTTTTGTCTGTGCAATTGCGGACTAAGTTATCAAGACGAACAATTACCGGAGGTATATCCGGAAGGATGGTACGGTCGACCTTTGTCGGGCATGCCGCCGTCCCGGGGAGTCAGGTAAATTGTCTCGGGTTGTGGTCATCTTGCTAACGGCGAGTACTTGCACAGACATAAGCCATAATTATTCACCAGCAACTTGCTCTGCTATACGGTCTTGTGGTCTCCAAAGTGCCTTACTATAAGTATAGATGATTTATCGAGAACATGGAATTGCATTTGTAGTGGTTGTACCGTTTGCAACAAAAGGAGAATAATTTTCTCTTAATTTTTCTTCACAATTTGACACTGACATTATTTTGGTATTTACTTCTTCAATATATAACAAACCTCTTTTTATGCTGATAGTACGAGAAAATAGAAAATGCAAATATAGAATGCCTGTAAACATACAATACTACTATACCTCTATATGCAATTCCATGCTCTCGTTAATTTATCTATACACACCTGCGCCAGTTCTCGAAAATGGTCATGCCACGCTCTATTGGGATCGATCTGTCATTACGGACAGGACAATTCTTGCCAATAGCCCTGATATCGTGGTGACAGATCGATCGAAACGCCAGGCAGTGCTCGTCGACATCACCATCCACCATGACGAGAACCTCGTGAAGGCCGAGAAGGACAAAGCCAGCAAGTACCTAGACCTGGCTCACGAGATAACCGCCATGTGGGATGTTGATTCGACGATCATCGTCCTGATAGTCGTTTCGGCGAACGTTTTGATAGCAAAGAGTCTCGACCATCACCTCAAGAAACTCTCGCTAGATGGCTGGGTCAAGGGCCAGATACCTAAGGCGGTACTTCTGGATACTGCGCGGATAGTCAGGAGGTTCCTGTCTCTGTCGCCCTGACCACCGGTGGCTTAGGCCCCACCTCGCTGCCGGCGGCAGTGGTGGCACCCTAGGTTAGGTTTTTTATAATGTGTTTTTATTTTGTACGTTTTGTATATTTATTCTTTTTTTATAGTCATATCGTAAAAAACCTAATCTATGAATCAAAATAAATGAAGGAATTATTAATAAAATTTCTTTATTTAGACAACAAAGGTCCTCATATCTATGTTAATTTTTAACCCCCGACGCAAAATAAATAAATAAATAAATAAATATTTGCGGACAATCTTACACAAATCAACCTAGTCCCAAACTAAGCCAAGCTTGTACTATGGGTACTAGACGACGATATAGATACTTATATAGAGAGAAATAAATACTTAAATACATAGAAAACATCCATGACGCAGGAACAAATATTCGTGCTCATCACACAAATAAATGCGCTTACCGGGATTAGAACCCAGGACCTCTTGCTTCGTAGGCAGGGTCACTACCAACTAGGCTAAAGCGGTCGTCAAAAAGAGGGCCTTTAAAGTTTGACGTGTCTGTGTGTCTGTCTGTGGCATCGTAGCCGCTAAACGAATGAACCGATTTTCATGCGGTTTTTTTTTCGAAAGCTGTCGTAATCGAAATGGTTCTTAGCTACGTTGTAACAAAATTGGTTCAGCCGTTTTTGAGATATTGAACTTTGAAATGAAAATATCGGGGGTTTTTCATCATAAGTTGTTAATTAGGTATTAGTTTATGTAGTCAACCCTAAAAACTTTTACTTTATGCACGACTGGAAAGAAGATCAAACATTTAGCCTTTTTCGTGGTATGATATATGATCGAACAAATTTTACAAAATCGTGTTTTGGATCGGTTAATTAACAAGGACTTCAATTAACCTATAACAAATCTCAATATCCCACAAAAAAAACTCATTTTTTTATATTGAATTAATAATAGGTATATAGATGGGCGTTTTCACTAAAATGTGCGACGTTTTTTTCTCAGAATTGAGGTTTTTTTTTGTTTTTCCTGTTCATAATCATGGGCACTCTTAATCCCGATAAATAAAAAAAAACGTTTTTTATTCCACTATGTGACGTTTTTTTCATACATTCTGTATGGACCGTCACATAGTGGAATCGTAAAAAGAATTATGGACAATTGAGGACACTTTTTTTCTTTATCGGGATCAAGAGTGCTCATGATTCTGAACCGAAAAAAACAACAAAATCTAAATTCTGGGAAAAAAAGTAAAAGTCGCACATTTTACTGAAAACGCCCAGATTTCAAATAACGTGGTTTAAGAAAGATATCTTAAAATCACGTGCTTTAAAAAATGCAGGCCCCTAATTATTGGACAGATTTCCGGTAGTAAGAGAAAGCAAAACCTAGCGATAGATAAACTATTAGCTATGTATTTTTAATTAAAAAAAAATACATGTAAATGTGATTAAATTAGAAACTATCCATCCAGAAATGATGATACGAAGAAAAATATTATCAATAGAGATACCGTTATATTTTTCCTGAAATATGTATAATTTTCGCTTGGTAAACATTGGCGATAAGGGGGGATAGTCATTTTTGCAACATTTTTCCTACATAAATTGAAATTTATTCCCTGCAAAAAGAAACAAAAAACTATTATAGAATTTGCCCTTAAAGCCCTTTCATTTGACACCCCACTTGATCTTTTAATGACTAGACTTTGAATTATTGCCCCACTCATATCTATAATTATTCATAATATATTAATAAGAAATAAATAGGTACTGAAGATTTTAGTACAATTTATTAAAACTAAAACGCAAATATCTCAAAAACCAAGCTGAATCCAGCAAACATTAAACGACATTTTTAACTTCAAATATGGTCAGGTATACACTGGTAAAGTTATGCGGGTTCCTCAGTAGCACCTGGTATGTTCATTATTTTCATTTTCCAGACACATGAGCGTTAGGCTTGTTTACAATTATACCAATTTTCAAATCGATAGCATTAAGTAGATCCTGACATATTTAACGTTGTGACAGACGTCAGAGTAGCAAAGTGTTCCTTTTTTGCCTGTTTGGTACGGAACCCCAAAAAATAATTAGGGACCCAATTTAGTTTTTAGGGTTCCGTACTCAAAGAGTAAAACGGGACCCTATTACTAAGACTTCGCTGTCCGTCCGTCCGTCTGTCTGCCACCAGGCTGTATCTCAAGAACCGTGATAGCTAGAGAGTTGAAATTTTCACAGAATATGCATTTCTGTTGCCGCTATAATACAAATACTAAAAACTAAAATAATGGTACGGAACCCTTCGTGCGCGAGTCCCACTCGCACTTGGCCGTTTTTTTCTTCTATCAAGAATCTACAAGTTATCGTGCTTAAATATCTAATAAAACAACAATATATATAGTCTAAACATATATCCAAAATGTTATCCTTTAGGTAAGATTGCCTATGAAAAATCTCGTAATAATGCATTGCAATATTTATTTGATATTAGTACTTCCTCTTCTGAAAATTTGCATTTCGTTCTTACGACACTTGTGAAGTATCGGATGGAATTCTTTTAAAGCATTTATCAATGGCTTACTCAACGGCTTTGGCGAATTAATAGCCGAGTACATAATGGGATTGCTTAGGTGAGTGTTCCTGGATTGAGCGGACCCACACAAAGTTTTCCAGGAACATATTTAATCAATGATGACTCAAGTTATTGAACCAGCAGTCGTTTTAGTGCCACTGCCGTGTGTGCAATGTACGGGGATATTTCGTGTCCGTTTTTTTACTATGAGGTACGTACATGCAAGCTAGGTTTATTAATTTATATTTTACCTACTATTTATCAGTAGCAAGTATCTCATTTCCGTTATCAAACAAATATAGAATTGTGGCTGAAAACCAATATAGATACCTACTTAAGAATTCCCGGCAAGTTCGGTTCTCCATACAAACGTAGTTACGCTCTCATCGACTTGCTAGTTTGCTCTGAAACTTTGCGCTTAGAATAAATTAAGGTATATTCAGGTCTGTAATTAGATTTGTTTTTTTTAGTATGTTTATGTAGCTTCAGATACCATAGTAAAAAAAAATACAGCGAATTTAAGTTTTTCATACAAAACTTGTTTTTGCTGTATTTCGTTTTTTTATAAACTGGAGCCATATAAACTAATTAGTAATTACAGACCTAGATATACCTCATGTCATTGTATATGCAAAGTTTCGTTACAATCCAACACGCAGTTTTAAAATGAGAACGAAACTCCGTTTGTATGGGAAGGTGAAATTCGGCCGACTCTTAATGCGTTTTTACGATTTGTAGTTTTTCTAGTTACCTATTCGTATCATGAATATCTAACGGTTTTCAAAATATACTAATTACATATTAATGAGTCATATGAATTTGGAATATTGTTTTAGTAAGTAAATTGAAAAAGTATTACTTTACTGAAAGCTTTATTTAGGTACTGAGGTATTTTAACTTTTTCTCCGCGAAATTCAAGAGGCCAATAACATACCATTTTTTATAGGCCTGTACAAATACTAAAGTTTTTCTAACTATTGTAAAGTATCATCAACGATAAATTGACATATCGGTTTGGATAAAAAATAAAGAATACGACTAAGTAGTTAGCTAGTGTAGCACGGCGGTTAGACTCATTTAGTATTTATGATAAAAAAATGTTATCTTATGTGCAGATGTAATAAATATTGTTTTATTTTTTACGCTTAGGTTTAGTTTAAATATGTTGCTACACCCTAGTAGGATCCATATGGGTTCTTACTGGACAGATTTTATTGTAAATACCATGGACATGGTTGCAACGAATAAATGATTATGATTGAACATAGCTTGAGGGAAAGGCTGCGGCATTTCCTAAGTTTCATAAAACACATTTATAACTACTGAAAATGTTAAACGAAGATATTATTAGGGATAATATTGAGTATATAATGTTTATATGTATTTGGTAACATACAAGGTAACATCCCAGTGCTTGACACTGACCTAAAACTTGACACTTTTAAAATTTCTTTACAACAGCTGAATAATAGTTGCCCACTAAAAGGTTAAAGTGTCGAACATAGGGGACGAAACCCTATTAAGGAATAATTTTACCTACGAAACATCTCATGATCTGCAGATGTAATAAATATTGTTTTATTTTTTACGCTTAGGTTTAGTTTAAATATGTTGCTACACCCTAGTTAGGATCCATATGGGTTCTTACTGGACAGATTTTAAGAACCCCTTGTAAATACCATTTACATGGTTGCAACGAATAAATGATTATGATTGAACATAGCTTGAGGGAAAGGCTGCGGCATTTCCTAAGTTTCATAAAACACATTTATAACTACTGAAAATGTTACCGAAGATATTATTAGGGATAATATTGAGTATATAATGTTTATATGTATTTGGTAACATACAACATCCCAGTGCTTGACACTGACCTAATGCTTGACACTTTTAAAATTTCTTTACTACAGCTGAATAATAGTTGCCCACTAAAAGGTTAAAGTGTCGAACATAGGGGACGAAACCCTATTAAGGAATAATTTTACCTACGAAACATCTCATGATCTAATTAAAGTGACATATATGTATATAGTCGATTGAAGTGAACCTACAGTCAGCAGCCGAAGTAGCTAAGCGGGCTGGTTGTTCAAAATGACCTACACACGATCTTAATTTCTTAAGAATAAAGTCGTGTGCAGGTCTTTTTGAAGACCCGACCCGCTTAGCTACTTCTGCTGCTGACTGTACCTATTCCGCGTCTTTTATAAGTGAACTTGTTTATGTAAATATCCGCCACGGATTTGTTGTTTGCCGTCACCCACGCGGCTAGGGACAAGTACCTATGTACCTACATAGTTCGCCAATTGATTTATGGCCAACCCATTGAAAATCAGGATTTAATTACTCTAACTAAAACAGGTTGAACCCAATTAATTAAGTTAGTATTACACACCTGCGCTGTTAAGTAAAATTACTTGTTATACATAGTCATGGTATCTCCAGTTTCACGTTCCTTTTGCGGGTGGAACGACCAGGGGTCGATTGATACAAAACGTTTGATACCCGGGTTTGATACCAAAGCTCGCAACTAACATTGATAATAACATTGAAATGAGTACCTATCGTACATTTCTATTCGATCCTTAGCTTAGAGTCCCTCGAAATACTTCGATTTGCAGTGCCTAAATCAGTTCATATTTTCGCTTTCACTTTTATTACAGTTTCTTTTTACATATGTAGGTATACATATAGATTCCAATATGTCAAATCTATAATCTCATGTCATTCTTCTCCTACAAAGGTTTATAACTTGTTTTTCTGACAGCTTATTACTACATTTTTTAAATTGAAGTCCGGCAGCCGATCGTAAAATCCGGCAGATCACGAAATTCCTATGGCCAGATAGCTTAACTAATATTTTTTTTAAGGGATAGCCCTTCAAAATATCAAATTGTTACTATAAACAGTATAAACACATCTCGTACCTACCCCTAGATCCTCTCGACCCGAAGTCCCATAATTATGCACGATTCAATTGAAACATTATTAAGATGATTATACCGACAATTATTTTGCACATAGGTATCCAATCTATCATTGATATGGCTTTGTTTTGTACAAGTAGGCACTCGATTAATGTAAACGAGCTCCGTTTATGGCGGGCGATTCCATTTCACGAATAACAAAAAGTATAAATTAAGTGAGGCAATTATGTTTTTTTTGTTTTTTGTTTTAAATGCATTACCAAAGAGGATATAAAACCGGAACTAGCGTAATTGACAATATGGCGAGAGTCTTACGAGCGGCCGTGTGCGGCGTCTTGTAAACGCACTTAATATGTATCACTTTTTTCTCCACTCTGTTATTATTAATGAATAAAATGGTATATGTCCGAGAGTAGGTACTCGAGGTCGACGATCGACGTCGAGGACGCTAGTTCGCTATCAACCGTAGCAACGGCGCTGCAAGGGGTCATTAAATCTCCGATTAACTTTGAATAATTAATTTTCAATTGCTTATAGATACGAATAGTTTGTAGTAATCAACCGATGATTTTCGTACCTGCGATATTTCGTGTTTAATTGTTTTGTTGGTTAAATATCACGCGCTGTCTTGTTTACTTTTGTTTAAGTCAACGATTGAATTCACCGTTTGTACGGCAAACCTGCCTACATAGATATATGTATACATTATAGGAACTATAATCTGGTAGATATAATTTGCTAAGATGTCCTGCTTATTCCGGTTCTTTTGACGCTGACTTACTGTTACTACTCTAAATACATTTCTAATTTTAGGTAAAAATAGCCCATATATCGAAATTCGTAAAAGCCGGCGTGGGTAATACCATACCTACCATTGATAATAATTGGAGATTAACAAGTACTACCTATAGTACCTATCTACACAAGGATATCTTACTTTATTTTTGTCATGCCACTTGTGGATGGTCAATGGTCATTACTTATCTGAAAAGTATTACAGGTAGGCACCTACATAACATTTCGCAACAATGTTCACATGCTACGCGGGTGTAGGTACTATGTGCACTAGAGTATTTAGATAAACGGAAATTGTAATCCTATAATAATATAATTATCTGCTTCTTCAGTATGAGCCGTGTCCGTGGCCGACGCCGGAACATATAACACCGGAGGCCAAAACACACATTTCGCCGCTTAGATCTTGACGGATGGCACTGATGCTGGCACGGCCGGCAAGAGCGAATGTATGGGACTATGGGAACCTCGTTTTACGAACTCTCCTCGTATCATTTCGTCCTCCTACGCCACACAGTTCACCTGCTGGACGCAATTATGTTATGTTGTTACTCTTATCGATGGAAGATCCAAAGATTAACCTGGGATTACTAAAAATGCTAGCTTGCTAAAACATTAGCAGTGCATGGAACGTGATCCTGAGAGGAGAGGCGGCTCCCGCATCCTGCTCTATCAATCACCGACGATGTACCATATCTGGGTCGGCGCTGCAAAAAATCCCAATAAATAAATTACTTATCACTCGCTTCAGATAATTTGGAGTTCATTGACTGCCCCGCGTCACATTCGACGTACCAATGTTCAATGGTTTTTTGTTGGAATATAATTATCACGATTTTAATTTGAAGTCTTGTCCCTTCCCTACATGAGCTTGTTGCCTAATTAGGAAGTTTATTATTACATTATATTGTCGACCATAGCTATCATCATTTACTATTTTGTATTTAAAATAGTAACACACCACGATATATTTTCTAGAAAATTAATACATGTATGCTTACTGATAACTTAGTGTAGGTACAGATGGTATAACTGATCACTTTTTATCTCAGAATTTGGAAAGCAAAGATTTTTCTTATTCCGAATCATTAGCAATTTAGCACTATTGATTCTGATAAAGAATAAAAGTGCCACCTATTTTTTACTCTACGAGTATATGTGACTATGTGATGTTTTTTTTATATTGATATTTATTTATCTCATATTACATTGCATTATAAACTACATTAATGTCAATCTATAAGAATGAATATTATAATCGTCAATGGTACAATTATACAATAGTTGATAATTAAGAATTTAAAAAAAAATACAAAAAACACTGCATGAACTCCTCAGCCTCATGCTTCATGAATTCGTCCATGCAATATAACTTAGTATTTTATAAAAGTAGTTTCTTTAATTGGGACTGGAATTCCGATACACTGACCACGTCTTTTAATCCCTTCGGTAATTTTTCATATACAGTGTGTGTCTACGACCCGGGCTTTTATTAAGACTGATGATAATATGCTTCGTTAACAATCGATAGCACATATTAGTAAATCATAACTATGTAAATTAACTGCACAATTAAATTCCCAAAATCCGAACCTTCAATGTAAATACTAGGTGTATGACGTCGTACTAAACAAAGTATGAAGAGCTGTCATTTACACTAACTTGTCAATTTACTTCGCTGTACATTGCTGGCAATTAAAAATTTGTTAGTAAATGAACAAAGTCTGAAATTTAGTTTATAAATTAAATTAATATCATGATTACATTATAAATATATTATATGTTATTTTAACCTCCTTTAAAAAAAGCCCGGGTCGTAGACACACACTGTATATAGGGTAGGCCCCATCACTTCAGGGTCTTTGGCTCACAACGCTAGCCTTTTTCGAATATTTATGAGCCGATGTGCTTTTCGAGTGTTGAGTATTTTTAAATTTAGTTTTTTGCATCACTGTGTCGTGTATGTACAATGAGCATACAGTTAATTTTTTTTGGATTTAAATAAGGCTCGACAAGATGTCTTGCTTGACACTCTCTTTAAAATGCGAAGAGCTCTCTTTTTTTGGAGAGTTAAAACTCTTCTACTATCCGTTGTGTTTCCCCAAAGGCCAACGTATATCGAGGTAGCCAACTTGTTGCACACTAGTTCAACGTGCGGTTTCCACGATAGTATGTTGTCAAGTTGGAAGCCTAAGAACCTAACTAGTTTTATCACCTGGATGTAGCCACACAGAGATAATTGCGGGTGGCTGACAGTACGACAACTGAAGAGGATACATTTAGTTTTATCAGTGTTAAGTTTAAGTCCGTTTGAGTCGAACCAAACTTGTAGCTGTTCGATGACTAGATTTAGTTTGAGTTCTAGTTCATTGTACACCTTGCCAGCCACCACAACACTTGTGTCATCAGCAAAAAGTATTACTTTACCTTCTCTTACAGCCTTCAAAAATTAGAAAGAGAACATTTCCCAGGGCTGAGCCTTGGGGCACTCCTACGGTGGTTTGGGCGGTACCCGCGATTTTTTAGTACGTCGGGATTAATTTATTTTTCCAAAAATAATAAGTCACATTTTTAGGATTCCGTACTCAAAGAGTAAAATGGGACCCTATTACTAAGACTCCGCTGTCCGTCCGTCCGTCCGTCTGTCTGTCTGCCACCAGGCTGTATCTCACTGATACCGTGATAGTTCCAGTTGAAATTTTCGTAGATGATGTATTTCTGTTGCCGCTATAACAACAAATACTAAAAACAGAATATATTTTTTTATTGATAATGGTACGAAACCCTTCGTGCGCGAGTCCGACTCGCACTTAGCCAGTTTTTACTTTTCATTTTATTACTTATAAGTTCGCCAAACATAGTGTTTATTGGCGAGGATTGCACTCTCTTCTTTACAATATATTTTTGTTTGGTGTACCGTACCTACATATCTTATTACCTTATAATTAAAAATAAAAATAAAAACCTATACTAGATTAATTAGAGGGTATATATTGCCCTACATTGAATATTTCGTTATTTATGTAGCACATAAACGGTAACAAAGGTTGACAATATTCCGCAACTGGGAATGGATGAAAATTTTAGAAGTGCCTGATTATTTTTTTGGTGATAGGAATAACCTTCCTTATGCCTGGACCACACTAGCGGCAAACAACGGCATTGATATTGCCGTTTGACGTTAGGCGATAGCTCAAGTAGCGGTATATCAAAGAGATTAACGCGAAGTCGTGGCTACACTAACGTTAAACGTCATTATTGACGGTATTTCCCGCTAGTGTGGCCCGGGCATTAGTACCAGAAAAAAGTTGCAGACTTTTCACTTTCAGCTGCGTCAATTATTTTTGAAAAATATAAACAGTTTCCTAACTTACGTTTTGGGTTTAAATAGGACGGCAAACAAGACACTTTGCTTGATCCGTCTCATATTACAAAATAATATCTTAAAAACCCGCGGTAAACTGAGGCTGGCAATGATAAAGACATCTGCAGCAGCTTATTTTGTCATATATTTTTCATTGCTAGGGTCAGATATTGAAAATATTTTTTGTACCTAATATTAGACGGATCAAGGAAAGTGTCTCATTTGCCGTCCTTAACCCAAAACGTAAGTGAGGAAACTGTTCATATTTTTCAATGACTTTGTATCCTAGTGTATCATGTTTTTGTCGAATAAATATTTCTATTTCTATTTCTATTTCAAAAATAATTGACGCAGCTGAAAGTGAAAAGTCTGCAACTTTTTTCTGGTGCTAAGGAAGGTTATTCCTATCACCAAAATAATTATCAGGCACTTCTGAAATTTACATCCATCTGTTCATATTTTTCAATGACTTTGTATCCTAGTGTATCATGTTTTTGTCGAATAAATATTTCTATTTCTATTTCTATTTCAAAAATAATTGACGCAGCTGAAAGTGAAAAGTCTGCAACTTTTTTCTGGTGCTAAGGAAGGTTATTCCTATCACCAAAATAATTATCAGGCACTTCTGAAATTTTCATCCATTCCCAATTAGACCTCCAGTGATTGATCGTCACTTAGTGGAAACCCTAAAATAATTATGTTTTTGGAATATAAAGTGCACAGCAGCAGCAAAAACGAAGTACCAACTGAGGATGCAATAGGAAAAACGCTGTGAGTAGAAGCCAACGTACATAAAAAAAACGGTAAAGTGCGATTCATACTCGCGCACCGAGGGTTCCAGACAATATAAATAAGTCCACTATAAACTGACACGCACTAAGTATGTATTCACATACTTAGTGCGTGTCAGTGCGGCATTGATATTGCCGTTTGACGTTAGGCGATAGCTCAAGTAGCGGTATATCAAAGAGATTAACGTGAAGTCGTGGCTACACTAACGTTAAACGTCATTATTGACGGTATTTCCCGCTAGTGTGGCCCGGGCCACCAGAAAAAAGTTGCAGACTTTTCACTTTCAGCTGCGTCAATTATTTTTGAAAAATATAAACAGTTTCCTAACTTACGTTTTGGGTTTAAATAGGACGGCAAACAAGACACTTTGCTTGATCCGTCTCATATTACAAAATAATATCTTAAAAACCCGTGGTAAACTGAGGCTGGCAATGATAAAGACATCTGCAGCAGCTAATAAATAATATTAGACGGATCAAGGAAAGTGTCTCATTTGCCGTCCTTAACCCAAAACGTAAGTGAGGAAACTGTTCATATTTTTCAATGACTTTGTATCCTAGTGTATCATGTTTTTGTCGAATAAATATTTCTATTTCTATTTCTATTTCAAAAATAATTGACGCAGCTGAAAGTGAAAAGTCTGCAACTTTTTTCTGGTGCTAAGGAAAGTTATTCCTATCACCAAAATAATTATCAGGCACTTCTGAAATTTTCATCCATTCCCAATTAGACCTCCAGTGATTGATCGTCACTTAGTGGAAACCCTAAAATAATTATGTTTTTGGAATATAAAGTGCACAGCAGCAGCAAAAACGAAGTACCAACTGAGGATGCAATAGGAAAAACGCTGTGAGTAGAAGCCAACGTACATAAAAAAAACGGTCAAGTGCGATTCATACTCGCGCACCGAGGGTTCCAGACAATATAAATAAGTCCACTATAAACTGACACGCACTAAGTATGTATTCATATACTTAGTGCGTGTCAGTTTATACTGGACATTAAATTTTCAGTGATGTAATAAAAAAAAATACGGTTTTTGCAATTTTTCCTTTGTCTGTGCTATAAGACGTTGCTTCGTACAAAGTTTCAAGATTCTGAGTTCACGGGATACTTCCCGTAGGGTACTCCCTGTAGGTGTTGATTCCCTTAAGAATTTCGAAAATTTGCATAAACGGCTGTATCTTCCTGACACAGGTATTTTTTACCTACTAGGAAGACCCAACCCTGTTGTCATTTTGTACGCGTATTTTTATGAAATAAATCATTTTCATTTTCATTTTCATTTCATTTTCATCTTTTGATTGCGTTGGCTTAGAAGTATGATTTTTCCACACCTTCAAGGGACCGTAGAGCTGAGTATTTGATTTCAGCTTGATACATTTACGCGTTCCTGAGAAAAAGGGTCTGGACTGACGGATGGACGGACGACAAAGTGATCCTATAAGGGTTCCGCTTTTTCCTTTTGAGGTGTAAAAAAACAGTCAAACATAGTCTAAAAAGTACGAGAAGAATGTAGGTGCACAGAATAAGTAATAGTATACTGGTAGTAGTTTAATTGCTTTCAAGAAACTTGCAAAATGTACCTACTTGCTCTATTGGTATTCGTGGGTCACCACCAGGAAAGTAAGGGTGGCATTTGCCATTCGTAAGGGTGGTCGCACATTATCTGCAAATATAGGCTGTCAGTCACTTGAGAACACACAAACGACGCTCTCATTAGTCAGGTTTTTTTTTCGTTTCTTCAGTCAGTCGTTGTGGTCGAAGTCGGCCAGGGTGGGATGATGACGATAGGTACCTAATGATGATGATGATGACGATGATGATGATGATGATGATGACATATAACATGTTTGTTTTTGTTTCAGGTGGTGCGCACTCGTGGCGTAGCGCGAGAGTGTGATGCGAGGGGGGCGGCGCGGCGGCGGGCGCCGGCGCCGGTAGCTCCGATCATGCTCGGCCCGCGCGCGACCGCTCTCTGTCTGCTCGTGCTAACCGTCATCGCCGACACCGTACTGGCGTCCAGTGCCGTTATCAGTGAGTACCTTCCCTGGTTTCATCATCATCATCAGCCTATATACGTCCCAGTGCTGGACACAGGCCTCCTCTCATGGATGAGAGGGAATGGGTAGTAGTCTCCACGCTGGTCCAGTGCGAATTGGGGACTTCACATACACCTTCCAGAATCAGAATCAGATTATTACTAGTATTTATTACCACAAAATTATATTAAAAGTTTACAATAAAACTTAGTGTAAAAAGTTTATATACTTAAATCGAAAAACAAATCAAACAGTAAATTACAAACTAAGAGAGAAAGAAAAATAATAAATATAATAAAAATGAGGCAATGGGTCTCAGTCTCAGCATGTGCTGGGCAAATGGCCCAGCGCTGGTTTTCAGACCGAGCCCTAGTGTTGTCGGTCGCAAAAACTAAAACTTGAATTGAAAACCTTTGAATTTCTTCACAAATGTACGCAGGTTTTCTCACAATGTTTTCCTTCACCGAAAAGCTAACTGTAATTATCAAATAATATTCCGTAACGTTTCGGAAAAACTTATTCGAACAAGCCGGAATTCGAACCCACGACCGCCGCGCCGTTTGATTTCCGCGTGCTTGAATCACTAGGCTACCGTAGCTTTTTCCGGTTTCATCACATCAGCCAAAAGACTTCCACTGCTGGGAATGGGCTTCCCCAAAGAGTGTCGCAATGACCGGTCCTGATCCTGAGCCACCCGCATCCAGCGGACTCCAGCGACCTTTACCAGGTCATCGGTCCACTTTGTGGGGGCCTACCCACGTTTCTCTGGTTTATTTTAACGGCCTCCGTAGCCCAGTGGGTAGTGACTCTGCCTACGAAGCTGGAGGTCCCGGGTTCGAATCCCGGTCAGGGCATTTATTTGTGTGTTTATCACGAATATTTGTTCCTGAGTTATGGATGTTATATATGTATATAAGTATCTATATGTATTTATCTATAATATATATCATCGCCTAGTACCCACAACACAAGCCTTACTGAGCTTACTTTATTTATTTATGCTCAAATTATTATTATTATTACAACCTTTTAGCAGGCTTATACCACTAGCATTTAGGCGTGATTTTATTTTTTTCGTAACCTCCCTAGGTCTCAGTTGTTAGGGTTATTATTGCCGCACCGAATATCGGCCACCGCCGCCGTACCTAAGTAAGTATTTAAATTGTATTAATATAACGAATTCCTAGCGTTACGTCATCTTACTTTCGTATTATTTATGGCGTAAATTTGACACCGAACGTGTGAGTGAGTGGACCTTCCGTACTATTAGTAGTACTGTTTACTTATTCAATACTGTTGAGTCGCACCCTAAGGCCGGGGCCGCACCAGTGGGGCGATTGGCGACGCGATTTCGATTTCAGTACAACTTGGCACTTGGGCGACTTGATGTATGAAAATCGCCGTTGCGTTGATCGCTCTACCAGTGTAGTCCCGGCCTAAGCACTAGCGCTAATCGTAGCTTATAAGCGCGTGATAATTCGGTTTTATTGGCTACCACCGGTAAGTTGCTGGCCTGGTATCCACTGTCGTTATAAGTTTGTCTTCATACTATACTCAGTGCTCAGTTTGTGCACTAGGCACAACCTTCTATATCGTGTCGATACCTACGTCCACCGATGCACGTTTCGCGCCTGACTGTAGTCATTACAACCATGACCATATATATATATGTATATAAGTATCTATATGTATTTATCTATTATATATATCGTCGCCTAGTACCCACAACACAAGCCTTATGAGCTTACTGTGGCTGTGGGCCTAGGTTGATTTGTGTAAGATTGTCCTGTAATATTTATTTATTTATTTATGACCAGCTAATGCGCCTTCTGTATATCGGCAAGATGATATTGATCCCGTTTGATTTTAGTTATAATATACTTACAAATACTTTCTCCGGCTCAAATACAGTTCTGAAGACTGACGAGTGAAGTGACGACTGACTGAAAGCTAACATTGAAGTAATGGATGCTTTATGTCGTCGTCTAGTCGTGACCATAAAATACACCATATTATTTTTATCTCTGTTATTCGTTTTATCATTGTACATCTGACTCAAGTAAATGCGACGCGAGAAGGCTCTAGGCTCTAGGTAGGTAGGTATGTAGGGGATATCTGGCGTAGGGTTTACGAAGGCTCTTGATCGTTAACAATAAATGCTGTTACGGAGCATACTTTCATTGCGGTTGAGTTTCACAAGGCACCTCACAATAAACGGGTTGCTCTTGTCGCTTACCGGTTGCACAAGGTGTGCTCGACGACAATTCTTCGGTTGCGAAACGAACGGTCCCACATAGATCACAGCCTCAACGGCGCCCGCGCATTGAATGCATTAACTCCATTAGATACTACACACATTTATGTACTTTAGAATCACGATTTAGGATCAATAGGATTCAAGGCTTTGTGCGCTTGGTGAGCGCAACCTGCGGTTTACTTAGTTCGTTCTCCTGTTGAATCCATTTTAAAATACGGTAGTAAATTGACAACAGTAAAAATGAATTATTCCTACAGCCACACTATCCATTTCCATACTATATCTCTCTTTAACTTAAGACTAGCACTATTGTCGGTGGATCAATCACAAGCCGTTTCTGTCCTCTGCCATTTCCTTTACTTTCTGGTAAGACCTTAACTTTCTCCTTTATTTGATCGAAATAGTACTATACCTAAGTATACGATTATACTATTATAATATAATATATACTATTATAAATGCGAAAGTAACTCTGCCTGTCTATCTGTCTGTTACCTTTCACGCTTTTTTTAAACCGCAGAACCGATTGAAATGAAATGTGGTAGGTATATAGATACCTAGTTTGAATCCCGGGAAAGTAAAAATGATGAGTTTTTATCCCAAAAATCATCCCATAAGGGGTTGAAATGGGAGCGAAAGTTTAATAGAAACGGCTAAGATATAAACGAGCTCTACACGGACGAAGTCGCGGGCAAAAGCTAGTTACCGATAAGCAAAACTCACGGAAATAGGTACTCGAAAAACAAAGTGCATCAACTTAGTGTTGCTATTTTAAAGATTAGCTAATACATAAAGATCAAAAACTGTATTGTCAACATCGTCAACATCCCTATTGCGAAGAGATCCGATATAAGCATTCAGCCCTCTCGTATTTACATACTATGTAAACTTGTTAGTGAAAATCAAATGCTGTACGTCCGACATCATGCTAGCTCGGCGGGCGGTTGGTCGGCGATTTTCATACTCAGCGGAAATTGTGGTATTATGCGGTGTGTTTACTTACTCTATCCCTAAGGCTAGTGGACATGTTTACAGGAGCAACTTTCTAAAACTTATCCTCATCTAGCCGCCATTACTGAAATGACCAATAATCGTGCAGTTTATAACAATTTTATGGATATTTTGCACGCGCCTTTAAAATTAAAACACCGCAATCATACTGCGTGTAAAGTGTTTAAAGCGCCGTATATTTTCAAGATTTACATAATTTCTAGTAACTAGCGTGTGTAATGTCATTTTAACGGTTTAAGGGATATTACTTAACCGAAGTTAATCGGCTCTTTAAAATTTTATGAAGTTTAATGACGAAAATGCATTAATGTAGGGCACCTACTTATCCGCCTGAAGATGCTCTTAACTAGGTACCGACTAACAAGGTACCTATGTTTTTGGCGATTCTCATATTCTTAATCAGTCAAACAATTTTGACTTTGTATCTACTTAGTTGGTATGAAGGCACGTTCGAAGTTTATCAACACCACGGAATACTTAATCAACACCGTTGTTAAAACACCGGTCATATGCGAGTCGGACTCACGCACGAGGGTTCCGTACCGTACTCGCTTGATAGCTAATTTAACATTATGTTGGAACATGTCTAGTGTAACGTCAGCTCCTGTAACGAAGTGTTTGCGGGAGTCCCTTTACGCTAGTTATTTTCAAACTCAGACTAAGAATAGTTATTTGTTATGCAAGGCTGCAAAGTTGTTGTTTGGCGCAAGTGCTTGTATTGAAAGCTGAGCTAGCGAAGGATTGTTAGATTGAACCATGAGCGAAGCGAATGGTTCAAAAGTACAATCCTGAGCATAGCCAGGCTTTCAAGGCACGAGACGCCAAACAACTTTGCTGCCGAGCGAAACACAGAACTTTTCACCTCACCACCGCGAGGAAAATTGTAAATGTAATGAAAATAATTTGGACCTTATAGGTATTCATTTTCAATAAACGTATGTTTACATCTCATCAAAGCCGAAGCATTTTATAATTATTAAATGTAACATAAACATTTTCGCATCTTGAAATAGACTCCACGCGTACCTACATTAAAAAAATCGAAGTATTTTTGGGTAGGTACTCACGGGTAAACTAAGGCTCAAATAAGCATATTTAACTTTTTCCGATAACTCAGCAAGCATTAAAATTATTTTTATGTATATTTCTGCGCTAAAATCTAAATATAAATTACTTCCATTATTTTGATATAACTTACTGTGGATTTACATAGAACACAAAACATAAACAATTTTTTTATGAAATGTAGGTACACGAGTTTTTTCTTAAATTAACTTTTTAAATGGTGCGTTCCAAATTTGCACAAAGCGTAAAATTTTGAAATGTAAAACTACATTTTGAAATTATTTATTTGTTGTATCTTTATAAGTCAGTCTAATTATTAATATTTCGTATGTAATGAAGAAAGAATAAGTATTATTAATTAAATTTTATCAAAATAATAATATTGAAATATTAGCATAACACCATAAGTTTCTGAACGCAGGATAATGACCTCTCATTCCTATAGAAAAAAGTTGGATCTCGCGATAGAGCACCACGTTCGAAATTCAAAAACTCTTTCCACGCTAGCGGATATAATGAACTTTTGCGCGCAGATTTTGAGCGACAAAGCAAGCCTTTTCGAGCCGGTGAGGTGAAAAAAGACTTGTTTCTTTGTCTGAGCTCTCAATAGTATTTTTCACAATCGTGTTATAATAGAGAGCTTTTTAGTCGAGTACCGTGTTTAGGCCACGAAGCTTGCTGAGTGGCCTAAGTAAGGTAAGAGATTAAAAAGCTTGATTATAACACTATTGTGAACAATACTTTTTGTACGAGTTTATTAAAATTAATTTTCTACGAGTCAACTGAACTAATTAAACAAACTCGATACTGTTGAAACGAAGTGCAGCCTATCGCTCGTACGCTCGTTGATATCTTAAAAGACATGAACGAGCGTACGACATCAACGAGTAAACTAATTAATCAAAGCGATTATATTGGTCCAATTCATTACAGTTCGGTAAAGCAGCCACGTGATTGGTCGAATTTATTTTAGTTCTATTTTCAATTTTTTTTCGGTTGACTGGAGCGTATCGAAACAGTTATTTCGATTGTTTCGACAGTAACATGGACTACAATTATGAAAACAACGTTGCAGTATTCTCTATGAAATCTTAATACACAGATTTTAATCGACGAGTACAAAAACAGTATTTACGTTATTAAAACAGTTTTCGGAATTATTCCTTTGCTTGTAACACCTTGCTTCTTGCCAAATTAAGTGATTCTTGGTTAAAGGGAACTTATTCTATGGGTTTTGGTCTGAAAACCAAAATAACACATATTGGTTTAAAAAATATGCGGGTTAACCGGCGGATCGTTTGATTGCGTTAACTTAGAAGTTTTTTTATAGCTAAGGACTGAAACATCCACGTGTTCTTGAGAAAATGGATCTTGACAGACTGGAGTACATTGAAGTGATACTATATAAAAGGGTTCCATTTCTCCTTTCCTACCCTAAAAACTACCATTTGCGATAAATGGGTAGTCAAACTATCACCTTCACAGTTCACGTTCGTTATGAAATTAAACATAGTAACTTCAAATCACGTATCGCAGCCTACAATGTTAAGTAACGACCAAGTTCAATGTCAATTGTATATTGACATTGGTGTGCGATTCAAATTCGTTTATCTATGAGTTTCGAGCCTTATCTGTAGTACTCTTTCAACACAAATGGCTAAGGCCAGCCGTGCCGTGCATTCAATCGACCTAGAGGTCTATGTGACTTGACGTATTGATATGATACGTGGATATGTCCATACGTCAAGTCACATGGACCACGTCAGGTTTGCGCGCACGAGAAAATATTATGCCAATATCGCTAAGTCATTAATTTCTTCCATAATTTATTATATGCAGGGTAAAATATCTGACAAACCCTAGACATAGAGTCGTGTCAGAGATTTATGCGCTCTATGTTGTGACAGATATTGACGCTGGTGATTGTACCAACCAATGTGTCAAGCAAGTCAGACGAACCTCCTGGATACGGCGTTGTAGTTTATTTTTTTTAATTTTAAAAATCGGATTTTTTCTACTCAGAAACGAAAGCACTTTCAAACCTAATAGAAGAAAAAAAGTGTCCAAAATGTTACATACAATATTCGGTTCTTCGTTCCGTTACCATCATACGAGCTTAGTATGCAAACGGTATCGGAATGGAATAAATAATCTAAGGACACTTTTTTTCTCCTATAACATTCGAAAGTGCTTTCGATTCTGAGTAGAAAAAACCCGATTTTATAAAAATTAAAAAAAAAAAACCGAGTTGAGTGTACAGTCGACTACAAAGAGATGTATCAATACATATACACTTATACATAGACTTTACTACCATAGTAATAAGGTATACATACATAATTTTGTAACATTAAAAAACATACTTATCTTTGTAGTCGACTGTACAACTTTCCGTAAAATGGCTCAAATTGTATTTCAAATGAATCCTTGAATATAGGCAGATTCAAACTACAAGTAATATTTTTGCGGTTCTTTCGAAAACATTGTTAGTAGCTTATTTCAAAATTATCATT
Source organism: Epinotia brunnichana (assembly GCA_963854355.1). Classification (NCBI taxonomy): domain Eukaryota; kingdom Metazoa; phylum Arthropoda; class Insecta; order Lepidoptera; family Tortricidae; genus Epinotia; species Epinotia brunnichana. Next base: position 21,798,981 of record OY977943.1, on the reverse strand, counting down.
CGTTATGACGATATGAATTTTGATTCAAATGTTGCAAGCGGGCCAAGAGCACACCATACCTATCGAGCTAAGATTAGCAACACAACATTTTGAGAGAGGAAAACGTTATTAGCACCATTTCTAGGTGCCCGTCGCCCATTTCGCATAATTTCTACATATACATACCTACATTTGTCAAAACGTCTAGATACAAAGCAAACATATTGCCACAACTGATATTCCGCATAATTTCCAACAATACGAATTACTTGATTCGTTAATTTATAATTCAGTGATTTATTTTTAAGTTCGTTTGCCTTGAAAGCCACTCGTTGCTATGGGATTAAAAGCGTATTATGAAATACAAACGTGACCACAAACCGAAGAAGATACGGCCGTAATGTATGCAAACAATATTACGGTTCTTATTTAACCCGCGACATGGGCAGTGACAAACTGGTACAGTAAAATTACACTTTTTATTTAAATGTCGTTTGGATCAATAAACAAGTGTCGAAAGAAATAAGTGACTTTTGACTGATATTGTAATTAAAAAATATAAACGATGCTTGTGTTTTTGGGTTTTCTGCTCGATTATGGGTACATTTGTTTCTATAGGTAACTAAGAAGTTACGCAATATGAGTTACGCATCTCCTAATAAAAGCTGGTCCCAAAAACTGTTATTCGTCATGAAAAGACGCTTACTATCATCGGTTTCTGACTTGTGGGCCTCGTACCTACAAAGTAACTATGGTAATGTAACTAGCAACACCAAGCTGCGATCTACCGCGCAGACTTGCTTAATGTAATCGTGATAAATTATTTGACTCTTAATAATCCAGTAACTTTGTCACCGAAAGTACGGGGTAGTTTGCGTCCAATACGGTAGTTCTGATTTTTTGCAGACTTGTTTATGATTTTGGGCCAATGAATAATCCAACTTTGTGACCTCGAGCGCCGAACGCAACTTTGTCAGAACTCGAAAATACCGCGGAATCCTTAAAGGACTCGTTTTTGATAGAACCTTTTAAGGGCGGTTTTAAAGTAGACTAAATTTGCTACAATAATATGAGACTAAAATTGTCTCTGTACTAAAATCGTTTCCGAGATAAAGCTTTTCATTATTCACAATTTTTTCGTTCTTTGCAATATTTTAGATGTCGCTCGAACAACTCCAGCGGGATGAAGTTCCAAGTACCCCCGACGGAGTTTGCTAGTGTTGCGAAGTTCGTAAAATTATAAACTTTGAAAGGTTTTATCTCGGAAACTATTGGGTCTACAGAGACAAATCTAGTCTCATATTGTAGCAAATTTAGTCTAGTTTAAAAACATACTGAGAAGGTTCTATCAAATACTAGTCCTTTAGGGTTATAATAAAAACATTCGCGGTATTTTAGATTTTTGACAAAGTTGCGTTCGGCGCTCGACGTCACAAACTTGGATTATTCATTGGTCCAACATCATAAACCAGTCTGCAAAAAAACACAACTACCGGATTATATGCATGCTCTTGATGTATAAAGTTACTGGATTATAAGCCGCATGCGAGCTCACATTAATTACCAAAATATTTAAGCAGGACAGAGGCCGGTGGAGCCGGAGTCGGCCACGTAATAAGAATGCGGATACATCGACGTAACGCCGATGTCATCTCTACGAAACACTGCTCCGAGAGACGATGTTTATACTGTGTCATGTGACTGTGTGGCGATAGTTTGCAGTACTCAAACCCCGTTGTAGCTGTCGAATATGTGTATGCGTTGAAGTTAAAATAATTTAGCGTCAATTTGACCAAACAAGAATAGTTTTTTTCCCAAGATTATTCATATAAGCGGTTAACCTTAGTTTAAGTCCGTCCAGTTACGTTGACTCGGGTTTAAAAGGAAACCTCTGCTTGTTCCATTTCCATATCTTATCAATAGTACTGACATATTTTTATAAGTAATAGAAGCTTAACGTTAAATTGTACAGCAGTACGATGAAATTAGTTTACTTACTGTATTTTTGAGTCTGAGGAGTGCCAAGGCAAAGTGCATAATAAGTGTTATTTCATACATTGCCTGCACATTATAGGCAATGTATAGAATGCCTAGGCATTGTATACAATACCGGATTACACAGATTGCCTATAAGATATACATACTACCGCCACTACTGGAGACACAACGCCTCTAAGCGTGGGCGTATTAATCCGTCTAATAATTCTATTCAGTGCATATCATTCATAGCGATATACTTAATTTAATTCATGCATCTCAAATGATCGCCACGGAACACCGTGATTCTAAGAAAAGCAATTTCGATGATATCTTCTTTAACACCTTTGAATTCGATAAGTATAATGAAACCTGCCAGAAGCTGCTGTGTGATAATTTTATGACACGTATCATACGTGTATTATACACAATAACCACATATTCTGGGAATCGATTCCAAAAGTAAACCCCGAATTCGATAAATATTTTTATGGTGGAATTTTGTCCAATTTATTTATGAATATGTATACCCATAATTCGTTAGAAAGTTAATTATTATTCAATCGAAGCTCAAAGGTAACTAACGTGTTTTTCAATGCCAAATAAAAAGTCTTCAAGGCCGGTAATAAATTCCAAGTCGTATGTTAAATCTAAACTTCGGAGATCGGTTAACAGAACAGTTAAGTTAACTTGCCTCTTTAATGAAATAATGGGACAAACAGATTACCTTATCATGCTTTTGTTTTTAATAATAATAAACATTATGGAATATTGTAAAAACGTCCGTGCCAGGCTGTGACAAATACGATATTTTCCCTACATATTACGACAACTTATCCAATTCTACTATACCTAAATAAATTGATGGTCATCGTGCGAATGAATTAATATGGGCATTACATACATAGCATGGGCATTAAATTACAGCGTAAGGAAAACTGGTACCCCCGTTTTCTGATAAAAATATTGAAAATAATCTCGGTTTTAATTATTTATTTCTCAATTCAAACCACATTCAGTAGTTCCTTATGATCACCTAACAGCCAACACCATACAAAACCATCAAAAGTACCTACCAATCCCACATTAGTTTACTACGAAAATATTTTGTGTCAATTTTCCGGAAATATATTTAGGTACCACTTGATTTCTGGATAATAGTCTAAAAGCATAGTTTCAGTTTTCATTATACCGTGACATACACTATGTATTTCGAAAGACGTGTAGGTTAGTGCTTACTAGAGAAATAATAAGTTTGTAAACTTACTTTCACAAATACTTGTAACCTCAAGTTGCTCGGTATTTGCATCGGCAAGTGCACTGCTGGTGTAACGCCGCCGACGGCTATAATAGGACATTCGCTTCCCACGCGTCTCGCGACCGCAACTCCTCCGCTTGGTCACTGCAGAACTCACTCCCTGACCTAATCATGCCTGTCAGCACACCTTGTTGCTGCACTCGTAATTGAATCCAATATATGTAAGTACACGTGTCTCTCTAACGAAATATGTATGGCATACGCGCACCACACAAACAAAATTTATGTCGAAAAAGGCTAAGGACCTATACGAGCCTTATGCTTCTTTGTGTAGCAAGCTGAAGACTAAGCACACAAACATGGAAACTGATGGTTTCTTAGACAGAATATTAACAAACATGGGAAGCGACAAAATGCTACCCAAGTATGTATTCCATAGGAACTACACAACAAAAGTTCCAACCAGGGCTGAGTGGGCCGAAGGTCTAAAACCACCAAAGTCTGGTATCGAAGACAGTATATGGTACACGGACGGATCAAAAATGGGATCCGGTACGGGATCAGGCATTTATGCAAATGACTCTATAGTACCTGTATGTAGTCAAGTGCCTGTTCACAGGCAATTATGGCGTATGTCTCCGTCTGGAAGACAGTTGCCAAACTACCCATGCTTACACTACTAACAGTAGTAGTGTAAGCAGGCGGAGACATACGCCATAATTGCCTGTGTACAGGAGAATATAGACAGGCAAACCAAAGGGCAGACTATCTATATACTCAGTGACAGTCAAGCGGCCCTTAAAGCGCGTACGGCGCCGAAAGTGGACTCTAGACTAATTTATAATGGCGTCCAAGCACTAAATAGACTTGGAAGGCACAATAAGGTGCAACTAGTTTGGATACCAGGGCACAAGGGCTTCATCGGCAACGAAATAGCAGATGAGCTTGCAAGAGGGGGCTCTACAAATCACTTTGTAGGTCCAGAACCATTTGTGGGACTCTCGCAGGGGACCATAATATCGGCCTTTAAAGCCTACGCCAAAACCAAACACCAACACGAGTGGAGGAATGAGGCTGGCTAAAGGCACTCTAAGCTCTTCATAGAAGGAGTGGACTCGGGCTGGACCAGAAAACTCTGGAAATCCAGTAAGAAGCAACTCAGAATTATATCTGGGGTGTTCACAGGTCACTTCGGAGTCAAGGATCTCTTGGCCAAGATAGGACTATCGGATAGTTTAGACTGTAGAATGTGTGGCAAGGAGGACGAGACTATGGAACACTTATTGTGTGAATGTCATGCCCTTGCCAGACAAAGATTGAACTACTTTGGTAACGGTTACCCGCAACCAAAGGAATTCAAGGTGCCTGCCTGCATGCAAGCCTGGGAGCAGGTATAAAGGAGAAGGCAAATGCACAAAAGATCCCACTGGATCGAAGTGCATCCAAAAGGGCCCTCACCAAGATAAGATAAGATAAGATAAGATGCTTCTTTGTGCGTGTGCTACATTTGAGCTTAACGATGGACGATACGTTTTTTAAAACGAAACAAACAATCAAATTTATTGAAATCAAATCTTGCAAGTCGAAGTCGAGTTCAATCTTTCCTTACAGGCCTTGTCCTTAAAGGCATTAAACCCTTATTAAATAAATAGTTAATAAAATCAAAAATCTGATAAATAAAAAAAATATTTTATATTTTTGTTACAGAGGGCCGGCGTGAGCCGTGCTCGAACGAAGGGGAGCCAGTACGTCTTCTAGACAAGAGACTGGAACAGAACTGGGGCAGTTGCTTTCGCTGTCATTGCAAGGTAAGCCCTGATGGTACCCTCAGCCCGTGAGCATATAGAATATGACTCAGGTCTTTATGTCACTCGCATGCTCTTACATGCTCTTATATTAAATAAACAATTCCACCCTAACCCAAAGATGTAAGAAATCACGGACTGTACGGATGATTGATATTTCAATAACAGTTTCTATTACTTAGTTACACGTATTACTATCACTTTGTAAGGTGATAGTAAATACTTGCGGTTTATATTTACTATAAAATACTCTAATAATAAATAACCGTGATTGTGGTAAGATAATATGAAACCTTTCATATCAGAAAAAACATCTCCCAGTTTGAACGTGTGAATGTACCAGGCAAACAGCTTCGTTCAACTGGGCGCCTAAGGACAGTTCCTCGTCGCATGGCGCTTTCAGAGAAAAATCCCCGGGTTATAGGGCCTACTTATTTCGAGCACCTACCCGCCGATATAAGAAACGAACCTTGTGACGAAACATTTAGGCGTAGACTGAGAAATCTTTTGTTGGATAACCCTCTGTACTCTGTTCATGAGTTCATGGACATGGTTTTTTAAGAGTTTGTTTGATTTATTGACAGCTATAATTTGATATGAATTCTTGTGTAACATTTATATTCTATATTCAACTTTTAAATCGTACCTAATGCATAAATTGACATTGTTTATTTGTTTAATAGTATGTGTCTATTAGTTTTTAAATGACAATCCGTAATTGGAGCTACGATTTCCACTTTGTGTATTTACATTTTGAATATTTTTAAATTTTATTTCTTATTATTGACGATCGTGATAAGGATTCTTATAATTTTGACATTGTATGCAAACCTATATTGTAATTTTTATCTCGAAATAAATAAATCTAAATCTAAAATCATATCATATCATTTATTTGCATTGATCATACATTGTCATAAAATACACATGTCAAATATAATATCTATACTAGATTTAGGTATAAATTCACAATAAAATTATTAGATTATGTTCAATTAATATTCATTCAGGAGTTAACAATTAATCATTTTGTATTATATTATATATATGTATAATATAACTAGCGTATGGATGCTGTTTAAATAATCTGTCAAAAGGAATGAGGCCTTATGATGATGATGAATTAGTAACCTGTTATGCTCCTAAGCTCACTTTTAAGCGGATAATAAATATTTTCGTAGCAATTTTTATAATTTACATTGACATAATCCTTTCGTTGTCACGCTGCCTCCAATTAGCAGCGATGTGAGATAAATCGCGTCACGCCTGATCAATACCACTATACCTAAAATATTGAAAAGTTTAAAAACCGATCAAGTGTGAATGTAGCTGGTGAGCCAATGGGGTTCATAATAATGAAAAGCAACCTCATTGAAAAGAAACAGATCTGGATATTATATCAAAATAGAGGTTCTGTGAGCTGTAGATATAACGAGAGTGTCTTTAACAAAAATCTGAAAACTGAATCGAAAAAAAGATACTATATAATTATTAAACCAGTGGGTCGATCACGTAACTTTTCTTACGCGCGTCTGTAAGGTCTAAATGTCAATTTTTTATGGAAAAATAACAGTTAGATTGTGATTTTACTGTCAGACGCGCGTACAATGCGTTACGTGATTGACCTACTGCTCACAAAATTTGACGAGAATCGGTAGAGAAATGCGAAATGTAGACGAGAACAGCTGGACAATAGTTTGTTGTTAGTTTTGGCCCACGCTGAAACAGAGAACTTCGTTCGCTTCGCTCGCTCGTTCAATTAATCATCATCATCATCATATCAGCCGAAAGACGTCCACTGCTGGACATAAGCCTCCCCCAAAGAGTGCCACAATGGCCGGTCCTGCGCCACCCGCATCCAGCTCGTTCAATTAGAAGGAATTAATTGCCATTGCTTTGTGAGCTGTCGAACTACAGCGAGCCTGTCTTTTTTAGGGTTCCGTACCAAAAAGGTAAAAAAGGAACCCTTATGGTGCGACTCTGTCCGTCTGTCCGTCTGTCACAACGTTAAATATCTCAGGAACTACTTGAGCTATCAATATGAAATTTGGAACAACTGTTAAGAAGGTTAAGACACGTGTATGGAGAATGAAAAGATGATCTGGCCCCGTAGCATGGATGGCCTTATCACGGGACAAGTGACAGGATAGAGCATCCGTCCCTGGCTGACACCGTTCGATAGAACGAGACGACGCGCTTATCCTATCACTTATCGCGTGATAACGCCATCCATGCTACGGGGCCAGCATTAGAAACAAGGGTTGATAAAAATGTTTTGTTTAAAATTACTGCCTAAATAGAAAAGAGGAAGATTATGCCCTTTTTGCCTTTAGAAACGTGAAGATGTGGCAGACGCCTTGTCGCCTAATCAATTTATCACGCTTCAAGTTAGAACAATGTCTCTAAACAATACGTGCGACAATCTCACACCACAACAATAACGACGTAATTTGATTAGCGTCTGTCAGTTTCTGGAAAATTCTTTGAAAAATTTGCGCAACCCAATTCGAACGTTTTTAATAACGGTACAAGAATATTTCATTACTAAAGTACCTTATAGCGGAAGGTGGCTGTAACGTTTTGGTGATTCTGTATTTTATAATACGCAAGAGGACATACCTCTGCTTTTATTAAACTTAATGGGAACTACCTTTTTCAACACATTTGCTCGTAACGTGCCTCTTATTGTGCCGCTTTTAGGTTCATAATCCTGGGTATTAAACACGCGTGTTTTAGAACATTACGGCACTCGTGTTTTATGGTTATATCCCGATTAAGACACGTTGGCACCTTGCAGCAAGGTGTATGTATGGACACGGCGCATTCTTAAATCGACCGGGTTGTACAGGTTTTTTTTTTCATTCTCGGCAAATGGATTTTCACTCGACTAAACAAATTAAATCCTTCTTGTGAATTATTTAATAGATTATTTCTTCTTGGATATGATATAGAACTGTTTTATTTAGTAAAAGTACTTTTGATAACATTTTACATGAATTTATATTGAATAAGAAAATATTTATTTTATTTTGTATTGGCTGTTTAGAGATTTAATCTAAGCCTCGCTTTAGCACCAGCACGCGTACTGCGCGAACTTCACGAAAAAAAAATAGTTGCGCGCCATTATAGGTAAATTCACAAATATTTGTAAACATTGTTGATGCTTGTTTGGTTATTATTAAAAATGTTGACTCGTGGTGAATAGAAAAGTGATAAATAGAATTGACGCCACTGGAAATTCTTGGAGATATACAATTATATGTGAGTAAAAACCTGTTGCCATCAATAAATAACTAAAGGAAACAACTTAGGAGCCTGTAACAATTTTTTTCCTCGCAAATGTGTTGAAAAACTTCGTATGAAACGCGTGAGCTTTGATAATTACATCCTCGGCTCTCTTATCACGCTCACCTGCGGTTCGCGTGACAATTCCGCCTCTGATGTAACTAATGATCAACATAGCTCACTTGTATCACAATGTACCAAACATTAAATTTCGAGGATAAATCTGAAATGATTGGATGTACCGCTAAGCTAAAAATGGCCGGACCAAGAGGGTCACCTTGCTGATTTCCTACAGAAGAGAGTAAAGTGTTATTCTCAAAAATAAGATTGGATGGAGTACCATAACACTGCCAAATATTTTTTTTCATTTTGAAATATATTCTTCAAAAATATATTATTTAACTTAATTTACTACAAAAATCTGTTGATGATATATCAGGTTACATTTTGTTTGAATTTTGACACTTTTTTAGCAGTTAGTAGATATATTCTATGAACGCAATATGCTTCTACAACTCAACAAGAGAAGTTAAAAAAAAACTTATAATGTTTTATGTGAGTTAAATACATTACATTACATTAGGCACATTTTGCAGAATGCTGAGGTCTGGTAACTAGTTATATGGGATCTATTGCATTACACTCCTCGAATTGGAATAGTCTCATAGGTATAACACTAGAAAAAAAACCTGTTACAGGGTAAATGTTGGTTCATTGGGGTAATGAAATGTACCCTATTAATGTTTCGAGCGGAAGTATAAGATTTTACGGGTCTACGGATCTTAAGAGTCTTTACGTCCTTTTAGTAGTTGATCAAAGCTAGTCAGTGAACCGGCTAGGTGCCGGCGAGGCGGCCGGGCCGGCGCGTGCCGAGCGCAGCGCTGGCGCAAAAACTCGCAATGCGGAACCGCAATGAACCGCATACACCAGCAATCCGACGCAGCTGCGACGATCATTCCATTATTGCTCAGATTCTAAATGCTACATAGATAGATATCTACGATATCCTCATATACTATACTTTTTACTGTATTTCTGCTAGCAGTAGCACTGAAAGCTCCATGCTGACATGGCATGACCAATTGACCACATTTAGCCCAAAACACGAATAAGAATAGCAGAACATTCAATTCTAGAGCAATCACCAAATCTAATTTTTTTACCATTCCTAAAATAATTAGGTAATTTATAATCTTTCGAAATTTTCTGCGCATGAGTTGAATACCCCTTGATAAAATCGATAGTTCTATAAATCCTTGTGATTTATTTTATTTGCAAAAGACACTGTCACATATTAATTCGTTATCACTGCATAGTTGTCAGCGACACGACATAAGTAAGTATGTATGAGCAAGGTTGCGCACGTAAGTACCTACATGCGAGTGGTATTTCCCAGCCGATCTCACCTCGCCGGATGACTTGCGCGGAATTCGAAAGCCCATCGCGAGATTTATCGCTTATTCTGTATTAAAATATACATTTGCTTAATGGGCTTTTTTGTCGCGTGCCACATAACGACACTGTCCCGTAAAATTCGTACGATTTATCAATCTGGTTATTAGACAAGTGCAACGGGATGGGAGGATAGACTCGTGAGTTTAAAAAGCTGATGATTTAAGCAGTGATCATAAACGTGTGGCATTAAAGGCACCTAAGTATACAGTTCGTATAGCTAGCATGAAGTTGCACTGAAGATGAAGCGGAAGAGCAGCTGGCTTGCGTCACAAGTCGTGCTTGCAGTTTAGGAGACGAGACAAGCCTTGGATGTACACGAGAAGTATTTCTACTGGTAGGTAGTTAATTTGCGTGAGATCGGTGCGCTAGCGCGGCTGCGTCGCGGGTCAAGTTGACCCGGGGGTGCCATTAGCCTTTTTATATACGGCTAGTAGCCGGTTGATAGCATCTCGAGGCTCCCGCGCAACGCTTACCTTAATGAGCCGTGTTATTTATCGAGGCAGTTTTACTTCGCGCAGTATTAAATTCTCCAACGCCTCGTGTTCCATCTTGTAAACCGCAAATGGGGGACATGTTTGTTTACCTGCAAATTTTAGTTATCTTACAAGCGAATTATTCTTTACGAGCCCGTTCTAAACCTGATTGTAGTATTATTTGACTTTGAAAGCGGTTGGCAAATTGTTTTGCTGAATAATTTCAGTCAAGCTCTTGCAAATACAAATTCTAGCGACACCACGACAGCTATTATGTGCAAATTTATTTTATGCAACAAAAAGCGAGTTCATAATTTAACAGTAAAATGCCGCTACCGTAATAATAGTTCTCGGAACCTTCATGACAATTTAATTGAATCCAGTAAGCCGGCAATTCTATCGTTGGAAGTGGCGGCCGGGGCTGGTCAATAATTAAGTAATGTTCCGTGTCTAACTATTTTTGTCGAGGACCTGCAGTCTATTAATATCCCATAAATTGTACTTTATAGTTACAAGTAAATTGCTAAGTCAAGTACCTGTAATGGTCGGACTACGCTACGCCCGCAGACTGCGCCAAGCCGCTACGCATAAACTTAAGAATATCGTAATAAATAATGCGATACTATTTTAAGATGCTTCTATCTCGCAATTCAAATGACTCTGTACTTATGCAAACAAATCACGGCTGTCAGATTATGAAAAGTTTCAATTTATGGTCACTTACGCTGTAATTACGTATTTTGGAAACCCTCGATCATTTCTTAAAACATGACTTACTGCTTCAGTTAATTCGAACCCTCATTCTTCTGACTTCCACAAAGTGCCAGCACAGTTTCAATTGGGCGCATGCTTAATTGAAACCTCCGAACTGTATATTTATTTGGCTGCACCAATGTCTTTATTGACGTTGGTACTGCCTGGTCGTAATACCTAATTGTTGATGGTTGCCACGCGCTGCATGTACTGCTGGGGGACGTTTCGGCAAATTAGTTCTTAAGATGTTGGGTGTAAGGTACATAAGGGTTTATGTGTGGAGCGTATGTGGATGTCGGGTCCAAATGTGAAAGTGGGTGAGTGTCGAGAGCGGGTGCGCAGGTGCCTGCCGTCGCCGGGGCTTGCCGCAAGCGCGCGGTATGCGGTCGCACCGGTTCTTCTAGCAAAGCGTATTTTTTACACACCACACATCATCGACATTGTTATTATGTTTTGCTATGATGCAAAAAACCAAGTCTAATGCAAATTCTTTGTATATTAGGACGTTTACTTTGACTTATGGTTTGTTAGTACAATTATTCGTGAATAGGATGTCTACGCAAGAAACAACCTATTCACTAATAATTTTACTTAAGTAAGATTCCTATAAAATGTCCTTCCTGCATCATGAGTTTAATTTTATATGCCATAAAGTTATTTTTCATATGTAGGTGCGATGATTACTCGTATCGTATTATTGCGTTACAAGTTTTGTCGATAGCTAAACAGGAATTACTTTTAATCATGTGTGCTTTCTTCATCAAGTTGTAACCCTTTAGAAACTGTCTTATATCCCCGTCGCCATCGCCACCCTTACAAAAAGTACTTTTAGCACGTAATTGCCTGTAACTAGAAGTCTATCACGCCTCTTGAGCACGTTTAACTTTTTCTTCGAAAAATGTAAGCGCCTGAGCGCGCCTGCCTTCGGAATGATGGATGTGCGCTAGCAAATAGCTTCCTTAAAAGTCTTGGGCGATTACCTTTGATGAAGTCGCAGCGGTTAATACGATGTTAATTGGTCGTATAAAGTGAATAGAATCGATATGCCGCGCGTGTTGTGTGCAAAAAAATGTAGTATCGTGGTAAGAAGTAAGGCGCCGGCGTGCTCGCGTCGCCGGCCCACACTCGGCCTTGCGCTGTCGGTGTCGCCGCCCCGGGATCGCTTACTCTCCTAGATACAATTACCTCTACTTATTTACTTATATGTAGATATACAATTAACACTCCATTTACCAACTATGAATGTATGTAAACAATGCACTTACTAGAATACTATTGAGTTAACGCTTGTAATTGGGAATACTTATAATCAAAGGGCGGACAGCGGATGCAATCGGGTGACAAAAGCATAAGATGGATAAGACTTTTATTAAATTTTGAGCAATATCTATCTATACATTTTTATTAAAAATATATCAGAAATTACAAAATATCTCTATCCTCCATAGAGCAAAATGTAATTACTAAGAAATTACTAGCCACTTGTAAATTATCTCCTCTGGAGACTATTTAGTGTTTATATCTATTACGTCTTAGACTTGTCAATTACATTGCGAGTTTATGCGTTTCCTTTAATATTTATATTAAAAATAATTATGGCAAATGAAATCACAATTATTTAATAAAGTGTGAGAAGGAAATTTTATTTACAGATAAAGTAGGTACATATAAAGAAATATATATTAAAACTACGATTAAACAGAAAGAGAATAATAACAAAACTAAACTAAAACTAAAAAAACAAGGTTAAAATAAAGAAAATGAAATACATATATTTTTTACGTCCGGCTCCCATCTGGTCCAAAGGTGCCATAAATACTGGCTGCATTGCCCCGCTGAACTGCCACCGATATTTGTTGGACCAGGTAAAAGCCGAAACGAGGGTCGCAGCCCTTGTCTCTTAGACGCCGGCCAAGGTCCCAAACAAGCCTCCTGCCCTCCGAACACCAAGGACCAGCCGTCTCGATAGCGACCGGAACAAAGTCGTACGCTGATTCTAGGTGGGCGTATTTGCCGTGTTTTAGTTTTGCCGCATTTTCGGCGGCCGCGCCTGCTACCCTCATGGTGTGGTGAAGATGACTGGGTGCAAATGTACTCACACAAGTTGCATCCCATAGCAGGCAGCGGCCTTTTGACCAGGGAATCAGCGTAAGACCGTCCGGTCTCTTACCATCGGTACGGCTTAGCCCCTGGGGCTCCAGAACGCAAGGAACGTTTGCCGAGACCATGGCACGGCGCAAAAGCTCGTTTATGGCGTGATGTCTAGGGATACGCCCTGCACACCGCAGACAACTTAGACCATGGTGCCCGTTCGCTTCGACCATTGCTCCACATATACAGCGATGGGGCTCGCACACCTTGCTTCCAAGACGTAGGGCTACCGCTGTCCTCAATGAATCATTGTCGAGCAATGTTCCCAAGTTTGGTGAAGGCAAGGCGTGCAGCCACGCCCCAGACTCGGGAGCTCTGACAGCTTTTAGACGAGCCACATCTACCCCAAGGGCTACATTTAAAAGGTTGGAATAAATTTCATTACAACATAAATCGTCCCAGAGTCTTTGTGATGCGGGGTTGTCTGGTTGCGTTTCGTCAGAAAAGCGAGATGACCACTCAACTATAGCTTCTTCCACAAACGGTAGACAAATATTGCCACCATTTAAAGAAAGTATCTTAGTGACAAGATTTGTCGACGCATGGGAAGAGGCGAGGAATGCAACGATCCCGACGTCTTTTATACAACGGACCCCTAATCCTCCATACCGAATTGGGAGTGTTGCCTGGCGCCACTGAGCCTCATTGAATTGAACGTTCAGAACAGTCTCCAGACATTGTTTAAGTACATTGTCATACGTCTCCATCTCCGGCCTAAACAACCAAGTAGGCGCAGTTCTTAGTGTGTAAGTCACGCGGGGCAATGTGAAACAGTTACGGAGCAGCACGAGGGACACATGCGCTGACAAGTGCTTCAAATGTTCCCAGGAGGACTTCAGAGCCGCTGTCTTAGCCAGGAGAACTGAACTTACACCATCAGGAAAAATTGGTGCTCCGAGAAGACAAAAGGATGACTTGTTTATGACTTTAATGTCTGGCAATAAAGCTTGGAAATTAGATAATGAATTTAACGAAGAGGAACTACAAGGATAAAGCTCACACTTTGCAGTATTTATTTCCAGGCCGATTGACCGCAGAGCTGGTAAGAGCGTACTGATATCATTTAGAACAACGTCAGAATCACCTCCTATAGTGCCATCGTCTAAATACCAGACAATTTGTAAATGGATAGATAATAAGCCGGATCTAATTTATGATAATTCTCTTTTGTACAAAGTGTCAAGTGAATTTATCTGCAAAGCGTAAAAGTGTCATCTCTTCTTTAAACCAATTGTAGTCATATCCATATTAAGTATATCGTTTGACATGACTTTGACGTATATTGCATCCACTGGCCGCCCTTTGCTTATAATGGATAACAAATTTATTGTTTATGTAAGACAATCAAAAAATTAAACTAAAGTTCAGGCTTAATTTGTCCTCGTGATTTTGAAAAAATGCCCTATTAAAGTTTGTTGCATATTTGGATATCGTAATTGAACATTTCGCTTGTCCTCTAGAGATCGGAAGAAAATCGATGCCAATACAATATGTGGTTGTGGTCTATGTCATAGACTCTATGACATCGATGATTGTTGAAGTTAAACTTTAGTATAACTTGAATAAATACGATTACAAAAGCCAAATCGCTTAGAGCACTTATTCAGTTCACTTCCCAAGCTGGTTAAAATACGTACGTATTGGTACTTTTTTTGAAAGGATACAATTAAGACACCATAACCCGTTTATTATCGGAAACACCTTTAGGTATTTTGTTGAACACTATGTATTTTACCAAAGCGAGATAAAATGGACGTGAAATATTAAGGTCTACATATAATCTGAGCAACGTAAATATTCGTTTGATATCATTAACATAAATAAAACTACCTATGTTGGCTATTTATTTGTTTTAAAGGATGTGTGAAATATTTATAAAAAACCGGCCAAGTGCGTGTCGGACTTGCATGCGAAGGGTTCCGTAAGTACCATTATCTATAAAACCGGCAAAAAAATCACGTTTGATGTATGGCAAAAAAATGATATGACATAAAACAGCAGGGTATAAAACAGAATATAAAAACCGGCCAAGTGCGAGTCGGACTCGCGCACGAAGGGTTCCGTACCATTATCTATAAATATTTATTTAATTCTGTTTTTTAGTATTTGTTGTTATAGCAGCAACAGAAATACATCATCTGTGAAAATTTCAACTGTCTAACTATCACGGTTCATGAGATACAGCCTGGTGACAGACGGACAGACAGACAGACAGCTAGGTAGGCAGACGGATAGCGGAGTCTTAGTAATAGGTTCCCGTTTTACTCTTTGAGTACGGAACCCTAATGAAGTTATATATGTAAATACCGGCCCCAAAACTGTATACAAATTAATTACTTGTATGTAACTACAATACTGATACATATCTAGGTGTTTCAGTAAAATTAAAGTCCATTTTTACAATTTTCGAATGGTGGCATTGTAATGAAATGTGGTAAAAACATGTAATATTTGATATGAAACCAATTACCTACATTTAATCAAAGACCACCAGCACGGCAATCACAGTACCTACAGCCCGCGAGCTGTGGCTATTGAAGGTATCTCATGTATAGTAGTCGCTGTTGCTGTGAAAATGGCAGCGGTATTGCTTTGGATTCAACTTCCAGGCTGCCAAAGAAAGCCACATAACGTTTGTTTATCGCGCTTGTTTTTCGGCTCTGGCGGAAAATACTTACAATATGAGACGTTCTTTGCTCTACCGTCGTAAGTATATAAGTACTGATTAGATTTCAAATGGACTTCAGGATTGATACAGGCTATATTTATATTCCGCGGCACAGAATAGATAATACCTAGTACAAGCCCGCGGCTAAATATGTGTTCTTTGTAAAACGCTGGCGGAGCGGCGCGGGCTCCTACTTAGAGCGTCATAAAAAATACTTATTGGGTCGCTTTAAATTTGGGTATCGCAAAAATACCCACAGTCTTTCCATCGAATATGCGTATGCGCCGGCAGGTATAAGAAGTCCCCGAGCTGTCTGAGCTGCTATACCCCGCAAACTTCATTATGTAGGTATGTAAATTGGTGGAATGCCAAGTAAGTGCGTTGCTAGTATATCGTAGATGCCGAAATGTTGTAAAATTTATGTTTTCCTTTTGCTGTTTATATTTATAAAAAAAATACGGATGGACAAACACCGAGATGATTCCATAATGAACATACCTATACTAGTTGCATGTGGGTGTTTAACTCTTAAAATTCTGGTTAATTTTAATCTGGACTACTAGTAATTATTTAATTTATTTTCTTCTTTAAAAATAATGGTTTGTTTTTATTCATGTACTTACCTATTACTTTAGATATGTACTTATATGTAGGCATAATAACCACAGTGCCAAAATAGGACGTAATAATGTGACAAGTTAAGAATATTTAGTCCTACTTTTTGTTGCTAGTAAGCAACAAAAAATAGGGATATGTTATTAACCCATACTACACACACGCATCAGCAAGTGGATTTTCACCACTTTTCACAAGTTTATATTAAACTTAGTATCTACTATTCGTATAATACTGATTGTCGAGTCATAGGCATTGAACGTGGATAAGTAATAAATAACAATCAGTAAAAAACATTTTTTTTGATACTAGCTTTTTTGCTGACTATTATACTTTTTTGCAAAGTCATCAAATACTCGTACAGAGGGTTCGAATGAGCCCGCACACGACAGACCTTCATATATTTTGTAGTTCAAGGAGTTGCTATGGCCACTTTCTGTAGCCATTATCATATCAGCTCGGTGGTGCCATATTTTTAGTGGCTGAAAAATGCAAATTCGGAAGGATATTCTTACATTATGTTCCTACATGTCTCTACGTAACATGCATTGATAATGCAGTTGAATTACCGGCTGAGCAAAAAAATAGTCTGTTAGGCTATTAATTAATCCATGGAAGGTGGCACGTGGCATTGCGCAAGAGTAGGAAGCGGTGAGGACACAGCTATCAGCGTAACGGGAAGTGGCGTGGCGGTGTCGCCCGAAAACAGAGATACTGCGTACCTACTTTTTTACGCGTTATTGGGAAGGGAAGATGTGTATTCCAATTTGAAATGAATAATCGTGTCATTTGGATCATAGTAAGCTTCCGTATGAATAAATGTATCAGATTCGAAGCATTTTATTGATTTTGATCTAGCATAGTAGCACATATATGAAGATCTTTTACCAGTATTCCTAACAAAATTTATTTTTCCTCACTTGGCGATATTTTTCTATAGTTATAAAATTGTATTCAGGTGCATGTTGCTGAAATATAAGATGAGTAGAAATAAATATATGATAAGAATGCAAAATTATGAAATAATTTGCAAGATACCGACATTTAATACGGTTATTTTTGTATGAAAGTAATATCGGTATACGGTTCCAGATTTAAAGCGACTAAAACATATTTTTGGTACGAAAGTAAAGCAGTCGGGTAAAAAAAGGCAAATTATGTAGGTAATTAGAATTAGGTTTAATTAAATTGTGCTATGCGGTTAAATTCCCTATTTAGGGTTCCGTACTCAAAGAGTAAAACGTTTATTACTAAGACTCCGCTGTCCGTCCGTCCGTCCGTCCATCCGTCCGTCCGTCTGTCTGTCACCAGGCTGTATCTCACTGATACCGTGATAGTTCCAGTTGAAATTTTCACAGATGATGTATTTCTGTTGCCGCTATAACAACAAATACTAAAAACAAAATAAAATAAATATTTTTATTGATAATGGTACGGAACCCTTCGTGCGCGAGTCCGACTCGCACTTGGCCGGTTTTTTACAGTTACAGAGCATGTCCGTTTTTAGGCTTCGACCCACAAGATCCGTTAAATAACTAGGTATATCGGGAGGTGGAATGTACAAGGAAAATATTTTAGGAGTTAATAACCCAAGGAGTGATAAGTCGGTCACGGCACGTCGCCTCATTGCCGCTGTCAACGTGTCATATTAATTACTCATAAATTGATCCGTTACTTTGTCTCCAATGAATGACAGCTCAATCAATTGAGAAGTCCTCTATTACCTACCGGTTTATCGAAATAATGGTTACGAGTATAACAGCAAAAAAATATTTATTCGATTGGATTACTTAAGTATGTTGTAGTAGATGGGTCATTGTCAGATTTAGGTTCGCGTCTCTTCGGTGGACATTGCCAAAGTTAAGGGCTATAAAGCCTAATTTTTGGTTGTATTCTGAATCCGCATAAACGGCGTTGCCCCTTTTATAATTATATGTGATAAAAACATATTATATGTAAACGTAAGCCCTTAACTATTGACCACCGGAAAGATGATTTTTGTTTTTGTGACTGACAATGACCCAGATCGATATCCATATAAATAGTGAAAATATAAAAAAAATTGTCGAAGTTAAGATGAGTATGAGTACGTGAGAGCTTCTTGGATATTCCAGCTTACTTACGTCGTGTTTTGTTTAATAACTATAGGTATATATCTAAAAGTAATTGAAGATTGTAGGCTGGTCTAGACTGTATGGTACTTCTGAGAGGTAATCACGTAACGTTCCGAACGCGGGTCGGTACAATTTAACTGTCAATTTTCCATATAAAAAGTGACATTTAGACCTACCCGACGTTCGTACAATGCGTTACGTGATCGACCTGCTGCCTGGGGTTCCGTCCGCTCCTAATTGGGTGGTTTTCAAATAAAGTGTACCCTAGTTAGGGTAAAATTAAAAAACGTTAACTTTGTCAGGTGAGTCACGAAAATTAGCCATACATTTATATGGCAAATTTACGTGAGCAGGGTCATAAAATATTAGAACCGTGCTATTATTACGCACAAAAAGGTTTCATTGTTACTTTTATTGCCCAACTCGCCACTTAATTCTGCGGATACTATGTATAGGATTAGGGTTTGTGTTGTTATCTACTCACTTGCTTGTGGCAACCAGAATTGCCAATTCCTTGTGGCAACTGTAGTAAAAAAAGCAATGCATGTTTCCTTTTTAACCAACTTCAAAAAAGGAGGAGGTTATATGTTCCACTGTATGTTTTTTTTTTATATGTAGGTATGCTCGCCGATTTCTCCTTCAATTGTGGACGAATTTCCAAAATTATTTTTTTATTCGAAAGAGTACACTCCCGAGGTGGTTCCATTGGCATTGGCACCAAATCAGGATCTGAAGATGGGATCCTAGAGAAATTGAGGGCAACCCTCAAATTTTATAGGCACGCGTGTAGTGATTTCGGTATTTTCTATTATAACTCGTGTTTTTAACCTCGGAAATCGCAATTTTGGTGAAGTGGAACTGATTTGGTGAAGACCACAGATGACTTATGGAACTCCTCAAAGATGTTAATTCAATTCAATTCAATTCATTTATTCAGGGACCAACATGGATCATTATTGTTAGTAATAAAATAATACTTAGCTTAATATTAGTAACTACAAAAATAATAGAATAGCACACATAGTCAATTTAAAACAATAATAATACAATTTATAATCTAGGCCAGAATGAAATTTACATTAAAGGTAAGTAGCTAAGTACAGTCAATTAAAATAATATGTATATGACAAATTCAAATTAAAAATGTACAGGATGTCAAGTTAAAAAATTAATTACTCATTTAAATCACAAAATATCATTTAATAGGCATGTGAGTGAAGCTCACGCGACGGCCCGGTTGAAATTTGAGGTCTGGTTGTGGCATGCTCAGCCGAAAGTAGGACCAGTGTTTGATGAAATGCGAGAAAGCAAGAGGATCTTTAGATCTCGTTTAAAGTGGTGTCAGAAGAATAAAGAACAAATTAAATTAGATATTATTGCGAAACGTCACTCTGAGCGAGATTTTAGGGGTTTCTGGAAGGCAACAAACAAACTTAATTCCAGGCCTGGCTGTCCCGTGAGTGTAGAAGGTATTAATGATAGCAAATGTATTGCCGACATGTTTCAAAACCATTTCCAAGTCAAATCACCACTACCACAGTCAACGGGGGTGTCAGATGCAGGGTCGCGTGGTCAGGAGATGATCACCAAGTTTATAGCAAAAGATGTTTTAAAAGCTATTAAATGTATGACACGGGGTAAGTCTCCTGGTCACGATGGCCTAAGCATTGAGCACCTCCAGCATGCTGGCCCGCATCTGCCAAGAGTTCTGGCTATGTTGTACACATTCTGTGTAGGGCACTCGTACCTGCCGTCGGACATGATGGAGACTGTGGTGGTGCCCATAGTGAAAAACAAAACCGGTGACATTAGCGACAAAACAAATTACAGACCTATTTCACTGGCTACCATTATAGCCAAGGTGTTTGACAGTATGCTTAACTCCCACATTGACAAATATCTTAAATTACACGATAATCAATTTGGATTTAAGCCGGGATTATCCACAGAAACTGCAATTTTGGGTCTTAAGCATACTGTCAAGTACTACACGGACCGACAGACAAATGTATACGCATGCTACCTTGACCTATCTAAGGCATTCGATATGGTGAATTACGACATCCTCTGGCAGAAATTGAATAACTCTGGCGTGCCAGCTGACCTGAATAGCACTCTCAAATTCTGGTACCATAACCAATCCAATGTCGTAAGATGGGCAGGGGCGTATTCGGATGCATACAGGCTGAAGTGTGGAGTAAGGCAAGGAGGACTAACCTCGCCTAAGCTCTTCAACCTGTATGTAAACGAACTTATAGAGGAGCTCAGCAGCGCCCGCATCGGTTGCCATATTGACGGAGTGTGCGTAAATAACATCAGTTACGCAGATGATATGGCGCTGCTGAGTGCCTCTCCATGCGGACTTACGAAACTGATAGGCATCTGTGAACGGTACGCTATGAGTCACGGTCTGCAATACAATGTGTTGAAAAGCGAATGTATGGTCTTTAAGGTTAAGAATAAAAGTCCACAGGATGTTCCACCGATAAAACTAAATGGCAGGATACTGACTGTGGTATCACAGTTTAAGTATCTGGGCCATATCGTGACCTCTGACCTTAAAGACTGTACAGACATTGAGCGGGAACGAAGAGCATTGTCTGTGAGAGCTAACATGATCGCTCGCAGGTTTGCTGGATGCTCGAGACAGGTCAAGTTAACCCTTTTCAGGGCCTACTGCACGTCCTTATATACCAGCGGCCTGTGGGCGAACTATACTCAGACACAATACAGTGCTCTTCGTGTTCAATTTAATAACGCATTCAGGATGCTGATGGGGCTGCCCCGATATTGCAGCGCGTCAGGGTTGTTCGCAGAGGCGAGGGTGGACTGTTTCCACACTACTATTCGCAAGCGATGTACATCCCTGGTGCGTAGGGTACGGGCCAGTGCCAACAGCATCCTGAAAATGATCGCTGAACGGATGGACTGTGGGTATCTAAAAGTATTATTAAAGTACGTCAAAGATTCTGACATGATTCCGTTGAAGTATCATCTAATGAAGTGTTAATTCCGAGATCCTTGAGGAATCGACGGAACTCCTCAAAAATTATCAGCCCACACATAGCAACTTGGATTTTTTCTGTAATAATCAACGCATTTGCTCTCGGAGAGCAGTTCATGTGCTAAATTGGAAAGGAATTTTTCATGTAACTATGTGGCTTGGCGAAGTACTGAATTGAAGTCGGTTTAAACTTTGTTTTAATAATAAATTATTTAAAGTACGATATATACCTACCTGATTGTTACTGTCTTCTTCTTAGTTGATTCACGACTGGGGATTGTACTCCATGAATTTTCGATTCTTCGTCATGTGGACTTATACTAGTAGAGTAGTAACATTCTTGATCATCACTCTAAACCATTGGAACCCTGTGTGTATTGCGTTTGCCGTCCACGGATTTTATGGTCATTGTTTCTTTTAACCTTTTAATCCAAATAATCAAAAAGCTCTTTGAGTTGCTGCGTACGAGTACCAATCATTAATTCACTGAGTGGGATGACGAGGTGTGAATACTAAGATGTAATCCCCACAATTTATGATCAAGTTAATCGGTCAGTCTTGCCAGCCCCCCTTCTGAATATGGAACAGAATGAAATAAAGTAGCGTAACGAATATGTATGTTAGTTGCATTTTAAATATTGTCTGCCGTGTCGCCGTGTGCTCGTTAACAGCTATGTTAATTAGGTAGGGATACGTTTAAGTTACTTTTTTACTTTAGTTTTAGAGATTACTCAATTGCCATGTTAATTACGAAAAACTATTTCTTAGGAAATATATATGTACCTACATACTTTGAGAATTGTTGATGGTACCTGGATTTACTAAAGGAATGTTGAAATGCTGGCTTGTTAATTAAAATCAGCGTAACCTTCTGAACGAGCCTTAGGACAAAGGTATCAAATGTCATTTTCAGCCTCAAAATAATCATTCGATTATCCTGCAGGGGTGATTACCTGATTACTATTGAGCTCACGATTTGTATAAATCTCAGTCGCATCGCCAATATCTCGATATAGCGCCATCAACACCCGAGTAACACACCTTAAGCATGATTCTTGAGAATTGGAGCTATGTAATCTGTTCTATTTTATTTGCGGCACGCATTATAGCAAGTAATGGCCAGTCGACAGACTTACAGTTATTTTTATCCGACGTGTAACGTAAATATTTCGCTATGTGAGGGCTAGTTCAAAGAGGTGGCTCATGAAATTCGGCCGAAGTATCGAAAAACAATAAACAACACAGAATGGGTGACCTCGCGTAAAGCATATTAAAACTAAATAGAAGGCACTTCTCTTGAGTTTAGGCTAGGGCGTGGTTTATTGCTTATCTAACTAGAAGTGGCCGCTTTCGATGATTCGACGTTTGAAGATAGTTCAACGAAACAGTAAGCAGTTGATTGTGTAGGGGTATAATGAGCCACATGAGACTGTCCTTACAAAGGTCGTGGTTGTGGTACATACACATAGCACCACATACATAACTCGCGCCAGTTGTCACAGCCGTGCCTGCGCCGCCGCGCCGGCTCGGAGGCCAGGGCCACATACAAATTAGGACGCTATACCTACTGTTGGGTGTTAAAACGTATGACAAATGTACAGATTTGTGCAAATATTGATAGTTAATATTTAAGTACCATGTCTGGCGGGTTGCTATTGCGAAGATGTTGTATGAAGATGGCTAAAGTGCTAAACACCAAATTTTTCCTGGCTTAAAAATATTTTCGCCTGCTGTTAACCATTTAGGTAGGTATCATACGAGTATACTCGTAAGAAGACACTAAAGGAAAAAATTAGGCTCCGAGCCGGATTCGAACCGGCGACCACATGCATACATGGCCCGTCGCTACTAACCAACTAACCTAAGGCGTTGTAAGAAGGAACTGATTGAAAGATTTAGGGGCTGAGACAGATTGTTCCGATAGCTCAGTTGGTTAGTAGCGACGGGCCATGTATGCTTGTGGTCGCCGGTTCGAATCCGGCTCGGAGCCTAAATTTTTAAATTTTTCCTTTAATTTGAAATTTATAAATATCGTTAGCAGGTGTAACTGCATTATACAAAATTAATTTATTATGTACTAGTATTTACAAATTGTCGGGTTAGGACTATATTTTTACAGGTTTAAAGAAATGAAATGAGATCGATTTAATTGCGTCAAGTGTGGTTATACAGGGCTGTTCGGCACATGAACCGTCAAATTTATTTGGCGTGCTAGTAGGGTCATGTCCGACCTTTCCACCCTTGGACCCTGGGTCCTAAGAGTTACGGTCAAGGAGGTACGATTTTTTAATTTTTTTTACCTAAATTACCCAAAATCACACCTTCGAAGCCCCATAACTTTTTTTGTGTATGTTTTTACATGCATAACTTGCTTAATTATCTTACGTGTACGTTGTGTGTGTTTAAAAAATATATTTTTTGTAACAAATAACACCACAAAATTAAAACGTGGGGCTTTTTGTTAACAAACAAAACGAATTTATAAACCCGTCTACACTTTAAAATTCAATATTTTTTTTTTTATAAATTAATTAGGGTCCAAGGGTGAAAATGTAGGAAATGACCCTACCAGCACGCCAAAAAAATTGACGGTTCATGTGCCGAACAACCTGTATAAAGCTCACATGAGGATGTCAAGATGTGAAATTGTCCAACACACTTAGCTTATTCCAGCATGCAAAAATTACGGCATCACAAATATATTACAATACAAATTAATATCAACACGCCAAATTATTATTTCATTCAATTTTATTAATTACATCCAAAAAAAAAAATTCATTATGTATAAACATTTTTCTTTCCACCATATAAATAATTATTTTCTAAATTTGGTTAATGTCGGCAATTGTCGTATTACTAATGGTAAGTGATTAAAAGTCTTCATACACATTGCATGACAATTATTTGTCTGGAGTGCACTTTTAGTCGTACATTGTGGAGCTATTAATTTTGCAGGATCTTTTATTCTAAGTTTAGGGTTAGTTTTTACAATCGTGTATAAATTTGGATTTGACCATACAAATAATCCAGCTTCCCAGATAAACAAACCGGTGAGGGTTAAACGGTTAAATTTCCTAAAGAGTGGTATACATGATTCTAAACGACCTACTCCACTTAAGGCTCGCACACATTTCTTTTGACAAATAAATACATGTTTTACACTGCTAGAATTTCCCCAAACAATGAGACCGTATCGTAACATGGATGCAAAATAGCCGTGATATGCGGTGAGGGCAACTTTTTCAGCGGCTACACGTTGCAATCGCCTTAAGGCAAATGTAAATCTTTCTAACTTTGTACAAATACTTTCTGCATGATATTTCCAATTACAATGGCGGTCTACAATAATACCTAATCTTCAATTGATTCACCCTTGTATATTTAATTTTGGTAAATGTGTTCTTCTGTTACAAAATTGTATGTATTTAGTTTTTTGTGAGTTTACTAATAAGTTATTATATTCTTACCAATTACATACGTTGCAATGTGACCTTGCTATACACACCCTGAGTAATTTACTGTACTTTTTAGGGTTCCGTACTCAAAGAGTAAAACGGGACCCTATTACTAAGACTCCACTGTCCGTCTGTCTGTCTGTCCGTCTGTATGTCTGTCTGTTTGTCACCAGGCTGTATCTCATGAACCATGACAGAAAGACATTTCAAAATTTCACAGGTGATGTATTTCTGTTGCCGCTATAACAACAAATACTAAAAAACAGAATTAAATAAATATTTATAGATAATGGTACGGAACCCTTCGTGCGCGAGTCCGACTCGCACTTGGCCGGTTTTTATATACTGTTTTATACCCTGCTGTTTTATGTTTGTAGAATAATAATCTCAGATTTCTTTGGTGAATACATGAAGTTTAAGTGAGGTATACAAAACAAAAAGTCAACCTTCAGTAGGAATCCATCTATGATTTATTTTAATACTGAGAAAATTAAATAGGCTTTAGTGTTTTAGTCAAATTGTTTAAAGAAAGATTGACAGTCACTCTGTTTCGGTGTCAGTACCTACATGTTTCATCTACGCACAGCCGAGTAATTATTTAGAAAAGTGATTTACATATCTAAAGTGAAGCACGTTGCTAGTGAACCGCACACGTGCGCGTGCAAATGCGCCTCGAACAAAGAGCCGTTAAAAACTCGTTAGATATATACATGAGCTTGATCTTATTGCACATCGAACGCACAAGCACTGCTCGCTATTTTATCACTCCTGCTAATCGATTGAATTATCATCTCGCACATCAAAACTCAATAAACCTCCAGGGGGGCAATCTGAGACATTCGCTTGAAATTCCACGTACCACTAAAGTGTCAAAGTGAGCGCGTGAAACATTTTGAAATTAAATAGAGCGCGAAAAAATTGTATCAGATTACGAGCTTCAGGCCCCGTAGCATGGATAGAGGATAGAGCTGCCGTCCCTGGCTGACACCGTTCGATAGAATGAGACGACGCGCTTATCCTATCACTTATCGCGTGATAACGCCATCCATGCTACGGGGCCAGGACCGTTTGCAAAGTCGAGTACCTTACTTACCTACTGTGTAATGGCGCACATTGTTAGCTTTATTTGTCTATGGTTTATTACTACGTGATTATGTGTAATCGTTAAATTCTTTAATAGAGTAATCACAGGCACGACATGCCTACCTATTGCTTACAATTCAATAGAACAATGCGGTCACAAAAATGTCAGTGTCGCGCGTTTTTATCTACTGCCTAGAGAGCAAGTAAGTATCGCACAATGGAATATATTGAAGTTCATAAAACGGAGAACAATTTTATTGAAAAACATAATTGAATTGGAGAAACTTCCGTAAGTTTAAATATCTTTTTTATTACTAATACGTATAACTATAATAGATAATAATAATAGATGCTATAATAGATGCTATAATTTTATGGGGAAATAGCACAAATGCACATGACTTGTTGATTTTGCAAAAGAAATGCATCCGTATACTAATGCATATTAAACAAACAGACAGCTGTAAGCCACATTTTAGAAATCTTGGTATCCTCACCGTACCATGCATATATATTTTTGAAATGTGTAAATTTGTAAAAACATACCCTGACTTTTACCTTAAACTTGGAGATATGCCCCGTCGTTTTGAATCTCGTTTCAAAAGTAATCTGTCTCAAGTAACATCAAAACTAGAAATACACAAAAAAGGTCCTCACCCAATGTCAATAAGAATGTATAATAAGCTACCTAACCACATTAAAAACGAGTCAAATGCGAGTAAGTTTCTCAAAAATTGAAAAGCATTTCTTGCAGAAAAAACATTTACTCAGTGTCTGAATACCTAGATTGCAGAAGTAACATTTAACATTTAATATCCACCCACTGAATAGATTAAACAAACAAAGCGTCGACCTCTCTGCCATTCACATGCCACGTTTGTATATAGTTTAAATTTTAAACTACTTAGTGTATTGCAGTGCCCTTACAGGGTTGTATTGAGACATACCAATATGTAGCGATAAGATCTTTTACGTCATATCTGGTCATAAAGTAGGAATTACCGCACGCTATGCGTGCGGAAAACCCCACTTCCTGGCCAGATAGAGACGTAAAATTTTGTACTCACCACGGGCGGTAATAAAGAAAGCCTCAGAGCGCATATTTATCGCCCTTGCCTTCGGCTCGGGCGTCAAATACCTGCGATTTGAGACATTCTTTGTTTAACCGCCCTAGGTAAGTAATGTACTATTGTACACACAAGGCAATGATTAAATTAATTATGAATAAACAATTATTGAGTTGTGTAGGATTACACAACTTTATTTAATAAAAAAAGGTGTACATACCTATCTATACGTATTTTAACGTCACGCCCGGGTTATTCCCATTTTATCCCACGCCTAAAAACCCACACGCCTTGGCCACGACTTTGGTCTTAAGCGACCTGCGACCAGCGTTTTATCTGTTTATTGCGCGGTCGAGACGCGCAACGCACTGTGGATAGTTGGGATCACGCGCAATGAACAGATAAAACGCTGGTCGCAGGTCGCTTAAGACCAAAGTCGTGTGGCCAAGGGGTCAAACGGAAAAGAATACAGCCATATACTTTGGGTTATCGCATAACGCGTGATAGAAGTTATGTTTTGTCCGCTAAAGTCGTGGGATAGAAGGCGTGGGACAGAATGGGAATAACCCCGTGTCAAGCACAATGTTGCCTTACAAATGGAGGTAATTAATACTCGGCGTCTGGCGTGCCAGGAGACTGACGCTGTATTAATTTTATTGTGCCTTCGGATTAATGCGAAAGCCACGCTCCCGCACATCTGTTACTTTTAAAATGAATTAAACAAAAGAGCACTAGGAAAACATATAAAAACAGTTCCGTAAGTATCGCTCCGAACCACAATCGCGGTTGCCACGACGCGTAGGCGTAATTGACACATTAAAGTTTATTGTGAATAATGAAACGGTGTTTGTTTATTCAATAATATTTTTATTGTCTTTATATTTTACGCTTAGGTATGCTTTTGAACTTTAATCATTGGTTTTTTACTGGAAAACCGCGGGATATGTAATGTGTGAGTCTATTGTTTATTGGATAACCTAGTGTTATCTTTTTCACTTTTTCACCCTACACCCTAGATAATTTCTGCTTACAGAAATAGGTACATAATTATACGCTGCAGTTTATATACTTGTATAAAATTCCAAAACACATTACCTAACTTACTGACTCTAAATTCAAAACAGACACTTATTTCAAAAGTATATTTATAAAATAAACGATTACATCATGGATATTTGGCAGTGATAAAGTCCTGCGCTAGAAATCTATCGCAAAATAAGTAAATAAGATTTCTACTGTAGCAATGTAATGTTATAATGTAATTTTTCAACACATTTGCTCGTAACGTGCCTCTTATTGTGCCGCTTTTGGGCTCATAATCCTGGGTATTAAACACGCGTGTTTAATAACATTACGACACTCGTGTAGTTATGTTTATATCCCGATTAAGACACGTTGGCACATTGCAGCAAGGTGTATGTATGGACTCGGCGCATTCTTAAATTGACCGGGTTATACAGGTTTGTTTTTAATTCTCGGCAAATGGATTCTTACTCGACTAAACAAATCAAATCCTTCTTGTGGATTTCATTTAGTAAAACTATTTACTTTTGATAACATTTTACATGAATTTATATTGAATAAGAAAATATTTATTTTATTTTGTATTGGCTGTTTAGAGATTTCATCTAAGACTCGCTGCGCGCGCACTGCGCGAACTTCACGAAAAAAAATAGTTGCGCGCCATTATAGGTAATTTCACAAATATTTGTAAACATTGATGATGCGTGTTTGGTTATTGTTAAATATGTTGACTCGTAGTGAATAGAAAAGTGATAAATAGATTTGACGCCACTGTACATTCATGGAGATGTACAAATATGTGAGTAAAAACCTGTTGTCATCAATAACTAAAGGAAACAACTTAGGAGCCTGTAACATGTTCATTTTATGAAAAGGATTTTTTCCTCGCAAATGTGTTGAAAAACGTCGTATGACACGCGTGAGCTTTGATAATTACATCCTCGGCTCTATTATCACGCTCACCTGCGGTTGGCGTGACAATTCCGCCTCTGATGTAATGATCAATATACCTCACTTGTATCATAATGTACTATTTCAACACATTTGCTCGTAACGTGCCTCTTATTGTGCCGCTTTTGGGCTCATAACCCTGGGTATTAAACACGCGTGTTTATAACATTACGACACTCGTGTAGTTATGTTTATATCCCGATTAAGACACGTTGGCACCTTGCAGCAAGGTGTATATGGGACTCAGCGCATTCTTAAATTGACCGGGTTATACAGGTTTGTTTTTAATTCCCGGCAAATGGATTCTTACTCGACTAAACAAATTAAATCCTTCTTGTGGATTAATTGATTATTTCTTGTTGGATATGATATAGAAACGTTTCATTTAGTAATAGTACATTACTTACCTAGGGCGGTTAAATAAAGAATGTCTCAGATCGCAGGTATTTGACGCCCGAGCCGAAGGCAAGGGCGATAAATATGCGCTCTGAGGCTTTCTTTATTACCGCCCGTGGTGAGTACAACATTTTACGTCTCTATCTGGCCAGGAAGTGGGGTTTTCCGCACGCAGGTAATTCCTACTTTATGGCCAGGTATGACGTAAAACTATTTACTTTTGATAACATTTTACATGAATTTATATTGAATAAGAAAATATTTATTTTATTTTGTATTGGCTGTTTAGAGATTTCATCTAAGCCTCGCTGCGGGCGCACTGCGCGAAATTCACGAAAAAAAATAGTTGCTCGCCATTATAGGTAATTTCACAAATATTTGTAAACATTGATGATGCGTGTTTGGTTATTGTTAAAAATGTTGACTCGTAGTGAATAGAAAAGTAATAAAGATAATTGACGCCACTGTACATTCTTGGAGATGTACAAACATGTGAGTAAAAACCTGTTGTCATCAATAACTAAAGGAAACAACTTAGGAGCCTGTAACATGTTCATTTTATGAAAAGGATTTTTTCCTCGCAAATGTGTTGAAAAACGTCGTATGACACGCGTGAGCTTTGATAATTACATCCTCGGCTCTATTATCACGCTCACCTGCGGTTCGCGTGACAATTCCGCCTCTGATGTAATATGATCAACATACCTCACTTGTATCATAATGTACTATTATAATACTCTGATACTGAAATTATATATTGTATATGTAATGTTTTATAGTACATTGTGCATTAAGGGCCGTAAGAAGGGGATTACTAACGAGAGTCTATTAGAAGCCCGACGACGCCAAAGGCGGAGTAATTTTATAAATTTTATAATACTCTGATACTGAAATTATATATTGTAATGTAATGTTTTATAGTACATTGTGCATTAAGGGCCGTAAGAAGGGGATTACCAACGAGAGTGTATTAGAAGCCCGACGCCGAAGGCGGAGGGCTTTTAATGAGTCAAGTTTGTAATCCTCTTACTGCCCGTGATACACACAATGTTTTTCATCACATTTGCGAGAAAATAAATAACTACAAAAGACAGAAAAAATCTAAGTTTCATACAACCACCAATCAAAAATTGACGAAATTGACAACTTCACTTACAGATTTGCGAGTTGAAGGCGAGGGGGCAATGGCTCCGCATGACCTACTAGATTTAATTCAACCCATCACAGAGAAGAATTCTTGTGACTCGCGGCCAACTAGATTTGTTATAACCAATCAGATCATACACAAACTCATAACTCCTTAGGGAGTTATAAAAATCCATAACTCCCGCGGGAGGTAAATCGGCTATAGCTGCTCTATACACCTGCCTATAATACACCCTTTACGAGCAATGGAATGAAAAAAAAAATTACCTCCCCGAGTTTTTTACGCCGGTTCTTCTCGAGGCACATGTTTTCGTTCCGAACCGGTGGTAGTTTATCGACATTCATAGATGCATGCAATATGCCTAATTTGATACGAGTACAAGTGCATGTACTAAGTTTTCCTTAGGTATGAATTCTATGATCAACATCATCGGCGTATATGGGTCCCACTGCTGGCTACAGGCGTCCTCTTATGGGTCCCACTGCTGGCTACAGGCCTCCTCTTATGGGTCCCACTGCTGGCTACAGGCCTCCTCTTATGGGTCCCACTGCTGGCCACAGGCCTCCTCTTATGGGTGCAGGGTGAGAGGGAATGGGCAATTGTCAGAATAGTCCCTACGCTGGGCTATTGTGTGTTGCGGACTTCACACGTATAAATAAATAATCTATATTATTATTACGCGAGCCCGATTTTTGTACATGCCATCAGATCTACAGTTATGGTCCGATTTTGATAAATGATATGTCACTGGATTCGTCTCATGCTGCAGATTTGCAATAAGGTCTTAGTGTTTTAATTTATTATCGGTAAGTTACTAAAATATAAATTTAAAGAAACTACTGTGCGTTGACCACGTGACTTTGGCTGCGTGACGTCACGTGGCGTAACTTCTGTTTTGACTCGAGATGACAATGTAAAATTATAAACAAGAATTAAACTCAAACCTGTACTAAGTTCTTCAGCATGAAAAATTATAAATGTTGAGTCGGCCACATATGGATACAACACTAAGAAAAGTAAGAAAAATAGAAAGTAAACGGCCTTTTGTAAATATTGTTTATTTACATAAACTGACAGACGTATTGTGTCAAATGTGTTTTTTTTTTATTGACAGAGACGTCAGTATTACTTGCCATGTTCTTTTTTACTTCAGAAAAAATTATATACAAACTTATTTTCCCATATTCGAGATGTTGGGAGAAGAATGAGGTTTAATTAAATCCATTTATTGTCGTGGACCTCATAGACGGCTTTGTTAACTTTACTTAGTACAATGCCGTATAGGCGCCGATAGGTTCCGCCTAATTTCCAGTATTAAAGATGTAGAAAACGAAACTCGATTACAAAATGTTCTTTTCGGATGGCCGGGGACTCCCATTGGTGACTTTGTTGACCTGACTTGAATACCATCTAAATTAATTCAGGTTCAGATAATTATATTTTGATTACAGGTAGGAGGTTGGTTATATAATTTTTTTGTAATTAAACGAGCAATACATGTACATATATATATTTGCAATCACGTTCTCGGAAACGGCTCTAACGATTTCGATTAAATTTGGAATACAGGGGTTTACGGGGGCGAGATATCGATCTAGGGGGTTTACGGGGGCGAGATATCGATCTAGATAGGTCTCATGTCCGGGAAAATTCGTTTTCTCCGTATTTTCTCCATTTTCATCCGAGCGGAGCTCGGTCGCCCAGGGACTTAAAATTAATATTACATTTACACTTTGATTTATTTTATTATTCCAATTTAACTTAACGTAACTTCATACTGGAAAACATAAATTAGTATATATTAAACTATTTAGCGGTACCGTGAAATGGGGTTAATTTGATCAATTTCAGAATTAAAACGTCTGTAGGTACCTCCCTAAACGTTAATCCAAAAAATAAGGAAAAAAATGCAAATATCGGTTTTTAGTCCTCTATCGATTACACCGACAAAAAAAAATTATTAATGTATCTCTTAGAAAAAAAATATTAAGTCTGTGATCAACTTTATACTCACATCGGGGTTACTTTAAAACCCCCCTTATTTTTAACGGATTATAGGTAATACGGCCAAGTGCGAGTCGGACTCGCGCACGAAGGGTTCCGTACCATTATCTATAAAATAACTATTTTATTCTGTGTTTAGTATTTGTTGTTACAGCGGCAACAGAAATACATCATCTGTGAAAATTTCAGCTGGAACTATCACGGTATCAGTGAGATACAGCCTGATGACAGACAGACGGACGGACGGACGGACGGACGGACAGCGGAGTCTTAGTAATAGGGTCCCATTTTACTCTTTGAGTACGGAACCCTAAAAACACTAGAACATAAAAAAATATCCGTTCAGAGGCTTAGGATTTATAAAGGTTTATGTGCCTTTGGGGTTACTTTGACAAAGAAAAAAAGGGTATTTTATATTAAATAAGGCTATCATTCACATAAGGATAACATTGCACATTGCACGTAGAACCGATGGCCGTTGGGGCGGAAAGGTTCTCGAGTGGCGACCACGTACCGGAAGGCGCAGCATGGGTAGCCCCCCACAAGGTGGACTGATGACCTGGTAAAGGTCGTGGGAGTCCGCTGGATGCGGGTGGCGCAAGACCGCTCATTGTGGCACTCTCTGGGGAAGGCCTATGTCCAGCAATGCACGTCTTTCGGCTAATATGATGATGATGATGATGATGAGGGTATCAGTGATCAAAGTAAACCCTCAGAAGTGATCAACGATACCCCATGCTACAATCATCTAATAAATCAAATGGCCGTCAAGGTTGTGATTTGCATCAGTATTTGATGTTATAGCCAGATACATGCCTGATTTAGTAAACTAGATAAAATTAATGTATTTACTAAACTGAAAGTTTTACCTTAGAAGTTATACAAGCTATTAAAAGTCCGTAAAATGAGTACGCACGTATTTTAATTTTTTTTTCATCGATCGGTGGGCCCGATCCTACGACTGGTAAAGACACACTGAAAGTGACGTTCATCAATGCTTCCAATCGTAAAAAAAAACCCAAACGATGCGTTCAGAAATCGTATAAATTAGAGTTTAAAGTTTAAACATGAAGAGAAGTTTTGATCAATGTAAACCCAGGAATTAAAGTAACCCCGATTCACGGTACCTATAAATAGCATGTGCCGATACTAATAATAAACAGGTGTAAGGTCTGTAAAATGTAAGTTTGTATGTTGGGGGTAATCTCAGAAACTATACCCATCCTATTCTAAAAACCCTTTGTTCAGTAGGTAGGTTATATGTATGTATGTATGTAAGCACTTTATTGTACACAAAACAGGTTAAAACATAAACATGATACTTATGTAAGAAGTATTAAAGTAGGTACAAAGGCGAACTTATCCCTATAAGGGATCTCGGTGGGAATATAAGGGATATGTAGAATGGCCCTACAGGATTAAGTATGTGCTATATTTTATATCTTCGCCCCGCCTAGATTCTTTGTATACGCGGCGGAGCCGCGCGGGTAGCTAGTAATAAATATTACGGAACAATATTTTCACAAATCGAACTAGCCCCATAGTAAGCTTAATAAGGCTTGTGTTACCATTTATATGTGTACCTAAACGTTATAGGTACTAATTATATGACCAGTTTTTGTTACCTATTACATTTAGCCTGTAATGTTTCTTTTTTTGCACATTTTTTTTACCTGGGCTGTTTCGGCGATTACTGACTGACGCTGACGTAACACACAAGAACTTAGATAAAGAGCTATTCTAAAATAACTCTGTATTCGAAACGTCACCCACGATGAAATTTGTATTAGTAACTTCCTCCTAAAAATAACAATTTCCTTTTTATTTCCAGAACGGATTCGTAGAGTGTCGCAACGGCGTGGAAGAGTGCGGACAGGTGGAGGACTGCGCCGTCGTGATGCCTCGCGAGGGCTGCTGCGCTCGCTGCAAGGGCTGCTACTACAACGGGACTGAACACGCCTCGCACACTGAGTGGAACGAGGAAGGACGCGTCCTGCGCTGCGAGGCCGGCGTGGTCACCATCACGTGGCCGGAGTGCTACGCGCCGTGCGACAAACCCAAGCACCAGCGGCATACGCACTACAACTGTCCTGTTTGTGGAGGTAAGATATAATTTAGACACTTCAGACAGCTTGATGGTCGTATTTTAATACGACGGCACAGAACACGCCTCGCGCATTGAGTGGAACGAGGAAGGACGCGTCCTGCGCTGCGAGGCCGGCGTGGTCACCATCACGTGGCCGGAGTGCTACGCGCCGTGCGACAAACCCAAGCACCAGCGGCATATGCACTACAACTGCCCTGTGGAGGTAAGATACACCTGGTTCATAATTAACCTCGTCCTGCAGACAGTTTGATGGTGGCATACAACTGTACTGAACATGCCTCACATACTGAGTGGAACGAGGATATCGCACTTGCTTATTTGAGCGACATTGATGACGGTACACGAACGAACGAAGTTGACGTTTCGCGGTAGCCGCTCTGTTCTGTGAGACCAGCGTAGTCACAATCGTGAGGTGCTAAGCGCCTTACGACAAGTCGAAGCACCAGCTACATCGGTACCAATTAGTTACACACTGATTATTACTGCAATATTTTTATGACAGCATCGCGATATTCAACATTGTAATGGATATTTGTTTCAATATCGTAATTATTTGCGATAAAAATATTAATGATATGAGATATCGCGATGATACTCACTGTGTAATATGGTGCCATTCGCACTACAAGTAATCGATCGATCTTAAGACAGCTTTATGGTTGGTTTTTACAATTAATAATGGCACGGAATACGTGTCGCACTCTGATTGGGACGAGAAGGGACGCGTCCTACGCTAGCGGCTAGCATGGTCACCATCACAAGTCCCGATACCGCCGATTGCTACGCCGTACAAGTCAACCAGCGAAAGCATCGGTGCCATACGCATTATACTGTCCTGTTTGTAGCATTAGATAAACACATCGGTTTATTTACTTTCAGCTTCTGATGGTCGCATGGCGCATTTATAAACACACTTCACGTCAAGTGGTAGCACAAAAACATTTGAACGTTTTGTCTGTCTTTATTTCGCAATAAACTCCGTTGATACTAAGAACTGGTGTATGGAACCTACTAAAAATACGAAAGATTTTTCAAGGTTGGTAGCAATCCAATAGAACATGGTAAGTTTACCTCTTAAGGAGTTTCAGGTTTGAGGATGGATCATACAGATCTTCTGTTCAATCGTAGGTACCGATCGAGTTTTATGTTACTATTACTGGGTTAAGGCAAAGGAACGACCATCGTTAAAGCTATAAGTAATTATTTACCTACACCATTTTTATTGCAGAAAACGAAACCTTTAATTATCTTCATTCCAGTATAATTCTGGCAAAGACAGTACAAACAGAGCTAAGTATAAGAAATGTGATTTAACCATTACCAAGCCACACTGCCCATAAAAAGAAATATCATTCATAAGGTAATATACAGACAAAGGAATTTCCTGATCGTTTCACACTGACGCCTTTTCCCACCGCGAGTGCAGCTGGTATTCACAAAGCTTACCAACAACTCGCCTCACAGTGACCAGTATAAGTCTGACCTGCATTTGTTACGTATGTTAGGGTCAGGTTATAGGGATGGGTGTTAAGTTGAAAGTTGTGAATGGCATAGCAGCACGATACTTATATTGAATGTTTATAATTGCCCGGCGTGCAGGCCGGTGCAGGCGCAGCCGTGTCTCGCGCAGCGCCCACCCAGACGCATGCGCGGCAAAAAACGACCAACAAGCGCAATCCCGGACAAAAACAAACACGAGCCGACAACAGATCTAATAAAACCAAAACCCATCAACAATTTACCTCCGAAACTCTAACAAGTTTATTAATTCCATAACAAATAATAGTAATTTACAAGATGACGACTCCGAAATTCTTTTGAAAAAAGCCGACGCATTCCGAACAATAGTTGTATTGGGTTTATGTTTTATTAATTGTGTACGTGTTTGTTACTATGCTGGGAATTACTCACTTTGCGTTTAATTTATTGTTAATTTTGGAATAAATCATTCTTAGTCAGTCACAACCGGAGCTAGCGAAAAGATACATAAGGTACCTACTATACTACCCGTTTGAACCCATTTCTTATTTCCATCTTAGACGTAGAGTTAAACATGGCTGTTTAGAGGTCCCCACAAGTATACGACTCCGCTCCACCTTACCACAACGTGAATAATTAGAATAGTTTAATGTACGCTAAGAAGTATCCAGCCGTGGCCATGGTAGCGGCGCCCACACATAATGTGGACAATGAGCAGAAGACTTGTTGCGCAGTAGTTCTGCACCACACAATAGCTCCACCGCCATTATAAGTACTCCGGACCTATTGCTAGCGATGACTGCTATCAAAACAATGCAGTGATTTATTTTTATGTTCAATCTTATATCACATCGTTAAGGTCAAAAAAGTACAATCGTCAATTAAAGTCATTCTTTGTCCAGCCAAAACACTAGCTGTTCAGTCTTGTTTTTCAAAACATAAACACGACGTAATAGGTACTACTGCAGCAGTTAAAGTTTAAATTAAGGAAACATTAATACAATATTACGGAACTAAATAGCAAATAAAAGAGAACTATGAAGCGGTGATACTGTGCCAACAAAAGCCTTAGTGATTGCAAAATTTGATTAACCAACTTTATTACTCGTCGGCAAATAAGAAACTCGTAAATCGAAAAGATTATTTTCTTATTTGTTTAATAATGGAAGGCTGCAAGATTATTTTATTTGTGCAAAGCGGACCACCCAGAGCAGGCATTCGCCGCTTAGCCCTGTCCTACCTTTACCGCAGGATAGCAAGGCTACAACTTAAACTTTAGGGATGGAATGGAAGCCTTAAATCCAACAAGATCTTATTATGTGTTCACAGGGGTTCATTAAAATTATACATTTGTGGTGGTCGAAAAGTCTCCCACGGCGTTGCGGCTCTATTATTGACCATAAATCAAAAAGTTAACAACCTACTTAAAAGGTAAGGATGGGAGGGTTTTTGTGTACAGGTCAAAGCGGCCGACGTCGGCGCGGCTGCGCGGGCGCACGGTGAACCCCGTGTTTGTTTGTTTTACGATCCCCACGGTGCATTAGCTTTTTTGCTTCTTCTACTTACTTATTATTTCTTCATGATGTCGAGATAATCGTGATGCCTTATCAACGCGAGGCCTTTTAAGGATTTCGAAGTCTGCCCGATTGTGATTCGAGATGTTAAGTTCATTGTCTGATTGTTTTAACCTCGGTTACAAACTCATCTAAATTCTAAGAGTGTTTGGAGAACCGTCTTTATTATTAGGTATGCTTGCGACGACAATCTGAGAAATTGAAATAATTAGCGAGTGATGGACGCCCGCTGCGTGTCGTGAATTGTTAATACAGCGATGCTCACATGCTTAATCCTTGTTTCATACATATATGAACTTACCTGTTGCTACATGTAGCTACAACATGTGTAAGTTACCAGCAATTTGTGGTTCATCAATTTAACTCTCGGCTATATAAATTAAACTTAAAGTGTTCGCGTCTTACATGAACATAACGGACTAACGTTGAATAGTTAATTGTTTGTCTACAAAAGGACAGCCTACTTTGTGTAGTCATCTCTAGTTCTACGACAGACACTTGAGTGTCTTCCTCCATTGTTAGATTGTCACACGCGCTGACGCAGCGGGCTCGAGCACGCTCTTAGAATTGAGTGTACGTCGCTATTGAAGCGCATTCATTTACTGACATATCCAAACACTTGACGACAGAAGACTGAGGGCGAGCCTAATGAATGCCAAGCGAGGACAAGGCAATCTATTGTGTATTCACATTTGTAATTATCTTAAAGTAGGGAAGTGTTATTAATGTACGTGCACTTACACGCGTAGAAAACTATTGGTAGGGCCTTCGGGGTCCGTTCGCGGCGGTGGGCGCGCCGTGTGCGGCCGGACTCCGTCATTAGGCCCTGATTGATTCATCGTCCAGCCACAGTAATTTATGGACTTTACGCTTTGTCGCAGCCACGCCGCTGATCCTTTCCATTCTTATTTGCCAAAGAATAGCTATGCTCTTTTGTTTCCAATGTTTATTTTGCTGCCACATAAAAAGCTCCACAATGACTCAGTAGAAGTTTTTAACGTATAATTTATTGAATGAGTGATTTAAAGTTTAATTGGAATGAAATTGAGGTAGCATACCATCTCTATCACTTTTCCATAGAGATCGTAAGAAATCGTTGATGATTTTTTGTAAGTTTCTAACTCCCTTAGGGGCAGAATTTTCCTAAACGTTGAAAGTACTTTATTTGTATTCTAATAAGTAATCGTTATACAAAGTTTTAAGTCTCTAAGCTCAAAAAATAAAGTTTCCCCCATACAAACTTTGCACCCCTATTTAACCCCTTTGATTTCCGAAAATCCCTTCTTATCCGTTGCCTACGTTTTAAAAGGTAGTTCTGGTGTAAATTTCAACTCTCTTGCCCCAGTAGTTTCGGCTGTGCGTTGATGAGTGAGTGAGTCAGTCAGGACATAGGCATTTATATTTTTGTTCCCATAAATATAATTTTCATACTTTTTGCTGTCAATCCGTACGGTTTTTTTTTCTGTAGGTATCTATTTCTTCACATGACTCATCTATTATATATAGATTAGGTACTATTTCGGCTTGTCTTCCAAATAGGGGAGTAGACTCAAAGTTTATTATTACTTCAAAAGAAAGAAGAAACGACAATTCCGTTCAAATTATTATCTCAAAAATTTACGAAGCCATAACCGTTTTAATATCGCTTGTGAGAAAACGATCGGGGACCGTAACGTCACGATCCCCGAGCGTCATAGTAAAAAACAATCGTTTCATATGAAAGTACGATTTGCGAAAAAGGGACAGAACATACCTTACATCTTAAAACTTTGGACACTTATAACTTAGTGATTACTTAAATAACCTCTTGCGTTGTTTTTTCTCCATGTGACTTCATTTTAAGTCCTTTTTCGAGAAAATACAACATTGTGATTATTTTATTTAGTTTCTACACCCCTATTTTCGATCTATCCGACCTCCGTATTTTCTTTTAAACCACGAATTTTAGAATCGCACTAACATTACTCGAGTGAGAGGAATGCAGATATACCAACTTCGAGTTTCGGTTTTCGTGGTTTGGCTGAATGCGCAAAGAGAGCGCCATGCCATACGCGTGCCATTAAAAAAAAACATTTGTGTTTTACCTTATATTGTTCGAATTTGTTGATACATTTATTGAAATTACGCCTTAATATGACATTTGCGCATATAAGTTCTCATATCAGAATCGATTAATTTCTTATGCTTCATCTCTTGGTAAGTATGTGTTTCGTGAAGGTCTATCGTAGACGGAATTTAAATTATTAATAGGTGAAACTAAGGGAAAGCAATTCCGCCATTTTGACGTTTCATAAAGCTGACAGATGTGGCGGCGATATACTTTAAGAATAATAAATGAAAAATTAAATGAAGTCGTATATTTCGGAAAATTAATTAATTGTCGCTGTCGGATAAAAATTATCCTATGTTACAGCTAGAATAATGATGTACCTATATAAAATGTTTCATATTTTTCCGTTCATGATATGCTGAGAACATTCGTGACAGCACAAAACTTAGTTTCAAACTGGCTGATTACTTTTTTTAATTTATAGATTTATTATAAGTGGAGATTTATGTTTCAATATTTATTCTTATTTTCTTTGATTGAATATTTACTTAGCAAAGTGTATCATCTTTTCAGAATGCGTGATAAACGGCCAAAGAGTGGGTGAAGGCCGCGACGTGCGGATCCCGGAGGAGCCGTGCCTCTCATGCCGGTGCGTGCACGGTGCGCTGTCGTGCGCGAAACGCGCGTGCCCCGTGCTGCCGTGCGCCACCACGAACCAGCACACCCCGCCCGGGGAATGCTGCCCGCGATGCACCAAACCCACCGTAGATAAAATACTGCCCAGTAAGTTAGTAGTGTGGTAGTAGCATGCTCGGAATTTATCACTTCATTTTTAGGGCTCCGTACCAAAAAGGTAAAAAACCGGCCAAGTGCGAGTCGGACTCGCGCACGATGGGTTCCGTACCATTATCTATAAAAATGTTTATTTTATTCTATTTTTAGTATGATACAGACAGACAGACAGCCAGACAGACAGACAGACAGACGGACAGACAGACAGACAGACAGACAGACAGACGGACGGACGGACGGACGGACGGCCGGACGGACGGACGGACAGACAGACAGACAGACAGACTCTGTCCGTCTGTCCGTGTGTCCGTCTGTCACAATGTTAAATATCTCAGGAACTACTTAAGCTACCAATTCGAAATTTGGAACAACTGTTAAGAAGATTAAGACACGTGTATGAAAATAAAAAAAAATCAATATACATTTTAATTTTCAGAGTAAATGACGAATATGAGGGGGGTTAAAAATTTAAAGTCTAGTTATTAGATCAAATGGGGTATCATATGAAAGGGCTTGATTTGCGCTTTCTAAAACCGTTTTTTGGGTTCCGTACTCAAAAAGTAAGACGGGACCCTATTACTAAGACTCCGCTGTCCGTCCATCCGTCCGTCTGTCTGTCACCAGGCTGTATCTCACTAATACCGTGATAGTTCCAGTTGAAATTTTCACAGATGATGTATTTCTGTTGCCGCTATAACAACAAATACTAAAAACAGAATAAAATAAATATTTTTATTGATAATGGTACGGAACCCTTCGTGCGCGAGTCCGACACGCACTTGGCCGGTTTTTTTTTTCTACAGTGGTTAGATTTTGACTTAATAAAGAATATTATTATATTGAAGAAAATACCAGTCCTTATATCCGAAGTTTACCAAGCGAAAATTCTGAAGTTATTACATATGATTAAGAGTAACTAAAATAATACAGGAAAAATAAAACTATATCTCTATCTAGCGTATTTTTTTTTATTTATCAAAAACAATTTCTTAATGATGTTTGTAATTTTATTACTTTTGTATGAAATTTTATGTATTCAAATTCCCATGAGATAATCGTAAACTGTTTCAGATAAAAAAATAATAATAATTGAAATCGATACGCGTGATAAAAAAAATATCGCTGATAAACAACCACTCTAGGTTGCAAGTTATTAGTACCAAAATGCAGATGGCGCTGTACAACGGTAACTTCTACTATGAGCTGTTAAGATTGTTCAAGAATGAATGGGGTCGTGACGTGACGTGTATGAACGCTTGTCGGAACCCTCGGTGCGCGAGTCAGACTCGCACTTGACCGTTTTTTTTATTTGTTGCGTGCTACCGGCTATCGTACGCGCCGGCGAACAAGCACATCCCCACGGTGCTCACCGTATACAAAATACTGCCCATTATCACGCTAGGAATAGTCGGAATTTGTCATTTCACCCTACCTACGAAGCAGATTGTCCTGGGTTCGAATTCCGGTCATGGCAAATAATTGTATGATGAGTATGAATATTTGTTTCTGAGTCTTGATTGTGTTCTATGCATGTATTTAAGTATTTATGTCTATTAAATATATCGTTGGCTAGTACCCATAACACAAGCCTTATTTAGCTTACTAGGGGCTAGTTCGATTTGTGTAAGATTTACCCCTAATACTTACCTATTTAATATAACTGTATTTAATGATGTGTAATTGGTGCTGCCTCTAGTGTCGTTGCGTGCACTCCTTGCCTTGAGCGCGAAGTGAAAAGAATCTACGAACTCGGTAAAATAACTATTGTACTAGCTGTTTATCTATATTAATTAATTAATACTTATTTACTGATTGGTTCAATCAAATTTTCGATGAATATCTTTACACCAAGCACTATAGGTATACGATAACTGTAATCTCCGACTCGTTATTATATCTAATTAAATCTAATATCTAACTATAACTAATGCATATTTTAAAACCAAAATCTCTCAATTTCAGGTCACACGTCCACAAAGCCGTGCATAATCGGCAAGAACTACCACGCGCACCTGGCGCCGTTCCGCGTAGACCCGTGCACGGAATGCACGTGCATGAACGGCACGGCGGTGTGCGCGCGGAACACGTGCCCCGTGCTGACTTGCGGGGCGCGCGCGCGCCCGCCGCCGCCCGGCAAGTGCTGCCCAGAGTGTCCGAAGGTCGAGGAAGCGAAGGCGGCTTGTGTTATAGCCGGGACCACCTATCAGGTGGGTTCACTGCTTGTTCAGTTGCACGGCACGGCAGTTGCTGAAAGTAATATGATCTTAGTTTTGGCAATTATGTTACATGAAATGATTTTTGTGGGTTTGTTTGTATTTTAGAGACATTTAGGGATTTACCTAGTGCCCCAGAATTTATAAAAACCAAGTTGAATAATGTAACGTTATTAATATTTCAGGATGGTGAAACATGGCAGTTGGATGCGTGCAAGTCCTGTGAATGCCACGGCGGCGAGCCACGTTGTGCCATGGAACGCTGCCCCGTACTGACGTGTCCTCCAGACCAGACGCTGCGGCGGCTGCCGGGCCAGTGCTGCGCGAGGTGTGTCGATATCGACGGAATCTGCACCGTATTCGGGGATCCCCACTACAAGACCTTTGACGGAAAATTCTACAGTTTCCAAGGATCCTGTAAATACCAACTAGTGTCCGATTGCGCAAACGGTTCATTTTCGATTAGGATTTCTAACGACGCTAGAAACACTTCACATTCCTCCTGGACTCGCACGGCTACGCTACGGATAGGATCTACAAAAATAAATATGGGGAAAAA
The DNA here is from genome assembly GCA_963854355.1 of Epinotia brunnichana. NCBI lineage: Eukaryota > Metazoa > Arthropoda > Insecta > Lepidoptera > Tortricidae > Epinotia > Epinotia brunnichana. The sequence goes on along the minus strand of OY977943.1, from coordinate 21,755,541 downwards.
GATGCGAATAAAAGTAAACGGAAACAGAATCAGCCTGCCTCACCGAGAGAGCGGCGTGGCCGAGATAATCCGCAGCAACGGGTCCGTTCTTTTGAAGGCCGACATAGGAGTACACATGCTTTGGGATGGGGACGGCTTCCTGGAAGTCACAGTGTCGAGTGCGTACAAAGGAAAAGTGTGCGGTCTATGCGGCAACTTCAACTCGGTAGCGAAGGACGATATGAGATCGCGTGACGGCAGGATGGTGACCGCCGCCTGGGAGTTCGGGGCGTCGTGGAGAGTGGGCGGGCGGCGCGCGTGCTCGCGGCGGCGCGAGCGGCCCGCGCCCGCGCGCTGCCGCGCCGGACGCCGCGCGCGCGCGCGCCGCCTGTGCCGCGGCTTCGACAAGTACGAGGCCTTCACCGAGTGCGCGGCCAAAGTGAACCCTCACAACTATAGGGAAGCTTGCGAGCTGGACGCGTGCAACTGCTCCGGCGTGCGGTGCCACTGTGCGGCGTACGGCGCGTACGCGCGCGAGTGCGCGCGGCTGGGCGCGGCGCCGCGCGCGTGGCAGGACGAGGCGTGGTGCGCGGGCGCGGCGCCGCCGTGGCTGACGCGCGGGCGCGCCGCCGCACGCGCCGCGCCGCCTGACGCCGCGCTCGTGCTGCCCGGCTCCATGCCCAAGCCGAGCTCCGGCCGCACTCGCCCGCCGCCCCCGATCCTGCATTAATCGCGCGAGTGGCCCCGCATCTACTAGTCAAACTTGCCAGTGTGGTGAAGTGAGGTAACTATCGATCGCCATGTTACTTTGTAACCTTCAGGTTACTCTTTTTTAGTCATGACTTTACATTTTTGATACCTTTGTATGAGCTGTCGAACATAAGAAAAATATGTTTAACTTGAGTTAGCATAATCATCATCTCCCCGTCTATTATAATAGACCGGGAGATGCTGACACAAATTTTTAAGGCATTTGTACCAGGCTAATTTTTGCACAGGTAATCATCGTCGTTTAGCCATTCACGAAAATCACTATGCCATACTTTTCCAATGGTTCTAAGTGGCCGCCATACCGCCACAGCGCTATGACCATCATTTTCATTTTCTTCATTACGTAATTCTACATTACCCCTGAAAGGACGCCATAATTGGTACAAATACCTTAAAAAATTGTGTCAACATCTCCCGGTCTGTACCTAACTAGTTGTCGCATTGACACAACGGTTGATGAAGATGACCTTATTTTATGTTCTGTTGCTAGCATAATTATAAAGAGCCGACTAGTCAATCTACCCTAAAGACGACTGTATCGACCTGAATATGAAGTAAATTCGGTTAAATTTTTTTCTGTGTGTAGTGGGTTTTCCCATATAATCCAAAATATAATTAGAGACAGAATCGAATGGCATTTGGGGGATGATCAATATGGATTCCGTAAAAATAAGGGCACTAGAGAAGCCATACTAGCACTAAGGCAGACTATTGACAGGAGAATGAACCTAGGATTAAACACATATATAGCTTTTGTAGATTTGGAAAAAGCTTTTGATAGTGTCGATTGGAAGAAAATGCTAAAAAAGCTTAAAGAAATAGGATTAGATTATAAGGATAGAAGGATCATATTCGAATTGTATAAGGACCAGGAAACTAATATAACAGTTGGAGAGGAGAAGGGATCATCAAGAATAAAGAAAGGGGTAAGACAGGGCTGCCCACTCTCTCCGCTAATTTTTTATGTTTTCATTGAATCTGCCATAAGAACAATACAAGAGAAAACAGATGTAGGTGTAAAATTTAATGGACACAGAATAAAATTCATAAGATTTGCAGACGACATAGCCGCAATAACAGAATCAGGCAAAGATTTAAAGACATTACTAGAAACAATGGATACAGTATTTAAAGAATTTGCGCTTAAGATTAATGTCAATAAAACCAAAATTGTAATATCATCTAAAACAGACAGTCCATCGTTCACACCAATCTCATTAAACGGACACAGTCGAAAAAGTAAACTCATTCAGATATTTAGGAAGCCTTATCACCGCAGACTCTAGATGCACACCAGATATAAAGTCCAGAATAGCTATGGCAAAACTAGCTTTCCACAACAAAAAACATATATTAACTTCAAAAATATCGAAAGAAACGAAAATAAAATTTATTAAATCATACATATGGAGCATAGCATTGTACGGAAGTGAAACGTGGACCTTGACCCAGAAAGATGCGGAGATATTAGAAGCGTTTGAGATGTGGTGTTGGAGGCGAATGGAGAAAATTAGCTGGAGAGATAGAGTAACCAATGAAGAAGTGCTGAATAGAGTGGGGCAAACCAGGCAGTTAGTTAGGAACTTAGAAAATAGAAGAGGGAAGATGATAGGGCACCTCTTACGACATGACAACTTCGTACTTAACATAATTGAAGGAAAGATAGAGGGGAGGCGAGGAAGAGGAAGACCTAGAATAGACTACATGGAGCAACTCAAAAAGAGAGTTGATGTTGGGTCATATCGTGAGGTCAAAGAGATTGCGTGGGATCGGAGTAGATGAAGGGCCTACTTTGAGCTACACCGACAAGAGCCTAGCTCTTAAGTAAGAGAACAAGAAGAAGTGGGTTTTATAAACTTTAAAGGCACTAACTTTTTGTGTCTTCTTATTTTCAGTATTACAAGGACGCATGGAGTACAACCGAATCAGGATTGCACCTCGACAAATGTGCAACCAACCATCAATGGAATGAAGATCTTTCTACGAGAACAGTATTCATTATAACTACTTATTATAAGATACACATATACATACGTACATAGTATATTAAATGTCATAGAATAACTTGTTGACCACCTACATAGCTCACTATTGCCTCGCGAACATCATCAACCAGCGTGAATTACAATGCCGTGACTAATTTTGAAGCATACCTTTGGATGTTCAAGCTATCATCTTTTGTTTCATTATTTTCAAACCACTGAGCGTTGGAAATTTCGAACTCGGAAACAGATAATGAATTCCGGTATTGATTGTCAGATGGTAGTAGTAAAGTGTTTTGTGATTCTCTATATAAGTTTACTGAAACGCTGGTTGTGTTGTTCAAAACGCTGTCGCTTTAAATTAGTAGCAATGTATTACAATCATGCTAGTGCTTACTTAGCGTATCTAAAATGTGATAATTGATTATGACTTGTGTTATGGAAGTGCGTTCGGGAAAGTAAAGTTCAAATTGCGATCTCATCAGTACCTAGTGTTTACAAAAGCTTAGTTAACATATTTATCCGAAGCCAAGAAGCTATGAGATTGAGAGTAATACATAACACCCTGAAAGTAGCATCAGAATCGTTCGTTTAGCTAGTTACTTATTGTTTTAATTGAAGACTCGTTTTAGAGCTTAGTTGTTAAATATGTTACCAATGAATTGTATTCTTGACTTTTAACCCTGTGTTCTATACATTAGCTTCTGACATTTTTACTTAATGTTAGCTGGTGACAGTAATTTCTATTCTGTAATGATTGATTGTGTATATTCTACTAGGCATTATACATATACTTGTGATACTTTATCCGTCGTGGATAATCTGGAAAATAAAGCAGCCGGTGTCTACGTGTCATATTATTGACTAAATCCTTCTTTATTATCTTTGTATAGATGTCTTTTTTATTCTCTTTTTATTTATTACGAGAAATTATTTCTAGAGTTTTAGAAATTATTTCAAAAATCATCTTCTTATGTTTAATTGGTTCTGTTTTGGCCGCTTTCTGAATGAAAACAGCTAAAACAGTGAATTGAATTTTCTTAATTTTAGTGTATTATTTCAAGGCTTACGTTTTATGTAGGCTCGTAAGTTATTTTATTTGAAGATTTAATTTAGCGACCTTCATTCTCTGACAAATTACTTAAGGTATTACAAATTATTCCCTTTCTTATAAATATGTCTACTTTCTTATGACATCAGTGCATACTATTCTAAGTATAACCTTTATGGGTAAACTTTACCTACATGCCATAAATGTAATTATTTATTATATAAAATGGGTCTTTATTATAGAATTGTATTGAAATGTAATGTGTTTACTACACAAAGTTACTGATTCTATTTTAAGTACGTACATAAATAATATTTGTTCCAGTAAAGAACTAATAGATCTTAGTGACTTGTGGATTCAAAAACAAGGAATAAATAATGCAATTTTGTTGATTAATCCTGTTATTTCATTTACATACCTACCTACTTCATCTACAGATTATAGAGTAACGGAAACTAAGAGTAGAAGAAAGAAAGTGAACAAGCATAAAAATTAACAAAAAAATTTGTATCCCGACTACGAAAAACGAAATGAAAAAAAAAATTTTTTTCTTACAGAGTGGTTGTATTCTCTTTGACCCAAAACAACATTTCGAATCGATTGATACCTGATACCTCATTCATCAAAAACAGTTCAGTATCTTAACCCATTCAGTGCCCATGACGACACATATGCGTCAGAGCGCTACGAGCGCTCTCCGCTACATACGAGGTTTAACCTGCTACGGACTACTGCGTAGCGCTACGAGATTAGCGTGGCCGTGAATGTGTTAAACGCTACGCTGGGGACACACGTACCTAAATACAAATAGACTGCTAAAATCATATACAGGGTGTCCGGTAAATAACGGACAACCTTTTAACCACGAATAGGGCACCTTAGACTGGTCCAGAAAATCGACTTTGAAATTTAGTAAAAGTCCCCTGGTTTTCGAGATATTCGCACTTTTCGAAGAGCGAATTGTACCAAAACAAGGTGTTTAAAAGTGAACATTTGTAGCAACATCTTTATCTGTAAAGATGTAAATGGCATGTGTTATACCATTTTCGAATCAGTATTAGATAAACTATTTTTCAGGAAGTTGGCCACTCTGGTCCTCATACATTTTTTTTTCACCACAAGCAATCAAATAGGGAACATTACGCAAAGCTCTTCGTAGGTGGCGACACTAGCAGCGTTGACATTGTATCTCGTTCCCACTTGCGGTATTGTCTATGCAAGCATCCTTGTCACTCATTTGACAAACAATTGTGCATATGTTTGTGAATCCCTATATTCCTATACTGGTTTACTATTAGTGATAGTGCTGCCTCTGGCGGCAGAACATTGCAGTAATGTTCCCTATTTGTAGAACATTTAAAGAAAAATGTGATTTTATTAATTAAGACCTAATTAAACAGAAATCGGTCTAGCCACCATAAAACTCTAATACACGTTCATCAGCATCACTGTTAGAGAATATTTCCGAGAATTATTAACGTCCAGGTCATTAAAGTGAAATAAGGTGCAAGTGGTGCAAGTAGTGCACCTTATTTCACTTTTACTAAACCTCAAAGTCGATTTTCTGGACCAGTCTAAGGTGCCCTATTCGTGGTTAGAAGGTTGTCCATTATTTACCGGACACCCTGTATATATGTAAATAAGTATACATACAAATAAATAAGAATAGAAAAAGTTTTCCAAAAATGAAATTTTTGGCTCAAGCTTGTATTTTTTGAACAGTCATTAACAAATAATAGAGAGGGATAAAATGTATCTTGCGTAATTGAGTTCTTAATCCCTCGGCATACCAGCTTTATGCCTAGTCGAGAACAAGAGAGAGAGACAAAATATTGTAACCTAATCCAATATCTAAACAGACAACCTTTCAAAAATATCTACACATGTATTTTATGTCAGTAATAAAGACTGTGACCTATATATACAGGGTGGAAAGATCGAATGCCACATGGATGGCAACTACCTTAAAAAATGTAAATAGCACATTCTGTGTAAGGCACTCGTCCCACCGCGAGCGAGTAAGCTATGAGCTATCGGCTATTTTCTAGCTCAAGAAACGAACAAAAGATAATCGCTTTCGTGTAAATAAAAGAGAGAGAATAGTACATTATGATACAAGTGAGGTATGTTGATCATTACATCATTTTTAACGCTAATATTTAGATGAAATTATTTAAATGTATATTTGTCTAGTTAAATTGGCAATTTAAAATAATTGCTATTTGTTAATAATGTGTTATTTGTTATGTTCAAGTCGATTCTACATGAATAAAACTGCAAAATATAGCAAATATCGTTTTCACACCTCTCATTCAGAAAAGTAAGTTTTGGTCCCCGACGAGAGGGACCAAAATGCTACTTTTCTGTTCAAGCTACTTTTTTAATTTATTCATTGGCTTGTAGCATTTACGCAATGTGCCAATAGAATCTTGATAAAATAATCGATTGTAATTTCACCGTAATCGACAAACGTATCATCATCATCATAACATATCAACGGCCTCCGTAGCCCAGTGGGTAGTGACTCTGCCTATGAAGCTGGAGGTCCCGGGTTCGAATCCCGGTCAGGGCATTTATTTGTGTATTTATCACGAATATTTGTTCCTGAGTTATGGATGTTATATATGTATATAAGTATCTATATGTATGTATCTATTATATATATCATCGCCTAGTACCCACAACACAAGCCTTACTGAGCTTACCGTGGGCCTAGGTTGATTTGTGTAAGATTGTCCCGTAATATTTATTATTATTATTATATCAGCCGAAAGACGTCCACTGCTGGACATAGGCCTCCCCCAAAGAGTGCCAACATGACCGGTCCTGCGCCACCCGCATCCAGCGGACTCCCGCGACCTTTACCAGGTCATCAGTGTACCTGGGGGGCCTACCCACGCCGCGCCTTCCGGTACGTGGTCGCCACTCGAGAACCTTTCCGCCCCAACGGCCATCGGTTCTACGTGCAATGTACGTATATATATAAATATACATGTGAGGATATTTTTTTTTGTTTTATTTGTTTTTTGTTTTGTTTTTGTTTTATTTTCTTTGTATTTTTGGTTTTTTTTCTCATTTGTTTTGTTTGTTTCCGTTTTTGTTGTTTCTTTTTTGTTTTTTTGTTTTTTTGATCAATATTTTGTATTTTTGTTTTTGTTCTTTTTTTTTGTTTTTTTGTTGTTTTTTTTTAGTTTTTTTTGTTTTTTTTTGTTTTGTTTGTTTCAATAGTTTTTTTTCCGTTTTTTTGTTTTTGTATTTTTTTGTTGTTTTTTTTTTATTTTATTTTCGTTTTTAGTTTTTTATTTAACAAACAAAACAAAAAAAACTAACAAAAAACAAAAAAAACGAATAAAAAAACAACAATAACTGTAACAAAAAAAAACAACAAAAAAAACAACAAAAAATACAAAAAACAAAAACAGTATTAAAAAAAAAACAAATAAAAAAAAGAAGAAACAAAACAAAAAAAATCCTCATATATATATATATGTATATATGTATACGTACATTGCACGTAGAACCGTTGGCCGTTGGGGCGGAAAGGTTCTCAAGTGGGGACCACGTACCGGAAAGCGCGTGGGTAGGCCCCCCACAAGGTGGACTGATGACCTGGTAAAGGTCGCGGGAGTACGCTGGATTCGGGTGGCGCAGGACCGGTCATTTTGGCACTCTTTGGGGGAGGTATGTCCAGCAGTGGACGTCGTTCGGCTGATATGATGATGATGATATATATACGTTTGTCGATTACGATAAAATTACAATCGATTATTTTATCAAGATTCTATTGGCTCCCTCTCGTCGGGGACCAAAACTTACTTTTCTGAATGAGAGGTGTGAAAATAACTATTGTTGTTTTTTTTAATAATCGTAGTGGCAGAATTTCACAACGAACCAAAAACCAAATGTTGCTTATAGTTTTTTTAATGGCTGAACGCCGTGATGCTGTGCCACTAATAAATGTGGAATGGAAATTAAAAAAGACCATCTTGCAGGCCTCCAATTTTGCATCTCTCGTCTCTCCGCACCTGAAACGTGATACTTCGCTGCCTATTATAAGGAACGTAACGTCAATATTTCATTGCATGTTTGAGAAAAGATGTTTATATGACATGACAATGATCAGCTACACTTATGTTTAGCTATCAGATTACTATGATGATGCGATTACTATTTAAAACAGTAGGTAGGTTACTAAAAAAGTGGCATTTGTAATCGCAACTAAACTGATAGCTTAACATAAGTGTAGCTCATCATTCTCATGTCATTTAAACATCTTTATTTTCCTTGCATTCCAGAGATTACTTTTTGATCTTGAATTCGATCACCGATCTTAGTTGCGGTGCCTTTCACGTGACGGATGAAAACAAATTTCAAAGGTAATTGTTAGTTTTCATGGCCTTCAGTTATTTTAATTGTATTTATTATTCAGAGAAAAATTAACCTTATCAGTAACTCTTTCGATCTGCATCATAAAATACGGCACGTTATTTTTTGTCACGTTTGATCGGTTTTAGTCCCGACTCGACTGAGGCAAGCGGTTTTTCAGAAATCCATAAATGCAGAATTTATTGCTTTTAAAAACAAAGGAAAGTCTCCGTTACACAGAATGTGCTATTTACAACTTTTAAGGTAGTTGTCATCCATGTGGCATTCGATCTTTCCACCCTGTATATACATACCTATATGTCAAAAGTTGTCTGTAGGTATTGAAAGTTGACTGCAATATTGGAGATCTCAACTGTGCTATTGCATAGTCATCATTAAACGTGTATGCAAAATTTCAGCTAAATCGGTTGAGCATAGATGGCTGTTATAACATTTCGTTGTAAGATTTGACACGAACAAACATACATACATAATATATAAAGCTTGTAAAAAAGGAACATGCCCAAAATCGCCTTCACTACATCTTTACTTGCACCAGAAACACCAACCACAGGATGGCGACACTATACCTAAGTACTAAGTGCCGGGAAAGTTAAGATATCATTTTAAGTATCTTGCACGTGTCCATAATTTAATAACAACATGTGATCGGAGCTACGGTAGCCCAGTGGTTCAGGCATGCGGCTGTCAAGCGGCGGTCGTGGGTTCGAATCCCGGCTCGTACCAATGAGTTTTTCGGAACTTATGTACGAAATATTTACCGTTAGCTTTTCGGTGAAGGAAAACATCGTGAGGAAACCGGTCTAATCCCAATAAGGTCTAGTTTTCCCTTTGCGTTGGAAGGTCAGATGGCAGTCGCTTTCGTAAAATTAGTGCCTATGCCAAATCTTGGGATTAGGTGTCAAAGCGTACCCCGGGCTCCTTTAGGGGCACAACCGGGAATAACGCTAGGAGGATGATGATGTGATGAAAATGAAAATGATTTATTTTATAGATTGCTAGTAACAATGAAAATAAGGTTGGGTCTTCCTAGTAGGTAAAAAAAAACCTGTGTAAAGAAGACCCGCTCTTCCAAAAAAAAGCAGTTGGTGTTTATTTCTTATATTTGACGACCGCTTTAGCCTAGTTGGTAGTGACCCTGCCTACGAAGCTAGAGGTCCTGGGTTCGAATCCCGGTAAGGGCATTTATTTGTGTGATGAGCACGAATATTTGTTCCTGAGTCATGGATGTTTTCTATGTATTTAAGTATTTATTTCTCTATTTAAGTATGTATATCGTCGTTTCGTACCCATAGTACAAGCTTTGCTTAGTTTGGGACTAGGTCGATATATGTAAGATCGTCCGCAAATATTTATTATTTATTAATATTTTTATTTATATGTACGTAAAAGTAGCTACTTACTTCTAACTTAACCTCCTAAGTCCTCCGGTACCAAAATTTGGACATAATAAAAGTGACCCTTCAGTCCCAGTTATAAGTAAGGTAGTATACTAATAAACGCCGACAGTACATATTTTGGTACAAAATATTCCGATGCCCCGTATTTAAATTTGAATGTTCGCGGGTTTATTCTGACAGTCCATAGAGTTTATGATTACTCTTTTCAATAATTTGGCAGCTGTCACTTGTCAAATTAGACGTTAGTTGTCAAAACCACGTGAGAGAAAGTTTGACGATGGCGGCTGCACGACGTAAAGGTAAGTTTAATCTTGTTAAATCTTGTAAATCTTTATTATTTTCATAGTAATTTTGTGGCTAATGTGTTGATTAAAGATGGAAGCTTAAAATCAATTGTCAAATACAAGAATTTCAACTAGTTAGCAGTTTTACGTGGCAGTAAAAAGTTTTTGTTCCATTTTTTGCACTCTCGGTCTCAATGACAAGTGTTACTTTTTTAATTATTTTTTTTACTTTTGCAGCCCTGAAAGAGCCTTTGGTATTAAACAACACAATGTTTTATTTTAATTTACAGTTTCAATTATTATAAGTAATTAGTAAATCAATTTAATGTACTTTATGACAGGCAAGGAATGGGTCGTCCGCATGAGAGGGCCCTTTTTTTAAGTAAAACATTATATTAACGCAATAAAAACAAATTGCTTATCGTGATTAATTATAAATAACCTAAAATTTTATAAATAACTTTGTTTTTGATATAGTTTTATAATTAAAATATCCATATTATGTGATAGCCTGATTGAAGATTATTAAGACAAAACTTATAATTCTGTAAGATATTGTTTGTTTATATTGAAGTTTATGGTGAAATTTTATGAAAAGGTTTGTAAACTTTATTTTGGTTATAATATTTCGATTAAAACATGTATATTTCTGAATATCTGCTTATTATTTTTCCTTACCCTGTTTACGATTTGAGCTACAACTCAAGCCGCATGTACATTTTTTTGAACAAAATCCGCAGTAGTTAAGTTTATATTCAGACCTAAAGTGCATATTTTTGAACAAAAGATAGGACAATTCAATTTATGTCATCGTGGTCTTTATAAAACGTACATACATATATAAAAGGTCCCATGTCTATATCGCTTCTAATTTTGATACTACGAGGCAAAGTATGTCCAGGACTGACAACAAATTTTTATTATGTCCAAAAAAATTTACAAGCGGCGTCTAGAACATCGATGTTTAAAAAAAGCTGGGTCTTAGGAGGATAAAATAAAAACAAAGACGAATTAGGTACCTATCACAGGCATAGTGTCGCGTGACCCTAAAGTTGAGTGTGTGTGTGCATGGGTGTGTGAGTGTGTGTGTGTTTGTATGTGAGTGCGTGTGTGTGTGTATGTGTGTATTAGTGTGTGCGTGCGTGTGTTGTTTGATAAAGTAGGTATATATTTTAACATTTCCCATTTTGTTATGTTTTACTAACTATATAATTACATTTAGATTAATACAAGATTAAGTAACAGTTCAGTATCTTCATAACTAAGCATCTTTAACTATTCCGTTAGAGACCTCTTACAATTATATTTCTTTTGTTGGTAGATATCCATTTTAAAATTTATTTTATTATAAAGGTAATGCTGCACGTGTCTTATACTGCCTTTTAGCAAACAAAGATCTATATTTTGTAAGTGGGGCAACGGTGTTTTTACGTCTTCTAGTTAGAAGCGTTGGATTAAATTTTAGTGTTGTAAGTATGTAGGTAACTTTAATGTTGTATGGAGGATATACAGTTTTCGCATTGATAATTGGTCACTTATCTTATACAATTCATTTGTGGGAAATATGTATGGCCTCAAGTACATTACCTTTAACAGACACCGTTGCCCTCTTTCAACCTTCAAGAATTTGGATTTAGTTGCTCCGCCCCAGACAGTGATACAGTAGGTCATAATGGATTCCGCTAACGATACATATACCTAGTTGGTTAAAAAGTGTCTTGTTTGCAATATGTCGAAGAATTTTAAAGGTCCATACCAGTTTTCTAATTCTACCGTTTACAAATTCAATATGCTGATGCCAAGATAGGCGCTGGTCTAAGATGACACCAAGGTATTTATTGGAACTAGCCCTCTCAATGTCCTTACAGTTACATAGAAGGCGATCAGTAAGTGAACAGGTGTGTATTTTGAGGTTAAGGTTAGTCTAAAAACACAATTCATCATTAAACGAATTAGCAACTGTCTTCAAGCTCTCACAAAATGCAACGATTCTGAAACGAATCTATTCGACTTCTTAACATTTGGTCAAGTCTAGTATGATGTCTTACGACCGTTGCCACATCATAACACGGAAGATTTATTTTCCACATATATCTAAAATAAAATAGACCTGACACAGATCTTACAATAGATATTAGAATTCATTAATAATTTCTATAACTCTGCGAGTTTGCTGGAAAGTGGAAATTATAAAGCACCTCAAATAGATTCATTACCCTCTACTGGCCAGAAGCCAAATTTCCTCAATTTGATGTCATCAAAATTATCTAGGACAATTTGGCGTCCGCTTTAAAAACACGGGATTCATTATTTTTATCTTGAGCAGAAATCTTCACGCTGAATATAATAAATATTGCTCAACTCGAATGTATTTTTAAAAGTATTTTGAATCATTTCATGTATTACATCTCAGCGGTGACAAGGCATAAGCGTAGGATAACTAATTCGATCGGAATAAAAAATAGATAATAGAATAAAAGATTTATTAATAAGTATAAACATAGCGCAGTCACACACATCAAATATTACAAGATTATTTTGTACAATACATACATAATACTTTCGTGTTAACAAATGAAGTTTAGGTGTTTACTTCCATTTTGTTCCTGTTAGAGCCCTCATGTCCAATGCTTCAACGTTCGAAAGATTGAAGAACCGAAATAAAGATGTAGAGAGATTCCTTATATTAATCCAAAAGTTTAAGAGAAGAGAGCAGCTGTTTATTCTCCGGTCATCATTTCCATGAATTCTAGAACAATATAAAATCTCATCAATTGAAGCGTCCAAATATTGGCATTGGCGTTTACCGAACATTAAGAGTTTGTGGGAACACAATTTCCTGCATGATGGTAAAAGAAAAGGAATGCAAAACCAAAAAAAAACATTTTGCAGTTCCATGAACTTACCGCCAAACAGTTAAATGAACTTCTAGTTTTCTTTGAGAGCTTTAAGAAAAACAAATCTATTAAAGACTACAGAAGTCACTGAATTTTCGTCTTTCAGACTTCTGAGTGAAAGTCATGATTTTATGATGGTTATTTCGGGAAACTTTGTTGGCGGCATAAGAATAGAACTGCTAATCTCACCATCGAAGTCCACGGTACCGCTGCCGTCGGTGTCGATTTCCTGGATGAGTCCTTCGAGCTCTTCCTCCGACAGGGCATCGTCCAGCTCACGAAGGATCTCCTTCAGGCTCGACGTGGGAATGTAACCGTTGCCTACAAATACATTGGTACGATGTAAAACTAAACAAGGAGAACCGTAGACATATAATATTGGAATTCAATAAGTTCTGCTAGGAATGAATAGCCAAGTAGGTACCTATTACACATTCGCGGGGACTGAGATCAGTCCTTTCACAGGTTCTTTGTACTTATTTTTAAGTACAAAGACACTGATGACGAGTGACGACACAATTGAGAAAAGGTCACAAACACAAAGTTCTCATTGAAGTTAGTAAAAAATCTTGACGAAATTTTTAAAACGTAATCTGGCTGTAAGTTTTCGGGAAATATTCTAGAAATCTCTGAGATCATACATATGTTTTTGAGAACGCTTTGCAAATTGGGCATTGCTAGGAATTCTATCACAGTCTGTTCTCATTCTGTTTAGAAGCTACTTGCATTTATCAGATTTAAAACCAATATGAGGCTGTAAAACTCTTTTGCCTCCTGATTCCGCGATAGTCGAACTAAGGCATCAGCAACTACACTTTATTAACCATGAGTAGGATCGCGAAGATAATTGAAAGAGAAGTAAACAAGGGCAATGCACCCACCTTCCTTGTCGTACAATCTGAACGCTTCCCTCAGCTCCTTTTGCATGGCTTCAGCGTCCTCTTCTACGATGAACTTGGCGGCTAGGGTTACGAATTCACCGAACTCAAGGCGACCGGACTCTGGAATTAACAGGCATTTCTAATTTTCATAATGTTTCAATTCTCTGATGAGGTACGTGCTATATGGATATGGGTCGCAAAGCCGAAATTAGTTTTAAATGTCCGGTCGCACTGTGTGTAACCTGTAAAGCTCACAATGTATGGTCATATGAGTGCGATAAGGGTGATTCGAATTCAGATGTGACCCTTATTAGACCACCTAAGTTTAATAAGGGGTTTTAAATAACGCTTAATATCAGAGGAAATTGAAGAAAAAAACTCAAAAAAAGAAACTTTTTCTGACAGGTAATAAATTGAATGTTGTACGTTTTCTTCTTGTTCTTCATTTATCTATCTATACATCTATACATATAATAAAGCTGAAGAGGGTCGAAAGTCTGTACATGGAAGATATTCGAAAAAAAATTGGCTAGGGATACTTAGAATCGATAACAGAACACGTTCCAACAGTTTTTAGAATTTTTGTCTGTTTGTCTGTTTATCTGTTTGTCTGTTTATCTGTTTGTCTGTTTATCTGTTTGTCTGTTTATCTGTTTGTCTGTTTATGTGACCGCGCATCACGTGAAAACGGCTGAACCGATTAAGATGAAATTTGGCATAGAAATAGTTTGTGTCCTGGGGAAGGACTTAGGGTAGTTTTTATCCTGGAAATCAACCCCTAAGGGGATGAAATGGGGGGTGGAAATTTGTATGGAGCTACTTAAACCGCTGCACCGATTTAGATGAAATTTGGTATATGATTAGTTTGAGTCTCGGAAAAGGTTAAAGAATAGGTTTCATCCCGAAAATCTTCCCTTTAGGGGGTAAAATGGGGGGGTGAAAAATTGGATGTAACCCATTTTGATGAAATTTGGTTAAGAGGTAGTTTAAGTTCTGGGGAAGGACATTGGATAGTTTTTATTCCGGAAATCTTTCCCTGAGGGGGTGAAATGGGGGGTGAAATTTTGGATGGACTCCGTTTAGATCAAATTTGGTATAAATATAGTTTGAGTCCCGGAAGATGACAATGGATAGTTTGAATCCCGAAAATCATCCCCCAAGGGGATGAAATAGGGATGAAAATGTGGATAAATCCCATTTAGTTCAAATTTGGTATAGAGATAGAAGGAGTCCCAGGGAAGGACAATGCATAGTTTTTATCCTAAATCATCTCCTGAGGGGGTGAAATGAGGGGTGAAAATTTGGATAGAACCGATTTAGATGAAATTTGGTATGGCGATAGTTCAGAGTCCTGGGGAAGGACTTAACATAATTTAAATCCAGAAATCATCTCCTAAGGGGGTGAAATGTGGTATGAAAATTTGGATGGAACCCATTTACGGTATAGCGAGTTGGAGTCTTGGGGAAGGACATAGGATAGTTTACTCCTGAAAATCATCCCATAAGGGGGTGTAATTGGGGGTGAAAATTTGTTTGTGACCCATTTTGATGAAATTTGGTTGAAAGATAGTTTGAGTCCCGGAATATGACAACGGATAGTTTTAATCCCAAAAATCTTCCTCTCAGGGATAAAATATGGGGTGAAAATTTGGATAAAACCCATTTAGATGAAATTTGGTAAATAGATAGAAGGAGTCCTAGGGAAGGACAATGCATAGTTTTTATCCCGAAAAATAATTTCCTGAGGTGGTGAAATGAGGGTTGAAGATTTGGATAGAACCAATTTAGATGAAATTTGGTATAGAGAGAGGTAGAGTCCTAGGAAAGAACATAGATTTTTTTTTTCCGGAACACATAAAAGGAGGAAATAATCCCCTAAGGGGGTGAGAAATGGTGGATGAACATTTGGATTGAACCCATTTACGGTATAGCGATAGATAAGGAAGGACATAGGATAGTTTTATCCCGAAAATCATCCCCTAAGGGGGTGTAATGGGGGTGGAAATTTGTTTGTGACACATTTTGATAAAATTTGGTTGAAAGATAGTTTGAGTCCTGGAAAAGGACATATAATAGTTTCTATTCCAGAAATCATCCCCTAAGGGGGTCAATTGGGGGTGAAAATTTGGATGGAACCCATTTACGGTATAGCGGTAGTTGGGAGTCCTGGGGAATAGGAACATTAACATTACATAAGTAAATTGACGTTCCAAGGGTAAAGGTACCTTACGGCGGCCTTAGTTTTGAAGATGTTTTCTAAAACGGGGTAAAAAAGACGTTTGATTACGGCTATTTTGAAAACTATTAGATGTAACATATAAAATGTTTAAATTACAAGTCAGTTAATTTAATCCTACGGTTTAGTAGAAAAGGTCCTTACGGCCGTGTGATATGAAAATATGCAAAATAATACTGAAAAAAGCCTACATGCATCGATACCCTTTCCTTCATACAATCCATAATAATATTACAAATGCGAAAGTAACTCTGTCTGTCTGTTACCTTTTCATGCTTAAACCGCTGAACCGATTGAGATGAAATTTGGTATAGAGATACTTTGAATTCCGGGGCCTTCCCAAAGAGTCCTTACTAAAGATAGTTTTTATCTGGAAATTCATCACCTAAGGGGGTGAAAAGGGGGGAGTAAGTTACGATATAAACGAGTTCCGCGCGGACGAAGTCGCGGGCAAAAGCTAGTTCAAAATATTTAGATTGAATTGATTATTGCCTTATTTGCCTCAGGTCCTTTTTATTTGAAAACTAGCGACCCGCCCCGGCTTTGCACGGGCTTATATGTATAATACATGCATGTAAGTATTAAACATATAAACCTTCCTCTTGAATCACTCGTATCTATTAAAAAAACTGCATCAATATCCGTTGCGTAGTTTTAAAGATCTAAGCATACATAGAGACAGACAGACAGCGGGAAGTGACTTATTTGTTTTATACTATGTAGGTATTGATATCGTTTCTGTAATTTTATTTTTTAAGTAGTTTTAAATGACATGCTTGTAAGTGTAGTTGTATGTTGTGTAGATGTGTGTTTGGATTAAGTACAGCGATATCCAGATTTTATTTATCTATTTAAACGTTATTGTTCAATAGAAAAAAAATATCATACAAAAGGCGGACATTATACCATATGGCATGATTTTGTTCAGAATTTAGATACATATTTATTTATTTACATATATACAAGAAAATAGTTACAAAAAAGTTATTTGACCCCAGATAAAATTAAAATAAACTCTACTGAGCATAATTGTGACGTAGGTATAGTTCGCATTTAGTGAAGTGGTTGGTATGTGACTAGTACCGACTGCTAAACTTAATCCGAAAATAAGGTGATAATACAGGTAACAGAAATATTAATGGGCACTTAACTAAATTTGGTTTTCGCATTGTAGAGATGCTTACGTACTACTTAAAAAAATTACTTCTGTTACGCCTTTCCACATTATTTTATCGTAAGCACGTGTACACTGTGAATTACAGAGAGAGATAATCAAAAATGCGGTCTATTTTCGTTACTTCATCATACAATGAAATAGATGAGCAAGAAAAGTGGGCAGGTACTGAAAATAACCGTTTGGAAACTTTAAATTGATTTATCCATAATGTCACATAATTCCGGGTGAAGTCGGCGATTACACATTTTATTTGGTAAAGAGACAAGCCAATAATTTATTTGAATAATATTAAAAGTTATAATCGTCATACATCTAATATATATAATTAAGTACAGTTCTTTAACATTTATTATTTGAAAAGTATACTTACTGTCGGCGTCGACTTCTTCAATAAGCTCTTCAAGGATGGCTTTGTTGAAGGGCTGACCCATCATCCTGAGGATGTCAGCGACGAAGTCGCAGGGAATGCTGCCCGAGCGGTTGTGGTCGAAGCCATCGAAGGCCTTGCGAAGGACTGGAATCAACAACACCAGCTTTAAAAACTATCTATTACGTAATGTACTTATAACCCTACAAACGCTGCCGAACTTTTCTAGCACATCGAGTACCTTCAATATTTAAATTGTGATGTGCCATCCTAAATCTTAATGAGAAATCCTACAAAATTGACACCACTTTTGTTAATGTTCTAGTCTCTAAATTACACAAATGCAATTTGGAGAGATGCGATTGTCGATGTTGCACTGGCAATAAAAAGAGCCAAACTGATCGTTCGCTGGGGTGCGATGGGATTAGGAGAGCAGTTCAATGCTCTGAGATGCACCTAGTGCGAATAAGTTGTGCAATGCAGCTATTTCTGTGCAGCAACGTGGTGCATCGCCGGCGAGCCCGCCGTATAGCTCGTATGTAGGACGACAATAAATAACTAACAAACCACATCGTCCACACGTCTCCCACCAACATTTTTTAGTAAAACATGAAAAATGTAGTACCCCTAAACGTCAAAACATCACAGAGTAAATTCTTAATGATCTAATCATCCGATATTACGATGACGATTAAGCGTCCGGTAGATTATTTTATGAAGCAATAAAATTTTCTTGATAGTTTTCTGGAATTTGCTGTATTTTTAAACGTGCGTCACTATTTTATAAAAACACCTAGCCTAGCACCGAAATAAACTTTTCTCGGTTTTAATGATGAGCTTGATAGATAAACGAACTGCAGTCATTAGTTTCGGAGGCGTCTACTTATATAATATATGATACATACCTACTGGCAATATATGTTTTAACACAAAGTCATTAAATGTATAAACAAGTATTTTGTTCAAGTTTTCGTCTAACGAGATTGGATGCAAGATAAAAACTTAGTACCTACTTACTATTAATCCAGCTGCCCGGTTAGCACCATAGCTTTTTTCGTCACGTTTTACGGCCCAAATGTACGGAAACGTCACGTAAAACATAACGATAAAATGTAGGTATTTATTTATTTATTTACCGTATGGCGATAACACACTGGTACATATATGTATTCGTATCGATGTCGCTGTATCATGCTACTTGTATCAACCCTAAGTCATCATCATCATCCTCCTAGCGTTATTATTCCCGGTTGTGCCCCTAAAGGAGCCCGGGGTCCGCTTTGACACCTAATCCCAAGATTTGGCATAGGCACTAATTTTACGAAAGCGACTGCCATCTGACCTTCCAACCCAGAGGGAAAACTAGACCTTATTGGGATTAGACCGGTTTCCTTACGATGTTTTTCCTTCACCGAAAAGCTAACGGTAAATATTCCGTACATAAGTTCCGAAAAACTCATTGGTACGAGCCGGGATTCGAACCCACGACCGCCGCTTGACAGCCGCATGCCTGAACCACTAGGCTACCGTAGCTTTTAGTTACTACTTGTATCAACCCTAAGTACTTGTTCTATTTATTTATCAATTTATGAATGCGACGCTTAGGTATAAATAGTTATTTGTGTCTCAAGAGAGCATAATGATGTATTTACGGCGAGGGCGGTACGTTGAATCCTGAGTGTAAAGAAGGATTCAAGCGTTAACGCCCATGACGAAAATAATTTTGCTCCTGAGTGACACATACAACTTTTCACACCGACCGATATATATAATTTTTAGTGGATTACGATGAAATTACAATCGATTATTTTAGGTTTGAAAAATAAATTGAGAATTTACGTCACAGGAGCATCTGCATTTATGTAATACTAAACATTGCCGGGCGCATATTATAGTAATGGCACTTTTAACGGTTTCCGCCTCTGCTCCACCTAATTACTGACGCAAGCCCGTGTTCAATTTGTCGACAGGCGTAATCGGAGCCAAGGCCGTAAAACGCTCTGAACCATCTGATAAGCGTCTTGAAATAATTTTTATTTCCCAGCAGTCAATCTGGCGCGGAACAAACGTCGACCCCTCAGCACGGCGCAGCTGTCCCACAATATTTTGGCAACAAAAAAGTTTTCAAAACACAACTTTTATTTCTGCCGGCATGTTAATTTTAATCGTCAAGACGTCTTGGCAGTTGTCTCAAAGACCCACCCAGTTTTATTGCTATTTTTCCTAGATTTTAGCCGTTTATTAATTACCCACGCACGGGACGGGACACGCACGAACGTGAAAGCTTCAGTTTCGAAATTAGCGCGAGCTTTTACACTTTTGTGTCTGCTTTTAATTAATCTGCTTAAGAAAGCGTCCTGAATAATAAATCATTCGCGATTCTTTTATCATGTTTGACCTAATTCGTCGTGGAAGCCAGTCGGTAAATAATAATTATGGGCTCATTACTGTTAATTTGCGAACATTTACTTAATTAATTAGGCTGTAAACACGGTTTTGTTTCTCTTGGCTCCTAATTATCCGTTAACGTTGTCAGGTTCTTATTAATGGTTCTGGAAACTATTATATCATAAAAACAGTATGCGTAGGCAAGCCGTAGGTAATTTGGTTTAGATACATTGATTTGTTTTGGCATGAAATAGGCCAACCGGCCAGAATCAGTTCTTTGGACATTTCACCACAAGTCGCGAAAGTTTTAATTCATATCACGATAAGAATTTACATTTTGAAGCTATCGAAATATTTCTCAAACAGCTGTACAAGAAATGTTTGTATATAAGTATAAAAATGTTAAAGAGGAGTTCTCTTTCTGGTGGTTTGTTTACAAGAACACGTATATTTGCGAGTGTGACTCAGCGTGTAAGAGCATGATTTGTAATTGAACAGCGATTTGTGTGTTTGGCTTACATTCATATTTAATATTTAACGTCGGACCAACATGATTGGTGCCACTTGGCAAATATCTGTAAACTGCCAGAGTAGGTACTTACAAGTTACAACATTAGTGGAAAATAGGTGAACCATCACGAATTAATGAATAAGTTCGTGTATGTTAATTTAGTTTGAGAAAACCAGATTTCCTGTGTTTTCCACATGATTTCAAATTAAAATAGGTACGCGATGTTCTGCCAATACTGTACCAGTCATATAAAATTGTGTTTTTAAACTTTACCAATCAGCTATCAAAAAGTAGGTTTGTATCTGTGATCTACAAGTTTCAATAAGATCAATTGTGCACGTTCTCAATCTCAATACGGAACGGTTATAATCGTTTGCGATTAGTATCAGAAATAGAACCATAGCCAACATAAAACAACGTCGGTTGTGCACTTATCGTTTATTTTAAGTACCTAAGCGACATGGGTATGGATTTGCCATGCAACGACATGAAGTGACTAGGTATTGTGGCTGAGCGCCCATACAAGCCCATGGGCATACATTTTAGGCAAGCCTATAGCATAGCATATTATTTTATTTAAGTACCTAAGCGACATGGGTATGGATTTGCCATGCAACGACATGAAGTGACTAGGTATTGTGGCTGAGCGCCCATACAAGCCCATGGGCATACATTTTAGGCAAGCCTATAGCATAGCATATTATTTTATTTAAGTACCTAAGCGACATGGGTATGGATTTGCCATGCAACGACATGAAGTGACTAGGTATTGTGGCTGAGCGCCCATACAAGCCCATGGGCATACATTTTAGGCAAGCCTATAGCATAGCATATTATTTTATTTAAGTACCTAAGCGACATGGGTATGGATTTGCCATGCAACGACATGAAGTGACTAGGTATTGTGGCTGAGCGCCCATACAAGCCCATGGGCATACATTTTAGGCAAGCCTATAGCATAACATATTATTTTATTAAATATTTTTATTTCGTGTTAATTTGTTTCGTTACTCTAAATTCTTTGTTTCTTTTATTCTGGTTTGCCGATCGACATTTTTCACGCGCCGCCACTGTTATGAACGATGAATCATTATTTTAAACCCAATAAATTATAAACCTATATTTAAAATTAGTGTAAAAAACCAATGTATAGATTTTTTTGATTAATGAAACTGCTTTGAATTAAGGGATATAACTAACGATTATTTCGGCGTAATTTCAATAACATACGTTGTTAGTCGTATTTTGCGTTATATACTACGTACCATAGATACATATCGAATAACAGACATATCATGTCAACCACATTAATAGTAGGGGAGCCCAAACGGGGAAAATTTGAACTTAGTGGAGCGTCGTTGAAACGTTATATATTTTGAAGATTAGGTGATAGAATGAAAGAAAAGTTACATCATGTATGCCTTTTATTAGTAGAGGAGGCATCTACAGATTAAAAAAACAATTGAAAAAAACACGAGTGCGTCAGATTTTGGTAGTGTATACGGCACGTGTCTCTGATAACGAAGGTATGTTAATCTGATGGTTTGGAAAGTGGGGGTGGCCATGCGAAAGGGTACAAGAAAGTATGAACGAGGAAAAAAATACTCGAGCACGTCAGATATTTACAGGGGACGTTAAGTAGACTCGAAAGACGCTCCCATTCACTAATTAGACAGTTTGGACGAGACGCAAGCCCGTAGCGGCTGTTTTGATGACGAATAGAATAGAGGAATTTGAAAAGCGTTTAAACGCTTTTGCCATATGTTTTGACCAAAACCTGGTCAAAACATATGGCACGCATATCTACTAAAATCAATTAAGCAAGCGAGGGGATACGATTTTACTATTTATTACCTATTCTCTGAATAAAACACATTATGGTTTTCTTGTAAATCAGAAATCTGGGCCAATTCATCAATATTCACTTAACACGGAACAAAACATACCGTATAGGTAGGTACAATTCGCCAATAAAGTGGTCTTACCACTTTCAAACCTGAATATACAAGTGATGGAGTCGAAAAGTGGTGGACATCTTTCTTGGCTTAGTGTGCCTGCAACTTTATTAGGTAAAAGTGCCGTGGTATAAAACCCATTCTTAAAATCATATTATTCATAATGTTTATAAGTAAAGCTTTTTTTTGTAATCCATTTGATACCCATTTATTTATTTATTTATTATTTGATTTTTGAGTCTTAATATGCCGCTTCGACCAGCAAGTAATCTATTGTGGAAGCCCTTTCTTTAGAGTTCAGGCAACGGGCCATCCGTTGCCTCCAGGAAATTCCAGATTCTTTGGGCGGTGATATGTTGTATCTCTTCTGGGTGCACGATGTGCCTCCTTAGGTAGGTACTTCTTTTGTGCATGGTCCGCTGGAGCAGAGGATGTGCATTGCAGTCTCCTCTGTCTCCTGGCGGAACCTGCAAGTTGCATCCTGTTTCATACCCATTTGAAACAGGTGTTTGTTCAATTTACAATTTCCAATTTGATACCTAACTTACCTAAGGTGATTCAACAATGACGTTACGGTGTATCCGATTCCACGCTGAATTGGCCGCCCTCCAAACGTGTTACCACGCCGCCCGCCCAAACATACCTCTATCTTTTATCAATTTGCCAGTACACAACAAGTTCAAACTTAGTAAGATCGTACATAATAGGGACTACGAGTACAATGAATTTAGTATGAATTTCAAAGCTGAAAATTTGTTTCAAGTTTCCGTACAACTTTCGAGGACAGATGGAGTGCCGTCTTTTGTTTTTCAATCTATGTTGTTCCAGTAGCTTAACCTCCGTCATTGTTTTGTTTCCTTAGACTCTCTTGTTTATCAATGCGTATTTAAATAAGCTTTTATAAAGTGAAATAAAAACCAAAATGCTAGAATGAAATTTTGTTCTGTTCGTCAATTCTCTTATTCTTAATTTTTCATATAATAATCGGACTAAATCGGTTAAGAAGAACGGACCCATTACGTATTGATTAGGTAGATATATGTGATTATTATATGTGAATCGTATTAGTTGATCATGCGCTCTCACTTGCTTTAGCGCAGACCAAGGGTAACGCTTTGGTAATCTGACAATCAGGTTGGAATGACATTGAATTGTTAATTGCAAAATGAATACCCTGAGCTGCTGGGTATCACAAGATACCAGTCCATATATCTCTATCTCGTCACTCAAATAAGGCAAATGCGGTAGAAATAGAGATATTCTAATGATTTTCCCCGAATTCTTTTTGCATCGTTCTCAAATCGTTGTTTGTTTATCTTAAAAACCAGTATTTCGACTCTGTATCTCTTTAAAAATAGTCTCAACATATTTTTCAGGTCACGCCTTACAAGGTGAATGATATGGATCATTGAGCCCCGCAACACATTTCAAAACGCACGCACAAACTTTGGAACAATTATAACTCTGTAACAGAGATCCCACTCGTAGTAAGAAGCCTTTTATAAAACTGGCTGGAATCCAATAATGAGTTTGCAGTTTTCCTCAACAACACGTTTGCTTGAAAATTGAACTGCGTTTATTGTGGAATAAATTCTTGAGTTTGTGAAGAAATATTATGCAGTTTTTAATCACCTTGGGACCCCAGTTTATATTATTGTGCACGTGCAGACATTGTGTTGTTTGAGAACGAAAGGATTATTTTAACCAATGAGTGTCTATTCCTGTACGATATTCAGTACAATTATGGATTCTTACAATTCGACATATTATATTTTCTACACAATACTTATTTTTAGATAAAGCATTCCTTTAGCAATTTATTAGGTACAGTCACCCGCATTAATATCGGCCATAAAAAAGAGTCTTGTCAGATATTAATGCGCAATTTGTCGTGGCAGATAATAAGGTGACCGTACATACAATAGGGAACATTACTACAATGTTCTGCCGCTAGAGGCAGCACTACCAGTATAGAAATGTAGGGATTCACACACACATGCACAATTGATTGTCAAATGAGTGACAAGGATGCTTGCATAGACTATACCGCAAGTGCGAACGAGATACAATGTCAACGCTGCTAGTGTCGCCACCTTCGAAGAGTTTTGCGTAATGTTCCCTATTGCTATTATTGTACAGTCGCGGAATGAAAAGGTTGCTCACCTTAAGATCTGTTTTTGCTTGCTCAGTATAAGTTATCAGTATCTGCTTTATCGACCGACTGTCAGACACATTCCGTCATAATGAATGTCTTTTCACTACATGGACTACAGACACGTCCACTATGGGAAATGACCTCTTTGAATTTAGGAAAGGAGAGTTAAAAAAAAACGAATACCTACATTAAGCCTGCAACACACTGGCGCGGCCTGCGGTGGTGGACAATAGAAAACTTGTCACTAGGTGTCAAATTTACTATGGTCCGCCACCGCAGGCCGCGCCAGTGTGATGCAGGCTTTAAATAGCAATGATGACATTGACAGGAACTGTTACTCACATTTATAGTTTTAATCAATATAAGCAAAGAGGATTTATTCATTGGATTTATCAAACTTGACACAACGTGGCAAGATCAAACGAATAAAAAGGTTTTAGTTCAAACTATTAATAGTCAAGGAACATTCGTCTAATTAAATTTGAGTTTTGTTGTCAAACAGTTGAACATAATTTTCAATACAACACTCTCATCTGTTACACAGTTTAAAAAGGTAACATGTACTTGCAACGCATAAATGAATGTACATACTCGTATTTGAAAACTGGTCAACCTGTTCATTCCGCGACTGTACAGTCCTCATTACGAAATCTTTCCTTCCTTGAGAAAAATTCTGATTGTCAGAATGGTGAACACAAAGAAAGCTGTTATGCAAATAAATATTGTGCAGAAGAGCAGGTACATGTGAGCAGTTACAAAAGTGGAGAATTGGCAAATGAAAATGGATTTTCTAAGTCAAAGGGTATTTAGGGGGTATTTATTCTTTAATTCTTTAACACGTGTGTGTGCTAGGTTAGTTTTTTAGCATTGTATATTTATTACCTAGTATTAAATTGTATAAAAGGTAACAGAGGCCGGAAAATGTGTTCTATTTTGCTGGTTGGTACTTACTGGCAATCTGTTCAGGAGGGAGCTCGTCCGCCTGTAACAGAAGGTATTTTATACATTACACACGTTGAAATATGAAACATAGTGTCTTTTGAAATTCAGTTTGTTAATTAAGTATCAATTTTACAGGTAATAGTTAAATTAAATAAGGTAAATACCTATACTGCACTTTCAACCAGTCCACAACAATATTGAACAAAAATTGGTTGTCTATAAAGTCGGTTTACGGACGATAAGATAACGTCATAAAGCCGAACGCTCGGCTCAGGCGGAACGGGACAATAAGTCATACTTTTTCGTGCGTGCTGCCGGTGTTTATCGATTTATAAGACGTTATCACGTCAATAAGTGTCACCTACAGGCAATAAGTTGTGAAATATTACCTAACGCAGGGTCTAACAAAATATTATGGCATTGCTGATATTTTCATGAAATTCTTTGTACCTATTTAAAATCATGCTTTTAGCTCTTTTGCGACTTGCGAGCCTCTGTTAGTAGCGCTACGGCGGTAATCCGTAGCACTTATTTCCCGCTTTGTAGCAATAACTCCGCGTAGTGTTTTGCCACGATATGAAACCATGTACAGTAAAATTTACGAACTCAATTAAAACATTTGTTTATATAAACTAGTTGAATGCCAACCCAAGAAAATAAGTTAAGAAGCAAAGGTAACGGTTTTTTTCAGGAAATTGCTCCAAAACGATGCAATTTTCTTTGTTTCTATTAAGTAAAATTAAAAATGCATAAATACGTAACGATTGCACTCCACCGCTCAGGCTAATGAGGCTCTAGGCTCAACTAATATACAAAGAAATACTTTAACGGGTGCAATCTAGCACTGCGTGTCTAGTTATTACTAATGATCTTTTCCGAACCGTTGTTTGCACTCGGTCAGTTCTAACGGTGTGTTTATCGCGGTTCGGTTCGTGGTTTCACACTATGTGCTACGTAGGTAGTTGATGTGCAAAGAGTACTTATGGAATATGTTTCTTGCTAGATCTAGACTTGACTTTTCAATCATAAAGTTTAGGATGCAATCGCGGTATTTACTTTTTATATTAAACAGATAAAATCTACATATACTAATATTATATAGAGGTATAGTTTTTGATTTTGTAGATAATAAGCTCCAGAGCTTTTAATTCTATTAAAAATATATATTCAGAGATCTTAAATAAGTACCTACCTAGGTATTATAATTAAATAGAAAGGGATCTTACACACACAAGGTGGACTGATGACCAGGTAAAGGTCGCGGGAGTCCGCTGGATGCGGGTGGCGCAGGACCGGCCATTGTAGCACTCTTTGGGAGAGGCATATGTCCAGCAGTGGACGTCTTTCGGCTGATATGATGATGATGATGATGAGAAAGGGATCTTCGGAATGGACATAAGCCATATATTATCCCTCAGCTCATCCTGCGTTCTTTGTAATTTACGGCTGTATTTATACTAAAACTATAAAGAGGAAGTCTGTGCGATTGTAGCTTTGTAAGTTTCTATTTATTTATTTAATCTTTATTGCACCAAAAAAGGTAAAAAATGCGGACTTAATGCCTTAAGGCATTCTCTACCAGTCAACCGTAGGGCTAAACAGAAATACTATATATGGCTATATAGGGTGTGAAATCCGGAACCGCTCTATAATTATTTCACCTTTAGATAGAATGGACTTTCTGGATTGCCTTGGCCTATATTTTATCCCAAGGGGTTGTTTGCGTCCTAGACACTATGTGGACGGACATTACATTGGGTACCTCCCTGTATCAATTCAGGAATTCATCTTGGCGTTAAATCGGGAATTATTGTGGTTCAATCTGAATTCCTATTCCTATTTTAGTATTGTAGTTGTTTTATAGGTGTACGTTATGCGATTTATATGGCTGCCCGTTCCAGATGCAAAGGGCAATAAAATAATTTTATGTGTTATTGGAGCACATATAGTTTCAGAATACATGAAGATTGGGTGAGTTGCGCAATCTGTGTTTTTTTTAATATGATGTACGAATTACTGCATGACGTCAAGACGACGCTTTATCATAAACGCGAATGTGTTTTTTTACTAATAATATTTTTTTTATAATACCTACCTACGCTTGCATTAGAATAAAGTAAACTAAGAATAAACGCTATTAATATGTAAATAGTTGAACCAAGAAAACAGTTTACTATTCTCACTGTCTAAAAACAAGAAAATTGGTGAAACAATATTTCAGCCGTCGTTTCAGCAGGTGTCTCCGATCACCGGCTCACTTTCATCCACATACGTCACGCTTACAGGGCGAGTGACAGCTCCTGTTAGCTTCCACTCGTGCGCATCCACAAGATTAATGCCGATTATTTACACTTTCCTTACCTACTAAAAACACGTAATGTAAAGTAAACCGACAGTAAATCCTGAATTTGAATAAAGTTGCGATAACTTTACTTAAGTTTGTGAGTGAAGCAAAATACACAGAAAACACCTACCCAGTCTTCTGTGTCTAGACCCATGTTTGCAGTTCACTTGTTGCCACTTTGAGACGCACAACACGACTGGCCGCTGTTTCTCAGCTTCCAGCGTTCAGGGTTATTTCTGCTTCTCCGCAAGTTTGTCTGGTTTTTCGTAAGCGGGGCGCGGGGCGCGAGTCCTCCCCGGTTTCCTGCGCGAGCAACCAATAGCGCGCGGCCGAAACGGCAGGATGCTGACGTATTTTTAGTCAGAAACGTGAAAGGGAAAACGTAAACAAGCGAAGTGTGTATACGGGAAAAAGGTATAATTTTCCGTACGCGCCCGCGACCCCGCCCGCTGGGTCATTAAGCGTGCAACTGGCTGTAATCGTGAAGTCATTTTTGCGACAATAATAATGTGGGGTCAGAGAAGGTGTTTGGTTTAAGTTGCTACAATTATATTTTCTGAACATTATAGACATAAAAATACATTGAAAAAGTAAAATGACCTTGCTTACATTCAGAACGGCATCTGTGTCTCCATTTTACAGAAGACCGAGGCCACTACAACTCCACTACATACATTTACAGCGAAATGTGGTGTTGTGTTCTTGGAGGTGAGTCACCAAAGTTGACCAGCATTTTTTCTCTTGATATCAACACTACGAATCCTCAAATCAATAAAGGGTCGGCAACACGCTTATAACTCATCTGGAGCAAGTATCCATAGGCTACAGTTTCCAATCGGCTAGGTACGCGTTCGCGTCCCTTACAAATTGATAGAAGTTTGTGCCAATGCAAGCAATGATCGAACTTAATTTTCTTTCACTGCTAAGAATCGCTACGCGCTACGCTCGTAGGCGATCCAGTGGTATTCCCCTTATGAAGCGGAAAGCGACTACGACGTAGGCGCCAGCTAGGCGGGTTCCTGGGATTGAAAGTGACGAATATTTATAAACTTATATAATATTTATTTACCTGTGCCATATCAACGAAAGGTTACATAGATAGAGCAGTAAGTCACAATTAGCAAAGTAGTTTAGAATTTAGTTTGCAGATGGGGTTTTCTCTGCAGATGACTGTACATTTACGTAGATACGTTTCTTTTAACGTAGTAACTACTCGTTCCTACAGAATTTTACTGTTTAAAGTTTTAAACCCATCGGAAAGCGGCTAAGTTGAAGTGGGAGTTAGCTGGGCTTGTCTGCCGCATGCCGAGTGATCTTTGGGCCAAGGCCGCCACTGACTGGCAACCCGATAGTTCGAAATAGGGACGCGGCCGGCCTCGCTGGCGATGGCGGCACGAGCTAGACTCGTTCTCAAAGGATTAGCTCAGGATCGAGAATACTGGAAAAGGAGGGGGGAGGCCTTTGGCCAGCAGTGGGACACTACAGGCTCCCGATAATAATAATAAAACCCATCGTATGTTTAGACATGCGCCGCGAGAGAGATTAAAGTTTTTGTAGTTTATTTGAGACTAGCTGTTGCCCGCGACTTCGTCCGCGTAGAACTTTTTATCGTCTTAGAAAATGATTTCTCTCAATACAAAATTTGAACCCTCTTTTAGGGGATAATTAAAAAAAAAGTTGATGTTCATTTTCTAGTTTGTGAACAAACAGTCTAAAACCAAAGTTAAAAATCTCATACTTTAAAAATGCCTTGAAATACTCAAACTTTGAACCAATTTTAACACTCTTAGGGGATGAATTTGGAAAAACTCTGAAATCAGTTTTGTAGTCTTTTAACGTACGGAATAAGACCGAAGTTAAAAATCTCTTGCTCACACTTTAAAATTTTATTGCTCGCCATTTAAAATTAGAACCCCCTTTTAAACCCCCTTAGAGGTTGAATTTTTCTAATCGCTGAAAGAACATTTTTCGTAAACTTTTAAGTCTCTAGCTCAAAAAAAGTGTTGCCCATACAAAGCTTTCTTAACCCCCTTAGGGGTGGAATTTTCTAAAACTCTGAAAGTACTTTATTATTAATTTTAATAAGTAACATTTTGAATAGTTTTAAGTCTAGTAAAAAAAAAAGTTTTTCCCACACAACACTGGCTACCCTTCTTAAGAATCTTAAGGATCCCCTTAGGGATGGAGTTTTCTAAAACGCTGAAAGTTCTTTTTAAGTATTCTAATAAGTAATCTTTTTGCAAAGTTTTAAGTCTAACTCAAAAAAAAGTGTTGCCCATGCAAAGCTTGCTCTCCTTTTTAACCCTATTAGGAGTGGAATTTTCTAAAACGATTTGTGTTCTTTTTTTGTATTTTAATAAGTAATCTTTCTACAAAGTTTCAAGTCTCTAACTCAAAAACATAAACTTTCCCTGATAAAAACTTTGCACCCCTTTTTATCCCCCTTAGGGATAGATTTTTTCAAAACGCTGAAAGTCTTTTTTTTTGTATTTTTATAAGTAATCTTTCTACAAAGTTTTAAGTGTCTAGCTCAGAAAAAGTGTTCCCCATACAAACCTTGCACCCTTTTTTAACCCCCTTAGGGAATGATTTTTGTAAAACGCCGAATGTAGTATTTTTCATGTTCTAATAAGTAATTTTTCGTCAAAATTTTAAGTCTCTATTAAAAAAAAATATGTTTTTCCCATACAAACTTTGCACCCTATTTTACCCCCTTAGGGGTGAAATTTTCCAAAACGCTGAAAGTACTTTCTTTGTATTTAAATAATCTTTCTACAAAGTTTTAGGACTCTAGCTAAAAAAAATAGTTTCCCACATACAAACTTTGCACCCCTATTTTAGCCCCCTATTTTTAGGGGTAGAATTTTCTAAAACGCTGAAAGTACTTAATTTGTATTCTGATGACTAATCTTTCTACAAAGTTTTAAGTCTCCATTTAAAAAAAATATTGTTTCCCCCATACAAAATTTGCACCCCTATTTTACCCCCTTAGGGGTAGATTTTATTAAAACACTGAATCTAGGTACTTTATTTGTATTCTAATGAATAATTTCTCTACAAAGTTTTAAGTCTCTATTTTAAAAAAAGTAGTTTTTCCCATACAAACTTTGCACTCTATTTTACCCCTTTAGGGGTAGAATTTTCTAAAACCCTGAAAGTTCTTTATTTGTTTTCTAATGACCTATCTTTCTACAAAGTTTTAAGTCTCTATTTAAAAAAAAATGTTTCCCCTATACAAACCTTGCACCCCTATTTTACCCCCGTAGGGGTGGAATTTTCCAAAACGCTGAAAGTGTTTCATTTGTATTCTAATAACTAATTTTTCTACAAAGTTTAAGTCTATAGCTCAAAAAAAAAAGGTTCTCCCATACAAACTTTGCACCCCCATTTTACCCCCTTAGGGGTAGAATTTTCAAAAATCCCTTTTTATCCCTAGCCCACGTTATAAAAGCAACATACTGTGCAAAAATCAACTCTCTAAGATTAGTAGTTTCGGCTGTGCGTTGATGAGTGAGTGAGTGAGTGAATAAGTCAGTCAGGACATAGGCATTTATTATGTATAAATAGATAGAAGATAATGAAACTCCCATTGAAATATCTCAAAAAATTATGAAGCTACATCCGTTTTAATGTCGCTTGTTAGAGTGAGAAAACGATGAGGGACTGTGACGTCAATATACTCGAGCGTCATAGTAAAAAACAATCGTTTCATATGAAGGTGCGTTTTGCGGAAAAGGGACAGAACATACCCCCTCTTAAAACTTTGGACTCTTATAACTTAATCATTACCTATATAACCTCTTGCTTTGTTTTTTTCTCCATTTGACTATATTTATTTTAAATTCTTTTTCGAGAAAATACATTATGATTATTTACCATATTTTCGATTCCTGAGCTATAACCACTAACTTCGGAATTCGAAAATATTCGGGTATCTCTATCTCTATCGCACTAACCATACTCGAGTGACAGGGATGCAAATATATGAACATTGAGTATCGGTTTTCGTGGTAGTCGCCGCAGGTACTTTGGCTGAATGCGCCGAGCGCGTGCCATTGTCATTCAAAAAAAACAAATTCGTGTTAATTATATTGTTCAAATTTGTTGATTTCATTTATTGAAATTACGACATAAAACGACATTTGCGCATATAAGTTCTCATATCAGAATCGAATATTTTTTTATGGTTTATATTTTAGCATTTGTCTCGTAAAGGTCTATCGTAGACGGGATTTAAATTATTAATAAGTGAAAGGCAAAGCAATTCCGCCATTTTGACGAAAATTTGACGGTTCTTATAGCTGACAGTTAGAGCAGCGTTTGATTTCAATAAAAATAAATGAAAAATTAAATGAAGTCGTATATTTCGGAAAATTAATTAACTGTCGCAGTCGGATAAAAACTATCCTAAGTTGCAGCTAAAATAATAATGTACCTGTATAAAATGTTTCATATTTTTCCGTTCATGGGATGCTGAGAACATTCGAACCGCGCAAAGCTTAGTTTCAAACTGGCTGATTCTTTTTTTAATTTAGAGATTTATTATAAGTGGAGATTAAAGTTTCAAATCTCAGGGTTACTTTTTGAGCCTTTTGATAAGTTATTTTTGATATATATCCGCATAACTACGAGGTGTGACGAACTCACACAGATGCTACAATAAACTTAAGCGCACTTCGGTGGACTCGGTGCTGGCATACATTCTTAACACATTCAGGCCTATTTGCAGAATAAATAATTGATTTTGATTTAGATTCACTGCCAAGAATCACGTGGTTTTCCCCGTATGTAGCGGAAAGTGGCTACGGCGCAGGCACCCGTTAGGTGGGTTCCTGGGAGTGAAAGTGTTAAGACACTTTAATTGAGATACAAGAGGTTAGCAACTTTGTGAGCACCATATTAATTATATTGCAGACAGCTACAATTCAACGGAGTTTTAGTTATATACTTCTGAGAAAACTGTATCGTTATGTAGTTAGGACATAATATAGTAAATCTATTTTCATACACCTCTCGTGTCAAATAAGCCGTTCGTGAATTTTGTATGCAGTTCATGAATAAATAATATTGCATGGTATTTGCAACTATGACTAAGACTGATCACGAAACAATAACGTGAACTGCTTGCGTGCGGCTGCTTGGCCTGAACTGTACAATCGGCCTCATATGTTGCTGAACACCTAAGTCATCATCATAACACCCGAAAGACTTTTTTTAAGAGAGGTAGGGCCGGGTAGGGTCATCTCGCTCGTATGTGGAGCAGCCCAACTGGGGAAGTACCTCCACCTTACAGAAGACCGCAGCCATAATAGCACCACTGCTTTGTAGTGTTGCTATAATATTGCATGCTATGAAGTGTGTGGTGTTGTGTTCCTGGTGGTGAGTAAGGTCGCCAGAGCTCCCTAGGGTGCGCTGTGTTGGGAGTGAGGGACCTGCATGTCTCTATCTGCCAACACAGCGAATCCTCAAGTGAATAAAGGGTCGACAACGCGCTTGTGATTCTTCTGGAGTCACAAGTGTCCATAGGCGACCGTACCAGCTTAACATCAGGCAGGCCGTAAGCTTGTTTGCCACCGTCGTAGTATAAAAAAAACCGGCCAAGTGCGATCTATAAAAAAACTATTTTATTCTGTGCTTTTAGTATTTGTTGTTATAGCGGCAACAGAAATACATCATCTGTGAAAATTTCAACTGGAACTATCACGGTATCAATGAGACACAGCCTGGTGACAGACAGACGGACGGACGGACAGCGAAGTCTTAGTAATGGGGTCCCATTTTACTCTTTGAGTACGGAACCCTAAAAAACCGGTCAAGTGCGAGTTTGACTCGCGCACGAAGGGTTCCGTACCATTATCTATAAAAACGGCAAAAAAAACACGTTTGTTGTATGGAAGCCCCCTGTAGCCTAGTTGGTAGTGACCCTGCCTACGAAGCCGGAGGTCCCGGGTTCGAATCCCGGTAAGGGCATTTATTTGTGTGATGAGCACAAATATTTGTTCCTGAGTCATGGATGTTTTCTATGTATTTAAGTATTTATTTATGTATATAAGTATATTTATCGTCGTCTAGTGCCCATAGTACAAGCTTTGCTTAGTTTGGGACTAAGTCGATTTGTGTAAAATTGTAAAATAAAAAAAAACATTTATTTTATTTTTAGTAAGTATATTTTGTTATTATAGCGGCAACAGAAATACATCATCTGTGAAAATTTCAACTCTCTAACTATCACGGATCATGAGATACAGCCTGGTGACAGACGGACAGACAGAGAGACAGACAGACAGACAGACAGACGGACAGCGGAGTCTTAGTAGATAATAGGGTTCCGTTTTACTCATTGAGTATGGGGCCCTAAAAAGCCGGCCACATTAAATAATTCAACCATACGTATACAGTTATTATGTACGCGTGTTAGTATGTTTATGTTCTGTACTGTGTTATTTTTTGAGGTGTGCAATAAAGTGTATTTGTATTGTATTGTTAGTGCATGTAGGGTAGGTTATCCCATCCACCGCCACGCTACGCTATCAGCGCTACGCCGTAGTCCGTAGCAGCCCACGTCCATATGTAGCGTAAAACGTCCGTAGCGCTCTGGAGCATGTGTCGTGACTCGTGATTGGCACGGAATGGGTTAAAAAGCAATTAATTGAACGAGCGAGCGAAGCGAACGAAGTCCTCCGCTTCAGCTTGGGGCTTGTCCATATTTATTACGTCATCGTTTTTTGTACGTTTTTGACCCCCTCTATTATCATCTTAGCGTCACAACTGAATGGAATGAGTGATGACTGATGCATTGCTAACATCCCGCCTAACGGTAAGCTAGCAGGGGCGAAGGTTAAACGTTTGAGTTACTTATAGTCCCCCGCGGCTATGAAGTCAATCCTGAGACATGCCTCTAGGGTTGAATATGTCATTTTTTCCAATGGTTGACAATGTCATTATTCAGAAACTTCATAGTTGCGCAATGTGTCAGGATTGACTTCATAGCCGCGGGGGACTGTAGGTACCTTTAAAAGTGTACAAAACTATTTTTTTTCAGAATTCGATATTTTTTGTTTTTTTTCTTAATGGGGTAATTCATCATATAGCCCATTTAGGGACATCTTGTTTAAGGCACAAAAACTATGTAGGTATAAGAGCCATTTGCAAGTTGAAACCAACTGAAACTTGCCAACCATTTTTTTAGAATTTAAAGATATTAGGTACCTAACGTTTCCTTGTCGATACAAAACTTTTATTTATTCGTTTTTAGGGTTCCGTCCTCAAAGAGGACCCTATTACTAAGACTTCGCTGTCCGTCCGTCCGTCCGTCCGTCCGTCTGTCTGTCTGTCACCAGGCTGTATCTCACGAACCGTGCTAGCTAGAGAGTTGAAATTTTCACAGATTATGTATTTCTGTTGCCGCTATAACAACAAATACTAAAAACAAAATAAAATATTTTTTAAGGGGGGCTCCTATACAACAAACGTGATTTTTTTGCCGTTTTTATAGATAATGGTACGGAACCCTTCGTGCGCGAGTCCAACTCGCACTTGGCCGGTTTTTTTTGTTATTCTTACTCAGAATCTTTGATCGATACATCCTCATACAAGAAAAAAAGTGTCCCAGATTTTTCTTCCAGTGCGTGGCTACCATATTAAATAAAAAAAGACTGCATACAAAAATGTGACGATATGGAATGGCATATTTAGGACACTTTTATTCTTGTATGAGGATCTATCGATCAAAGATTCTGAGTAAGAAAAACAAAAAAAACGAATAAATACCTAATATCTTTAAATTCTCAAAAAATGGTTGGCAAGTTTCAGTTGGTTTCAACTTGCAAATGGCTCTTATATATCGTTTTTGTGCCTTAAACAAGATGTCCCTATATGGGATATATGATGAATTACCCCAGAATATAAAGCGCATGGTAAAGCTTACAAATCCGTGGTACGCAGCCAACACCAGTTTTTTGGTCGTTAGTTTTTGCTAACTTCCACAATGCAAATGAAAATTACAACTTTTTTACGAAC
Organism: Epinotia brunnichana; assembly: GCA_963854355.1. Classification (NCBI taxonomy): domain Eukaryota; kingdom Metazoa; phylum Arthropoda; class Insecta; order Lepidoptera; family Tortricidae; genus Epinotia; species Epinotia brunnichana. Next base: position 21,719,816 of record OY977943.1, on the reverse strand, counting down.
TGCCTGGGAATGTGTTTCCCATGACATGTTGCTGTCGATGTGAAGTCCTAAAAATGTTGTAGTCTGTGTTTCCTGAACTTTAAGTACCTACACTTATAGGGGATGTTTAAATTGCGAACCAGAATTATTTATTTAAATTGCATCACATTGGTCTTTTCTAGGGTTACTTTTAAATTATTTGCTTCTTACCATGTTGAATATTCTTAACAGCCAGTTTGATTTCGTTCTCATAGTGATTACCATCGGATTTTACAAGAATGGTACAATCATCAGCGAAGACACTGCGAAGTTACATAAGGTGACTTTAATTTGTATGACAGTAATTGTTAGAAAACGCAAACGAGGATCGCAAATAATCATAATTATGCTGCATAAATCCGGTGACAGTAAACATGTATTTTTATTCTTTGAAAGGCAAATTCTTTACGAATATGAGTTTGAAAAAGTCATTTAGTGCGGAGTCACTTCGGCGCATCATGAATCTGTCATCGCGTCAAAAGTCAGTGGCACTGTCGGAAAATTGGCACCGGATTAGAGGTAAATACCCAATCGCCCTTAGCTTACCTAGGTCCAGAGGTCAATGACACTATTATGGTAAGTAAACATTAAACAATAAATAATAACATGTATATAGTTTGTCAATGATCTGCTACTGAACTGAAGATTGGGCCTGAGGTTATTCATTTTTCGTTTGTTAGTTTTTTGATATTTGATATCTTCTCTATCAGACTCTGAGATTGTATCAAGAAAGTAGTCACTTTCATTAATATCTGACTCGTCAAAAAACGCAAAAATATCTGATATACTTACCATAGAAGTAAAGTTTGTTCTTGCTCTGCCATATATTATTGTGAATACAATTAACCAACGATCTTTAAAATATCCAGCTTACCTACTATACATTGTTCATTTACGTTATGCACAGTAAGCCAAGCAATTGTTCTACCACTTCTGAACCTTATTATAAAAATAGTAGAGTCAAAAAGTCAAAAAACTACTTTAATGATGGTCATCCTCCCAGCGTTTTGCCCAGTTGTATCCTAAAGGAACCCAGCAGGGTCCACTTTGGCACCTAATTCCAAGATTTGGCGTAAGCACTAGTTTTACGAATGCGACTGACACCTGAAGGGTAGTCACGTAACGTTCCGAACGCGCGTCCGTACAATTTAACTGTCAATTTTCCATATAAAAAGTGACATTTAGACCTACCTGAAGCGCGTACAATGCGTTACGTGATCGACCTGCCGACCTTCCTACACGGTGATGGGCCTACTGTTCATTGTATCAAGTGTGGTTTCTGAATCTAAATTTCAGAGTAATGAACAATCAGCTATGGTAGCGAAAACATAATAAAAATCAGAAAGCGTAGGTAGACTTACTTGCACTTGGCATGCTTGCATTGTTGACCTAATAACGTTGGCTAAATAACAGACACTTTATTGCGTTTAAAAATCTTGAAGACTATGAATATGTTATGCCAACTGCGGATTTTTTTACGCTAAAATAATAATAAAAAAAAACAATAGGTTATAAATTATGATAAAATTTACGGATGTTACGAATGATTTTGATTTCGAATTAGTTAGGTAACTACCTACCTACTGGTAGTTCATTCGCTGTTCTACACATCTCTCAACGCTAGCTTTTAGAACATTTGTTTCCGATAACCGAAATATCTTCAATAAATTAAATTAGTAACACACCTTCTGAAACTAATACACTGAAAGATATAGTTATGTTGTTATTTAACTACAGCTGGCTAACCGACCATCTGCCCTTAAAACAAATGTAGTTTGAAACTTACTCCGGCTAAAAGTATCAAATAAATCAAGTGTATTTTTGTGGGCACTGGTACTCTCAAGACAGGTTATTTTCAGCTTCAGTTATGAACTCAGCAGTTCGTAAAACTGTTTAAATCCGAGACGGCTATAAAGTGACTGAATTTTGATTCGAGAATTCCGATACGCCCCGACATACGACAAGTAAACGGTTTATTAGCTCTTACAGAAACATATTTAGTGTTTCTTTTACAGCTGCGGTAACGTTGCGTTCTATTTCTTGAAATGTAATTTAAGAGCCCATAACACATACACAGTTTTAGGTTCGCGTCTTGCCTGTGGCATTGTCAAAATTTTTGGTTGGAACCTTATTTATTTATTTATCGTATGGCGTTTACACACTGGTACATATGTGTATTCGTATCGATGTCGCTGATAGAGTTCCAGTGTGCGCTGCGAGATTCAGAAGGAACAGTGCAGCTGCCGAGTTTGTTGTTCTTTTAGCACCACCCGGAGGTCACATGTAGGATTTCTAGGGTTATTCGGGTTATTCCTACGGACGTAGAACAACAACGACCTCCGCCTCCTTGGAACCTTAATCCGCATAAACGGCGTCTCCTCTTAAATATGATTATGCAATAAAGACATTAATTTATATGCACGTAAGCTCTTAACTGTTGCCCACAGAAAAGACGAATTTTCTTTTAAACACTGTACGACCCAGCATGTCTATATTTAGTGCTCTATCGGATATATTTTGGAGAGGGTGAACTGGAATTAGATGATTTAATTCCGTCTTCCCCGTTCCTTCATCGGACGTCCAGCCCCGCTATTCTGTAACTCGTTTTAACCTCATCTCGCCGACCTCACCGTTCACACACGAATATATCTTGACGCAGCGATTCGTAGTAACTTCGCGAAGGCAGAGGTCGAGTTCCTAATTACAGCCCAGGCGTAGGGAGCGGGTTCATCCTGAGGTACCAAACACCTTGCGTTGTCAAGTTACCATTTAATTCGCATGAAGCGTTTTGTTTGCCTCTTCTTTACTGAAGCGAACTGCTAAGGAATGGAATTTCCTCCTGTCGTCTGTATTCCATGACAATTACTATCCAGGTGTCTTCAAGGCAAGAGTGAATACGACATATTACCATTGAGCTACATCTTTGGCCTTATCACTTTCCACTAGGTGAGAGAATCGCTGACCATATTCATAAATAATTGTACTTTCAAAACAAAGTTTTAACCGACTTCTATTCAGTACTCCGCCAAGCCACATTAACATTTCCACATTTTTTTTACAATTTACCACATGAACTGATTTCCGAGAACAAAAGCGTTGATTTTTAGACCAATAAACCAAATCGCTGTATGTGGGCCGATAATATTTGGGGACTTCCGTCGATTCCTCAAGGATCTCAGAATTACCTTTGGCACTTCGTTGTTTGCTATTTCAACGGAATAATATCAGAATCTGTGACGTACTTATATAGATTGAAGTACATCATTGAGACATCACACAAGCCACAAGCCATCTGTGGTCTTCATCATCACTTCCACTTCACCAAATTTATGATTTCCGGGTGTGAATACACGAGTTATAATAGAAAATACCGAAATTACTACACGCGTGCCTAATATATCTGAGGAGTTCCCTCAATTCCTCATAGTTCCCATCATCCAACTGGGGTTTTGGAAACAATGGGACCAATCTGGAAGCATATACTTTCAGTTAAAAAAAGAATTGTACGATTAGGTTCATAAATGACGGAGTTCTGAGGTAACAAACATTTAAAAAAAATACATTTGAATTGAGAACCTCCTCCTTTTTTTGAAGTCGGTTAAAAACATATAACTACTCGTACTTAGTACTTATAGGATCCAAGTAGTAAATTTTGTGTTAATGGTCAAATTAAATAAATCTGCTCTCATATTATCGATTGTTTGTTCAGATTTAACCTCCAGTGGTTCCGTATGCATTTAGGTTTTAGTAATAAATTAACCTTAACCATACTTTTCGTTTTCAGTGTAAGTAAACTGTAAAAAAAGTATTATTCGATTAATGTAAACTTATATCTAAGGCTTCTACCGCATTTGGCGGACTGAATCGGTATGCGGTATTTTTATACTGAGAGCTTACTGACTGATGTCACCCAGATTAGTATTATATTTTGTCGACATGGCGCGGTACGCATGCAGTACCGCCCAAGTTCCGCGCATCCCGCTCTAACTAGGATGCAATAATTAAAGGCGACTTCCTGACTTAGTGAGGCGGGATCGATATTTTGTACTTGGACGTGAGTTTCATGATATCTCACAGATTTCCTCACTTGTCGTTTACCTACTGTCAGTATTACATTTGCGCAGTAGTATTATCATACGCGGATGCGAGGCGATGCGCTTGCAATACTGCATTCGTACCGCCCGCCCCGCTTTCGCGCATCCCGCGCCAGTCAAGAAGCACTCATTTAAATGTAGGCAGTCAAGAATCTATACTGACTCTATTGCCAGTGGCCACTGTCAGCTGACACCTTACGTATGGCTGACGTAGGTACTGATATCGCACTAAGCCCTCACCGACAAATGCGGATGGCCAAAGGGGTCGTGCATTAAACAGATCAAAGGGAGCTAGAAATTTCATAACAGTGCTGAATTATCAAGAATCAGAGCAAGCCGTGAAACCCCATCCCACCGTTTTCCGAGCGAGTCGCCGAACACTAAAACTGCGAGTTACTAAATCCCTAATGTACACACACACCCACGCTCTGTCTCGCTTGTTTATAGAATTGTGCACGGCTGTGGAATAATATGTTTTAACGTGAATATAATGCTCCTACATCTGAAGCTATAGCCCGGTCCGTGTTTTATTGTGTGTAAGCGATTCCGAGCTTTATCTCGTATAGCTGCTTGCTGGATAATCGAGTATAAATAGCGAACTCCGCTGTCGATGTATTGCGGCCGCCTTGCTTATTTTACGAGCATTCTATACCATTGTTCTATTTTATGCTTCCATCATACGTTGTTTAGATTACCTACTCTAACCGAGATCGCCGCCTGTGATTGGCTAATGGGTGCTTCGTCACGAACAATTGAAATAAAGATTTGTTTTGAGACAGTTTTTCAGCTGATTTCAGAGCGGATTTTTAATTAATTAGTTTCTAGAATCGACAAAGTAGACACGAATTTATGTTACGCTGAAAATAAAGTGTTGTTTGTAAGGCGTCCGTTTTATTGCGATTTCAGTAGAGTAAGTAGGTACAAACTATAACTGCCAATCTACCTACTCATTTTATTATTTAAGGGTTATGGACAACTTTTTCCGCTATTAAGTCAGTACGATTCGGGCCATTGTGCACATGCCAAAAGTTAAACCATAAAAAAATATTCGATTGTGATATGAGAACTTATATGCGCAAATGTCGCATTATGGCGTGATTTGAATAAATTTATCAACAAATTTGAACAATATAATTAACATGAATTCGTTTTTTTTAATGGCAATATGCCATTGCTCTTTGCGCATTCTGCCAAAGTGCCTGCGGCGCTACCACGAAAACCGAAACTCAAAGTTCGCATAACTGCATCCCTGTGACTCGAGTATAGTTAGTGCGATAGAGATAGAGATACCCGAATATTTTCGAATTCCGAAGTTCGTGATTATAGCTCAGGAATCGAAACTACACCCCGTAAGCCGCGTCCGCTGCGCCATGTTTTCGTGGTTTTTAAACGTCAAACATGTTTTGCCAATCAATACAAAACCCTATTTGTTTGCCGAACCTGCACGGCTATCACAAGACAGCCGCGACATACTCTCTCGCTCTCTCGCACTATCCGTCTCTTTCCAAGTGGTCTAATTAGAGAGAGACGGATAGTGCGAGAGAGCTCGAGAGTATGTCGCGGCCGTCTTGTGATACCCGTGCTGACGGAAAACATGTTAGATGTTTAAAAACATGGAAAACATTGGTGCAGCGGACCCGGCTGTAGGTAGACATTAAATAAAATAATCATAATGTATTTTCTCGAAAAAAGGATAATGGATAAAAAATCAACGGAAGAGGTTATATGTATAGGTAATCACTAAGTTCCAAAATGTTATGTTCTGTCCCTTTTCCACAAAACGCACCTTCATATGAAACGATTGTTTTTTACTATGACGCTCGAGGATCTTGACGTCACAGTCCCAGATAGTTTTCTCACTCTAACAATAAAACGGTTTTGAGATATTTGAATGGGATTTTCGTCATCTTCTATCTATCTATACCTACATATAAATGCTTATGTCCTGACTGACTCACCCACTCACTCATCAATGCACGGCCGAAACTACTGGGGCTAGAGAGATTTTAGCAAGAAACTCAATACGTTGTAAAAAGCTTACTTATTAGAATACAAATAAAGTACTGTCAGCATTTTGGAAAATTCAGCCTCTTAGGGGGTTAAAAAGGTTTGCAAAGTTTGTATGAGCGAAACTTCTTTTTGAGATAGAAGCTTAAAAGTTTGTAGAAATATTACTTATTACAATACAAATAAAAAAAACAGCGTTTTGGAAAATGTTATGAAATGGGGTACAATGTTGGTAAAGGGGATTTTTTTGAGCTAGAATCTCAAACCTTTTTAAAAAGATTACATAATAAAATAAAATAAATTACTTTCAGCGTTTTAGAAAATTCCACCCCTTAGGGGTGTAAAAAATATTTTTTTTTTAGCAAGCGACAAATCTTTGTTGAAAGATTACTTATTACAATAAAACTTTCAGCGTTTTGGAAAATTCCACCTCTAATGTAGTGATTAAAACGGGTGAAAATTTGTATCGAGGAAACTTTTTTTTTGAGCTAGAGACTTGAAATTGTGTAGAAAGATTATTTATTAGAATACAAATATATAGGTAAATTACTTTCAGTGGTTTGAAAATTTCCACCCGCTAAGAGGGTAAAGAGGTGCAATGTTTGTATAGGAAAACTTTTTTTTGGTAGAAACTTAAAACTCTGTAGAAAGATTAAGTACCTACTTATTAAAATACAAAAAAATACCTACTGCCAGCGTTTTGGAAAATTTCACCCCTTAAGGGGTTAAAAAGGGGTGCAAGGTTCGTATGGGAAACACTTTTTTTGAGCTAGAGACTTGATAGTTTGTAGAAAAAATACTTACCTATTACAATAAAAAACCGAGTGTTTTATTCTTAATTTTTCCCTGAAAAGCGTTCTAAGTTTGTATGGAGAGCAAGAAAATTTTAAAGTATGATATTTGTAACTTCGATCTTAGCTTGTTTAGACTACAAAACTTATTTTAGCATTTTTTTTTATATATCCCCTAAAGGGGATTATAAGGGTGTTCAAAGTTTGTATGGAGAGCAAGCTATTTTTAACGTAAGGGATTTGTAACTTCGGTTTTAGACTGTTTGCTAAAATACTACAAAACTTATTTCAGCATTTTTTTTAATTCATCGCCTAAGAAGGTTAAAAGGGGGTTCGAACTTTGTATAGAGAGCAAGACATTTTAAAAGTAAAAAATTTGTAACTACAGTTTCAGACTGTTTACTATGACGGTTCAGAGAGGGTTCTTAGTTTGTATAGAGAGCAAGACATTTTGAAAGTAAGAGATTTGTAATTTCGGATTTAGATTGTTTTCTAAAAGACTAGGTACAAAATTAATTCCAATGTTTTTTTTTAATTCATTCCTTCAACAAACATTTAGACGATAACATGTTATACGCGGACGAAGTCGCGGGCAACATCTAGTGTTTAAATATTTCTAATAATATGGCCTTATGTGGTATTCCTTTTTTAGCCCGCGAGCCTCCCTGGCTGGTCTGTATGTAAAGGTCGTTGAATTCAGAATTTTGGAATTGCCTGCTAAAGTCACAAATAATTAAGAAGTGCGGCCCGCGTATTTTTTTTAGCTCCTATATGGCCCTTGGTTGCAAAAAGGTTGCCGAGCCCTGCTCGAGAGTTGCTATAGCAGCGGCGCTACCACGAACTATGACTTCGAATCTCAAACTTCGTATATCTCTGTCTCTATAGCACTTATGGTTTATGGTACTCGAGCGACAGAGACGGAGATATTATATGAAGTTCGAGATTCGAAGTTCTTGGTCCGCAGGCGCTAGCGACGGATGATGTGACACCGTCTCCCAAAGGCGTCTACTCCAGCGCTAGCAAGATTGCACGCGAATCCGCCCCTTTCTAATTTGAACACTTCGAAAAATACTTCTTTTTGCGACGACTGCAATGCTGGGTCGTCTATGTCTATACTTATCGCGTAGAACCCGTTAGGTTAGGTTTGTTTTATAATCACCCTGAAAAGTCATAGCTTCAGAGAAAAACGGCTTTTAGGACAAATGAAAATTCTGACAAACCATACAGTTGCATGATACTTACTTTACTCTTTGGTTGCATGGGAATACATTTTTAGTGATTCACATATGTAACCCAATTCAGTAAGTAAGCTTTAAGTAATGTTTTAGTATGTAATAATACAATAGTATAACTAATAAGTTATACTATTCTGTGCTTTAAGATACAGGGTCATCTTCAGCGCTCTATCTTAGGTATTAACTTGCATTAAGGCGGTGGATTTGCTTGCTGACCCTTGTGAATAGCGAACATTACTGCAATGTTCTGCCGCCAGAGGCAGGACTACCACTAATAGTAAACCAGTATAGGAATATAGGGATTCACACACCATGCACAATAGGCTTGTTGCGTGGTGTTAAAATTGATAACGTCGTGTTGCTAAATGGATAGTAAACCATCAAATGATTGTAATAAAGTATAAATTACAAAATATAATTCAAATCATAAAAAGATATGAACCTTGAAAGTTTAGAAAAAAAAGTATTTTTATTTATTGTCCAAGAGTAAATTTAATGGTACCAATAGAATCCTTGCGCTTTTATAGAAACAAATGTGTATGCCAACTATGGACCTAAACGCACTATTTCGCGACCGAAACGGCAATCTACTTCATTTTCCATGCAACGGTTAGTACAAATTGCACGGTGTGACGTCATACTTTAAAGCCAATCAGTATGAAGCGTTTCGGCTGCTGTCAGCGAGGTCCGTCTTTAACTCGATTTTTTGGGTATTAATGTCCTTTAAATGTAGTTGCTTCCATACAAACATTTGTTCATCTACAAAAACTGGTTCGAATGGCATCGTAAACAAATTTAAGGTCACAAGCCCATTGTCTGTCAAATGAGTGACAAGGATGCTTGCATAGACAATACCGCAAGTGGGAACGAGATACAATGTGAACGCTGCTAGTGTCGCCACCTACGAAGAGTTTTGCGTAGTGTTCCCTATTTACGTTATCTTATAACTTGTAGGACTGCAATGCAGGACTGTCTAAGTGCGGCTATCAGAATCGTTTGTGTATTATGTACGCATCATAAGACATTAGCCAATATTCGTAACACTGTTTTACCTAAATATCTTACATTTTTTTAAATTTACTTTTTAAAAATTATTTAATCAACATTACAATAAAATCGCTATTATGTTATTAATAACGGAAACTAAAGTTTTTCCGCGTTTTAAAATTAGTCTCGAACATAACGATACAAACGTCAACTGTCAACTTGACATTATCACTTGTCAGGATTGTGACAGTGACAGGTGACAGTCGTCAGTTTCAACAAGTAGCCTGCTATTGCTGTAGTTTTTATTATCTAGTTTGTTTTGTGTACATTTAGTATAATAAATGCTGCCTTTAATTAAGAGTTTAGCTTAAAATAAATATTAGTTACTATGGAAAATTATGATATAATATCGTTTGTAGGCGAAGGGTCATTTGGTCGAGTGTTTAAAGCTAAGAATAAAGAAACCGATGTTGTAGTGGCCTTAAAAGTTATACGCAAGGTATTTTATTTCACCATTTTGGTCATTCACTATCACAGAATCCCTTACGGTCTTTTGAATGATAATTTTCCACCTTTCAGAAAGGCCGTTCTTCTAAAGATTTGAAAAACTTGAGACAAGAATGCGACATACAACGCCAACTTGACCACCCGAACATTATTCGTATGATTGATAGTTTCGACACAGAATCCGAGCTGGTGGTCGTAACGGAGTATGCAGAGAAAGAACTTCACAGCATACTGGCTAAAGAGGGCTGTTTGAATGAGGAACAAGTGAAGAAGATTACTTGGGACTTGGTTTCAGCACTGTATTACTTACATTCACACAGAGTTCTACACAGGTATTTTATAAGATAAAGTGTTTGCAATGTAATATTAAGTATTACCAAATAAATTGTTTAGCTATCACAATTTTCATGCTTCAACATGAAAAATTCTTCTACTCTGTTGTTATTTAAACAAAGATCTCACCCCATAAAAAAGCAGCAGGATGTTGTATGCACGTATGACATTCTAACCATCTCTGTAATGGATGGCTGTGTAGTTGAAGCTAGTGGTTTGATGAAGGCGAAAGTATCAGCAGGTTTTTCTCTAGAGCTTTTATAGAAATTCATGATTAAGGGTAAGTAATTTATGGATGTATTCTATGATTGTTTTCACATCCAAAGGTTTTCTATTTTAAAATCAAACTTGTGTGATATGATATTAAATTATGTTTTCCAGGGACCTTAAGCCCCAAAATGTATTGCTGGATAGCAATGGTTGTGCCAAGCTTTGTGACTTCGGGCTGGCTAGAATAATGACAAACTCTACCCACATCCTGACTTCCATCAAGGGTACTCCATTGTACATGGCTCCGGAACTGATTGACGAGAAGCCTTATGATCATCAGGTATATTCTAATATTTATTCTTATTTAGTTTAAAAATATATGTATAGGGTTCTAATTGTTTATCTAGCCACCATCTGAAGTCCTGTACATTGTATGTGGCCATATTATCGTATTGTTTTATTGAATGGAGTAGCTGTGTAAGCAGGGAAAAAAAATATTATGTTTCTTGATGCATGCCTATGCTTCATGTGTAGAAACAGGTGTCTATTTCCATTTCAATACATGACTGAACTTGTTGCTAGAAAGATTTGTGTTTAGACTACAATTATTTATTAACAATAATTTTGTATTTCCAGGCAGATCTATGGTCTCTTGGGTGCATTGTGTATGAGTTGATGGCCGGCCAGCCACCATTTTGTACCATGTCCATCCTGCAGCTTGTTAGAATGATTCGCCACAAGCCTGTACAGTGGCCAAGTTTCATCAGCAAAGAGGCCCGCTCATTCTTGCAGGTATTCATGATTCTTTTTATTTAAGAATAAAATCTATTCTCGCTTGGTTGGATTGAGTCTTTGTGCCTATTGAAGCAAGTGGTTCTAGGTTTGAATCCATTTAGACATATACATAGAAAAACTTTATTTAACTTCACATTTTATACAAAAGGAACAGTGTACAAATTAGACTTAGGAATAGACAAACACACTCAAACAATATCTTATGAGGCATTAACATTTTGTGATGCTAAAAGGGGCTAGACTCAGCATACTGTTGCAGTGAGTTTGTACAAGATTAAAGATATGTTTGTGTGATATGAACATGAAATACTACTTTGTTACTATTTTATTACATCTCATCATGTTAACTAACATGAAGTCAGGACCATTTCAGGAAAAAGATTTGTTTCTTATAAATTATTAACATTCTGTCTTTCTTTCGAAAATGAATATTTCTATTGTTTTGTTGTCAGTCTTGGATCTTTCTATACAAGGTGGATCAACAGTTTAAAAACCGGTTTGATTATTTTGGTATATTTATTTTCTTTTATGACAAACGGTTACAGGGACTATTACATAAAGACCCTATAAAAAGGATGACCTGGCCAGACATACTGGGACACCCATTTGTAGCCGGTCACATTCACATACTGCCTGAGGATGTGCAGAGTGAATCCCCCTTCACGCAACCGCTGAGCCACAGTCAGCAGGAGGCGAAGCAGCTACAGAGAGATAAGATTAGCAGTAATGCAAGGTAATTTTTGTTTTTTTTTTAGAAACAAACGGTCTCAAATTATATACAAATTAATTAGCTAGAAGCTATACAGTAACAGTATTACTAGACCTACAGTTTCATTAATTTATGTAAACAAATAATTTATTATATAATAGTCTTGGGATTAAATTAATAAACGATTTCTAATAAACAACGCGAGCATTGCCTTTGAATGGCAGCCGCCGGGCGGCAGGCAAAACCGCGAATGCTCTGTGCATACATGGCAGCGGACCGCCGAGAGTGAGCTGCGAGCCATTGGACTGGAGTGAGCTAACAAATGCACTTTACACCTCCGGGGTGCCTTAAGACATCAACAACATCAACGATTTAAAAACTAGCAAAAACTTTAAATACATAGGAGATAACTACAAAACACAATAAATCATCAGTATCTTTTAAGATATCCCAAAGTCCGACATAATCCCTCTTGAACTTAATAACTTTTTTTTTTATTCTCGCAAAGCAACTATATGGTAAGTAGGTACATATTTTCTTATTTCGCCAAACTGAGGCCAGTTTTTCGGCGAATGCCTACCTACTAAACCTACTTACTAAATTACTTAATTTACTAACACTGAACTTTGCTAACTTGACTAGCTAGAATTGCAATACAACAACCCAATTTTAGTGATACCATCCACCACCCGATTGAAGTTTTCGATATTATGTTTTCAGAGCAATGAAACTGGATAGTGAACCATTAAAGGTCGTAAATAGAAGAGAGCACGACCTCCGTCACGTCCGTGGCGTGACTCAAGCTGCAGAGTGCGTCCCCATGTCCGACGACGACAGTGTGCGCGCCACCAGCGCCTTTAGTGTACGAGACAGCCTCAAGACTGATGACGAGGACCAGTCACAACCCATCACGGTCGCCAACGCGAAACTACTACGACACGAGTACAATGTCATGAACAACTCAAACCTAGTCGTATGTAACCTAGAAAACAATATGGCGCAACTAATGGCAGCTAACAGAAAACAGACTGAAGCAAAGAAAATGGACCAAATTGTTGAAGAGAAACACACTGAACATAAAACGGAATCTAAATCAACTACTAGTGAGAAGGGCGAAGTTGATGTGAAGCAGAAATCGAAAAACATAGATACTGCTTCACACAGTTTAGAAAATCCGAAAAGTTCAACACAATGCAGTAGTGAAGTCAGCTCAGGACTCAGTAAAAGTGTGCCGCCGTCTTATAAGCAAAAGTTACTTCAGTTTTCAAGAGACAAACTCAGATTTGGTAGTGGAGGGAACAGATTGACAAGAAGCATCAAGCGATCGTTCCACTTTAGTCGAAGTTGGGATAAGAATAAATCTGAAAATCAGAGACGTACGAGTGAACCAGCTATTGAAATTCCGAGTATTGTTGATCATGAACAAGAAATATGCTCGAAGGAGACTAAAGATGAGGATATTGAGAAGATAGAATTGATTGAAGAAGTATCTGATAAAGAAGTAGCAAACAATGACGATGTTGTAAAACCAGAAGAAAAACAAGAAGGTATGTTTATAGATAAATACTGTATGTATATTGTTTATATCGTTAATTTAGCAGAGTTAAACTAGTTTGTGCTTATGGTTTTTAGTGAAGGAACCATCCGCCATCGAGCTGGAAGAGTGGGAGGCGTTTCTGAATTCCAATATCAGTGAAGTGATGGACGGTGACATGGAATCCCTGACACAGTTGAACATGGTTTGTATATTATCTGTATCACATTTAATTGTGTGACTGAAATTGTCTTCTGATGTTACAATTATTGATAAAAATATCAATAAAAAAAAGGTATTCAAATAATCCGATCGTTATACATAAAGGGTATCTAAAACGGAGATAGTAGAAAATCAGGCATACTTATAATATAAGTATGTACATAGTAATATAGTACTAGGAATGCCTGATTTTGATTATAATACACCTTCTTTGGTTTAAGCTGATCTAGTAATATAACCATAAAGTAGCCCATCGGGCACTTTTAATCCAGTTTGTGGGGAATGGCCTCCCATACATTGCCTTGCAAAAAGTGGAGAGGAAAATGTTTTGATTTATATTGGTTGGTCATGAAAAAAAAATGTAAGTTTCCGACCTCGGGCCATGTGTGCGTTTGCAATCATCCTCATTTGAAGGGGCCATTTTTTGGTGTTTTTGAAATAGCACTTTATTTGTTGCTTTTATGTCAAAAGTGTCTATGGCAAGTTTAAAGATGATTAAATTCCTTACATGTTTTAATACGTCATAAATCGTAAACCGCAATTTATTTTACGGAACCCTTCATGTGCGAGTCCGACTCGCACTTGGCCGCTTTTTTTTTCTATAAAAGCATACCGTGTTTTCATCGAAAATGAGTTCCTGGTGTCTGTTTTAGTCGATAGCTTTACCGCGCAAGCCCTAACAATAATAGTTTATGAAGGAGGTTGCATCGCAGGCGACGCCTAGGTACTTTTTACACATTCACCCCCGTTTTCCCTCGCTCATGGGGTGAATCCCACTTGTTTCAGCATGTAAAAATACTCATTGAAGATCACTCTTACCACTGTATAAATTTGATATTTTTAATCCGAAGCGTACAGGTGCGAAAATTTCCAGTTTGGGTCATTGTCAGTCACAAAAACAAAAATCATCTTTCCGGTGGTCAATAGTTAAGGGCTTACGCTCACATATAATATGTTTTTATCACATATAATTATAGAAGGGGCACCGCCGTTTATGCGGATTCAGAGTTCAACCAAAAATTAGGCTTTATAGCCCTTAACTTTAGCAATGTCCACCGAAAAGACGCGAACCTAAATCTGACAATGACCCGTTTGAGAGATTTTGGAAAAATACTACTTTTCCCGCCCCTTGCATTTCTTTTTCTGTAAGACTTACAGATTAATGTTGTATGACAAGCATGTAAGGAATTGAATCATCTTTAAACTTGCCATAGACACTTTTGTCATAAAATTAACAAATAAAGTGCTATTTCAAAAACACCAAAAAATGGCCCCTTCAAATGAGGATGGTTGTAAACGCTCACATAGACCGAGGTCGGAAACTTAAATTGTTTTTCATGACCCGACCAATATAAATCAAAACATTTTCCTCTCCACCTTTTGCAAGGCAAATCCCCCATTGACTGGATTATTTGGGAAAACAAGGGAAAAGTACAGTTTTGAAGCCAAGCGAGAGGCTCGTCATGGTAAGTCATGTCACGCCGTGGAAACTCACATTAATTAGGCAATACGCCATGTCCGTGAAGAGGGAGAAAAACAAAACGAGATGACCCCGGGTGTATGTTGGCGCGGTTGGTGTGCGTTGACATGGCACCCCCTGTTCGTTGCGGCCGCAACACGCGTCACATCCATGTGGCTCCCCACTTAGTTTATTATTTATGTGGTGATTGTTGTCAGGTGAGCATGGTAGTGGGAGTGGTGGGCAGCTCTGGTCGCGGCCCGCGCGGCGCGCGCGTGTGCGGCGCCGTGGCCGCGCTGCTGGCGCTGCCCGCCGTGTCGCCCGCGCTGCCGAGACACACGCTGCTCAACATACAGGACGTAAGTAATACGAGCACCATGAACCAAGGAGACTAGAAGGTAACACGCTGCTCAACATACAAGACGTAAGCGAGATACGAGTACCGTGAACCAAGGAGGCCGGAAGCGGATTATAAACGGTGCTTGAAATCACTAAGGGCGGGTTGCACCAGTTCACAGACCCATCAACGTTAGTAATGGCGCCGGCAGCTTTCATTCCATAGAAACTTGTCAAACTTTCCATGAAGCCCGACAAAGGGGAAAATGCTTTACGCATACCACCAGGGTGCGGGGACGGACCCTGGTGGTTATGTGGCACTCCCATGTCGGCTGATGAGGCCTTTGGTTTACCCACTAAAACCCCTCTATCTGTCGACTCTGTGCTAGAAAGCGAGGCCACGGGAACGCCCTAAGCACACTTCCGCAACCTCGCCAGCGGCTGTCCGCACTGCGGACTCACTCCGGGGAAGTCATTTCCCCCTACCTCAGCAAAGGGGCGCACCGAGAGACGGCACGTTCACCACTCAGGGACCTTCGTGTAGGCGACAGACGACCCGTGCCCGTCGCCCACAGGTGCCCTTATGGGGGAAATCGGCGGTCGTAGGCCAACCGCCGTCGCCCCTCGCGTTTGCGGCGCATCGGTTGGGAGGCCGGATTGTCCTCCCTCACACGCTTCGCTGCCTCCTTCTGCGTCATCACGTCCTCGCAGAAGGAAGCCGCCGCCTTCCACGACCTGTCGCTCTCCACCATGGCTTCTGTCACGGTGGGCAGGGAGAGAGGTCATGCTCCACCACGGCCACGTGAGTGGCCCGCTGCTCTGACCAAGCTGGGCACACCGCCAGCGTGTGCTGCGCCATATCTTCGGCGTCGCCGCACTCATGGCATTCCGCTGTCGGTTCCCGTCCCGCGACCCTGCACAGATATCTCCCGAAACATCCATGCCCTAAGAGAATCTGCGCAAGGTGAAAATAGAGAAACCCTCCCTTCCTTCCGACACATCTTTCCAGGACGGGCCGGATTGTCCAGTGGCCGGCACTTGGCACCTCCAGCCTTTCTTTCCACTTCTGAAGGAGGACACAGCGGGAGTCAAGTCTCCACCGCCTGATCTCCTCCAGGAGTGGTTGGTGCAACCCACCCTTTTTTTTTGTCCGGGGGAAAATCCTCATGGATACCACCACGCCACGGGGAGGAGCAAAGGTTATGTCACACTTCTACTGACTAAAAACCCCCGGGTGTTCCTCACACCCACTTTTTGACCGGGATACGGGGACCATTATTCTTCCGCGTCGGACCCAACACTGAGGGACCACCCATACCCCCCTCCATCAAAAATGTTTTGTGCCCGGAACACTTGGCACACCACCCAACCCGAGGACCCTACTCCTTCGGACGACGAACGTCCCCGTGTTCGTCGCCTGGAGGTCCTCCTTATGGTGGCAGTCGGCGGTCGTGCGCCAGCCTCCTGCGGCCAACTCTCCGGTGGCGCTGCTGCGGCGCCTCTACGGCATCCTCTCTGGCCCGTTCCGCCCTTTCCTTCTGTGCCACCACTTCCTCACAGAAGGAAAGCATTGCCCTCCAAGACCTGTCGCTGTCGACCATAGATTTAACTACTACCGGCAGCGACAGATCGCCACCAATTACCTGGGCCAGTTCGTCCCATTACCTGGGCCAGTTCGTCCAACCCACCCTAAGCTAACCCTCGCCGTCTGTGTAAGCCTACAGCTCGGTGCAGTTTGCCGCTTGGCACAGTAGAGCGCATTAGAGTCATGCAAAAAACTAAGATCGGCCGACGGGCCGCAAGCTGCGCTGTGCAGATCTTATTAAAACGTAAATGTGTTTTGGGACTTGGGCCGGCAGTGCTGGCGCAATTTTCCTTGCACCTTCCTGTCCTGATCTGATTAAGTTTTCGTACCCAAATGGTACGAGTATCTTAAATGATTTTTCTAGAGTCGTGTATATTGTCTAAGCTTCTATTTTTTCTTGGTTATAGGTGTATCTGGAAGCTAAAGTTGTCTACGAGTTCATTGCCGCTATCAATTCGTTGATGAAATACTGCAAAAATTACGATGATGTGGAAGACAGGTAATACCGTCCCCCATGCTGTACTTATATTTTTCCGGAAAAAAAAATCTGTGCAAATGTTACATGTTTAACAAATAACGCCCAGCATATTATGTTAAGAAGTTACCTGCCGCACATTACTTTCAAGACACTTGATGTGTAAGAGAAAGGATGATTCGAAGATAGCTCGAATCTATATCTTTCACTCTTAGATTAATCAAGCGATAGATAGTGATAACTCATGTTCATATGAACAACCGTTTCCTGCCGCCAGTACTGCTACTACATACTGTCACGTCTGGTCCGTCGTGGCTGACCATTTTACTTCGAACTCTGTCCCAACCACAACACGTCACGTGTTCTAGCGGTTACACACAGCAAGTTTTAGCATCGATCACAACGCGCGTTTCGCGCGACACTAGCCTTACATCATCTATCCAAATTGGGTACCTACTTACTCGTAACTGGGTAAAAAAATATATAATTCTATTAAGACGATGCGCGGGTGGCCATTTCTCCATACAAACGTAATCCCTCGTTTCCTCCCTGGATAATAACAAAATAGCAAATATTTTGTGTTTATACAATACATACTTACCTGTGGCATGTCTCTATGATTCGTTTTACCTAATTATTACTTTATTTTAATAATTAGAGACCTTTCAAGACTACGAAATTTGCCGCCTTTCGGTGCCATGAACAAACGCTCAGTAAACTAATTTACAGAATACAAAAGAAAAACAGAAAACCTACAGACATAGCCAAAGCTCTCTTTATAGTATAAGTATGTGAAAGAATACCTAATATTGGTCCAAAATTGGAAGAAAAAATAGGGTACTACGAAACCCCGTTTTCGCCAGTATTTTGTAGGTCATATCGGCCCGAGCTGCAGTTGTCCCTTTCGTGCTCTATACGGACGAATATGAGGCGAGGGGGTTTAGACTAATACATACACGGTTAGAAAAGTAATGTGTCGCAGTCGATAACTAGGCACATCCATAGACTAGGGTTGTTTGTCGAAATCGACATTTTAACTTGAGAGCGTAGTCGGTCTGCGACAAAATTGAGAAATAGGTATTTGTACAAACTATTGCCGTCGCGTTGCGCCCAAGCGACCGCGTGCGATGCGCGATAGAGACAACCGCAGCTCAGACCGATTTTCACTACAAAATCTTGACAAGATCGATGCTTTGTATTCCCCTGTTTTCTCCGCCAAACCTGCGCCGATTCAATTATGTTTGGTGTTGAAATTTAGAGGAAGAGTAGATCTATGTTTCTATTATTTTGTTTTAACGTAAAAACTTTTCATATTTGTCTGGTAGTCATCTGAATATGACAGTAAAAATGGGACATTTTTTAGGTTTTCGAAAATTCGTATCTGTTTTGGTAATTATTTTTTGGGAAAAAGTAAATGACAGGGGCATACATACAGTACACCTACATTTTATAAAAAAAAACGAATCCTCTAGAGGGATAAACCAGGAAGGAAATAGGGGAATACGTTTGTATGGAAAAATGCTGCTAGGATACCCTCTTAACTCGTTGGTAAATTGCCGTTATAAATTTTATAATCAATAACATAAACCGGGAGCTTAAACTATTAATCGTTTAAACTAGTTGGGCATAATAGCCACACCTATAAAAGTTACTTATTTTACCCTGTACGAGCTTAAATTTTAATTCGTTTCTTCATCATCATATCAGCCGCAAGACGTCCACTGCTGGACATAGGCCTCCCCCAAAGAGTACCAAAGTGATCGGTCCTGCGCCACCCGCATCCAGCGGATTCCCGCGACCTTTACCAGGTCATCAGTCCACAATTATATTATATTAATTTTAGGACATATTGCCGTACAAAATCTTAAAAAAAAATTGTTTTTTTTTTTTTTTTTTTAAGTATTATCACGTGAGCGATACCTCCAGATTTTTCACCAAAGTAAGCCTCTTTAATAAGCCATCAAATTAATATAACTACTTTATTTTATCTGTGGTAGAACAATGTGTTTTTTTTTATTGAATACATCACTATACATTTTACATCACACATACCCGCTCGTTAAAACTAATCCTGCTAACTAATACCCGCTCGTCAAAGTTTAATAAGCTATTAAAGAGGCTTACTTTAGTGAAAAATCTGGAGGTGTCGCTGACGTGATATAACCTTAAAAAAAAACTATTTGTTTTTCAAGTTTTTGTACGGCAATATGTCCTAAAATTAATATCATATAATTGTCTTTATTACATGCACAATATACGTGACTCACGTCAAAATCGGCCGGCTAGAAAAAAAAAAATTTATTGAAGAAAGAACAGATTTAGTTTTTTTTTTTTTTTTAAATGATAAAGTTTGCGGAGCTGAAATTTGGCATACTCGATACTAATAGAAAGACAAATCAATAAAAAAAAATTACAAGCCAGTGTTGTGCCTTTAAGGTTGGAAATTGCTTGTTCTTCTTTGTTGATGCGAATTTCTCACTATTGCTCTCAGACACGATGTTATAAACAGTAGAGAGACAAACACCTGTAGCTTTTTCAACTAACTGGGCAGCCGTTTAAGGGGAATTTAAATTTTTCTTCAAGTTCAAGTTCAAAATATTTATAACAGTTAAAAATAATTTTGAAAATTATGTAACTTTCACTTAGTCGTACGGGCTGACACAAAATTATTCCGATAATTGTAAGAATACAATAAAATCAGACGTAAAAATATATGCACAACGTAAATAATATTCACAATTTGACACTGACGTTCTTCTTCAACATATAACAAACCTCTTTTTATGCTGATAGTGCGAGAAAATAGAAAATACAAATATAGAATGCCTGTAAACATACAATACTACTACATATGCAATTCCATGCTCTCGTTAATTTATCTATACTACCTGTAAGGTAAAAATATACATGCGACAATTCGATCAGAAAAATCAAAACATGTGAACATTTAGGTATAATTACATCCATGGGAGACAAACGTATATATGGGTAGACAAACACGCAGCTACAAATATCTGTACACATAATTGTCGTACATATGGTTTGGTTACCTATCTGAATCACTAAAAATGGTTTCCCACATATATCGTTTGTCCGAATTTTCATTTGTCCTAAAAGCCGTTTTTCTCTGAAGCCATAAATATTATAAAACAAACCTAACCTAATGTGTTCTACACGATAAGTATTTAAAAAAATTAAAAGCTTTTTTGTACTCGACGATTAAAATATGTGTATTGAGATTTCATAGAGAATACTGCAACGTCACTCTTTTCATAGTTGTAGTCCATGTTACTGTCGAAACAATCGAAATAACTACTTTTCGATACGCTCCAGACAACTAAAATAAATTCGACCAATCACGTGGCTGCTTTACTGAACTGTAATGAATTGGACCAATAGAATCGCTTTGATGTCGTACGCTCGTTGATGTCTTTTAAGATATCAACAAGCGTACGAGCGATGAGCTGCACTTCGTTTCAACAGTATCGAGTTTGTTTAATTAGTTCAGTTGACTCGTAGAAAATTAATTTTAATGAACTCGTACAAAAAGTATTGTTCACAATAGTGTTATAATCAAGCTTTTTAATCTCGTGCCTTACTTAGGCCACTCAGCAAGCTTCGTGGCCTAAACACGGTACTCGACTAAAATATAAGCCGGCACCGTAATAAATTGAGGTCCTGGTAAGGCTTTAAAGTCCAATTTGCAATAGGTCTCGTCATCCATTATAATGCACTTATTTTTCTTGGTCAATATACGGTCGTATAATTTATTATCGTCGTCAAAATCGGTCGTAAAAAATAAATAAATATTATGGGACAATCTTACACAAATCAACCTAGGCCCACGGTAAGCTCAGTAAGGCTTGTGTTGTGGGTACTAGGCGATGATATATATAATAGATAAATACATATAGATACTTATATACATATATAACATCCATAACTCAGGAATAAATATTCGTGATAAACACACAAATAAATGCCCTGACCGGGATTCGAACCCGGGACCTCCAGCTTCGTAGGCAGAGTCACTACCCACTGGGCTACGGAGGCCGTTAAATCTTAATACATAATGTATATGGGCAGAGGGTATGGAGTTGTATCCTACCTGCAATATTAAATAGATTTTCGGATGAGCTGATACGTAATATTGATGGTAAAACGTGTTGTAAAACACGTTCAATAGTCAAAGGATGTCCTTTAGGATTTTAAAGGTTGTTAAATATGTTATATGTTTTTTTAGGATGTTAAAAGTAGGCCTTAAACAATAAATTTACTTATCCTATTGTATAAAATAACAAGAATAACATAATATAGCTACCTATTTAATTAAGACTAACTAGTTATAAGGCAGGCAAAAAATCTTTTAAATTTAAGATTAGTAGTTAAGATTCTAATAACCCTTAAGTAATTTTTTATTGAAATAAACAGTTCAAATTTTAATTAATTTTTTTTTTACATATTTTAATCGTCGAGTACAAAAACGTATACGAGTATATCAACATCGAGAAATTCGGCAAAAAAGTATTAGTGTGGCAAGCGCTTTTCAATGCGGTATGCGATCGCAATCCTTCTTCACTACAGGGACTTTGAACGCTACGGTATACAGTGACGAGTGCTTACAGAAAAGATTACTACCACTAATAAAGAAGCACAGGACTTTATTTTGGCCAGACTTGGCTTCTTGTCATTACTCTAAAACAACGAAGGAATGGTATAAAGCCGATGAGGTAGAAGTAGTGGATAAGGAGACGAATCCTCCCAATTGCCCAGAAGTTCACCCAATTGCCCAGAAAATCACCCAATTGAGCGATATTGGGCTATCATGAAACGACACCTATATAAGTTTAAGTAAATATATTGTTACTAACAAATTATGGATGAATACGGAGTCCGAAATAAATGATTTTTAATTTAATTTTAATTGAATTTAAACAAACGTCAAATCTGCCACCTCAGTTGACAACTTTAAAAAAAAGTGGAACAGGGCATCATCAAATGTGTCAAAAGTGATCGTCCAGAATTGAATGAGACACATCAAAAATAAAGTTAGGTTGCAGGCAAATAGATATAATACGACGAATTCATTCAAAACAGTTTTTTATAAAGACCTTATTTTTCAGTTTCTTTTTGTTTCATTATCAGTTTTCACAAAGAATAAAAATAATATCATTTTGAAGTTGTCTACTTTCTTTCCGATACGGTCCTTATACATGTGAACAAAACAGGGGACAAAAATATCTATACAATTTGTGTGTGATAGTCAAAGCCATATATTTGAACCAGAGGTATCTGCAATGAGCTCTTATGCTTATACCATCGAGATAAGTAACTGAATGTAGTACACATATTTATTTATATACCTACTTATCCTTCTATTAAACCTATTTATTAAGTGGTATTATATCAGCACTTGTGTGCGAACACTGGCCACTAACACGTACTGCCATTGAGATGACGCGTCAGATTTGTTCTACAGTCAAATCACAGCTTAAACCAGAGCAGTTAAATTAATAAAACATAATTTTCTTTATTATGGTTATAGAAGTTATTGCTTAAGACATGCTTTTATTGTAGGCTGTATTTTTCTTTGCATTTTCGTATACACGAAGATACTTGAAACAAGTCCAAATTCCATTTCAAAAAGGGGTTGCATTTCTTTTGATTACAATTCGTATGGCAACCCTCGGGCTCCATCATCCCATTTTTATCCAAGTTACAGTCGTATGCCAAATTTCAGCCCAAATGGACGGACCAAAAGTTTTACTCGTAAGATTTAAACACACCAATTTTTACTACATACCTACTCATTTGTTTACTCACTACGTCACTGCACTTATTACCTTATTGAATGAAACACTTTCTTGACAACTTAATACTCATATAATTCGGATTTTGAAGGGAGCCTTATACAATCTACGAGAGAACAACGATAGCGCGTTTCACGGGTGTAAGCGCCATCTACCATGCAATTGGTGCACTATAAAATGTAAACAACTACTCGTAAAACATTGTACTTTAAACATTATCGGCGCCCAAGGACGAATTGTCCTTACAAAGGTCCGAGTAAGTAGAGAAAAACAGACTTAGTTTTACTCGTACTAGTGAAACTCTACATGAATCTGTAAACTCAAAGTTTAAATACACAGTAAACTCAATAAACTGACTTCTTGAGAAGACAAAACCAACAAAAACAAAACTTTCATATCAGATCATAGCTAAGAATCTAAAGGCAGAGGGCAAATTTTGGCAATAGGTCTTCGAAAAGTACCATTTTTATATTTTAAAGTAACAACTCTTGTCAAACCATCTCTACCAGGATGCTTATCTATTATTCGACCTAACAACCACTTTCCGGGAGGGAGTCTTTCATCCTTGACTAGAACTACCGTTCCGATATCAGGATCTGCATTTTTTACATTCCATTTGTATCTATTCTGGAGAGTAGTTAAATACTCTGAGCTCCAACGCACCCAAAGCGATTGCAACATCTTTTGGAGTAATTGCCAGCGATCTAAACGAGATACTGGTACGGTTGCGAGACTTTCTTCCGGAATAGTGATAGGAGCTTCACCTATAAGAAAATGTCCGGGCGTAATTGGAGAAGCATCATCAATCGTACTACTGATTGGAGTTAACGGCCGCGAATTTACACAAGACTCGACTTGAGTCAATAGAGTAGTATACTCTTCAAATGTGAGTAAAGTCTGCCCTATGACACGCTTTAAATGGGCTTTAATCGACTTCACGCCGGCTTCCCAGAGTCCACCAAAGTGTGGAGAGCCAGGAGGAATAAAATGCCATGTAGTTTGGTCATTTGCGAGAACCTCAGATATTTCTCCTACTACTTCTGAGTTTCTATTTTTAAACATAGTGTCAAGCTCCTTTGAGGCTCCTATAAAGTTAGTACCACAGTCACTCCACAGATCACTACAATGACCGCGTCTGGAAGTAAATCGCCGAAATGCGGCAATAAAAGCAGCCGTGGACAAGTCACTCACAAGCTCCAAGTGAATGGCCTTGGTTACGGTGCAAACAAATAAAGCAATATAGGCTTTGCATATACGTTTACATCTGCCTGGGTACATTTTTAACTGAATAGGACCCGCAAAATCAACTCCACTTTTACGAAATGGCTTATCGGGTGTGACTCTACACGTAGGCAACTGACCCATCAATTGATTAATCGGTGCTGCAGATTGCTTGAAGCAAGGAATGCATTTGTGAATAACCTTTTTAACCAAATTCTTGGCACCGATTATCCAATATTTACAGCGGATACCATTTAAAGTCAGTTGAGGACCTCCGTGCAAACAATGAACATGAGCATTATTTACAACTAGGACAGCTAAGTGGCATTTCGAGACCAATACGACAGGTGACTTAGTGTCGAAGTGCACTTTAGCATTGCGTATACGTCCTGTAACTCGTAAGATACCATTTTCATCAATGTAGGGGGTAAGAAAAGTTAATTCACTCGATTTTGGAAACCTTTGGCCTTTTCTCAGCATTTGTAATTCTTCCTGAAACCAAAATCCTTGAGAGAGTCGAATACAAATGTTTGTTGCATATCTCAGTTCACTAACTGTCAGATGCTGAGGAAAAGTCTCAGGTGGTGTCTGATTACGCTTAGTCTCAATACGTGCCTTACACAATTTCACAAATCGCATGAGATAAGCTGTAACACGAATCAATTTTGTCAGAGTAGAATATCTAGCCAAATATGTGAGTCGATCATCACTCTCATTCGATACACCACTTTGTAATGCAATTAATTTACTATCATTTCCTTTCGACTTTTCTTTGACTTCTAATTGTGTTGTTGGTATGTCAAGAGAGAGCGAGCGATATCCTTCAAATTCATTATCTTGGTGAAGCATAGCTGGTCCATGCCACCACAAATCGCAGTCTTTGAATAAGTCAGGACGAATGCCTCGCGAAGCAACGTCTGCAGGGTTATCTGCCGATTTGACGTGGTGCCACCGTCCGCTACTTACACTATTCACAATTTCAGTAACACGATTTGCTACATAAGTCTTCCAAGTATTTGAAGTTCGTCGAAGCCAAGCTAAGACAATCATTGAATCTGTCCACGCAAATACAGACTCCTCAGGAAGTTGAAGACTATGTTGCACATCCTTGAGTAATTTCGAGAGTAGAACCGCGCCACACAGTTCCAAACGGGGCACAGTAACCTGCTTCACTGGTGCCACCCTAGTTTTGGCAATAATCAGAGATACATGGATCCCGTGGGGCGTGATAACTCGTAAATAGACTACAGCTGCGTAAGCTAAACAAGAGGCATCGCTGAAGCCGTGAATTTCCACTCTTTCATTGCCCTGGAATTGTGTGTGAACCCAACGATCTAAGTACAAGGTCGGCATGTTACAGAGCTGGTCTCTATAACTTGACCACTCGGTAGCAAGTTCGAGAGGAAGTTCATCGGTCCAACTAATACCACTCAACCATAGTTTCTGCAAAAACATTTTAGCAGTAATAATCACAGGTCCTAAAAAACCTAAAGGGTCAAATGCTTTTGCAATATCCGACAGTACTGACGTTTTGGTGAAGCGCTCGGTGAGTTTCGAAATATCTAACTTTATCTCAAAGACATCTTGATGTGAGTTCCATCTAATTCCTAAAGCCTTAATAGTGTCATCAAGCTTGATGTCGACACTTGGTTGACTTGTCTTTTGCGCATCAGGAACCTGTATCAATACGTCAGGACTGTTAGACGCCCATTTGTGCATTTCAAATTTACCTTTAGCCATGACTTGTGTAATACGACTCTGTAACTTAGCAGCCTCTATCACGTCATTCGCACCTGTGAGTAAGTCATCCATATAAAAATCGTTACTGATGACATCTACCAAATCGGGAAATTCGCCTTTTTCGTCTTGTGCAAGCTGTTTAAGTGTGCGAATGGCGAGAAATGGCGCACACGACGTGCCATACGTTACGGTCAGTAAACGCTTCTCGATAATGTCATCGTGAGGAGAAGAGCGCCACAAAATGCGCTGATAGTCGACGTCTTCTTTGGCGACGAGTATTTGGCGATACATTTGTTTCACATCTGCGAGTAGACAAATCTTGTGAGTACGCCATCGAACAACCAAATCGCGCAGGTCTTGCAAGAGTGATGGGCCAACAAGTAGCTCGTCGTTTAGTGATGAGCCATCTGACGGCTGTGCAGTCCCATCAAAAACAACTCTGAGCTTCGTTGTAGTGCTGGATTCTCGAATCACCGCGTGATGAGGGAGATGGTAGACTTTGTGAGTTGGCACATGTTGTGGATCTACATCTTCCAAGTGGTTGAACTTTTGGTACTGTTCGATGAAGTCCGAATAATCCTTCCGAAATTTCGGCTGGTGTGCAAATCTCTTTTCCATGTGCTTCAGTCTTTGTACAGCAATTTGTCTCGAGTTGCCCAAATTGTCTTCGTGGTTGTCTTTAAAAGGTAAGCGTACTACGTAACGACCATCTTCTTGTCTGGTGTTTGTCTTCTTATAGTGCTCTTCGCATTGTGTCTCGAGAAGTGTTTGTGGTTTCTCATGTGGCTTATATTCTTCAGTCTCCCAGAATTTGCGCAAGAGTTGATCTACCTCGATGAGTGCATTATTTACTGTTATGTTGTGAGGTGGCAGATCGTTCGATGATTTCGTTGCTCCAGAGACTAACCATCCCAGTCTGGAGTTTTGTGCAAGGAGAGTGTCATATTTGTGAAGTCCTTTCAGTAGAATACAAGCGTAGACATCGGCGCCCAGTAGAACGTCAATAGGTCCCGGTCGATGCATGTGAGGATCTGCTAATTGCAATTGGGACAAGGCAGGCCATTGTGTGATGTCAAACTCTTTAGTGGGTAACAATGGTGTCAACTTCGAAAGTACGTGAGCGTTAACTTGCATTACGTGGTGAGTTTCTATCGGTGAGTAAATATCTAAGTTAACGACGTGTCGTGCCTGTACAGCGTGATTCCCGATGCCTGTTACATTAGCTGACTGTGGTGTCTTCTTCAGTCGCAGTAATTGCACTGCCGACTCCGTAATGAAGGTAGCTTGTGAACCTTGGTCAACTAAGGCTCTGAGGTGCACGAGAGAACCACTGCTATCCATCACTCCAATCTGTGCTGTAGCCAGAATAACTTGGTTGTCGCTTAGTGAAACCTTTAGACTTGTGAGTTGCGAAGATTGTGGGTCATCAGGTTCTGTGGGTGTCTCCGTTGTAAGCGGCTTCGCTGTGATGGTCTGGTTGTGCAAGAGCGTATGGTGTCTGCGGTTACAGGTTCTACATGTTGTGACTTGTCTACAGTTCCGTATGGAATGTCCTTTGACAAGGCAATTGAAGCATAAGTTGTTGTTTCGAACAAATTCTTTGCGTTGGTCTACGTTGAGTTGTGCGAATTCGGTGCAGTGACAGATGTAGTGACTTTTCTTACAATATGAGCATTCCGTATCTATTTCTGTGGCGAAGGATCTCAAATTCTTCATTTTAGGTGCAATAGCTGATTGTTGAAACGTAAACTCCTTCTTTTCTTTGTTTTGTGTTGCTTGTACCATCTCCATAGCTCTGAATCGTCCTTCCAAGTATGAGGTGAGATTCTTATAAGTGGGTAACTCCGTCGAAGAACCAAGTGACTGCTCCCAAGCTTTGTGAGTTTCATTATCTAACTTCGATACCACAATATGCACGATAATGGAATCCCAAGTAGTCGTGTCTATTTTCAAATTTGAGAGACTACTGAGACACTGATTTGTAGTATCAAGCAGATCCTTGAGGCCTTTAGAGCATTCGTATGTGAGTTTCTTTTGATTGAGCAAACGATTCAGTATGGTATTAGCTATCACTCTATCGTTACTATAGCGGCTGACTAAGGCGTTCCAAGCCTTACTATAGTTGGCAGCTGTGATCTCGAAATGACGGACGACTTGTTCTGCTTCACCTTTCAAGCTCGATCTCAAATAATGATGCTTGTGTATATCACTCAGTCCCTGCTCATTGTGGATCATTGAAAGAAACAAATCCTTGAAATGCATCCATTCTTGATAATCGCCTGAGAATGTGGGGATATGTATAGGTGGTAACATGCTATGCGTGACAGTTTGAGATGCTTGAGGTGCATGAGGTGAGCCAACTTCTTGTTTTGTGACAGATTCCGTCAATTCCAATAAACCAGTCTTGAAGTCCATATACAAATCTTCAACATCATTGTAGAGTGCCTTTAATTCCTTTTTCTCGTCTAATTTCTCTGCAGTTTTTAGGAATTCTCGATGTTGAGAAACAAATTGTGTCCAATACTCTTCAAGTGACTCTATCCGTATCTTCAAGTAGCTTGCAGAGTATCGCGATGGTGATGTTTTCTTGTAGTTGGTTTGAAGTCTTTTAATCTGACTAAAAAGTTCTTCTTGTGATGCTATGTTCTCCATTGTTGTTAAAATTCGCTAAGTGATGATTGAATTTCAAAGTTATTATTTTCAGCAAAATTTATTCTAAGTCGCTGAAGATATAAATTTTCAAAGTAATTTTGAACTGAAATTACGCTAAGTCCCAGAATTCACAAATTGTACTAAGTCCAAACTTGACGCGAATTTTCTAAGTTATTTTTCACCGGTTTTTTTCTATGTCCTAGAATCACGAAATTGCACTAAGTTAATAATTCCGCGAAATATTCTAAGTGTTTGTTACCGCGAAAATCGACTAAGTCTTTGACACATCACTTTTTTCCACTGTCACTGTACTCACGATTATCCTTGGTTCGAAGGGCCAATGTTTACTCACTACGTCACTGCACTTATTACCTTATTGAATGAAACACTTTCTTGACAACTTAATACTCATATAATTCGGATTTTGAAGGGAGCCTTATACAATCTACGAGAGAACAACGATAGCGCGTTTCACGGGTGTAAGCGCCATCTACCATGCAATTGGTGCACTATAAAATGTAAACAACTACTCGTAAAACATTGTACTTTAAACACATTTATTCTTCTCTGCTTTCGTGTAAAGACTTTGTTTTGTAGTCCTTAAAATTAACTACGATAGACTACGATACCCATCACGTTTATTGAATATGTACTCAGACGCCAATAACGACATCTAATTTTGATTTCATTGAATTATCTGTCACAACTTACTCTACTTATACCTATGTAACGAGATAAACCGTGCTTGATGGTATGCGTAGACGGCTATCACTTACCTATGTGTGTGACAGTGACCTGACGAACTCGGAGAGTCGTCCACACTTGATGTTGTGCACCGCGCTAGTCAGTCAGATAGATTTCTCACAGAGGTGGGTGTGCTTTGGGTTCACGGTCATAGATAGGAGCATTAGTGTTTCTAAAGAGGGCGCCATGCATTTAGAATTATACTCTTAAATGCAAAAGAGTTATATGCAGGAGACCTATTTAGTACCTAGCCACATAGAAATATGAACAAAGATTCAATTACAAAAGTAAATTTATTACAGTTCTCACAATCGTTTCACTATTGACTAAACCTTAACTCTACTGTAAGGATAGCGGCGTGGCTCTCTCAGATGAGATTAACAAAATATAGGTTCCTGACCGAGGATGAAATTTGATTCTAAAGTTAAATGTCTATAGGAGTAGGCTTTATTATTATTCTTAGGTCTGTGTGAGGCTCATTTGCGTTAGTAAATTACACTATTAATATCTCATGGCAGATTCCATGAATGACACCAAAAAAATGGAAGGAGGTCACTTCTAGGAACACGCTACACGCGCGTCATTTCCCGCTGCAGTCTACTGCGTACACCCAGGCTCCCAGATGAGAGGCTGCTCGTGATGGTTTCCGCATGTGAAGCCCAGAAAGGGGCGTATCGACGCGTACGACTCCCTGCGCCCGTTCGATTGCCTGTACGTGACTGGTCCCCCTTCAAGGCGCCAGCACGTAGTCGCTGTAAACCACATTAATATTTAAGATTTGAACGAACAAATAACTATCACTTTCTCTTCACTCACTTTCCGACCACATTTCGACAGAAATCACTAGAACTAGTTTTACCTGGCAAGAGTTCAAAGCTAAGCGTTGGTGACTTTCCGCCGCTCAGATATTTTCTTAAGAAGTAGTGTGATATATCTGTAACAAAGCAATCTTTCTGCTCTAAAACCGCCGCTTGAACACGATAAATATTTCTTCCGTTAGATCGGCGACAATTTCATTTTACTCACCGACATGTCCAATGTGTCAAGGCATCTCTGTGCCAAGCTATGTGTGTTGATTTAACACATTGTATCTAAATTAACGAAATTTGGCCACAGGCCAGAGCGAGCACTCCCCAAAGATCACGTCTTCCTCCTCAGCGCATCTTTGCAAAAGTAATATCTCATTGCTTTTGACAGCCGAAGAAAAAAAAGAACCACCACAGACAATCCCCGTATTCTGTTCAAATACCATAGAGATATAGACCTGTAGTTATGCCTTGGATGCATGAAGACAAATGATTTATTAAAGATCAAATATCATCATATTTTCTAATAGTTCGTTAAAAGTTAAGGATTATTCCTAGCGATTTGACAAAACACAAAAAACTTATATCGTTGCCTTGAACGAGATGATATACGCCCTAGCGCGGTACTTTGCGCTGTTCTGAAATAGATGGCGCTGTGAGTCTGAAATTACACCGTAACACCTATATAAGTAATAGTACTACGTACAGAAGATTCTCTGTTAACAAATTCCCTGTTTAGGTACGCGAAACGTGCCTAAATGTGGCCATCCCTTTCTATCGCATGCAACGCGCTGCGACCCGTGCGTGCGTCCCGTACTAGCGCACGGCAACTACTAATGGACCGCCAGTTGGCGGCCGACCGGCATGTACTTGCGACGAAATCACAGAGTGAACCGCCCCTGTCGATACTGTAGCGCTGCAAACAGTCGCCGTGTGTAATCGATCTTAATAGTAATCCTTGATTGACGTGGTGTTTCGGCCCGTTGCAGACTGACAGGCGCGGGCCGCATGCTCGAGGTGTGCTCGTGGCTGTGCGCTCGCTCGTGCCGCGCCGTGCGCCAGCTCGCCGCCGCGCTCGCCGCGCACCGCGCGCACGCCGTCTTCACGCGCCTGCTCAACTTGTGTAAGTGTCACAACAACACCGGTCTGCATGCTCGAGGTGTGCTCGTGGCTGTGCGCTCGCTCGTGCCGCGCCGTGCGCCAGCTCGCCGCCGCGCTCGCCGCGCACCGCGCGCACGCCGTCTTCACGCGCCTGCTCAACTTGTGTAAGTGTCACAACAACACCGGTCTGCATGCTCGAGGTGTGCTCGTGGCTGTGCGCTCGCTCGTGCCGCGCCGTGCGCCAGCTCGCCGCCGCGCTCGCCGCGCACCGCGCGCACGCCGTCTTCACGCGCCTGCTCAACTTGTGTAAGTGTCACAACAACACCGGTCTGCATGCTCGAGGTGTGCTCGTGGCTGTGCGCTCGCTCGTGCCGCGCCGTGCGCCAGCTCGCCGCCGCGCTCGCCGCGCACCGCGCGCACGCCGTCTTCACGCGCCTGCTCAACTTGTGTAAGTGTCACAACAACACCGGTCTGCATGCTCGAGGTGTGCTCGTGGCTGTGCGCTCGCTCGTGCCGCGCCGTGCGCCAGCTCGCCGCCGCGCTCGCCGCGCACCGCGCGCACGCCGTCTTCACGCGCCTGCTCAACTTGTGTAAGTGTCACAACAACACCGGTCTGCATGCTCGAGGTGTGCTCGTGGCTGTGCGCTCGCTCGTGCCGCGCCGTGCGCCAGCTCGCCGCCGCGCTCGCCGCGCACCGCGCGCACGCCGTCTTCACGCGCCTGCTCAACTTGTGTAAGTGTCACAACAACACCGGTCTGCATGCTCGAGGTGTGCTCGTGGCTGTGCGCTCGCTCGTGCCGCGCCGTGCGCCAGCTCGCCGCCGCGCTCGCCGCGCACCGCGCGCACGCCGTCTTCACGCGCCTGCTCAACTTGTGTAAGTTTCACAACAACACCGGTCTGCATGCTCGAGGTGTGCTCGCGGCCTTCTTTGCTTCATCAAACTATCTTGGAAAATAAGGGTCTGAAAACCGAGGCAGAGCTTAGAACGACAGCAGTGCCAACTTTTCCTGGAATAAACACTAGCAAAATGCGTCATGTAAATCATTAGTCACCATAGCGACTGTTTTTGTTCATTTATCCTAAGTAATAAAGCAATAAATCTATATTAATACTACTGTTTAACGGCCTCATTTCGCATGAGAACAACCTAGCAAAATATTTACCGAATAACATTTGTGTATGGAACGGAAAGCTAATTGAAACCAATTGAATGTGTCCGTTGGCGCTGACATTAGAGGACTCAATATGTTGTTGTTCAATATGATAAATGTTTATTAAATTAAAAGCTGCCTTATATGCAATTTCTCATCTTTGCGAAATATAAAGTTAATGTATATACAATGAAACTTATAGACGGTTAAGCGGACGTAGCACTCAAGATGATATGCTCACAACGCATGATAAACGTTTCGCCGCCTTCTATCAAGCGGTGTAATGAAGATTCAATTCTTTCTAATACCGCTTGTCACTATTTACGGTCCTGGGTTCGAATCCCGGCGAATAGCATATATTTGTGTTATGACTGTGATAGCATGAATATTAGTTTCTGAGTCTTGGATGTTTTTTATGTATTTTAGTTATACAGGGTGGGCCCTGTAACACGAGCAAATATTCAAAAGGAGGCTTCCTTAGAGCATTTGCAGTAACCCCTTGTATATCATTCACTTTCAAAATTTTTGGTTACGGAGAAGTTTTGATCTAAAGTTATGACCTCCAAGTAATGTATCTTGGCACCACGAGATCATATCACGGCAGTCAATGCAGATTTTGAGGTAACATCATGTAATGAGTCATAATAGTTTTTGCATTTTTGTGTTCAACAGATAGTTTTGTGATTTTTTCATTTTTTTTTCTTTTTTTTTGTGTTTTTAAAATAAAAAAATACTTATAGCACTCCAGAAGAGTAAAAAAATACAAGTAAACTTATTTTAAAGAATTTTTTTTTTAAAAAAAAATATTTTTTTTTCGCATAAAACCACTTCGAAATAATTGTTCACAAGCTTAATAATCTAACGTTTAATTTTTTGCTCCAGTTACAGGGCCCACCCTGTATATGTAAATATATTGTCGTCTAGTAGTAAAACAACACACCCATAACACAAATACTTATTGATTTTACAATGGGGTTATATCGATTTGTGTAAGATTTTCCCATAACATTTATTTATTTTGTCACTGTCACGCACCCATCATACTCTTAATTTATCGCCTGCTTACAATGGCAAGTTTTCTTATTACAATATAAACATGTATTGACGTTGGCTATAAACCGGGTGCTAAGAATAGAATAGAATAATCGCTTATTCGAGACAAACACTCAACAGCAGCCTGTATAAAGATTGTATTGTGACGAAAAGGTTTCATCTTAGGTTTAAAAAAAAAACAACTGATTATTTCTTTAAATAAAACTTAAATTACAATCTTTTAATTTTAAGATTTTAAGAGCTATAAGGTGTTGGGGGAAGCCCCCGTTTACAAATAATTACTTACCTATCTATTTATTTTATCTTGCTTTTATATATTTTAATTTATTTTTGCATAATGTCAGCGTTATTACCAGTGCTGATCTTTCCCTTTTTGTTTCTTTGCTATCCCCCAACATTAACACAAAATTATATTTTCAGATTCAAAAACACCTCGCATAGTACTAAACATCGTCGGCCTCCTCATCACCATTCTTCAAGACCTCCCTGAACACGCAGAAGCGGTTGAGAAGATTCTGTTCGGCGACAAGAACTTCAACTTCATGTGTCTTTTAGAACAACCTAGCGACGCCTTGAGAATGAGAGTCTGTATTCTTATAAGTTTACTGTGCACATTTTCGTGCACTGCCTTTTCGGTTGCTATGGAAACGAAGTGGAGTAAGATTGAGAGTGACAGCTTGGAAGCGTTGCATACGCATTGTAATGTGACTTTGAATAGGGCAGCCAGATTAGCTACTAAGGAGGTTAGTAACATGCCCTTTTATAGCTAATTAGCGAATAAATGGCTGTTTATTACTATGAACACCTCGCCACCAATACTTTGTTGGCGCTGTGTAGGACCACGAAGGTTTATAATTCTGCTTAAGTTTGTGTAGAAAACGTTGACGAAAAACGTATCGAAACTGAGTCAATGACGTCAACGGGATAGTTTCGTTCTAATACGAATAAAATTGTGCAACGTATTGCATTATATTAAGTATACTACAACACCGCCATAAAAATATTTTGGAGAAATCGCAATGTAGTGCCATATGGCATGTCTGTTCCACTAATATAATGAAGAGATTTTTAAAAGGTGGCAAATTACCACATGGGCCGTATGCTTGTTAAAGTGCAACTACCGATATATGAAACTTTTAATGGAACTTACTACTTAGTAGTACTTAATCACAGATGTATGAATATAAGGAGATCGGACATGGCGGCCGATTTGTATAGTGAGCCTGTCGCAAGTATATTAACCCACACAACGCCCAAGTCATTGACAAGACAAAGCACGCACACATCTAAAACACACACACTTGTATACCTACACGCTTATTTGACAATAAACGCGCATCATATCTCAGGCATTTTGGGAAAAAACGTAATATTCTCTGCGATCAGCACGCGTGCACAGTATGGCAGTGTATGCCCATTGAGCATACAGCTGCGACACTGCCGCCGGCGGCTTGTCCTCTCTCTAGTATTCTATGCTCTGAGTACTTAATAGTAATTAACGATGAATCTCTTCTTTATCAAAAGACTGAAATGCAGTGTATGTTTGTGTAATTGCAATTGATAACCTATTTCATTAATGAATGTGAATATGTGTATAATTTTGCTCGTGAGGGTTGAATGCTATAAATAGGTGTAGATATGTAACTACAACTTACGCCGAAGATACGCAGAAAACGCGCAAATAATAACCGCCCTTGCGTGACTCTTACAATGAAAAATAAACGAATAGTTTAGGTAAGTTTATAGTACATTGTGATACAAGTGAGGTATGTTGATCATTAGATCAGAGGCGAAATTGTCACGCGAACCGCAGGTGAGCGTGATAAGAGAGCCGAGGATGTAATTATCAAAGCTCACGCGTGTCATACGACGTTTTTCAACACATTTGCGAGGAAAAAATCCTTTTCATAAAATGAAAATGTTACAGGCTCCTAAGTTGTTTCCTTTAGTTATTGATGACAACAGGTTTTTACTCACATATTTGTACGTACATCTCCAAGAATGTACTGCAGTGGCGTCAATTATATTTATCACTTTTCTATTCACCACGAGTCAACATTTTTAATAATAACCAAACACGCATCATCAATGTTTACTAATATTTGTGTTTGAAAATACCTATATTACCTACATAATGCGTGACAATTCCGCTTCTGATGTAATGATCAACATACCTCACTTGTATCATAACATAATGTACTATTATTACAGTATCGATTGATACCAAACCACCATTGATTGATTGGTATTGATTGATGCTAATTAGCAGTTACACTTATCAATTAAAGACAATCGCTGCCTATTGGTGGACTTTATGCCGTTGTAATAAGGTTCACAGATGGTCGGTTGAGTGTGTCGTCGATGCATGGCAACCTAAGTTCAGTGATTATTAAATTAAGTTATTTAGTAAGTAGGTAGATAACACAACCATGTTTAAACGTTCGAACGGAGCGCACATTCGCCGACAAACTGGCCTCAGTTTGGCGAAACAGGAAATGTATACTTACCGCAATAGTGGTTTTTTGAAATAAATTAAATATAATAATAAAGTATATTTGTTTACCACTTAATAATGAAATACAATAATAATAAATATTGTTTTTTATAATAAATATTTGCGGACAATCTTACACAAATCAACATAGTCCCAAACTAAGCAAAGCTTGTACTATCGGTACTAGACGACGATATAGATACTTATATAGAGAAATAAATACTTAAATACATAGAAAACATCCATGACTCGGAAACAAATATTCGTGCTCATCACACAAATAAATGCCCTTACCGGGATTCGAACCCAGGACCTCTTGCTTCGTAGGCAGGGTCACTACCAACTAGGCTAAAGCGGTCGTCATATAATTGTATTGTTTACTAGGCACTAAGAGAAATGAATTCGGACTAGAAAAATAATCCGCACTATAAGGTACTGTACCTACGAGAGTAAAAAAAATATGGCGCTGTAACTGCTTTGAAAATGGATGGAAATTGGTAATTCACACACGAAAATATGAGTTAAATTATTTGTCCCGTATGTAGCCCGTGGGCCCATTTCGCTTCCAATTTTACAAGTCTTGATTGGCAACACAGACGCTAGCGTGGCGAAGGCCAATATAGAGTGGCCATTTGCCCAGTGTTGCCTGATTTAACTTTATTTTTTTATTGTATCTTAGTGAAACTGACAATCAACTCGCACGTGCACTTATTAGTCAAGTTGCGAATGGTGTCTGGTTACCAATCATAAGCTCGAAAATCGTTATTCTGATTATTAAAATCCCGAAAATATTTCCCTTTGTTTTATTGGCCGAAATTTTGTTTGCCCGAAATTACATCTCCCATATTATTATTTTCCCAATTCTCAGTTCGTTGCAGTTTTGTTTCGCTTATGATTCGAATAGGCAGTTGTTAAAATTCCGAACTATCACTTGTCACCTAGATTTTGGTGCCGAAAAGTATTAAGTCCGAAATATTATTATTCCGCTACACCAAAAGATCGAAAGTGTAGCATGTCGATGCAATATGATGCAATTCATCAATGAATTGGTTTGCCATTTTATTTGCGTAGGCATCAATATTAAGAGGGTATCCTAGCAGCATTTTTCCATACAAACGTATTCCCCTATTTCCTTCCTGGTTTATCCCTCTAGAGGACTCGTTTTTTTTATAAAATCTAGGTGTACTGTATGTAGATGTCATTTACTTTTTCCCAAAAAATAATTACCAAAACAGATACGAATTTTCGAAAACCTAAAAAATGCCCCATTTTTACTGTCATATTCAGATGACTACCAGACAAATATGAAAAGTTTTTACGTTAAAACAAAATAATAGAAACATAGATCTACTCTTCCTCTAAATTTCAACACCAAACATAATTGAATCGGCGCAGGTTTGGCGGAGAAAACAGGGGAATACAAAGCATCGATCTTGTCAAGATTTTGTAGTGAAAATCGGTCTGAGCTGCGGTTGTCCCTATCGCGCATCGCACGCGGTCGCTTGGGCGCAACGCGACGGCAATAGTTTGTACAAATACCTATTTCTCAATTTTGTCGCAGACCGACTACGCTCTTAATTGCTTGACTCATAGTGTGGGGAAGTGAATAAATTATATTTATGAACATGTCATTGGTTTATCAATTTTAGTAAGAAGTTACTATCTCGGTATTTGTTTACAATTATTTTAATCTAACCTAAACCTAACCTAACCGCCAGCGTGTCGACGTCACCCCGCTTGGCGGGGTGCCTATTTCCGCTCTAAGGGACACAAGATAACCATAGCCTAACCTACCATAAATACAATGGGCTTGTGACCTTAAATTTGTTTACGATGCCATTCGAACCAGTTTTTGTAGATGAACAAATGTTTGTATGGAAGCAACTACATTTAAAAGACATTAATACCCAAAAAATCGAGTTAAAGACGGACCTCGCTGACAGCAGCCGTAACGCTTCATACTGATTGGCTTTAAAGTATGACGTCACACCGTGCAATTTGTACTAAACCGTTGCATGGAAAATTAAGTAAATTGCTGTTTCGGTCGCGAAATACTGCGTTTAGGTCCATAGTTGTCATACAAATTTGTTTCTATAAAAGCGTAGGAATTCTATTGGTACCTTTAAATTTACTCTTGGACAATAAATTAAAAAACTTTTTTTTCTAAACTTTCAAGGTTCATATCTTTTTATGATTTGAATTATATTTTGTAATTTATACTTTATTATAATCATTTGATGGTTTACTATCCATTTAGCAACACGACGTTATCAATTTTAATACCACGCAACAAGCCTATTGTTACGATTGTTTTTTCTTTACTTTTTGGCCTTTTTAAGAACTCGTGCAGGGGACCGATTTTTGACTTTCGAGCGCTCGACTTTTTCACTCGAAAACGGTCATAAATGATGGAATTCTATTTTGAAATAGACATAAAAAATGTAAAAACGAGTGCTATCCACCACTCGTATTTAATTCGATCGGTAGAAAGTAAGTGCCAGCAATTTTGACACTAGAATCTTATTTACTTTTATTTAATTTTCGAGCGCTCGAAAGTCAAAAATCGGTCCCCAGCACTCTAGTTGGTATTATGAGATGTTGTGACGGTAAAATGATAGGTATTAAGGAAAACGAGATTTAGATCTTACGTAGCATCGGAATTATGAAAAGGTGGTTAACAAATCGGTTGTCAAACAATAAAGTTGGCAATCGGGTATTATGAGTTGTTGAAGCGGAGTTTTTAAAATTTTGGAGGAAAGTTCTAGAGAGCTGTGTACGGAGGACAGATATGCGGGAAGTGAAACACTGGAAATTGTTCGGATACCATGCCTTATTGGAAGGGAAGCCTGGGTCCGTGAGCGGTCGTCCAAATGGATATTTATTATTGTCACTAAGAGGTTTTGAATTATTTGGTCAATTTTGTCTAAAAGGGTATGAAATTCGTACGTACGTAAATTGGGGTAAGAAAAGACAATATCTAATAATTGTATACGCTACGTGAGCATTTATGTTGGACAAGCGGTCCGAGATTTCGTTTAAATTTTGAACTTTACTGTCTACAAAATCAGAAAATGATTCTGCTAAAGCGGGTGCTCCAAGGAGGTGAAGTGAGCTTTTCTCTGTAGTTTTAATATTAGGGGCAAGGAGCGGAATTTGGATAGAGCTAGTTCTTTGTCTTTATATGTATCAGTAAAGAAAAGTTCACATTTAGAAAAATTCAATTCTAAACAAATACCGCGAAATTCTTCAATCAAAATGCGCAGGTCGTCCAGAACTTCGCTCTCATCACCTCCCAAGGTGCCATCATCTAAATATCATACATTGAATTTGCAATTTAACTTTGTTATGATAGGATGGATCGCTAGGCTGAAGAGGAGGTAGAGGCTCCTTTAGAATGACCTTCCCGGAAGTTTTTGAAATGTAGGTTCTAAGTGCGTGAACTGCTGCCTCGCAACCCCCTTTACTCCCAAAATCCAATTGGGTCGGCTGAAAGCACTGACATACCCTGAGAACTTTACGGTTTCGCTCTATGAAAATACAACAATATATCGATATCAGCCATATTTTTACACCATAAAATAGGTTGGGTAATTTGACTAAATATTCATTAATAATCCACCTAAATTTAATACCGATACGGTAAAAAATAATGAAAAGTAATCTTCATAAATTCCGTAAAAATCAGGCGAAAATGGTATAAACTTTATTTACTTTACAATTGACTACGTCTATATACGTTCTTTGGGATACGCGCATAATCCACTTATTTTTGTTAATGAATAAACCTATAGGCCAGATAATATTCAATATTATCTTAAGGTCGTAAAATATTTAATTAAAATGCCGTTATTTCCTAGTGCATATATTTATGGATTCAGGTAGTAAGTCTCCAAATTTGTGTACTCAAACATGTTTTCATTATAAAAATACTGATAGCATTTTTGCTTGCGGGTTATTTATTTTTTTAACTTCCGGTCCATATAATTATTGATTTCAATAGTAAAAGTTGTTTAAAATAACATATAACAGCCGTATACAAATAATTAGCCTGATATTGAATTATTTCCAAAAAAACCGTAATTTTCTCAGGGTATTAGGGGGTCGGATGCAGCGGCGCAGCCAACTTTGGCCATAAGACGGCGATAGGTTGTACCAACGGCGATAGGTCTAATACCACCGTCTTTTTTTACTAATGCGCATAAATTTGCGCCGTATAGTGTGCTGGTGATTCTGGGATGTACTTTACCTGCAATGGATCTACTTTACATGGCATACGTTATTTGGCCTTTGAGTTTGTCACTCTGTTAAATAAAAGATCTATGCATACATAGGGACACACAGACAGCGGGAAGCGACTTTGTTTTATACTATGTAGTGATTGATTTAACTATTACTTAGGAGCATAAGTATGTATCATTTAATAAATTATACTGAGTATTATATACAAAGCTTTTAACTATTATTTACAATAAGTACCTAATTGTTGTCGTTGTTGTTGTTGTCGTTGTAAGCCAAGTGTAAAAGTGTGGGTGCATACAACTTACTCATAAATATGCCCCATCGCTCTTATGTGAGAGGATTTAAGGCTTCGGTACATATTTATTAGCGATGCGCCGAATATGGGTTTTACCGAATACGAATATTCGGCCGAATTTTCGGTCCAGCTTTTGCCGAACCGAATATTCGGCCGAATAATTCGGTTCAAAGGAATGCCTTATGCCTTGATCAGTCGTTCCAAAACAGACTCATTTTTCAGTGGTAAAAATCTTGTTGATTTTAAAGTGAAACATTTATACTAAAGGTAGTTAAATAACAATAAGAATCCGTTTTAGAATAATAATTTCACAGGACAATGACTATGTTACATTCTTACAACTTGCAGACAAAAAACTGCAAAATTATTCGGTAAATATTCGGCATTTGAACCGAATAATTCGGCCGAATAATGAACATTGAAAAACGTGCCGCATACCGAATATTTACCGAATATTCGGCGCATCTCTAATATTTATAATCAGTCTAAAACTAGAGTCTATTGAAATACGCTTGGCGTTTAGGACGTCACAGCGAGAATGTATCGAGGGCGACACAAATGCCTATAAGTACGAGTACACTATGTTTAACGTAGGTATTAAATTTTTGAAATAAAGATTTTATGTAATATTTCTAAGTTTTTTCCTGTTTTCCAGTTTGTTTTTATGTACCTACGTAGTGCGGTCCAAAAGTTTCTGGCCACCACCAACCAAAAGTGACATTTTTGACAGAAACGTATTTTGTTTAATACCGCCAAATATGTCTATATTTGGCGGTATTAAACAAAATACGTTTCTGTCAAAAATTTCATTTTTGGTACAAGCTTTTATTGCCAACTGTAGGTACCTACTTTTCTGTATACCGTCATCCACTATTTATTGAGACTATTCTAACGAGCCCAAACTCAACGGGGTTACGTCGGTAAAGTACTGAATTCCCATGGCCACCTTCTGTCTCCATCATCAGATCAGCTCGATGGTACTATAATATTGAATTGTCGTCCAAACTATACCTTTACCCAACATTTCAGCTCAAACGGTTGAAGATATCTGCTTCAAAATTGAGTTGCAAGATTCCACCAGAACAAACATAGTTACCTACATAATAGTTTAGAAAACTTGTAGGTAATAATAAAATGAATGTTAGAGTAGTATTTCGTAATTTATTTTGTCACTAACACTTAATTTAATTTATTGCAACTAACACAAGGTCCAAGAACCTGAAATAAATATATCGAATTAAATTGAATAAAAAATATGTCATTATGATCGTCGTTCCCACGTTGTTCCAACGTCAAAGAATTGAGTAAACAATTACGTTTAGGATGGGAGTCCATCGACGATAAACATCGCTCCGGCCGGCCCGTTGAGGCACTCGCCGCGGATTGCGTCAAGTTGGTGCGAGAAGAAGTTCTGAGCGATTGAACAACTAAGACCGAACTCAGTAAGCTACTGAACACCACAGTTAATATGGGGGTTGATAAGGACAGCGTTTGAAACGCCCCTATTTTTTTGAGAATAGCCGGCTTTCGGCCGGGGTCGTCGGGATTATTTATTACCTACCACTGGTATCAATAACAGCTGCAATTTAATTCCCCGCCCGTTTCAACACACGGTGGTTTAACTTGTCTAGTCTTTAATTAGTAGATTAGGGGTTCCCAATATGTACGGGAAATTTTTACCCTATCAAACGAGAATACTCGTGGGTGGAAAAGGCATCTCACTACTTCAGTGTGCCTACTTGGCAAATATTCGAATCCATATTATAAACTGTAGTAGGTAGGCTGGAACATACACTTCGTCCCTATTACCTAATTTGAGAGTAGCCAGCAGAACACGAGGAAAATCAAGCTAATTATAATATTAGAGATAAGGAACTAGAATAACTTGAAATATAATTTTCCGCAAGTTTATGTATGTAGGTACTTAGTTTGTACATACCTATAGAACATTTCAAAATTCGTTTATAAGATACTAGCAACCCGCCCCGGCATCGCACGGATAACTACATGCATGTATTATACATATAAGCTTCCTCTTAAATCACATGTACTTATCTATTAAAAAAACCCGCATTAAAATCCGTTGCGTAGTTTTAAAGATTTAAGCATTACATAGGGACAGACAGTCATCGGGAAGCGACATTGTTTTATCTATGTAGTGATTTTTTAAATCTTTTACTCATTCCTTTTTCTTACTGAACGGGATTTAATCGCGTAATTATGTATACCTACCTAAGCGTAGGTATTTATTTGAAGCACGCCCGGCTAGGAGATATCTTTTCGAGCTTTCGCCAACCCTTTTGCGACCAATGATGTAGCGACACGTCCGAAACGTCGAATTAAATAAGTATTGGTAGGTATATACGGTTAATTCCATTTTATTTAGTAAAAAATATGGTAGGTAATCAACGGGACGTATAGGTACCTACATAAGCACGTGGATAAGTCACGCGGGGTAAACGATTCTAAGAAGCAATTCAGCACCTATGCATGCAAAACAAATGTTTATCTTCAATGAGTAGCGCATTCGCAGATCAAAGACCCGTCTATAATATATCTCGTGCTGCGTTAGGCCGGCATCACACAGTCTGAATCTG
The DNA here is from genome assembly GCA_963854355.1 of Epinotia brunnichana. Lineage (NCBI taxonomy): Eukaryota > Metazoa > Arthropoda > Insecta > Lepidoptera > Tortricidae > Epinotia > Epinotia brunnichana. The sequence goes on along the minus strand of OY977943.1, from coordinate 21,676,616 downwards.
GCCCACTCAAGAACAAAAAATGGTAGGTAGGGGAGAGATGACAGAGACATGTTGATTATATTCTAAGTTACATTGTTTTCTTGTTATCATGGTATTTCAAAACTGCCCCTAGGGTTATCAAAAGTGCCCCTTCCTAGGGGCACATTTGAACAAAAATGGGTTTTAAAAAAATAATAATTATTGGTACTTTAATAAGTAAAAACAAGTAAATTTAATTTTTATTTTGTAGCACAAATAGCATATCTATTCATAAAAAAAGAATTGATATGTAGCACAATACGACAAATATAATATTTTATTTAAAAAGTGTTCGAAGATGCCCCCCTCTCCCCTACTTACATCCTTTGGTTATTTTACACAACATGTGCAGTATTATTTACTCTTCAGTGATTCAGTGACTGAATTCCGTTAAGTGTTGTTGTGAGGTCGGCCTTAATTACGTCTAACTGGGCATTGCACTTTATGGTTTAGGTTACATAAGGGAGGTGAGCGGCCGGCCTCGGGGCGGTCACTGCGTGGGTTCACTCCTTAGTGCAAGCGATTGCGATTCGTTTTATTCGATAAGGAAACTGATAATGATCAAATTCAAAAAGCTAAATATTCCATGCAAGCCTTGTAGGTACAGTCAGCTGAGAAAGTGCATAGTCTACCACGAGTCTATTATTAGTACTGTAGGCACCTTACTAACATACATATATTGTACCTATCTAAATTTAAACGGGTAAGTACTTAATACGAGATATAATAACTCATCATATAACATTCATAATATATACGCTCACTTTGTATAAGCTTGTTGAGTATAACATTCACTGGATATAATGAACGAATTATATAATTTCAAAATATTTACTTTTGTAAAGTATAACGTTATTTAGATATAATACCAATTGATATAACGATTAAAGCGTATAATGTTCATAACTCCTAAGATTGGAAACATATATTATACAATTAATCTAACATCAAAAAGCATAATGCTCGTATAGTATAAACGCATACAATTATATTAATAGCAATCGCTTGAAAATCTGAATATACCTACTGAATGTGAATTTCTTAGAGCGATAGCCTCAAATTTGTGTTTGAAGAAAATTAAACATTGAAGATATATTATACACATATTATGTTGGTTAAAATTAAATATTTTTTTATGTTTTATGCTTATGCGAACTTCCTAATTCAAAATCAACCTTACCTTACTTATTAATCCTGAACATTTAGTAAAAGTAAATTGTCTCCTTGTAACCTTAAAAACCTAACCTAACTTTTTTTTTTAAGAAACGCATGGCAATTATTTTAATCTAACCTAAACCTTACATAACCGCCAGCGTGTCGACGTCACCTCGCTTCGCGGGGTGCCTATTTCCGCTCTAAGGGACACAAGCTAACCATAACCTAAACCTACCAAAAATACAATCGTTGATTTGTTTTTTACTGCGGGGGGCTATGCCCCCGAGCCACCCTTTATCTAGCTGCCTTAACCTAATTCCGCGGGCTCTGATTTATATCTCATGTCTCTTATATCTTATAATGCGTATACTAAAAGATATTATGTATTATGATCGTTATACGTTTTGCATGTTATACCAACTGAAATTAGTAAATTTGAGTGTTATATAAAAAAACGTTATATTAAATGAATATTATGGCAACTGACCGTTATTCCTTATAATTTTATTGATTTTGTTATTATAGCTAACGTTCATTATATCTTGTAAACGTTATTAATATGAAATTATATATTATGTTGTTATATTTCGTGAGACGCACCCAATTTAAACCCCTAAATTTGTAAGTTTGTGGCGTCTGGAACACCACTCATTCACCCAGGCAGAAAATCCTAGCATGTAAAGCTAACCTTATATTTTTGTGTAATAGCCACACTGGCCTTCTAACGAAGGCCAGGCCACTGATTGGTGGATGCAGCCGCAAGCCGTTCCGATTCACTCTGAACGGAACGCATGAATGGAAGCAGTATAAAAGCGCTTGCTGAGCTGAATTCACTCTCTTTTTTCTCTTCCTTCTGCCTGCGCATAACATAAGATATACCTGCTGTTACTGTAAGCATTTCTCCTGGTCTGTACCTATTATATCTCTATATGTTGTGCATTAAACCACTTGAAGAATCCCACTGCGTTTGCTCATCTGATCACCACCATCATCCCAGCATCCACTAAATTGGTGACCCCGACGTGATTTGAACACGCATGGCCGGATAGGCGGCGTCGTGGAGTCCCTATTTTCGCATAGCTTGGAGGCGCCCCATTTTTCAATTTGCCTAGGCAGGCTAACAAAAGCCGCCAGGCGCGCACCGTGCATCGCTTTCGAGGCCGGCACGTGGTTTTCGCCTAATACGCCGTGTGCGCGTGCTTGCAGCGATCATCTCCCCATCTTCAACCGCGTGCGCAGGGACTTTTTCACGCCTAACGACACGTGGTGTTGGTGTATGTGTGTGTGTGGTGTTAAGTGTTGCATAAAACGCATGGTACTTTATTATTTCTCAATTTTTCAACGAGCGGCCATTTTGGACGCGTGCAGCGGACATCGATCTCATCAAACTCTCAACTTTGCTCATGCGAGCAAGTATCCGAACGCAGCGGCCTGACAGAAGTGTTTAAAGTTACGAGTGTCATCGAAACCAAATTTTATGAACTATAAGCGTTATCATTAGCATTTTTAGTTTTTACATAATTTGCGTAAGTTTTGTCTGTAACCGCGAAATTGTATTGTATACTGAATTGTATTGTGTTGACCGAGTGCATACATAATGTCTCAACTGGAGGAGTTAGAGAAACAGGTACAACAATTAAATGAGCAAAATGCGTTGTTGGCTAACATGAACGAGGAGCTGAGAGCGCTGGCGGTGCCCGCACAAGCTCCCCAGATGGCTGCCCATGGCATCCGTCCTCATTTAGCCCCCTTCTGGTCGGACCGGCCGGCAGCTTGGTTCGCACTTATCGAGTCGAATTTCGCCCTGGCACACATTACAGCGGACGAGACGAAGTATAATTACGTTGTCAGCCAAATGGACGCGCGGCTCTCCAAGGAAATGGAGGACCTGGTAATCAACCCTCCGCCGAAGGGCGAGAGATATTCTTTCATAAAAGCACATATGATTAGCAGGTTTTCCACGTCTGAGTCACAAAAGGTCCGGCAGTTGCTCTCCGGGGAAGAATTGGGTGACAGAAAACCCACACAGTTCCTTCGACACCTGCGGTCCCTAGCAGGAAACACCATAAAAGATGACACCGTGCTGCGGGAGCTGTGGTTTCAGCGGCTTCCCCACAGCGTCCAGGGCATACTCGCGGCACAGAGTGACCTTAACCTGGATAAGGTGGCGGAGCTTGCCGACAAGATTTTAGAGGTGAGTCCGATCTATAATAATGTAGCAGTGTTAGCCAAATCCGCACCTGTTCCTGATTGGACTGCTATTGAGTCTAAATTAAACAAGCTCGTGTTACAAGTTGCGGCTTTAACAGATGACAGGTCCAGGGGAAGGCCTCACTCTAGGTCCCGATCCAAGTCCAAACCTATGGAGAGTAGCAGCGGTAGACTATGCTGGTACCACTATAATTATAAAACAAAGGCTACCAAGTGCGCAGCCCCATGCAGCTGGTCGGGAAACCCACCCGACGGCCAGTAGTGGCGGAAACTGACCGTCCATCTAGCAGCAGCCGTCTTTTTGTTACTGATGATATAACCAAATACTCTTTCCTACTTGACACTGGCTCGGATCTTTGTTGTTTTCCCAGGAAACTTTTGTCCAATAGGATTCAACCTGTTGACTACACCTTATGTGCAGCCAACGGCTCCAGTATAAGGACTTACGGCTACCGGAAACTCAATTTAAATCTTGGCCTCCGCCGGGAATTTATTTCGAATTTCATAGTAGCGGATGTGGAAACTCCCATCATAGCAGACTTTCTGGCATATTACAACCTACTGCCTGACTGTCGCAACAAAGTGCTGCGCTGTGGTATCACAGGTTTAACATCTGGGGCCACTATCGCAAATTGCGGACAGTTAAGCATTAAAGCCATTACTCATACTAACAATATCCTTTCTGAATTTCCAGATATAACCCGGCCCCCCGGCATCCTACGTGAGGTGAAGCACAACACCGTGCATCATATTATAACGACCGACGGGCCGCCAGTCGTGTCTCGGCCGCGACGCCTCGCGCCTGACAAGCTGAGCGCTGCACAGAAGGAGTTTGCCGAGATGGTGCCGACGGGCCGCCAGTCGTGTCTCGGCCGCGACGCCTCGCGCCTGACAAGCTGAGCGCTGCACAGAAGGAGTTTGCCGAGATGGTGCGAGATGGTCGGAACTGCGCGCCCGTCCAAGAGTCCTTGGTCGTCGCCGCTGCACCTCGCGCCCAAAAAGGATTTGTCATGGAGACCCTGCGGTGACTATAGGGCACTTAATGCCCGTACAGTTCCGGACAGATATCCAGTGCGGCATATAGGGGACTTCAGCCATAACCTGGCTGGCTCCACAATATTTAGCACTATAGATCTTGTCAAAGCATATCAACAGATTCGAGTGGAACCCGCTGATGTCTGCAAGACTGCGATTACGACCCCGTTTGGTCTCTTTGAGCTGCCATACATGGGATATGGACTCCGGAACGCTGGACAAACTTTCCAGCGTTTCATGGATGTAATCGTGAGAGGTATGGAATTTTGTTTCCCATATATAGATGACATCTTAGTTTTCTCCCGGGACACTGAAGAGCATGCTACTCACCTTCGTACATTATTCAGGCGTTAGGCTGACTATGGCATGGTTGTCAACCCTGCTAAATGTGTACTTGGAGCCACATAAGTAATTTTTCTTGGCTACCATGTATCCAAGGATGGTCTGAAGCCTCCGGTGGAGAAGATATCTGCTCTCCAGGATTTTCCCCTACCTAAGACCGCCCAAGGTCTTAGAAGATTTTTAGGGATGATCAACTATTACAGACAGTTCTTACCTCATGCTGCTGAGACACAAGCCCCACTCATCGACTTCCTCACAGCTACAAAGCTCAAGGGTGCGAAGCCGATGCCATGGACTCCTGAGCTAGAGAGCGCGTTCCATGCCTGCAAAGCTAGCCTGTCAAAGGTAACACAGCTGGCACATCCGGTACCAAATGCTTCTTTAGCTTTGTTCACAGACGCTTCGGGCACACAAGTGGGCGCATCACTCGAGCAGCAGACTGCCCAGGGCTGGCAACCTCTAGCTTTCTTTAGCAAGAAACTCACCCCGAGTCAAGCGGTTTGGCCTGCCTACTACAGAGAGCTGTTAGCAGTTTATACAGCGGTTCAACATTTCCGTCATATATTAGAGGCACAACACGCCACTATATATACGGACCATAAACCCTTGCTTTATGCTTTCCAACAACGCAGAGAGAAGTTGCCACCCTCGCAGTTAAATCAGTTGACGTTTATTTCCCAGTTCACAACTGACATTAGACATGTCAAGGGAGAGGATAATATAGTAGCGGACACAATGTCTCGCATTGAAGCCATTTCCCTCTCAGATGACTATACCAGCCTTGCCCAAGCTCAACAGGCGGACGATGAGTTGAAGGTTGTTAGGGACAAGTCATCTCTAAACCTAACATTAACTCCAATTCCAGGAACAGACATCACAATCCTGTGCGACATGTCAACCGGCAAGCCGAGACCATACCTGCCGCCGGAGCACCGCCGACCGGTGTTCGAGCGCCTGCACGGCCTGAGCCACCCCGGCGCGCGCGCAACCGCACGCCTCGTTGCCGACCGTTACGTGTGGCCTGGCGTGAACAAGGATTGCCGCACATGGGCTCGTGAGTGCCTTCCGTGCCAAAGGAGTAAGGTAACCCGCCATGTTTCTACCCCACTTGGTGATTTCGTCACTCCAACGGCGAGATTCAAGCATGTACATGTGGACATCATCGGACCGATGCCTGTGTCAAACGGCTACTCATATTGTTTGACAGCGATCGACCGGTTCTCACGTTGGCCCGAGGTATGGCCCATGATGTCCATCACTGCAGAGGAAGTGGCGAATAGGTTCGTAGACGGTTGGATCGCTCGTTTTGGCGTGCCCTCCACTGTCACAACAGACAGAGGCCGTCAATTTGAATCCGTCCTATTTAACAAACTAATGGACCTGGGCACATCCAAGCGTGTACGAACTACTAGCTACCACCCCCAAGGAAATGGGATGATTGAACGCCTACACCGCCAGCTTAAGGCGGCTCTAATGTGCCACAATACCAGCTGGCATAGCGCGCTCCCTATGGTGCTCTTGGGCGTCCGTTCTGCTTTGAAGGAGGACCTGAATTGCTCAGTCGCAGAACTCGTATATGGGGAACCGCTGCGTCTACCTGGAGAATTCCTTGTAGCCAGCTCTAACCCTTCCCACGAGACCGACGACGTAGTTACACAACTACGGGCTAGGATGGCAGATTTACGCCCTACTCCAGCTTCCCGTCATGTGCAGCCCAGGTCATTTGTATTCAAAGATTTAGCAACAACATCACATGTTTTTCTTCGTGACGATACGGTCCGCCGATCGTTACAACCACCTTACACGGGCCCCTACCGGGTAGTGTCTCGCAACCCCAAAACGATGACTATCGACATCGCTGGGAGGCAGACTACTGTCAGTATGGACCGTGTCAAACCTGCCTATATTTCTACTGATATAGACCTTACCGTTCACAGCAATCCTGCCGCACCGGTCCGACCAGCGCTGCCACAAACGCCTACGACGCCGTCCCCAGCACCTCCAGTGCCGACGCCGGCGCCCTCTACGCCAGCACTCTCAGTGCCCTCGCCAGCGCCTATCGCTCCAGTACCTAACGTTGACGTTGTACCTCCATGCCGGCAGAAGCCCGTTATCACTCGGTCAGGTCGCAAAGTCAGATTTAAAGATGTCCTAGATCTCTAGATACCTACTGTGATTTTTCTTATAATTTTACGTTTAGATATAAACTTCATTGGTCTATGAAACTAAGAAAAGCTTAGAGATGCCATTCCATATTATTATAACTTAGTCTAACTTTATGTGGCTTATGTCAAAGGTTTTCTTCAGCTTTCCACATGTTACTTAACCTTAATTTTAGTTTAGTAGTTCTGTGTTGTAATCCTAGTCCTATATAACTGTACCTAGGTTAGGCATAATAAATTTTAATTTTTTTTTTATGCACAGCCTTGTTTTCTCCCTGGGGGGGGTGGTGTGGCGTCTGGAACACCACTCATTCACCCAGGCAGAAAATCCTAGCATGTAAAGCTAACCTTATATTTTTGTGTAATAGCCACACTGGCCTTCTAACGAAGGCCAGGCCACTGATTGGTGGATGCAGCCGCAAGCCGTTCCGATTCACTCTGAACGGAACGCATGAATGGAAGCAGTATAAAAGCGCTTGCTGAGCTGAATTCACTCTCTTTTTTCTCTTCCTTCTGCCTGCGCATAACATAAGATATACCTGCTGTTACTGTAAGCATTTCTCCTGGTCTGTACCTATTATATCTCTATATGTTGTGCATTAAACCACTTGAAGAATCCCACTGCGTTTGCTCATCTGATCACCACCATCATCCCAGCATCCACTAAAAGTTATTAGGTCCGGGAGAATTTTAAGTTACTTTCAGGTTTAACTCCAATTGGTTATTGTAGAGATACGTATTTTAGAAATAAAGAACATACTGACATAGTGTACCTATTTGTTTTATCGTTATTGAACAACTAAATATAATTTGACTGCCCAGCTAGCACGATAGGTTTTATCGTCACGTTTGACAGCCCAAATGTACCTACAGAAACGTCACGTAAAAAATAAAGATAAAACGTATCATGCTTCTAGGAAGGCCTGGCCTGTGTAGAAAAAAAACCGGCCAAGTGCGAGTCGGACTCGCGCACGAAGGGTTCCATACCATTATCTATAAAAAACTATTATATTCTGTGTTTTTAGTATTTGTTGTTATAGCAGCAACAGAAATACATCATCTGTGAAAATTTCAGCTGGAACTATTACGGTATCAGTGAGATACAGCCTGGTGACAGACAGACGGACGGACGGACGGACAGCGGAGTCTTAGTAATAGGGTCCCGTTTTACTCTTTGAGTACGGAACCCTAAAAACGCACTTAGCATAAAGGCATACAATACACATTCAGTCACAATGCAACTTTTTTTTTTTTTTACTTGGGGAAATGCTTTTACGCATCCCACCTAGCCGAGGAACTAGGATGGGTATGACGGGCTCCACCAAGGTATGCCCTCTCTGCCGTGTAGTAGGGGCGTCATGGGATCGCGAACATTTCACCACGACGCCCCTCGGCAACAGCCGCAGCTCAGCTGCCCTCACTACTGAGGCAAAAGCCCCCCCTCCCGTCGTAAGCGTGCAGGGCGACACCACACGCTTCCCGACCCGACCAAAGGACGTCTACGCCGGGAGAGGGTGATAGACCTCGGATTCACCCTCTCAGGTCCCCTTGTAACTTTTTATAGAGGTTTTCTCCCTCGCAGCCACAACTCGACCCCCGCGCCTAACATGAATCCTCTGATAGCAGAGGATTTGTCAGGGTTCCGGGTCCGTTATTTATTATAGAGGCAAACGGCAATGGCCTCTCCCTCAAGCCACACCTGGGGAATCTTGCGATTCCCTGGGCGGAACCCCTCGACCCCCCCCGTGTCGGGTTATTGGTAACACCAGCAAGCGATAACTTAGGGTTCACTAAATTATCACTTGCCGTTGTCTCCAGGGCGCACCGGCCAAGACACTACCCATTCCTGCGGATCAACCGAATCAAGAGGAGTCCAGACACTCGAGGAGATTACCCGACATAGCGCCCCAGTCACAATGCAACTTGCAATTAATTGAATGATTGCTGTCTCATTCCAATTACAGCTGCGTCTCTGTCGGTTGTTGGACGGCGATCCATGACTTTGACTCGGGTATTCGTTGGGGACCTCATTTACAGACCAAGTGACGATTATTACAAATAAAATAAAATACCCCACATTGGCTACCTATTGCCAAAAAAATCCTACGAGTAGGTATGTATACGTTTTTGTACCTACCTACGGCTAGTGGGTTAGGGTTAGGGTTGTCCGCACTGGCACCCTAAATACCACCAACTAATAATAGAATAGAATGAGAATAACTTGCTAAGTATAGAATAAAATAAGGTATATGCACCTGCGCATCGCTTTGGTATTTCTTGTGCGCGCTCTATTCTACGGGCGTGAAACATACCGTTTCAAACAACCGCGCGCGACGAATACCAAATCAACTCCAATTCAGTACTGTGAGTTGAATAGAATCTCAGGATCTTCCTGAAAATGTGAGATTCTTACTCACTACGCAATAAGTATAAATTAACAGTTAATCACGTGAAATAACGACTTTGTTGCGATAATTTGTAGTTGGTAATTTTTTATTTATCTTGTAGGTACCTTGATGTTTTTGGCGTGTCCAGTGCCTTTGACACCATACAAATACGAAACACGTTGAAAAATTGTACTTGTAGCGATTTTAAAACCTCAATAATATATCTAAATCGTACAAAAACCCAAAAAACCTATCATTTAGCATTAAATTTACCACATTTGATTGGTTTTTCTGGCTGCCGACCCTCGATTTTTGCCTGTCCACCTGTGGAAAGCCAACTTCAAGTATCGATTCGAAGTAGGACGGAAGTAGGAGTAGGAAGTTAGGACTTGTATAGTATATTGTGCCTGGAAATATTTGTTTCTGATAGTGGAAAACATGAATTTTCTTAAATCAACCTTATATTTATATCGCTAAAGTATTTTTTACATAATAAACTAAAACTAATCTTGTCCAGTGATTTTGGAAAAGTGGACATGTCCAAATTCCGTTACGTTGATTTTGTGGGAACGAGGTATTTTTATTACCAAATTAGGTAGGTGTTTATTTTCATCTAGCATCACATACCGTTACGTAACATCATTCGTTTTGTTTACAAACTGTCAGTAGTGGCTAGAAATCGCGTCCGAATGGAGCGTCGAATGGTAGTCCCAAAAAATAGAGTCCTGGTTCCCTTACGAGATTACGAAGGTTCCTATAATTTTTCTGCTTAATTATCTTAATCTGTCATTATCATTGAACATGATTTCAGTAAAATACTATTACAATTGTTAAAAACAGTATATTAAACACGTGTTTTAATCTGCGAAGTATTAGTTCCGTTACGTCCATTTCGTTACAATATTTTTGTTACGTATAAGGGGACCTTCAAACGTAACGGAATGGACGCCTAAAGACTTAATCAAATCGGAGTTTTTTATTAAAAAATTAGTGACTATACATTTTAACTGTTTCAATAATTTAAAAGGTAGTGGATCAATCGTCATTTAACACTTTTTGTATAAATTCATATGCATTATACGTCCGAAACACATAGTAAACGATTACCATAAAAACTATTATCAAAATTTTATTAAGTTTATTGCTCGAATAATACAAGTCATATAATTTCATAAAAACTTTTGCCATTATATTCAATACAGCATAAAAATGAATAAATTTCACACAAAATTATTATGTTTATTTTTATGCATCTGAATATTTATGACAAGTGATCATTATGTTTTATGAAATTATGCAAAGTGTTATTATATACAGTTTTATAACGTTATTCTTTATAACGTGAGCACAATTTGGTTAATTTACTTCAAAAGTAAACTCTTTATAGTGCAACAGCCATCCTCAATTACAAAGAAATGTGTTTGTAGCTGCTGCGCACCTCTCCGTGCAGGCGTGTCAGCGCGGCGATAATAACGTATGCGTGAGACGTCTGTCATTCTGGTCGAAAAATAGAACCACGAATTGTGTATCCTGATATTGTTTTATTATCGGGCCCTAAAGTGGTGACCCCGCATTCAAAGCAGCACCTAGCCTTCGGAAAACATGTCTACAGACGATGGAAAAAATAAAAAAATCGAACCGGCGGGTTTGAGCCCAATCCAAGAGCTCTCCAGTATAGCATCAAACATTCGAATTCCGCCGTTATGGCGCGATAGAATACGCCTTTGGTTCGTGCAGTTCGAAGCCATAATAAACCCTCTCAAGAAAGGTGACCAGGCTATGTACGAATTCCTAATCGCACAACTAGAACGTCAGGACATAGACGAAATTAGCGACATTCTGTTAAAACCTCCTGAATCCAAAAAAATTGATGCTTTGAAAACCCGATTGATATCAGTCTACGAGCAGTCAAAAGATCGTAATTTGCAAAGACTCTTGCCCGAAATGGAGCTCGGTGATTTAAAACCATCTCAGTTACTGCGCCGCCGCCGCACGAAAACTCTCGCCAGCGACAACGTGTCCGAAACAGCACTCCGAATCCTGTGGACCAGCCATCATCCACCGTCTGTTCGAACCGTCGTTGCAGCGAGTGACATTATGATGGTAAATATAAATCTGAACGATATTGCGTTAATGGCTGACAAAATATTAGAACAGTCACGTAAAGATATATGCGCCATTTCAACACCACCTGCGGCGCAACCGTCAACTTCAACGGTTCATCGTGAAACTTCTCCACAGCAAACGCTAGAAGACAAATTCGACCATCTGGTTCGCGAAGTTGAAGAACTGAAAGTACGAAATAAACAGTACCGCCGCAATCCACGTCCAGCTTCGCAATTTAATACTTCGTACGCACGCCCTTATTTTCGCGCGCGCACCGGTATTCACCAGCCAGAATATTTGTCGAGCGGTATTTGTTATTACCATCGACGCTTTGGAAATTCCGCTTTTTAGTGCACGATCCCCTGCAATTATAAGAAGAAAGAAAACAAGGAAAACGAATTCCTGCGTTAGCTGAGGCGGAATCTAGCACGTGGGATACCTCACACCGCCTATTTGTCACAGATCAGCATACTAAGTATCAATACCTTATCGACACTGGCGCAAATATTTCTGTTATTCCAAAACCTCGAGGTTTCCGTGGACAAGCGACCTCGTTTTAGCTTTATGCAGCAAATAACAGCACCATACCTACCTTTGGTGAGAAGACTTTAGATTTAGAATTTGGTTTAAAACGGTCATTTAGATGGAGGTTTATCATTGCAGCGGTCAGTAAGCCAATCATAGGCGCTGATTTTCTCAATCACCACCAGTTGCTCGTCGACCTTTCTGGGCGATGCCTGATCGACAAGAAAACTAACTTGGCCATCAGAACACCAGTTTGCAAAACCTCAGAGCCAACCGTTCGCTCTATAGATCTGGAACAGAAATATCATCGCATTCTTAGTGAATTCCCTGACATTATTCGACTATCCTCGGTGAAGAATGCTCCAAGACACAACGTCGAGCATTACATTGAAACCACTGGAGCCCCCGTACATTCACGACTGCGCCCACTGCCTCCTTACCGGTACCTCGCAGTCAAGAAGGAATTTGACCATATGATCGAACTACAGCTTTGTCGACCTAGCAAGAGTCCTTGGGGAAGCCCACTCCACGTAGTACCTAAGAAAAATGGTGACATACGGGTTTGTGGAGATTATCGACGGCTAAACGCGGTAACCAAACCTGATCGCTACCCTGTGCCTCGACTAATGGACTTCAATTATCAACTTCACGGTATGAACATTTTTAGTACTATCGACTTGAATCGTGCATATCAGCAAATACCTATGCATGAAAACCGCATCGAAAAAAGCGCGATTATAACACCTTTCGGCCTTTTCGAATTTCCCATGATGAGAGAAGGTTTAAAAAATGCTGGCCAGACATTTCAAAGATTCATTCACCAAGTCCTCGCTGGTTTGGATTACGTTTTCCCATTCATTGACGACATCATCATTGCATCGAAGGATGAAAGAACCCACGAGGAACACCTCCGGACAGTCCCGCAACGACTGAACGAATACGGTGTCACGATCAATCCGTCAAAATGAGTGCTGGGCCAAGAACACGTCAAGTTCCTTGGTTATACGGTTACACCTGACGGTATTAAACCACCTGACGACAAAATTCAAATTAATAATAATTACCCGAAACCTGGAAACGTTGAACAATTAAGAAGATTTCTCGGGATGGTTAATTTCTATCATGACAGTATCCCCAACGCAGCCCAGATTCAGGCGCCATTAAATGAATATTTACACAACTGCAAGAAACGCGACAAAACTGCCATAAGATGGTCCGAAGAAGCTGAAGATGCATTTGAGTCATGTAAAAAAAGCATGAATAACGCCGTAATGCTTGCTCATCCTTCTCACGACGCTCCAATCGCTCTCTTTTGCGATGCTAGTGACCAGAGCGCAGGCAGCGTTCTACAACAACGCGTTGACGGTACGAGTAAATGGCAGCCGTTGGGATATTTTTCTAAAAGATTTTCAAGTGCTCAACAAAAATACAGTACTTTTGATAGAGAACTTTTATCTATTAACATGTCCGTGAAACATTTCAGGAAAATCTTTGAGGGTCGTGAGTTAATTATTTTCACGGATCATAAACCGCTGACATACGTACTTATGAAAACGTCATCCGAGACTGAAACACCTTGCCGCACTAGGCAACTGTTGTTCATCAGTGAGTTCACGAATGATATCCGGCATGTGAGTGGTCAAGACAATGTGGTTGCAGATGCTCTGTCTCGGATCGAGATGGTCACCACGCCTTCACTGCTTGACTATGAAAAACTTGCGGAAGCTCAACAAACAGACACGTCTATCAAGCATTTACTACTTAAAAAGAATATACATTTAAAAAAAATCATTTATCCAAATTCATTACAGCCAATTTACTGTGAAATTTCGACATCAAACATAAGACCGTACATACCAGAAGCTTTTCGTCACACAGAGTTCAAAGCTGTACATAATATAAGCCACCCTGGCATCAGAACTTCGAGGAAAATAGTACAAAGCCGGTATTTTTGGCCATCTATGAATAAGGACGTCGGTACCTGGGCTAAAACTTGCATTTAATGTCAGCAATCTAAAGTACATTGCCATACCGCAAGCAACATCGGGACGTTTATACCTTCTGCTCGTTTCCGACACATTCACGCTGATACCGTTGGGCCTCTAAAGACTGTATCGTTTGTTATAAATACAAGTTAGCTCTGGCAGGAATAAGTTGTCTATTCATTTAAAAATATTCTGATACAAGACAATTGATTGACATTTGTCATAGAACCGATATCTTTATTATTTTTTTGCTCAACTTGTTCCAATAAAAAAATGAGGGGTCTTACACCGCAAAAGCGAAAATCTATTGTGGACAATTGGTGTTCGGTTAAAGGTATTACGTACCGAAAACTCGCACAAATGGAAGGTGTTAGTGTTGGAGCCGTCCAAACTGCTATCCGTAAGTACGGGGAGGATTATACCTTCGAGGACCAACAACGGCCAGGCCAAAAGCCAGGTCCGTCCAATCCAAAACTGGACCAAAAGATAGTAAAATTATTCGCATCTAATAGAGAGCTATCTGTCCGAGATGTCGCGAAAAAAGTTGGTACGAGTATCGGGATGGTACAACGTGCCAAGACAAGGAATAATTTAAAGACATTAAAAAAACAGAAACAGCCGAAAAGAAGTCAAAAACAAAAAGCATCTGTTAAGACACGAGTCCGAAAATTATATGACTCGATTTTATCGAAAAAACACAGCTGTGTAATAATGGACGACGAAACGTATGTAAAACTGGACTACAAGTCTTTGCCAGGCCCCCAGTATTACACTATTCGTGAGGGAACAGAAATCACAGAGGCTGAAAAATCCATTTGCGTTGAGAAGTTCGGCAAGAAAGTCATGGTGTGGCAGGCCATTTGTGAATGCGGAATGAAGTCAACTACTTTTTTCACTACCTCGTCGATGAATGCCGATATTTATATGAAAGATTGCCTTCAGAAACGAGTATTGCCAATGATCAAAAAGCACAACTCCGAAACTGTATTTTGTCCTGACTTAGCGTCTTGCCATTACGCGGCTAAGGTAGTAAAATGGTATAAAGAGAATAATGTAAATTTTGTGGCCAAAGAGTTAAATCCACTGAATTGTCCAGAGCTTCGCCCGATTGAACACTACTGGGCTATAATGAAAACTAAATTACGTAAAACAGTCCGTAGTGCCGATACAGAGCAACAGTTTCGGTCAGATTGGAATAAGGTGGCTCGAACTTATGACAAAGTCGCTGTCCGGTCATTAATGGGCACCATGAGGCAAAAAAATAGAAAACGGGCCAGAAATGTATAATTTGGGATTTTTATGGTACTATTCGAGTTGTCCATATTATTTTGTACATAAAAAAAGTTGTCGCATTTTTTTCTTGTATTTATAACAAACGATACAGTCTTTAAGTAAGTATTTCAACGAGTGTACATCGTTATCTACTCACAATAATTGACAGAACGACGCATTGGCCCGAGGCAATACCTATTCAGGATATAACAGCTGAAACCGTTGCTAGAAGCATATATGAAGCATGGATTGTACGTTTTGGTTGCCCGGCTACTATTACGACAGATCAAGGCCGTCAATTTGAAAGTGAGCTTTTTTCATCACTGACCAAATTGCTCGGGATAGACAGAGTCCGTACCACTGGTTACCATCCTCAGAGCAACGGAAAAATTGAGCGTTGGCATCGATGTTTGAAGGCAGCCCTTACAGCCCGCCTCTGCGGTCGAGACAAGTGGGTCGGTGAACTTCCCAACGTGCTGCTTGGACTTCGCTCGGCGCTGCGCAGTCACTCAGGCGTCAGTGCAGCGCAACTGACATATGGTTGTTCTCTGCGATTACCAGGAGATTTCATTGCACCTTCAGCTCTTCTGTCAGATCCAACCATAATCCAACAGCTACGCCAAATTATCAATGAGCATAAACCTGTGGAGAAAGTGCATAAAAGCAGGAAAAATATTTTCGTACATTCAGATTTACAGTCCTGTAAATATGTTTTTTGCGCAAAGACGCAGGGCGCAAGCTCCATATAAAAGGCCCTATCTAGTATTGGAACGCAACGATAAAGTTTTCACTATTCAATTACCAGAACGAATTGTCGCGGTATCAATAGATCATTTAAAGCCTGCTTATACGATGAACCTAGAAGTTAGTCCAAAAGAACCTCGCGTTGGACCTCATGATGAACCTCACGAAGAACCTCGCGAAGAACCTCGTGGAGAATCACGTAGAGATCCTCTCGTGAAGTGTACCCGTTCTGGTCGCTCTATCAGATTACCGGTACGCTTCGCTAGGGGGGGAGCCCTGTAGCTGCTGCGCATCTCTCCGCGCAGGCTTGTCAGCGCGGTGATAATAACGTCTGCGTGAGACGTCTGTCATTCTGGTCGAGAAATAAAACCACGAATTGTGTATCCTTATATTGTTTTATTCTTGGGCCCTAAATGTTCATATTTAGACAAAGTAAAGGTTTGATTCCTTTAAGCACGTAAAATAATTTTGAAGATTAATTATTTGTACCAAGAAAGATGATCCGCTTTGATGATGACTTTGATTGTGTGCATGTTCTAGAATACGATTCAGTGTTCGGAATTTTCACGGCAAAACAAAAGACTGTCGCAAATTTACTAGGGTAAGAAATAATTTTTCATCGATATCGAATATATTATAATTTATAATTATAATTTAACAATCTATGGAATATTTTATAATTTAAAATAATATGCGAAAAAAACAGTTATTCACAGATTATTCAGTGTAAAAGTTATTATTTAAGCCTTAACGACATCTTGTTTTTAATGAAAATATTGAATAACCCGTCCTTTTGCCTTTGCCGAAGTTGAGTAGTAATGATGTGAAATATAGCGACTATACCACCTCATTGACAATAACAGACACTTAAAATGAAAAAACTCTATATTAAGACATTAAACGTCACTTCATTGATATGACAGTGCTCAAAAAGTGCAAAAAAATAAAATCATATGTAGATTGTACACATAATATAGATACCAAAACATAATTATAAAGAGTGTATATTCGCCAACAAACTGTTATGCAGTTTGGCGAAAATTTAGATTAAGTTTATCGTAATTTTTGTTGAGTAAGAAATAAATAAAAAAATAAAAAAAAATAACTGTCTAGATATTATTTGTAAAACGCTTGAAAACGGACGCGTTTGTTACGTAATATTTTAGTATTGTACTTTTTCAGTAAAGTAAAAATGAGCAAAGTGCAAGATTGGCTCAAAACGTGTCTAACAAAATACCCTGAATTTGTACATAATGAAGTGACATCTACTATATACTGCTCTACGATATTAATCTAAAAATAAAAAACGATCATTCAGTGTACATAAATGGCTTTATAGTGATAAATGGAACCGTTTACTCCCAGAGAACTTCGAAAAATTAATGACTATCTACTCTTATCACTATCAGAAACCAAATAAAATGGCATGTGCTGCTGTGTGTACTGATGTGGATTTTAAAGAAGAAATTGAATCTGTTTCGATATAACTTTACACAAACCTAATGTATTTTATAATATATTATATTTATTTGGTGGACCATTATTTATTTTACTATCGATATCGATAAAAAAATATTTCTTACCCTAGTAAATTTGCGACAGTCTTTTGTTTTGCCGTGAAAATTCCGAACACTGACGATTATAATAAAGCCCTATATAAGGTAGTTTGAGGTAAACTCAAAATTCTGCCAATAAACTCTTAAAACAATGGCTAGCCATTGCCATTTTAGATACTGATTTAATCAAAGATATCAATTATATCTACATGTTAAGCAACTTCAGTCCCCCGCGGCTATGAAGTCAATCCTGAATTCTTGACACATTACGCAACTATGAAGTTTCTGAATAATGACAATGTCAACCAAAGGAAAAAATTACATATTCAACCCTAGAGGCATGTCTCATGGATTGACTTCATAGCCGCGGGGGACTGTAAGTTGTAATTTTTTGGAATAAAAATTTATTTTTTAGATTTCAATAAAAAAAAAGTTTAAGTTACTATTGTTTGTTATTTTTATATTAAGATGGCAGACATACTTCAATGGTGATTTACTAGAGGATCTCAATTATGAGTTAGTTACGCTACACGTAGTTACGCTCAAACGACTAGCTAGTTTGCTCTGAAATATTGTAATTAAAATAAGTTAAGTACCATCCAGGTCTGTAATTAGTTTATGTAGCTTCAGGTACCATTGTTTAAAAAAACAGCAAATTCAAGTTTTGCATACAAAACTCGTTTTTGTTGTATAGCGTTTGTTTTATAAACTGGAGCTATATACACTAATTACAGACCTAGATATACCTCATGCCATTGTATGTGCAAAGTTTCGTTACAATCCAATAAGTAGTTTTAAAATGAGAACGAAACTCCGTTTGTATGGGAAGGTGAAATTCGGCCCCGCTTAATGCCGCCTCTTAGACTTAGTAACAATAGTATTATAATTAAGCTTATAATATTATAATAATGCTGTTTTTTTGTTACGATTTTGTTTTTATCATACAAATATATATATGTATATATATATAATATAACACATTAAACCGTCATAATTACACTGTATTTTATTATACCTCTTTTTCATTGAATATGTCCCCGTAATATATATATATATATAGTTATTAACTCGTCAATAACCCTTCTTTTGACTGCAATTATTTTTTAACATAATGAACATTATAGCCGCGGCTTTATAATTCCGTAACGGTATTTTCCGTTAGTGTCCATTTTTGTGAATTGGCGTTTTATTTTTTATTTAATTCATTATTAATAATTAGTATAAATCTGCATATTCAAATGGACACATATTAGTTAAGTTTGTGAGATAATAATACTTGAGGTGCCAGATCTTATATTATTTGATTAGTAAAGAAAATTGTAAGTCGTTTTTGAAATTTCGTAACGGAATGGTTGAAATAACTCAATTCTCTCTAGATATTGATATTAATTACTTCCATAAAACATTAGTCATTATAATAATTTAACAGGTCTATAAGTGAATAAATCACAAATATATGATAACTAAGCTATCGTATAATTTATACAAATAAATGTATGTCGTAACGGAATGGACAAGAAATCGGGGTAAAGCTGCATTAAAAACGCTATATTTATTAAATTCGCGCGTATTTTACAAAACGATTGCTTACTTAAGATACCTAAGGCTACAATTCTCCCCCTAAGCAAATCAAAATCTAACAATTAACTAAACAGAAAAAACATCACTTCAAATAAAATGGTACACTTTGAAAAAAAGATGCCCAGTTGCTCAAACTATCTCAAGACCCAGTGTAATATTACGACTTACCAGTCGCATAGCGTTGAGAGTAAGTTGAACAATTTTTTATACCTACCTATATATCATTTTCATACCAGCTCAGCTAGCACGAGATGTTTTATCGTTATGTTTTACGTGAAACATATCGTGCTAGGGCCTCAGGCATACAACGTAATTTCCCTAATAAGTACACCAATACTTTTGGATCTCAAAATAACTCTGTCAAAATGCCTTAATCCTAGAATGCCTATTTTTTTTTTCAAAACTGGCTAGTTGAATGATAACATGTTTAAGGCCTCTCACAGACTGGCGCGGCCTGTCAAATTTACTATGGTCCGCCACCGCAGGCTGCGCCAGTGTGATGCAGGCTTTAGTCTTATAATTACAAAACTTATCAACATTTAGGTATACCTCATAACGCCATAAGGAGACGCTACACGAGCGAAATCGGCAGGCCTGCATAGAGAATAATTACAATAAAAATTACAAAATTTAGCTTCCTGGGACCCAGGCTACGATTGAATTAGGAACTTTTTGAAGTAAAAGTTCAAACTTGATTTTGAAATTTGTATAAAATTTTGTACGCGGGGCCTTAGGAGGATACTTAAATACTAGCTGTTGCCCGCGACTTCGTCCGCGTAGAACATGTTATCGTCTAAATGTTCGTTTAAGGAATGAATTTATAAAACATTGAAATTAGTTTTGTAGTCTAAAACCGAAGTTACAAATCTCTAACTTTCAAAATGTCTTGCTCTCCATACAAACTTAGAACCCCATTTGAACCCTCATAGTAAACAGTCTAAAACCGTAGTTACACTATTCTTATTTTTAAATGTCTTGCTCTCTATTCAAACTTCGAAGCCCCTTTTAATCTTCATAGGCGATGAATTAAATAAAACGCTGATACAAGTTTTGTAGTATTTTAGCAAACAGTCTAAAACCGAAAAACAATCCTTTACTTTAAAAATGTCTTGCTCTCCATACAAACTTTGAACACCCCGATAATCCCCTTTAGGGGATGAATTTCAAAAAACGCTGGAATGAGTTTTGTAGTCTTTTAACAAACAGGCTAAGATCGAAGTTACAAATCTCATACTTTAAAATTTTCTTGCTCCGCATACAAAGTTTGAACCCCCTTCGATTAACGCTTTTCGGGGAAAAATTTAAAAGAAAACACTTAGTTTTTTTATTGTAATAAGTATTTATTTTACAAACTATAAAGTCTCTAGCTCAAAAAAAGTGTTTCCCATACGAACCTTGCACCCTTTTTTAACCCCTTAAGGGATGGAATTTTCCAAAACGCTAGCAGTACTTTTTTGTATTTTAATAAGTAATCTTTCTACAAAAATATAAGTTTCTACCGAAAAAAAGTTTCCCCCACACAAACAGTGCACCTCTTTTTCCCCTCTTAGGGGTGGAATTTTCCAAACCACTGAAAGTAATTCACGTTTATTTGTATTCTAATAAATAATCTTTCTACACTATTTCAAGTCTTTAGCTCAAAAAAAATGTTTCCTCCATTTAAACTCACCCCTTTTTATCCCCGTTAGGGGTCGAATTTTCCAAAACTCTGAAAGTACTTTATTTGTATTGTAATATCTTTACACAAAGTTTTAAGTCCCTCGCTAAAAAAATATTTTCTCCATGCAAACTTTGAACCCTTATAAACCCCGAAAGGGTCGAAGTTTCTAAAATGCTGAAAGTTTTAAATTTTAATTAGTAAGCATTCTACAAATTTGTATAAGTCGGCTATACAAATGCTTCCTCCATACAAATGTTGCACCCACTTTTAACCCTCTTTGGGGTGGAATTTACTTAAACGCTGAATATACTTTTTTTTTGTATTTCAATAAGTAATCGTTCTACAAACTTTTAAGCTTCTATCTCAAATAAGATTTTACCCCATACAAAATTTGCACCCCTTTTTAACCCCCTTAGGGGCAGAATTTTTTGAAAACGCTGAAAGTACTTTACTTGTATTCTAATACGTATTTTTTTTTCAAAGTTATAAGTCTCTAGCTCAAAAAAAAAAGTTTTCCCCATACAAAATTTGCACCCCTATTTAACCCCTTCGGGATGAAATTTTCCAAAACGCTGAAAGTACTTTATTTTAATTTTAATAACTAATCTTTCAACAAAGTTTTAAGTCTCTAGTTGAAAAACAAAAGGTTCTCCATACAAACTTTGCACCCCTATTTTACCCCCTTAGGGGCGGAATTTTTAAAAATCCCTTCTTTTCCCTAGTTTACGTTATAAAAGCAACCTATTGTGGAAAAATCAACTCTCTAGCCCCAGTAGTTTCGGCTGTGCGTTGATGAGTGAGTGAGTGAGTGAGTGAGTGAATAAGTGAATAAGTCAGTCAGGACGTAGGCATTTATATGTATAGATAAATTGATGAGACAACCCAACCAGTAACAGCGGCTTTCCAAGCAGCACGCGACTCTCTCTCCAGGGCACGACTAAAACACTATGACAGTTATTTTAAGATCTAGAAGCAGAAGTATCAGGGGTCGGCAACCTTTTAGCAACCAAGGGCCATCATCTTCCTTGCGTTATTCCCGGTTGTGCTCCTAAAGGAGCCTGGGGTCCGCTTTGACACCTATATATGCCATATGGGAGCTAAAAAAAAATACGCGGACCGGACTTCTTAATTATTTGTGACTTCAGCAGGCAATTTCAAAATTCTGAATTCAACGACCTTTACATACAGAACATCCCAGGAGGCTCGCGGGCCGCAAGCAAGGGCCTCACGGGCCGCATGAGGCCCGCGGGCCGCCTGTTGCCGGCCGCTGATGTAGATGAATCAAGCAGATAGTTTAAAAATCAAAACAATCTCACTCAAGAACAATCAGCGTTACTGTCTACACAGCTCTAGTGAGAGTACGTCACTAAAGTTCTAAAACATTCTGTGCCCATGTTTTCGGAGCTCTACGCTCGTAGTAGTCGTAGTTTTTAAGATATTGCATGCCGTCAACACCGGGATACATAATTATAAGTATGTACCTACTGTTGACTGTAGGCACACTTTTTTGTAGCCTTCATTAATGTAGACGGAGATGACTCATAAAGTACCTACTCGGGACATTTTTTGTGTGTTATTTTTGACTTTATTATGCTACTTTACTTATTCAATGTTGTTGACCTCATGCTGATCCACGCTATTTAAACAACAGGTAGGTACCTAAGGGTAGATGAACTCGTGAACTTGAATTTCGTCCAGTCATTACTATGATATTCTTACAGTCACTCCGGTATTTACGTCGTCGAAATGGCATGCCAGTTTGGTTAAAGTGCATTCACAGCATAAGAAGTGCAATATCCTTACTAAGAGAAATTAGATTATTAAGAGCACGACGATTTGACTTTGATCTCTCGTATTAATTATGTATTACGTTGGTAGGTACCTAGTTAATCGGAAGAAATCTAATGAATCTGTGTTTTTTTCTTTGTGGTATGTATTTAGGTGGTATTAATATACCTGTTGTTATCTGACTGCCAAATAAAGGCAGGTTAATTCGACTGTAGGTATGTAACATATGTATCTATAGTTGAACCTTTTTAAAATCACGATTTCCCCTTGAGAGCTTATCTACCCGTTGATGGTATTGTTATCCTTTGTAAACCCAACCACTAATTACCTGTACAAAATGAAATGCACTAATAGCAAAAGATGTAATATGAATTACAACTTTACCGTCTTAAGAATAAGGTTCAAATTGAAATAGGAAGCAGTTCACATACAGGGTGTTCGGCACATGAACCGTCAAATTTTTTTGGCGAGCTAGTAGGGTCATGTCCGACTTTTCCACCCTTGGACCCTAGGTCCTAAGAGTTACGGTCAAGGAGGTACGATTTTTTTATTTTTTTTACCTAAATTACCCAAAATCTGACCTTTGAAGCCCCATAACTTTTTTTGTGTATGTTTCTACATGCATAACTTGCTTAATTATTACGTGTACGTTGTGTGTATTAAAAAAATATATTTTTTGTAACAAATAACACCACAAAATTAAAACGTGAGGCTTTTTGTTAACAAACAAAACGAATTTACAAACCCGTCTACACTTTAAAATTCAATAATTTTTTTTTTATAAATTAATTAGGGTCCAAGGGTGAAAAGGTAGGAAATGACCCTACCAGCACGCCAAAAAATGTTGACGGTTCATGTGCCGAGCACCCTGTATAACCTTGTTACGATGGAGGTAAGTACATACTTACGTATAAAATGTTCTTGGAGTTTTTTGGCGTTTTAATGTATGGGTAAATAAATGATCGTCAAATCCACATATATCCACATAGTATGCAGATGGTACTTATCTATGTTCATCCTGACCATCAATCACAAAATGTCTATGACTTTTTAACACGAATCTGTTACTCCAGTAGTCACATGCACTTTGCTAACCCTTTATTGATTTGACAACAACCAGAGACATCACAAGACTCGCAGAGAGCTCGAGAGTAAGTCGTGGCCGTCTTGTGATAGTTGTGATAGCCGTGCAGGTCCCACTCTCTCAATAGAGCGTATCTATCCTCTTGTAACCTTACTGAAGACTTGGGTTTTTTTCTCTGGCGACTTATGACAATCCGACCTACTTACCATAAATATTGGCCAGCTGTTGCGCTCACATACTCACCAACAGTTCTTAGTTGCCAACTGAATAGAGCAAAGAGCATTTACTGACGATGACCTGTAATCTGTAATCAAATCGAGCAGGAAGTCGTGACTAAGGCTTCGAACAATGAAAGTAGGTGTAACTTGT
Organism: Epinotia brunnichana; assembly: GCA_963854355.1. NCBI lineage: Eukaryota > Metazoa > Arthropoda > Insecta > Lepidoptera > Tortricidae > Epinotia > Epinotia brunnichana. The sequence goes on along the minus strand of OY977943.1, from coordinate 21,652,636 downwards.
CCGCTTAAAACCGTTGAGACAGCTAGCAACAACGCTTCTAAACTATGGTAAGTAATGTACTATTCGGTCATATAGGTCAGTCGAGTTGGCGGAACACCCACTGCCATTTAAAGGTAGACTTCCGTATCCAGCCCGAGCTAGCGACCGCAGCGAAAGACAAGTTGCCTAGGTATCTACTATTGCAAAATTTGTTAGCTTGAACTGAAGGTAGGTGTCAACGACCTAACCACGTCGCGGTAAAGTTAGTTTACTAAATAATTGCGAGAAACCATAATCGATACAGGTAAGTAATCTGGACTTTCCTAATATAAACGTAGACATCCTAATGCAGCATTTCCGTGCAGTATCAAGTTATCAACTTACGTATCAGATAAACGAAGAAACATGGACGAATTTGTCGGTTAAAATTCTAATGTTATATGGAATAAGTTAAAATGAAAGCTTAGCGATCTTTGGCTACTAAAAGTGGCCAGTTAAAAACAGTTTCGCTCGCCGATCGCTTTGGGCGGGAGGGTGCCTTTACATTTCACTTTCGCCGGAACGCAACGGTCCGGAGTCGTTGCCCCCGTGTCCTCGTCCGCGTGCCGATTAGATAATTTTCGCGCTGCGTTGTCAAAATACTCATGACCCAATGGTACAGTGAGCGCGGTCGTTGAACCCGCGAGCTGCGGCTGCGCTGCGCCCGCGCACACTTGCGTTACAAGTCGACGCAGAGAGCGATTCGGAATACTTATCGGTCAAAATTACTTATCGCGTGCTAATAATCGATATTAATGAAACAGGTTATTATTTTGAATACCTACCTATGTACAATAAGTACTCGCAAAGCAGGCAGGTACTATGAAAACAAATGAAATTGAAAAGTTTATGAATGAGGGAACGAATATGTATGGCCGGTATGGCCTTAATTGTAGGTATTACATATTTGTTTATTGTAGATTCTACAGTTTTTTAATATATTTTAAAATGCTCGTAGGTAGTCAAGTACTTAGTGTTTTTATTTCCTCAAAATAATATCGCTCTATGTAAAATATTCGCGCCAAAAAGGCAGTCGCCATTATTGTGACGTCATAAGAGCAGAAACATAGAAACGTCAAATATGCATCTAGACACGCGGCAGCGTGTCAAGCCAAGTTCAAGCAAAGGAACTGGCTAGCCAGCGCCGAGTGTAATATTACACGAACCACTCGATGCCACTTTTGACCCTATAACTCAAAACCTCTTTAACGTAAACACATAAAACTACGTGTGTTTAATTATATCCATAAGGACATCTAGAAGCCCAAATTTCATGAAACTAGCTCCAACGGTTATAAAGATATGAAGACCAAAAAGTCGTAAATTATAGCACTGACTGACTGACTGACATATAGTACCTAAATCTAACCTACTTCGATGACCTAGAAGGATGACATTTGGAATCCAGCGGTAATTGTATGTAAGCGTAGGAAAAAATCTAAAAATAAAAAAACTACCCTACGTCGCGACGTTTTTCAAAATTGTTATTTTTGCTTCATGTTGAATTATTTTTTAAAGAGCATTGTGTAATACAAAAGCTACTCACCTAACTCTATCTAGAGAGCTCTGCTCTATCATTGGACCCTGAGAAATTCATATACCTTTTTTTTCTTGGAGAAAACCTGCGAACCTGGTACCCAATCATCGAGGGATGACTGGGTTCTGTGGTCTTTCTATCCACTAAAAACTCCACAGCGGCCGACATCTTGCGCTCTCAAAGAATCATTTCTGCTGATTCAGAAACCCCTTACAGAAATCCAAATCTTAATAGGTCAAGTCGTTTTGGAGATAATTGAGATTAGAAAACATCCAAGACTCAGAAACAAATATTCATGTCCATCACACAAACATTTGCCCTTTACCGTAATTCGAACTACACTAGGCTAACCGGTCGTAAAAACTAATTAATAACCGACTTCCAAAAAAGGAGGATTTTTATGTTTAATGTTTCATTACCTCAGAACTCCGTCATAAATAGTCATAATTTATTAACCGATTCATATTTTTTTTATTTTAGTGAAAGTACGAGTATTTGCTTCCAGATTGGTCCCATTCACAGATGTTATGAATATAAGGAGATCGGACATGGCGGCCGATTTGTATAGAGTGAGCCTGTCGCAAGTACATTAACCCACACAACGCCACAATTTGTCTGAGAAGGACTACATCAGGAAGACGAATAAATGGTTAGAATCTGGTGTTTTTTTTATGAAATTAGTGTTTCGAGTTCACTTGCAAGCTATTTAGTTTGTTGTCCCGGCCCCAGTTTCGACCATTTTTAGGGTTCCGTACTCAAAGAGTAAAACGGGACCCTATTACTAAGACTCCGCTGTCCGTCTGTCTGTCTGTCACCAGGCTGTACCTATCTCATGAACCGTGATAGTTAGACAGTTAAAATTTTCAAAGATGATGCATTCCTGTTGCCGCTATAACAACAAATACTAAAAAACCGAATAAAATTAATATTTAAGGGGGCTCCCATACAAACGTGATTCTTTTTGCTCGTTTTTTGGTCGATATTGATAACGGCAACAGGTAGACGCTTGAAATATTAAATTCACAGAATATTTAGTTATTTTTTTTTATTTTTTTTAACGTTATACAATTTCACATAAACGGACTCGCCTGCTCCTCAGGCGCCGGCCGCCTGTCCCGCCATGCCACTCTCAACGACATCCTCAGAAGGGCGCTCGTCAGTGCCAATGTTCCCGCCGCTCTGGAGCCCCAGATTGTGCGGAGCGATGGCTTACGCCCTGACGGGATGTCGTTGATTCCGTGGAAGATGGGCCGTGCACTGGTGTGGGACGCCACTTGCGCTGACACGTTGGCTGCGTCCTACCTCCCTTCGACCAGCAGACGTGCCGGCGCGGCGGCAGACACACGGGAACGAGCAAAGGCGGTCAAATACAATTGTCTCGGCACCCAGTACGAGTTCGTTGCATTTGGTGTCGAGACACTTGGCCCGTGGGGCAAGAGCGCGCGTGGGCTTCACGGGGCGCTCAGCAAACGCTTGAGGGAGGCAACAGGTGGCCCTCGCGCAGGCAGCTTTCTTGCACAAAGACTTGCAATCGCAATCCAACGCGGGAACGCTGCCTGCGTGATGGGTACCCTACCAAAGGGTCCAAATTTAGAAAGTAATTTATAGTTTTTGGTAGCTTATTTTTATGTTAGTTTTAATTTTAAATCTAGCTTTAATTGTATATTCTATTGTGTTTCTGTGTAGCTAGCATGCTAATTTTATGCACGGTTTTATAGTAACACAAACGTCAAAAACGTATGGGAACTGACAGTTGTGTGACCACATAATCCGACGTAAAAATTAGCATGCTAGCCCCCCAGATGTACTTAGTTTACTATAATTATGTCTTTTAATTCATCATTAAAGTAGTCTACTTATAATGATAAATAAAAATTTCACATAAACAATTTTCCTATTAATAAAAAGGTACAATAAGGGTTAATAATAAATTATTAATTTAGTCAAAAACCCCGCCCCGCGCCCCGGTGGAAAGGTGCCCATCACGCTCGCCGCGTTACCGCGCTGAATCGCGATGGACAGACGTTGCACCAGCACCAGGAATAACCCGGAACGGGGGTCAATACCCCTCTCCGCCAGACTTTAAAAATAAATAATTAAATTAAAATATAAAAAACATTTAAGGAGCCCCCAACATAATACAACAAACGTGATTTTTTTTGCCGTTTTTTATAAATAATGGTACGGAACCCTTCGTGCGCGAGTCAGATTCGCACTTGGTCGGTTTTTTTTCTAAATATTTCACTCCTAACCTAACCCAATCAGCCAAGTTTTCCCGCCAATACGGCTGCCATCCCCAGAGCCAGTCAGCCGGGCCTGAAGTGTTTATTTATTGAACAATTATTCAATGAACTCCCTTTTTAATTATGATAAATGATCTTAACACAATCAGAAAACATACAAAAACAGCTACGAATGGAACAATATTATGCAAACTTACAGTACTAAGTTATTTCCAAAACTAAATGAAAACTTATCAGATAAAATCTGTTTTTACTCCTTCTTAGAATAGTAATAACCACTAAGGTAAACGTTCCAGTTCTTGACACTTTCAATCTTAATTCATATCAATAGAGGTGAACAATAGGCGTCATTTAAATAAGGCATTAAGGTGGGTAGGGTAGGGACGTACACAACGTTAATCTCAGTTTCATAAATATCCAGGTATTCTTTTTTTAAATGTTTAAAAGTAATAATTCTTGAGCATCTCACGCAAGGCCCGCATTAGGCCTCTCACAGACTTGCGCGGCCTGACCGCGGCGGACAATAGACAACTTGTCATTAGCTGTCAAATTTACTATGGTCCGCCACCGCAGGCCACGCCAGTGCATCACACTGGCGCGGCCGGGCTGCGCCAGTCTGTGAGAGGCGTTAAACGTAAAACTCGCAGTACCTAGGTACTACCTCCTCTCTTGCGTCATCAACTCCGCGGAAACAACTGACAGGTGCTACGTATAATAGCGCTTTCAAACTTTTCAGCGAGAGCCTTCTTGGAGTTACGTGTGACACAGAAAAAAACTGTGGAATGAGGCCAGCTTTTGAAACTCACTTGGGAAAGCAGAGTCGTTGCGAGCTTTTCTACCCTTGTCTTAAAGAACCTGCTAGTGCTACTTGTGAGCGACTCAAACGTCATGATAACATATTACTTATTCTGTGATTGAAGTAAGTAGTTTTAATTCTAACTGTCGGTAAAACTATACTTTTTAAGGACACTTTATTTTGAAGACACAATGAGTTAAATCGATACATGTTCACGTTGAACAACAGAATATTTCACTCCAAATGTGTTTTGTCTTTTATTTTATGTTCATTCTAAAGGGCCAATTTGTGTATGGGTCAAACAGATTGAGTACAACTAAATTCGTCTTTCCTGTGGTCAATAGTTAAGGGCTTCCGTGCATATAAGTAAAATATATTTTGATTGCATGAAATCATATACTTAAGAGGAGACGCCAATTATACTTACGAATTAACGAGTCCAGCCTAAAATTAGGTCTGTGTAAGAATATTTTTTTAGTAATTTCCTTACAGAACTATGTAGCGGCGGTAGCGGCTAACAAAATACATCTACCCTCCAAATTTTATTCAAATACGCCTTATACTTTTCGAGCAAAATGCCTGTGACATACGGACAGATGGATAGACGGACAGACATGACGAAACTATAAGGGTTCCGATTTTGCCATTTTGGCTATGGAACCCTAAAAAGGCCCTCTACCCTTGTACCGAGTATGATGGCGGTATTTCCTCTTATGCTGATGCGTTGCACGAGAAAACCGCCAGCTCTTCGATTACCGGTTATGATGATACTAATGCTGAAATATCTCTCGATTCTGTCATCATCATATGAGCCGAAAGACGTCCACTGCTGGACAAATTTCGCCCGCGTATTGCAAAGAACGCAATATACATAGCCTAAGTCAATGTCTTATACTGGTGTATGGATTTTTGAAATCGGATCAGTGTTTGAGGTTCCGGAAATTACTTCCTACATACAAAAAAGTTTCTGTCAATTTTTTTATTTTTGGTATAAGCTTTTATTGCTCGCTAAGGTGCTCGAGAACGGGTTATGTAACCGATTAATATCGTTTCTGAGCGCGACGGATGCTTTGTCCGACCGCCAATACGCTTACAGATCCAGCCGTAGTACCACCGACATGGTGCGAAAGGCTGTGCGCAAAGTGGTTGAGGCTCTGGAGGACAAGCAGCAAGTAGCAATGCTTTGCTGTGATCTCTCCAAAGCTTTCGACGTTGCTGACCAAAGAGTAATAGCCGCCAAACTTCAGCATTACGGCATACATGGTAATGCGCACAGCCTCTTCACAGACATCCTTCACTACCGGTCACAAGTTGTAGTTGGTGACGCAGGGCGAGCCAAATCGGATCCACTGACGACAACAATGGGAGTTGCCCAGGGATCTTCGGTCTCGAACGTTCTGTTCTCCCTATTGCTTAACGACCTGCCCGAGGCAATTACAGCGGCTGATATTTTAATGTATACGGACGATGTGGCTGGCATAGTATCGGCCCCTAATGTAGATACCCTAGAGACCCGCCTTAACGCTGCCGCGAGCTAGCTGTCTCGGTGGTTTAGCTTAAATGGATTAGCGCTCAATGTCACCAAAACCCATTTTATACATTTCCATGTCGGGGGCCGCAAGCCGAGGCCACTCAGAGTACAGGCTGATGGCATTTGCGTAGAACAAAAGGAAGCTACCATCTTTCTGGGATTTGGTATTGACCAAAAACTAACAAGGGAGACCCACGTTGACAAGCTGTGCGCTAGACTGGGTAGTGCGTGTTTCGCACTGCGCCGTCTTGCGCGAGTCGTACCGCGGCACGTTGTAAGGGCGAGCTATTTCGCGACTATTCACGCACTGCTACAGTACGGTGCGGAGATGTGGGGGCGCGCCGCCAACTGGCAACGTATTTTCAGATGTCAAAAGAGGGCCGTGCGATCTGTGGTGCAGGTAAGCCAGGAAACATCTGCGAGGCCTTTTTTCAAGGAACTTTGGCATATTGACACTGCCATCAATCGTAGTTTTCCAAATCGCATCGTATACCTACGCACACTTAGACGAGTACAAAAAGCGCTCAGATTCATCCCGGATGCTGCGATACCCAAATAAAATCCTCCCAGTAAAGCGACGACTACTGGCCAAATCCGAGAAGGCGACGCACGTGATGGGGCCAGCCGTGTATAACAAGTTGCCAGAGACAATCACGTCGGCTCCGTCACTACTGATTTTCAAACGAAAACTAAAAGAATGGCTTCTCGAGCACACATTCTATAGCTTCGACGAATTTTTAAACATTGTATGAATATTTTTAAATATTATTGCAATCATAACTAGTAAATATTATGTGTAAGTACACTTTTTGTGTAAAGCTAATATTATTATTACATTTTTTTTTTATAAATATCTGACATTCATTGACAATTATGAATAAATGAATATGAATATGAATATTGCTGACTGTACTTTTCTGTATGCCGTCATCAACTACTCATTGAGACAATTCTAACGAGCCCAAATTCAACAGGGTTATATCGGTTAAGTACTGAATTCCCATGGCCACCTTCTGTCTCCATCATCACATCAGCTCGATGGTACCATAATATTGAATTGTCATCCAAACTATACTAATACTGAAAGTTTCAGCCCAATCGGTTACCAGGAAGTGGGTCAAACTAAACTTACAAGATTTGAGTACAGACAGACAACGGGACAGGTAAAACTAAAAAAATAAAAGCTTGTAAAAGTATAAGATTTTTTAAGCAAAGTAGTTATTTTCAAATAGTCACGTTGCAGTCACGAACATAAAATATGGTATCATATAATATAACAAAATTAGCTAAGTTGTCCTTCTATTAGTCACTTTACCCTATCTATTGTCTTACAATTTTAACGGGTTAATTCACAGTTAAGTAATACACATTTATTAACAAAGTATTGCTCTTGTTGGGTATTTGCTCAGCAGGTGAACTATCTGTCAGGGTACCTATTATACGGCATTATGATATTCGAAATAAAACTTTATTTGGACTTACTATCAATAATAAAAGTGAATTTCCCTCTTATACTTCTCAAAAAAAGCTATAATAAAAAGAAGATATCGATGACTTTTCACACCACTAGGATATCGACCTTTAGTGTCGACGATTGCCTATCACTTTTTCGCCTGTGTACGTATTTACCAGATCGTTACCGCCCCAAAAAATTGTGTGATAAGGACAACTGCAGCTCCGACTAAAAGTCCCATGTAAAAATCATAAGAATCGAGGTTTCGTTCTCGACTGTTTCCTCCTCCGACACGTTATCAACCGTAACCAAATTTTGGTAAATGAATGTTAAATGTCGGGCTGTTTTGATTTTTGCGCCTATTGTTAACATATTTGTGTAATTGGCGTATGTTTGCGACTATGTAATTGGGCCGTTTTAAGCTTTCTTTGAAGTAACCTAGCACTTATAAAAATAAGAATATAAAAAAAACAAAACGTACCGACACAGATATTGATGATATTAATATTATTAAAAAAAATCATAAATCTACGGTCAAAAACCTCGGAGGAAACAGTCGAGAACGTTCGTATGGAAAAATGGCCAGTGGTCTTTCCTCTTAAGTTTAGCGATTCGGAGGGCTATATCGGTTACCTTGGTTCTGCTGCGGATAGCCTCATTTCTGATGCGATCGCGCATAGAAACTCCCAGTATAGCCCTCTCCATCGCCCTTTGAGTAACTTTGAGCCTTCTTATGAGGCCTTTGTTGATACTTCCGTACAATAGTATTATATTCAATGTCCGTCAATTTATTCCTTTACTTGCATGGATGTGCATATTTAAGTGCTAATGTGTGATCAATTGATCATGCCAGCTAAGCTACTAGATATTTGCAATGTACCTATCTGGCCTATTTTTCAAATGATTATATGGAGACTGCTAAATTAGCAACGTAACTAAAGTGGCGGAGCGCCCATACCTGCAAGCCGATTCCCACCGGCTTACCTAAAATATACTTTTATGTAGGTATATATGTACCTACTCTAAACTCTTACATAACTTTTTTTCTCGCGTTACGCATCGAAAATTTTCACGTGTCGCCACTGCTCTAAGCAGAATATTATTAAGTCTGTTTCGGACTTGTATCTAAGTTCATGTCTAATTTAAATACTTTGTTGAAGATATTTTTATTACAAAGATCGTGCCATGATCATTTATACCATGCCTTAATACCTATACACGCGCAAAAGCGAATTGTGGAAGAGTCAAGTTCATTTTCTTCGAACTAATGTTGTAAACACGGCGATGTAACACTTATATAATAGAAGGCACTGACCGATAGCTTAATTGCACCTTAGGTAGTAAAATCATTCAAACACCAATGCAATAGCAGATAACTACTCGTATAATCAAGGCGTTAATGACCGTATGCCAGTACACTGCAAATCGAAACTTAAACTTTGGACGTGGAGTCTAATTTCTAATGGCATTGGCATGGGGAGTGTATAATCAGCATAGTGGACGTCAGTCGTTGCGATTGTACGAACGTCCTTGCGCGTACGACGAACCCGGAACATGGCGCTCGTGAGAATAAGACAGTGGCCCGATTAGGGCCAATATCTACAGGGCTCACTCCTTTAAAAATAAACGAAAACTTTAAAAATTAAATTAAACGGTAGATTATTAAGTTTGTGAACAATTATTTCCAAGAGAGGTGAAATAAAAAAAAAAACTTTAAAATTAATTTAGGTACCTACTTGTATTTTTTTTCTACTGGAGTGCTATGAGAAAATTATTATTTTAAAAACACAAAAATATCTTTTGAAAACAAAAATGCAAAAACTATTATGAGTATGACTCATTACATACTGTTACCTCAAAATCTGCATTGACTGTCGTGTTTATGATCTCGTGGTGCCAAGATACATTACTTGGAGGTCATAACTTTAGATCAAAATTTCTCCGACACTATTTTTTTGAAAATGAAAATGGTTACCTACTGCTAAAGCGTCCTTTTGAATATTGGCTCCTGTTACAGGGCCAAAAAAGGTTTGATTCGATAACAAAATGTCCTTCGCTTTCAATACACGCTGCACTGACAACGGTTAATGACCTATTTCCCTACTCCAGTTTTTAGTTGCGCATGAGGGGTGATTAAACTCTATACTGATAGTTATATTTGTGTATGGTAATAGTTACAGCACTTTTATTTATGTTTACTTACTTATCTTGACACTGGGTAAGTACATGCTGTTGACTTCGATCGGAACTTTGGACGGACTCGATTAACGAATCAGCTGATAATACATAGGTACATTTTTTTTTATTTAAAGTTCCAAATAATTCATACTCATCGCATGGAGGATGGGCCGTGCGTTGGTGTGGGACGCCACTTGCGCCGACACACTAGCGGCGTCCTACTTTCCATCGACCAGCAGGCGTGCTGGCGCGGCGGCGGACGCTCGGGAGCGTCTAAAGGTTGCCAAATACAGCTGTCTCGGCGCCTAATACGAATTCGTCGCATTTGGCGTCGAGACAATTGGTTCGTGGGGCAGGGGCGCACAGCTGCTCCACAGGGCGCTTGGCAAGCGGCTTAGGGAGGCAACGGGCGACCCTCGCGCGGGCAGCTTTCTCGCGCAGAGAATTGCAATCGCAATCCAGCGCGGGAACGCTGCCTGCGTGATGGGTACCCTACCAAGGGCACCAAATTTTGATAGGTATTTTTAATTTTTAGCTTAAGTAATTTTATTTTAGGTAGTTTTAGTTTTATATTCAAGTTATGTATCTTTCATAAGTAGTTTAGTTTCTAGAATATTGTTATTGTTAATTACTAACTTAAATACTTATAAAAGAGTAAAAAAAAATCAAAACTATATAATAATATATATCGGTTTATTTTATACTTATCGCAGAGTTTCATTATTAGGTGCTAAAGCCATTAATGGCTTATTTACAGCTATAGTTCGGTCTAACTATTTACTAAGTAGGTATGTTAGTTTACATTCACAAATATTTTTACAAAACGTGACTTAATCACATAATTATAATTGACTTATTTATTAGAACACATATTTAACTATATGCGATATAACCGTGTAGGTACATTAAGTTAAAAAAAACATTACCTACGTATTTAACTTCAATGCTTGCTACCTAACGTTAAAATCTAGGTATTAATTTAAAATTCTTCTTCGAAGTTCGGGTATCTCCATCTCTATCGCACTTACATTACTCGAGTGTAAGGGATGCATATATACGAACTTCGGATTTTGATTTTCGTGGTAGCGCTGCCTGCAGGCACGGCCCCGACGGCATCCTTATCCCGACGCCATTCGGGCCATTTTCGACCCCCCTGTAACTTAGTTGTGGAAAAAACTAGAGCATAAATTTTCAGTGACCAAGCAATCACATAATGATTAATAAGAATGCCTGCTCTACGTAATATATATTAGTTAGGTCCCCACTGAAAATCAGCGCCTCAGCTTGCTGTGCCTTGCTGTGGCTTCATGCTGAGTGGGGAGATCCTATTTAACGTCCTAGTATTTAAGACTTTTATTTTGCTTGTTCTTTTTATTGTGTAATTTTGTGACGTTAAATAAATGTATTTTCTTTCTTTCTTTCTTTCTAATATCTCACATGTTTTTGCGGTGAAAGAGTTTCGAGTGGCCTATTTTTTATATGGAATGTTTTTATGGGATGTATATTCCTAGGAATCGTTCTGAGCGAAGGCTTGCTCTGGAAGAAGCAGCGGCAGTTTCTGCACGAGAAATTTCGCGCTCTTGGAGTCAAACTTTGGAACTATCAGAAACACCAAACATACGTAATGGTTAGTTTTCCTTACTTATTTAATGGAATTATTCATTAGTTCGTTTTCCTTTTTAATTCTGAAGAATTACTTTGGAATCGGTATACCCCAATTGCGGATATAGTTAGAGGTATAATACATCGTAAATGTTACGAGTAGAGTTGGGATGTTTGGTGGCAAAGGTGAACAAAGAGCAAAGGAGACGTTGTTATATATTTTTTGATTGAATGAATGAATGAATAAATGATTGGTTTGATACAAGTAAATTGATTCATAAAAATCCAATAAAAAGATAACATATTGTTGAACTGTATAATGTTGTACTATACCTATTCAAGGTCTTGAACAAATTTTCATTGGAATAAGCTTCAGTATCAGTAGTAGTATTTAATATTCATTCGAAATACCCTCTCTTACTACGTCAATATTAATTCTTGTTTGATTTCACTTGCACTGTACAATGATATAATGATTAGGGTCAGGATCGGCACTTTAGCAATTAGAAATGTAGTAAATCCGCCGTTATATACTTTTATAATTGTACGAATGACTAAATGGTAAAAACATTTTATGTAGAATTTCTAATATACCTTATTATTACGTACCTATTTGACCTTTTTTGTTTTTGCCATAGAATATGATTTTCATAATCTTGGCAACCGTTTAACATCAGAAGAAGATAATATGCAAGATTTTGAAACTTTAATTCCAGTTGCAAGTTGTTCAAGCTCTTGAATACATTTAACATTTTAGCAAACAAGTAAAATCTATTTAAATGTTATAGTATAAAATCATCATTGTAATTTACAGTATTGCATTGCAGTTGTCGTCAAAAATTGTATACTGTAACTAGTATAATATGTAACTAGTAAAATATCAATAAACCTAAATTGTTTACTCTATGTCTATACACGTTCATACAATAAAACGCAAAGGTGATATATTATTGGCCGGTACTGTAATATAGATTTATCGTTCAGTTATTCATTTATTCAAATAAAAAATATACAATGGCGACTCCACTGCATTACTTGTGCTAAACTGCCACCAGAATCCTAACCCTAGTTACGAGTAATCGTCTCACAACTTTCATTATTATTTTTTTTTTTTTTCAAAAATAATATGTTACATTTTTTATTACTTATAAGTTCGCCAAACATATTGTTTATTGGTGTGTTTATTGAACCCTAGTCCTAGTAGCGGAACGCTTTAACATGGATTGAGCGATCTATATTTCAGCTACACTTGCAGGATTTTCTTTATTCAGGAAGGAATAGGAATTACAGATTAGTAGGACAGTACTTTCGACAACTTCTAACTAAACAAGTGTCTTCTAACTAAAGGAATACTTGCACTTTGGGATTCCCATACTAACTGTATGGAAAAAGTTTTCTTTGATTTCCGGGCGTTCTACTAGTCAAACCTTAGTCAGTCCCAAAGAGTATTTTGATCCTTAATAGGAATGGGATCGAATGGCATAAAAAAAAATCGTCAAAATTGATGATTTTCTCGCTGACTGTACTTTTTTTCAAAAATCTGTGAATGTAGATTGTCATCACTTAAAAAGTTAGTCTCGAGGAATGAAATCCTTATGCCATTTTTGCGTGGCGGCAAGGGATCTAGTAGCTGCCCTTACTGCCCCGTTTTAACTTTCCACCCTGTATAGTACCTAAATTATCTGCATTACCTGCAGAGAGTCAGACAGGTTACGGTCAGGTCAGGACTGTACCAATTACGGTTCTTTGTAGACTACGGCGGACCCCAAAAAATGCATTCTGGCTTTGACGAACTACGTAAAACATGAAAAACCACAACTAAAGTATTTTAGGTGGAGATAGAATAACTTTTGTCAAAATTAGAGGACTCGATGGGAGAACCAGTACAGCCAGGGATGCTTCTGGGCCACAACATCATCTGCCAGCTGATGATGAGCTTTCGCTTCGGAGAACACGACTCTGAGTTCCAGACCTTCAACGAGCGGGTCACGAAAGGCATGGAGCTGTATGGAGCCATACATACTGGAGAGCATATTCCGTCTTATTTGGTAAGTTGAAATTACTATTCTTATAGAAAAAAGCAATCCTGAAAGTTTTGCTTATTGAATAATTATATTTAACAAATATTTACTAAAATTAACATTATACCTTAAAGGAATAAGTGCGCTTTTGTACTCTTGCTTTAAATTATTTACTTTTAATAAGTATCGAGTATAATTAATAGTAGGTACATTACTGCAGAGGCCGTGAAGTAAGGGGATAATGGACGAGTTTGGGGTAGCCGAGTCGTAGACGAGGCCGGATACAACGAGTCCAGCAATCCCTGTTCCGGCCGAGGATTGTATAGTGCTTTTCTCAAACGATGTGAGGAAATAATAAATAGGTAGGTAGTTATTTGTTAGGTAAGTTATATTTTAACCGCCAGTGTGGAATTGAAACACAAGGTAGCGAATGTGAGTGGTTCCAAAATAGAATTGAAAAAAGAGAAATATTCTACATAAAAAAATGAAAGAAATAAAAAAACATTAATAGAATAAAAAGATAGAAAATTTAATAAAAGAGAAAAAAAACAAAAAAAATTGTAACAGAAAAAATATTTTAAACACTACAAAAAGAAATACATATTAAAAAACATAAAAATAGAGAAAAAAGAAAAGAAAACATACAAAAAGGGAAAACAGAGAAAAAATCTAAAAAAATGACAATAGACCATACAAAACTTTGTACATTAAAAAGTGAAAAACAGCTAAAACTTTAAAAAAAAAGGAAAAAAAAGTTAAAAAACATTGGAAAAAGAGAAAAAACATTGTAAAAAGAAAAAAACATTAAAAAAAAGTAAAACATACAAAAAGGGATTAAAACTAAAAAAAAACAGTTTTTTTAAAGATTACTAAAATATAAAAAAAAGCACATTAAAAAATTAAAACATTTTAAAAAAGTTAAAAAAAAGGAAAAAACTGTTGAAAAACATTAAAAAAGAGATTCAACATTAAAAAAATAAGTTAAACACAAAAAGGAAAAAAAAAACATTGAAAAATCATTAAAAAAACAAGAAAAAAAATAAAAATACGAAAAATAACATTTAAAACCTAAAAACATCAAAAAAATTAAAAAATATGAAAAAAATTGCATAAAAAAAATGTCAAGAAAAACATTTAAAAAAGGCAAAAACAATTGTCCTATCGGTGAATTGTCCTTTTGCATGATATTTATGTTTAAAAGAGAGATTTTTGTTTTTTTTTACGTTCGCAAGTATGCTTACAGAGTAGTGGTGTTTGGCAGTAAGTATGTATTTTTTCCTGTCAGTTTAATATTAGTACTTAAGCAAATTTAAAAAGTTAGAGTAGCGGACAATAATGGTTTTAGTTAGGGTTTTCATACATTCATGGCCTAAGGCCAAGAAGTAATGTAGGGAGTCATAAACAATAAACTTCATGTCTTCATTCCGTGACTTTAACGCATACATTTCCGAGCATGTTTGAGAAAAAAGTTTTACTACTACTTCGTGAACACGAAAGCTCAACGTGGCTCAACATTAATACGCAACTTTTAATTACTTATTTCTGCATTTTTCATAGAGAAACACTGTCATGTTCATTAAGTCTAGTAGTAATACCTATATTGGGATATTACGCTAGACACATATCCAAGAATACTTAATGAAATAACTGACATGCATATCTCAGTTTCACGTATATTAAAACAACGCATTACGAGTAATGAAGTGCCTAAACGATAAGATTAAAATTAAATGTAAACTTAATTACCCCTGTAGTGTTTGTAGGTACCTACTCGTACTATTGCAATTGAGCTAGCTGACGTTGTCTCGGGTTCACGGGTGGGGTGGTCGGTGGGGCGGCAGTCACGTGAGAGCCGGTGGTCAGAGCGGACGTGTTGACCCGAGCTACTGGTGACGTAACGAGCCAACTGCTAGTATAGTTCTAGAGAATCGCTACTATACTCGCGCTAAATGTTAAAACTAGGAACCTTAACTTACACATTTGAGGGCTTCCGTAACCAGTAGTTTAATCAAACTTTCCTCATTTTCTTTGCTCACGGTACAATGTACAAGTACAATTTTGTCCATGACTTCGTCGGCGTAAATCTTGATAAAAAGCACATCTCTAGAGCTTTCCACCCCCTTCCCCACACCCGCTCCGGTAGGGGTTGAAATATCATAGATCCCCTAAGTTATGCTATAATTTAATAAATTTCTTCAACTCGTTTCAGTGATTCTACACCTTAAGTTTTCTGCCTTTCAATACAAGTATGACAGAGACATAAAATAAAACCTGAGGGGTAATCACGTAATGTTCCGAACGCGCTTTAGGACAATCTAAGTGTAACTGACCAGGTCGATCACGTAACGCATTGTACGAACGTCGGGTAGGTCTAAATGTCACTTTTTATATGGAAAATTCACAGTTAAATTGTACCGACGCGCGTTCGGAACGTTACGTGATTACCCCTCTGCTGATGGAGACATTTTGTATGTCAAGTAGTTAATCACTTATACCCGAGTGATTTGCCAAATTAGTACATACAACACACATAGACAAGGAGTCGTCGTGAATGCTCAGATTTAAAACCACTAGCCAGGCAGACTTTACGATCACATTTATAGAGTTGGTAAAAATTCTTTAGAAAATTACTCAATGAAGCAATATCAGGTCAAAGGAACCTGTCCGCATTGCGCTTATGATTTGCAGACCACCTAATTGGTATTCAAGGCAGTGCCTGTGACGTCACAACAGGCTTCGGAAACAGGCTTCTTATAGTTACGTAATATAAACGGGATCCTGCAAAGCGTAAACACGTCAAACAAAATAATATCAGTAGATAAATTTTATGTTGGATGGTATTCGAATTTGGTGGGTATTGAAGTATCATAATTAATAAATAAATGATAAATATTTGCGGACAATCATACACAAATCAACCTAGTCCCAAACTAAGCAAAGCTTGTACTATGGGTACTAGACGACGATATACACTACTTATATATATATATATAAATAAATACTTAAATACATAGAAAACATCCATGACTCAGGAACAAATATTCTAAATATAAATATAATAAATGCCCTTACCAGGATTCGAACCCAGGACCTCTTGCTTCGTAGGCAGGTTCACTACCAAGTAATCGGTCGTCAGTCCAGTTTAAGTAATCCTTGATATAAAATTACACTTATTTTTTTATACTGCGACGTTGGCAAACAAGCGTACGGTCTGCCTGATGGTAAGCAGACACCGTAGCCTACCTTCTTGCAATTTCAGAAAATAAAAACCGAGTGGCCGACTCTTTATTGATTTGAGGATTCGTTCTGTTGACAGCTAGAGACAAGGTCCAAGGTCCCTCAACTGTACACAGTGCATCCTCGGGAGCTTTGGCGATCACACGCACTCGCCACCAGGTACACAAGACAAGACCAAATATTGTTAGGCGATTACGTGTACTCGCCACCAGGTACACAATACAAGACCAAATATTGTTTGGCGATCACGTGTATCGTGTACTCGCCACCAGGTACAATATACAAGACCAAATATTGTTTGGCGATCACGTGTACTCGCCACCAGGCGCACAACAATTCAATTTCAATTCAATTCAATTTATTTATTTTGTTAAGTAAACATAGGTTACAACTTTTTACAAGTATTGTTGGTATACAAAATATAAGACCTCTTTGCTTTACCCACAATGTACATGTACAAAATATTCCTTCAGCGGTACTTACTTATAAATATTTAAATTGATGATGAAATAATGATTAAACAAAGAGAAAAAAAACAAAAAAATTAAAATGTCAATGCCCTGATTGGTGTTAAATACTTCAAACACATGTCAAAAACTCTCAAAAAATACTATAACTAAAGAATACTATAACTAAGGAATGCCTGGAATGGAACCATGTTATATCGTAGGGTCGTTTAAGTAATATTTAATGGATACAATACCAAATACGGTAACTGTTTAACATCAGGCAGGCCGTAAGCTTGTTTTCCACCGTCGTTGTATAAAAAAAAATTGTTTGGCGATCACGTGCTCTCGCCACCAGAGGGGTAATCACGTAACGTTCCGAACGCGCGTCAATACGATTTAACTGTCAATTTTCCATATAAAAAGTGACATTTAGACCTACCTGACGCGCGTACAATGCGTTACGTGATCGACCTACAGGTACACAAGACAGGACCAAATATTGTTTGGCGATCACATGCACTCGCCACCAGCGGGTCGATCACGTAACGCATTGTACGAAGGTCGGGTAGGTCTAAATGTCACTTAATATATGGAGAATTGACAGTTAAATTGTACCGACGCGCGTTCGGAACGTTACGTGATTACCCCTCTGGTACACAATACAAGACCAAATATTGTTTGGCGAACGCGCGTGCACTCGCCACCAGGTACACAATATAGTTCCCAGTTGGGTTGCTCTAAATATGAGCGAATTCTGCCTCCCCAAAAAAAAACCACAAAATTATCTGATTCTGCACTTTGATTCGAATACATCTTATGTAGCATAAATAAATATTTATAAAATATACTCATTAGTGATAAACACTCACACCTTCTGATATTATTTGACAAATAATGTCCAATACTTTGTTTCGTTTATCACGTGATGAATATTTACATATATATATATATATATATATATATATATAAGTATATATATATATAAATATATGTAAGGACAATCTTACACAACTCGTCCTTGTCCCAAACTAAGCAAAGCTTGTACTATGACTACCAGACGGCGATAAACAAATGTTATAATTGTTTTAGCAATAACAAAATAATTGTCTATGGTGTGTGGCGGAAGCCGGTGATATAAAAAAATAAATGTCACTCTGTTCGCAACCATGTTGAAGTTTTATTAGGTTATGTAGCCCTGTAGGTCGATCACGTAACGCATTGTACGAACCGGGTAGGTCTAAATGTCACTTTTTATATGGAAATTTGACAGTTAAATTGGACCGACGCGCGTTCGGAACGTTACGTGATTACCCCCCAGCACTACATTTTATTACAATTGTTAGTTTTTCGGTGTAATTTAGTAGAACACAGTTAGCATATTTAATGTCGGGAAATTATGCAGTAAACGTGCCAAAGTTAAAAGATCGTGAGAATTATGACGACTGGGCGTTTGCAGTGGAACATTTTCTCATCCTGGAAGGCGTCGACTTGTCTAGTCAGCAAGTTCTAGATGAAACGAGCGACAGGAAAGCCAGAGTGAAGATGATATTAACCGTGGACCCATCCCTTTATGTCCACATTAAAGGAGAAACGACACTACGGAATACTTGGAATAAGCTGAAGTCCTTGTTCGATGACTCCGGTTACCCGCGCAAGATTAGCCTATTGAGAAATTTAATTTCTATTCGCCTAGAGACGTGTGAGTCCATGACCGTTTACGTGACACAGCTAGTGGAAACGGAACAGAAATTAAAAGGTTTCGAGATAAGCGCTGAGTGGATCGGTTCTTTGCTGTTGGCGGGTATTCCAGATAAGTTTAGCCCGATGATTATGGCTATTGAGCACTCGGGAATGAGTTTGAGTGCAGATGCTATAAAGACTAAGTTATTGGATATGAGTACAGACTTTGAGGTTAAATCTGAAAATGCTTTCATTGCTATGAATTCGCATAGGCAATATGGCGGTGTTAATAAAACTTATCAGAAAAATCGTGGAAGTAGTAACGAAACGCAAACACAGCCATCTGTCAGTGGAAGTGTCAAATCATCAAAAATAATTCGTTGTTACAAATGCAAGCAAGTTGGACATTTTAAAAATCAGTGTACGTGTCCCGAAGAACGAAAAGCGAAGATGAATGCATTCAGCGCAGTGTTCTTCAGCAGCAAATTTAATCAAGACGATTTTTATATAGATTCAGGCTCAAGCACCCATTTAATATCGAACCAAAACTTGTTGTCAAATGTGAAACATTACGAACCGAAAACTAAACAAATAATTGTGGCAAATCAACAAACCGTGGATGTTGTGTGCTCAGGAGACTTACAGATTACGACTGTAGTTGGAAATAAACAGTATGACGTCGTTGTAAATAATGTTTCGTGCATTCCTAACCTCACCACAAACTTACTGTCCGTTAGCAGAATAATTTTACAACTAGAACAATGATTGCATTGGAGAAACAAAGTTAGAGAATGAGGTGTACAGATTAAACATTGTGAAGTCTCAACAACTTATAGCGGCGGCAGTGACAACTTCGAGTGAAACATGGCGCAGGCGATTAGGCCATATAAATTCAACTGATCTTTCCAAGATGAAAAATGGATCAGTTAAGGGGTTATCATATCCAGATAAAAGTGGCAATTTAGATAATTCCAGCTGTACAGTATGCTGCGAGGGAAAGCAAAGCAGACTGCCATTCCCTCTGTATAAAGGTAAAGGAAAGAAAAGCGAAAAAAAGGAAGGAAAAATATCGCATCTGTATAAAGGTAAAGGAAAGAAAAGCGCCAGTAAGTCTTATCGCCCTATATCCCTAGTACCAGCCCTCAGCAAAGTCATCGAAGTCGGTCTCAACCAGCGTATAGTGTCCTTTTGGCTGTCCCAAAATGTGATGTCGGACCGGCAGTACGCGTATCAGCGAGGGCGGTGTACGACTGATCTGGTGCGCGAGGTGGTGTGGGCGACGCTGAGGGCGCGCGAGGCCGGCCAGCAAGCGGCCGTGCTGTGCTGCGACCTCTCGCGTGCCTTCGACACCGCAGACCACAGCCTCGTCGCGGCGAAGCTGGATCATTACGGCCTACGCGGACCCGCTCGCGACATACTGGTGTCTTTTATGAGGAACAGAACCCAAGTTGTGGTGGGAGATCAGGGGAGAGTACGATCAGCAGAAAAAAGCAGCGTAATGGGAGTTCCGCAGGGCTCCTGTCTATCTAATACTCTGTTTACAATATTGCTTAACGACCTACCAGAAGCCCTCGATGATTCAGCAGTGTTCATGTACGCTGATGATGTGACGGTAGTGGTCGCAGCGCCGAACGAACAGCTACTCGAAATCGCTGTCAATGACACTGTTAACGGACTATACATGTGGTTTACGCAGAACGGACTAGCACGTGTGTGCTATAAAACTCCTCAGAACACAAACCTCAAGCATACCGGAGATAGTTCTCGCCTCCGTCTACATGGCGGCCGAGGACGAACCCCCTCCGGTAGAAATGAACAACCTCATACGATACTGCGAACACAAAGGGCTAGAGTTGGTCGTTTCGGCGGACAGCAACGGCCATCATAACCTATGGGGAATGGAAACAAACAACAAAAGAGGTAACGATATTGTTGAATACTTAATTACTACTAACCTGGACATTATAAACACAGGATCAAAACCTACTTTTGTCACTCGTAGATGTAACACTATAATTGACATTACTCTAAGCACAGGACTAGCAGCTCAGTACGTATCCAACTGGCATGTGGCGGATGAGGTATCGTGCTCGGACCACAGGTGGATCCGTTACGACCTCACGGCCGATACAAGCGAACCAACACCCAGAAGAAACCCGAGACGCACAGACGTTAAGGCGTACAAGGAGACTCTGGAAGGTAAACTAGATGATAAGACACACAGACCTCACAACATCACAGAGTTAGAGGAACAGGTAAACACATTCACACAACATGTAACAGAAAGCTATGAAAACACATGTCCATTATCGACACCACCAGTTACTGGAAACAACTCCAACTGGTGGGGCTCGGAAATGGAACGAATGAGAACTAAAATGAGAAAACTTTTAAACAGAGCAATGAACACAAAAGCAGAGGAGGACTGGGACAAATATAAAACAATCAAAGCCGACTACAAAAAAAGAATACGTTATAGAAGGTCTGCCTCCTGGCGGAACTTCTGTGACAACATATCTAGCAGCACACAAGCAAATAGAACGAGGAAGATACTAGCCAAGCAACCTAATCAACTACTGGGCACACTGAGGAAACCAGACAACACCAACACCAGCAATCCATCCGAGACTGAAAGTCTACTGGTGGAAACCCATTTCCCGGGGTGCAAAGTAGTTGACACACAGACCTGGACAGAGCAAGAGGAAAACCATCATCCAACAGACAATGAGTGGAATATAGCAAAACGAATAACAGAGAAAAACAGAACGGCCTGGGCGATAAATAGTTTTGAGAACTATAAATCCCCAGGCCTGGATGGCATCTACCCTGCTTTACTAAAGTGGGGAGGGCAGACGCTGATCGAGCACTTATCGAACCTATTATGCAGTTGCCTTGCATACAAATACATACCAACAAAATGGAGAGAGGTAAAGGTAATTTTCCTACCGAAACCAGGAAAAAGCGATTACTCGGACCCAAAATCATTTAGACCCATAAGCCTAACCTCGTTCATGTTAAAGACTCTAGAGAGACTCTGCGACAGGGAACTAAAGGATACGGCCCTTAAAAACATAAAGATACATCCAAACCAGCATGCCTATAGCCAGGGCAAATCGACAGACTCAGCCCTCCATGCTGTAGTAACCAATATAGAAAACGCGCTAGCTAGAAAGAACTCCTGTCTAGGCACCTTCATTGATATAGAGGGTGCTTTCGACAGAACGAACTTTAGCAGCATAAGACAAGCACTAGAAAGACACAAAACCGAACCGCTGCTCATAGAATGGATTATGAACATGCTAAAGAAGAGAATCATAAGACTATCTGAAAACCAAAGTCACCAGGCATTAGTTATAAGAGGATGCCCACAAGGGGGCGTCCTCTCGCCACTACTGTGGAACCTGGTAGTAAACGACCTTATAACAAAACTAAACAGTAACCGCTTCCTAACTATAGGATATGCAGATGACATAGTGATACTGGTCAACGGCCTGGTCATAAACACACTGTGTGAACTCACACAAACAGCACTGAAAATAACAGAGAAATGGTGCAAGGAGAATGACCTATCGGTAAACCCAAAGAAAACCGACACAATTCTCTTTACAAATAAACGAAAACTGGGTACCTACGAAATGCCAACTCTATTCGGTACCAAACTAACACTCTCGAAGGAGGTAAAATACCTAGGCATAACACTAGATGATAAACTAAACTGGAGCAAACACCTAGACAGCAGACTAAACAAAGCAACAGTAGCCTTCTGGCAATGCAGAAGGATGGTGGGGAAAAGATGGGGCCTGGCCCCCCACATCATACTGTGGCTATACAGAATGGTGATAGTACCAATGATAAGCTACGGTGCCATTGTATGGTGGCCCCGCACCCAAACCACGAGTGCAATTACCAAAATTCAGAAAACACAAAGACTAGCATGTGTCGCTGCTACAGGTTGCATGAGAACAACCCCAACAGCAGCACTAGAAGTCATGCTAGGGCTACTACCTCTACAAATGCACATACAAAAAGAGGCGGCTGCGACGGCAATACGCCTAAAAAGCCTCAACCTATGGACGAAACTAGACATACCCCACACAAAGATCCACAACAAACTGATCACAAGCCTACCTATGATGGAAGCTTCAATCGACAAAATACCAAAAACTGCAGTCTTTGGGAAAGACTACGAAATATTACTGACAGAAGACTCCAAAGAGGGGTTAAACCAAACAGACCTCAGAATCTTTACAGATGGTTCAAAAACAAATACGGGAACAGGATGTGGTGTGTTCTCAGAGGATTTAAACATACACATTTCCAAACCACTGGGTGTACAAAACACGGTATTCCAGGCTGAATGCGTAGGGATACTTGAAGCCTGCAATGCCATAAAGAGACGACAAGTCGAAAACACAAACATACGGATACTCTCAGACAGTAAATCGGTACTACAAGCACTGAGCAGTGATAACATCACATCTAGCTTGATATACGAATGTCACCTAAACCTCACAGAGGTGTGCGCAGATAAAAACAAAGTTACAATACAATGGATCAAGGGGCACAGTGGCTCAAGAGGAAACGATGCAGCGGATGAACTGGCCAGGAAAGGCTCAGAAACAACGGCATACGGACCGGAGCCAATCTTGCCCCTGCCACAAAGCTACATATACCATCAACTGGACCAACACACCAAAGACCTACACCAAAGATACTGGGAGGAGATAGACACATGCAGACAGACCAAAGAGATTCTGTCGAAACGCGACCAAAAACTCACAACCACACTACTAAGGACACATAGAAACCAACTGCGCAAGATAGTGGGTATAATAACAGGACACAACACCTTGAACAAACACCTCTATAACTTAGGTATCACAGACAGCCCCATGTGCAGAGCGTGCATGGAGGCAGAAGAAACGACTAAACATATACTACTGGACTGCAAGGAGGTAGAAGTATACAGAATTAAGCACCTAGGTTCTCCAAACACACTACAGGACGCAGTCAGCAACACCAAGGCACTCACCAACTTTTTAGACGAGCTGGGGTGGTTAGAGTAGCGCCACACCGCCGTTTCACGCAAAATAGGCACAATGGATGTCGACTTGCGGAAAACGCCCAGTATAACTAACTAAAAAACGGACTAGCACTCAACACAGAAAAAACCTGCTTTTTACGTATCAGCCTAAATGGTCACCCAAGTACCAGTTTAAATATCTGCGCGGGGTGCACAAAAATCCAACAAGTTCCAACAACGAAACTTCTCGGTTTCGTTCTCGACAGCGCACTTTCTTGGAGGGAGCACATCGACTTTGTATGCGCGCGCCTAGGCCGAGCGTGCTATGCGCTGCGACGCCTGGCATCAACGGCAAGCAGAAAAACAGTCCGATCGTGCTACTTTGCCACCGTCCACTCGATTCTAATGTATGGTGCTGAGTTGTGGGGTCAAGCATCGGAGTATGAACGCGCGTTCCGGATGCAGAAGCGCGCAGTGCGAGGTATCGTGGGCATCCGTAGCGATGAATCGGCCCGCAACCACTTTAAGGACCTACTCATTTTAACCCTATCTGGCATAGTTATCCTGCAAATCGCGAGCTTTACACACATGAACATAAATAAATTTAAACGTAGGGGAATAGTCACGTCGTACGGCCTCCGCAGCAATGCGCACCGGGACCGCCTAGTTACACCTTGTCACAAACTCGCTAGGTCAGAGCAGTCGGTATACGTAACGAGCCCTGCAGTATACAACCGCCTCCCAGACAGCATAAGAGATGCAGCATCTCTTCATTCTTTTAAAAGTAAGCTTGAAGAATGGTTACTCATACAAAACTTTTATAGTTTTAGTGAGTTCATGAAACTACCAATGACTATTTAATTAATATAACGACATTATACGTTGTATAAATTATGTGTTTAGGTATTCATATGAAATACCTTGTACCATTTCAAATTGTAACTGTTTAAAAAAAAACACTTGACTTGTACTTATATGTTACCAATAAATTTTATCTTATCTTATCTTATCTTATCTTATCTGAGTGCAAGCAGAAGTAAGGAAGTTCTAGAATTGGTGTACAGTGATTTGTGTGGGCCAATGAAGAATATGTCGCTTGGAAATGCAAGATATCACCTGTTTTTTGTCGATGACTATAGCCGGATGTGTTTTGTCTACTTTTTTCAGTCAAAACATCAGACATTCAAGTACTTCAAGGAGTTCCAGAAGATGGTTGAGAACCAGCAGTCAAAGAAGATTAAAATATTGAGGTCTGACGGTGGAGGGCAGTATTGTTCAACTGAAATGGAGAACTACCTGAAATAATGTGGTATAGTGCACCAGAAGTCAACTGCGTATGCACCCGAATCTAACGGTTTATCGGAGAGATTTAACCGCTCCCTAGTAGAGAAAGCTCGCTGTCTCCTATTTGAAGCTCATTTAGAAAAAAAGTTTTGGGCAGAGGCTATGTGAAGAATAGGTCACCGGCAGCAGGTCTCAGCAGATATACTACACCTTATGAGATTTGGACTGGCAGAAAGCCAAATGTTGGTCATTTACGGATCTTTGGCAGTCCAGTGATGGTGCATGTCGCAAAGCAAAAGCGTAGAAAATGGGACAAAAAAGCAACCAAGATGATACTGGTTGGTTACTCAGATATAACTTAAGGTTATCGCTTGTTTAATCCAGTATTTCAGGATATTGTTGTTGCGAGAGATGTGGTAATTATGGAAAATGCTGAAAAAAATGTAGCAACAATAATGACAGACGATAAACAGCAACCAGAAATAGCAACGGTAAGAGTCCAACAAACATCAGATGACAGTGAGTCAGGTAGCAGCAACTCAGACGACAGAAATGCAGTTCCAGATAATGATGTCAATGATGAAATATATGTTGCCAGCGAAACATCGAGTGAAGATGACAGCTTTTATGAACCAGATGATGCAGGAGAGGCAACACCAGGGCCACAGGAGCCGCAGGAGCCACAGGAGTTACCAAAGCGTGTGCGGCGTCCGCCAGCTTACTATGATATTTCAAGCATGGGTGTAGAAGATGTGACAGCCGAGCACATTTCACTCGCAGAGGCTGTCAGTGGACCAGAAAAAGTACAATGGCATAGTGCAATGATGGAGGAACTACAATATTTCAAGCACAATGACACTAGTAGACAGGCCGAAGGATGGGACAGTTGTGAAAAATAAGTGGTTGTTTAAAAAGAAGTTCAATAGTGAAGGTGAAGTGCGTTACAGGGCAAGGCTTGTAGCCAAAGGTTTTTCGCAGAAGAAGGGCATAGACTTTACGGAGACCTTCTCACCAGTACAGTCGCCATCACATACATAGGTACACTATAGGTGTTCAAAAATATCGGCACATGCGCCCTAATACCTTGAAAATAGAGGTGTGTTCCGATGCTTGTGACGTGCTTGTTTGCTCCAATGTATGTGATGGCGACTGTACTAAGGTATTCTACGCTAAGATTATTGTTTGCTTTGAGTGTGCAATAAGATTTGAATATGAACCACTTAGATGTACCTACAGCATTCTTGAACGGTTTTCTAGAAGAAAATGTTTACATGGAAATACCAGAGCGCTCTAATTTTGTTAACTGTGAAAATAAAGTGTAATAATTAAGCTATTTATGGTCTAAAGCAGTCAGCCAGGGCCTGGTATATCCGAGTAGAAGAATGTCTGTTAGAATTGGGTTAGGAGAAATCGAAGAATGAACCTTGTCTATTTATAAAAAGCGAAAAAGATGTAAGAGTATATATTGCATTATTTGTAGACGATTTCTTCGTCTTTTATAATTGCAAAAGCTCTTATGAATAGTTAAAGACAGAATTAGTAAACAAATTTAAAATAAAAGATCTAGGTCAGATTAAACAGTGTCTAGGGATGAGTGTGAACGTTCAAAAAGACTGCATTACTGTTGACCAAGAACAATTTGTAGAGAAAATTTTGAAGAGATTTGATATGGCAGATTGTCATGGCTTGGATACTCCAATGGAAGTCAATTTAAAGTTAGAAAAGGGACTTAGTATATTGGCCGATATTGCATATAGTGTGAGTTATCTCAGTCAATACAACAATAGTCATAATGAATCACATTGGAAACATTTAAAAAGACTGTTAAAGTACTTGTAGAAAACTAAAAGCTATGGTTTAGTTTACAGAAAGGACAATACCTACCGAAATGTTGTGGGACTCTTTAGATTGGGACCCATGGCACATCCGTGTACATGATTTACATCAAGACATGCTGGAGAGATTAAAGCAGCTGAATATAGTGGACCTAGATACCCCTGGCGATGCATATCTCGGCTACGGTCAATTTAATTCACTGCTTTCGAACCATAGAATAGGAGATATCCCGTATATTGAAAATAAAAAAGACCGCAGGTTACTGCTTAGTAAACAAGCAATTTGAAATTGAGCCCCTAGGCCGCATAGATTGTAAATTAGTAAAGTATTTAGTAGTAAGAACACAACTAGGAACAAAACATGATTAGTTGTCTTTATACAAAGTAACTAACATAAATCAGAACACACCACACTTGCACTGATCTTACGTAGACTTAAGCGAGCAGTTACACCCCTGAGATCCGAATGGAGCCAGGGACATTATGTATACAAATTTAACTAGGAAATAAACAATTTTCTGATTCTGATTCTGATTCTGTTGCTTACATGGATATGTAGATGCTGATTGGACATCATGTACAGTGGATAGGAGATCCTACACCGGGTACTGCTTCATAATGTCAGGGTGTGTGATATCTTTTGAATCGAGAAAGCAAACCCTTTGCCCTTTCAAGCTGTGAATCGGAGTACATATTAGGCAATATATTTGCAGAATTTACTAAGTGACATCATGAAGCCTAGTGGTAGTACACCAATATGTACACAGAGTACACAGAGAGTGTATGAGAACAGTAAATAAAGTTAAGGAATCATGGAAAGTTATAAAAGAACAAACGAACCAAAATAAAAATGTGACGAAAAGCCACATTAAACAGATATTTAATGCCGATGGTAAAATCATAACAAATGATGAAGAAATAGCACACACATTTAATATTTTTTTTCCTCAGTAGCTAATAGAACGGCAGGGCACCTTAATTGCAATAAACGTAAATGTAAAGATTTTTTAGATAACTTAAAATGTACAGACAATCAAATGGAATTTGCCCCCATTGATATAAATGAATTAATCAAGACGATTAAACTATTAAAAGATAAACGCTCCAAGGATGTATATAATTTAGATTCACATTTTGTCAAAAAGGTATTCTTGGAAAATCATTACCTATTAGAGTTACTTCTTAATGTTATTAATGGCTGCCTAAGTCAGGGTATATTTCCAAAGTGTCTTAAAATAGGGAAGATTATTCCACTTCACAAAAAAAATGCAATGGAGGACCCTTACAATTATAGACCGATATGTATACTTCCTGCTATATCGAAGATATTGGAGTCTATAATTAAAAATCAGATTACTAAGCATTTTACACGTTACAATATATTCAGTTCTAATCAGTTTGGATTCCAGAAAGGTAAATCAACCGGAATGGTATTACGTAAGGTTATTGAATTTGTCCTTACATCCTTAGATGGATCACAAAAATGCTCGAGTATTTTTTGTGATCTATCAAAAGCGTTTGACTGTCTCCGTCATGACATACTCATAACTAAATTACAACACTATGAATTAAAGGACAAAGCGCTAAAGTTAATAAACAGCTATCTGGATAACAGAAGCCAAAAAGTAAATGTTAACGGCAAATTTTCGTGTGAAACTAATATTAATGTTGGCGTACCGCAGGGGTCCATTTTGGGTCCGGTTTTGTTTTAAGTATATGTGAATGATTTTCCTGAATGCCTACCAGATTATGCCATGGTGACATTGTTTGCAGACGATACTCATGTGGGTCTAAAAGATAAAAACTATGCAAAATTAGAACTCAAAATTGATCACGTCATGACGACGCTTAAGAAATGGTTTAATGCTGATGGCATAGTCTTAAATACTAGCAAAACTACTTTATTGACATACTGTAATAAAAATAAAATTGATAAATTAATTTTTTCTAACTTAGGACTAAATATTGTAACTGATACAACTTTTTTAGGTTATCACATTGACAGTAAAATAAGCCACTCATTTCATATTGACAAAATTTGTAATAAAATTGCTTCCGGTAATTACGCTCTCCTGAAATTGAGACCTTTAATTAACAAGAAAACCCTAGTTATGGCTTACTACTCTCTTATCCACGCTCATCTTAACTATGCTTTAACCATCTGGGGCAATGCTGTTGGCATTCATAGAATCCTTGTATCTCAAAAACGAGCCATTAGAATTCTGTTTAGTCTACGCGAGGGCACTTCGGTTAGAGAATACTTTGTAAAAGGCCGAATAATGACAGTAATATCGTTATTTATATTTAATAGTCTGTTGGAAATCCACATAGAGAAGGAAAGCTTTATCAAAAGGAAAGACATTCATTATAATACACGCAATAAAAATAAGCTGTGTGTACCTCCAACGAAACTAGTAAAACATTTAAACAAGGTCTGCCTCTCAAAATTACTTTATATAATTTGCTACCCTCTCACATAACAAATATGCCATTTATAGAATTTAAGAGCAGGCTTAAATGTTTCTTTCAATGTAACCCATTTTAAACAATCAATGAATTTACAGAAAAAATTAAACAAGAGAGATCCATTTTATAATTGTTATACATATAGTAATTACCTACGTAGATAATTCAATTACATTTGACGTAAGTATTAAGATTTCATTATTGTTATCCTATTTTAAGTATAAGTGCATGATTAAATTAAGAGAAAAGTGTTATGTATCATGACTTGCAAGATGTAACGTTATTTTGTTACTTGGCCAAATAAAGAAACTTGAAACTTGAAACTATGTTTGTATAGCGATAGTCAAAGTTCGCTCAAATTAGCTGCGAATCCACTGTTCCACAAGCGAACAAAGCATATTGATGTACGGCATAATTTTGTAAGAGATTGTGTATACCACAACAAAGTCAAGCTAGAATATGTATCAACTTCTAACATGCCAGCTGATTTACTGACTAAAAGTCTAGGTGCAGAAAAACATTATAAGTTTTTAAAATCTATGGGCATATCCGAAGTTTAAATTTAGAATAGTAACACATGTTGTTGTGTTATAAAGTTATTAGATTATTTTGTTAGGAGAGAATGTTAAAATTGTTTTAGCAATAAGAAAATAATTGTCTATGGTGTGTGGCGAAAGCCGGTGATGTAAAAAAAATAATCTCTCTCTGTTCGCAAACATGTTGAAGTTTTATTAATAAATACCCTTCCGGAACATTCCCCGCATTGAATGCAGCAATATTACCTACCCCTTATAAATTGAAATACACTGATAATAACTTAATAAGGCACGGTTGTTTCAAAACGTCGGTAATAGTAAGTTACGTCCGTTAAAATTTGTTTGCATGGGACATTTGACAGTTCTCTTCGAGAAGACATCTGCCGGTGTCTAATTTAACGTTTACCGATCAGTGAACTGTGGTTTATGCAATCAGCCCCTATTATAATCTCATTGGTATGAGGGCACAACTCCGGATTGTTTTTGTTTAAACTCATGACAACGCCAAATTTGTGGCAAGGTCTTATTTAAAATCACAAAACTTTTGCGAATTATGCCAGGCTGTATACACAAAAGTGATATTTCCTATTTGTTATTCTTGTCTACATAAATTTTCTGCAATGAAAATAATTTTCTGTCAAAAATTTCATTTTTGGTACAAGCTTTTCTTGCCGACTGTCGTTTTCTGTATACCGTCATCAACTACTAATTGAGACGATTCTAACGAGCCCAAACTCAACGGGGTTACGTCGGTTAAGTACTGAATTCCCATGGATACCTTCTGTCTCCCTCTATCATCAGATCAGCTCTATAATATTATGGTACATATAGAATTGTCATCCAAACTATACCTTTACCCAAAATTTCAGTTGAATCGGTTGAAGATATCTGCTTCAAAATTGAGTTGCAAGATTCCACCCGAACAAACATAGTCACATACATAATACCTAAATATATGTGAGGTACGAGACTTAGGGAATGCAAAACGGTTACCTGGTTAGCCGGTTAACCGGTAAATTGACTAAATATGAGTCCGGTAAATTACCGGTGAATTAAAATCAAAACCGGTAGTTTACCGAAACACAAATTATTAGTAAAATACTACAATTTTACGATGGTTAAAGCTTCATAGTCATGATTATAGCTCAATAACCCTCTTTTTATCATGTAAAAATGTCAATTGAATAAACTTGTTAGCGTTATCTTACCTCATGTAGGATCAAATGAATGCAGTCGTTTGTAGAAGCTTCTTAAAATATAAACACGTTCCCGGTTCCGTTCTTTAAAATACGAATAATGATCAGTTTGAATAAGTACAATAGAGGCGCCTTATTTAACATAATTTAGAGGTATACTCCTCATTACAATCCAAAGAAATACCTCTCTTCGTCTTACTGGGAGAGAGAAAGCCAAAGGTGTGGTTGGAGGTGCTTTTCTTCAAAAAGGGTGACAACACCCTGCTGAAGAACTACCAACCCATCTGATTCCTGAGCCATGTCTATAAACTGTTTTCGAGAGTCCCGGACAAGCCGGTTCCCGGAGAGGCTTAAGCACCTTAGACCACATCCATACGCACCGTCAGGTTATACAGAAAACTGAGGAGTATAACCTGCCCCTCGGTTTAGCGTTCGTGAACCACGAGAAAGCCTTCGATTTGATCGAAACCTGGGATGTCTCTCCTGCGGTGCCAATTTGACTACCGCTATATAAAAGTATTGAAATGTTTGTACGAAAACGCCACTGTTACAGTCCGACTCCATGATTTGAACGCGAAACGCGAACGCGAGTCAGTCAAGGAGATGTTGTTTCCTCAAAACTAAAGAAGGCAGACATCAACGACGAGTACATCACTCACCTTCGGGTTTCTGACGATTTAGTAGTTTTGTACTTTAGTACGATGCTCGATGACCTCAGTAAAGCCTCCGAGCAAGTTGGTCTAAATATGAACATGGATAAGACGAAGATCATGTCAAATGCCCATGTAGTGCCAACTCTCATTACAATCGAATGCTTTACGCTCGGAGTTGTAGACGATTATATATACGAGTACCTATGACAGACTGTCCAGTTCCAGTCCTGTCGACTCGGCTGGGCAGCGTTCGGGATGCTACGGCACATCTTTTCGTCTGAGTAATATTGCGCAGTGTCTCAAGACCAAGACTCTTTGACTAGTGTGTGTTGCCGGTGATGACATAATATATAGCACCTGAAATATGGTCGCTCACTATGGGCCACAATAGAAGGCTCAAAGTCACCAAAAGGCAATAGAGATGGCTATGGCTATCTGCGTAATCGCATTAGAAATGAGGCTATCCGCAGCAGAACAAGAAAGCAGTTTTTCCCTATTGGTACCCTTATTCGTCTGTATTGACCCCATATCCAGTATGAATAGGGACGGCCTGTTTTTTTTTTTAAAGTGGGTTAAAATTTATTTTTTATGAAAAATATTATTATGAGTGGACTCTCAAACACAAGATAAAAAATTTAAAACCGTAACTTTGTAATCGCTTATAGAAATATTTCGCTATAATCACGTTCCAAGTTCAAAATTGTACCTAATCACCCCGGTTGACGGTAACAGATATAAGCTGAGCCCTCCGAATCGCTAAACCAATGCCACAATTGGGAACCCCCATGAGCTCCACTCCTAGAATAAGTTATAAAACCTCTTAGGTAAAATGTATTGGTACTATTACTACCCTTTTCTCTATCCAACTCTTTTCGATCTAGGTATGGTTGGTTATATATACGTTTCTTGAAGCCCGTAGAAACATCTATTTAGTGAAATAATATTTGAGACTACTAAGGGGGCTTGTAGTCAGTTTCTGTAGAACTGGGGACAATTCCTACCTACCTGCTAATCCCCAAGGAACGTTTTCAGTTTTTTGCCCTCCTACCACAGAGCAAGTTTTAAATATTAAAGAATCTGATTATTACGGCGTTTACGGCACATGATAACTCTTTATACTATATCATAGCTTATTTTTACGATAAACAAACATCAAATAACGCTACTTGTTAGCCAAATCGAATATACCGGTAATTTACCGGTTAACCGGTTTTGCCTCACTCAAGTCGGTAATTTACCGGTAATGAAATTTGCCCGGTAATTGCATTCCCTATACGAGATGGCAACCTTTTGATATGAAACAAGTTAAGCTGTGCGTAACATTTTCACGAACTGTAACTTTAAAACGATATATGGGTGGAACGGAACGACGAACCTTCCCGCAAAAGAGGGATTATTAAGCGGTACTAAACAATTTTTTTTTGACGCGATTTTTTTAAAACATTTGTATGGATGCCTCAGTCGGCCAACGCTCCATAGAAAAGTTAAAAAAAACGCGTCAAAAAAAAATATTTTTGTTTGTACGTACAGTGGCGGAATTAAAAGGTTGATCAGTTTTCAAATCAAATCATTAACGCGTTGCAAGCACATGTTACCTTTTTAAACTGTGTATCAAACGAGATTGATGTATTGAAAATTATGTTCAACTGTTTGACAACAAAGTTCAAATTAATTTTTACGAATTTTCCTTGCCTATTAATAGTTGAACTAAAACCTTTTTTATTAGTTTGATCTTGCCATTACGTTGTGTCAAGTTTGATAAATCTACTGATTAAATCCTCTTAGCTTAAAATTATTAAAACTATAAATGTGAGTAACAGGTCCTGTCAATGTTATCATTGCTATTTCTTGTATACGTTTTTTTTTCTTTTTTTAACTCGTTTTCCAAAATTCAAAGAAGTGTAGTGAAATGACAATCATTATGACGGAATGTGTCTGACATTCGGTCGATAAAGCAGATACTGATAACTTATACTGAGCAAGCAAAAACAGATCTTAAGGTGATCAACCTTTTCATTCCCTGACTGTACCTACTAATCCCCCTCTTGCGGGAAGGTCCGTCGGTCCGTTCCACCCCGTATACAGTCATGCGTAGTGGTTCTACGCCGTAGCGCACTTTGAGAGGTGTGAGAGTTCGTAGCACTCGTGCTGGATGGCTAGTGTTACTTATAGAAAGAAAGAAAAGAAAGAAAGAAAGAAACATTTATTCGAGACAAACAACACACAGCGTTTGTCACGAAACGGTTCTATCTCAGCATAATGCTGGCATTGCTGCCAGCGCTGGTCTTCCGATAGAACCGTCGAGTGAGTTCACGGTGGATAACAAACAAAATAATGATATAAACTTAATTAAACACGAGAAGGGACAATTAACGAAATTAAAAATAGAACATAAAATATAATAATATTGTCCAGTGGTCTATGAACGCAGCCATTTCACTCCTGCGCGATCCGTAACAGGACACTAGCGTCATTGACACTGACAGTGACAGAAGTGACAGGTGGCACTGGCAGACAGGCGTCATTCTTTTCAATTAAACATGTGTGGGCGACAGAATGTAGTTTGTGAAATGTAGGACCTACGGGTCACGAAGAGAAAGGGTGTTGTATAGTATGTGAACGATAAGGCCTACGGGCCACGAAGAGAAAGGACGTGTAACTATAATTCCTTCACATAAGGACGGCAATTGTGCCCAGATTAAGCTCCTAAAGCAAACGGCTCATATAAAAAGCGCGTGATTTATTTAGGACCTAAGTACAATAGGTACAGACGAAGAAAATAGCTTAAAGTAAAGATAAAGGTACCAGGTACCTCCAGTAATTATTTCATAAAGATCGATAGGGGGAGAGCCCCTGATAAATGAGGGAGAGATAGCCAAATTAATTGTAAAGAAACCAACTTGAGACTATATCCAGATCTAGTCCGTCAACAAGGGACATCGGTAACTAGAGTTACATAAAATGTGAAATAAAAATGTACACAACGTATGCATAGAGATTATTGCTTATTATGGTGCAATAATGGTCAAGGTTCAGGTTGATTTCTCTGATTGGCTAAAAAGACGGGAGCAAAGTCAAACTTATGCTACCACGTTAATGTAAATGTGAAAATTGACGGTCTCACCCGGCCTTCGTAACCAGATGAGGTACGAAAGCAATTGAGGTATCGTTAGGAAGGTACGGTAAATGCCCTTACGTATGTATAATCACTTTTGATAATTAATGTTAATTAAAGCCACTAGGGCCTGGCAAAGCCATTTCATGTTACCAAAGTTGGTAATTTTACGTAAATATCGACTTTCCCAATTTAAACGGGAAAAGCAGGAAAACTAGTAGATATTGTAATGTATAGCTCAGAAATAGTTCTTTTGAAGGAAAATATGTAAAAACCCTTAAGGTTTCCCTGAAAACCAGGAAAACGTAAAAACTAGCTTTTCCATAGTAAAAGTGGGCGAGGTCTTCAAAATTATATCCCCACCACTTTTAATGCCTTAGGGGTATAAAAGAGGCTATAATCGCCGGATAGAATTGTGTTCGCTCAGCCCCACCAGTGGGAGCTCCTAGGAAGAAGAAGAAAGGAAGAAGTAGGGAAATTGTGATAGGAAGTAGGAAATTGTGATAGGGAAAGTTTAATCAGTAGTTTGTGTCTCATTATTTTATTATACCGTTTCATTTATTTTTCGCCAAGTATTATTTTATCGTCACCCACACCCCATCCTTCAACAGTGCAGCTCAGTCTGCGGGATTAGTGCTCCCCTAGAGCACCTGCGCTATCAGAGCGCGTTACGGCCATTTAAAAACACGCTGAGCGGTTCAACCGCCGCGGTTCACCCGCCGCGGTTGAAACGCGCGGTTCGCCCGCCGCGGTTTTTAAACGCCCCTTGTTAGGTGACTGTGAGGTCGCGAAGGTCAAACCCAGGCCTGTCGCACATCGACCACGTCGGCGCCACGCGTCGTCCACAGTCGTTTTGGTCCTTCGAGCCGGATCTGGAGATCCAAAAAAAGTGAAAGTTATAAAAAGTGATAGTACGTGTGGGTACTCAAAGAAAGTCGTTTGGGGGGTATAAAACCAACGACGCTAGCGAAAACAGCGTAGCTCAAAAATTCATCGCCGCGACGCGATCAAAAGGTAGTGAAAAATCGAACATCGCGTATGTACATACGTCACTACGGAGTCACGACACAGACTACAAACAAGACGTGCAGAATATTGTAGAGAAGTCCTGTCATACCTGTAAGATAGGTTGCCGAAGTGCGCAACCGCAGGTATTCGAGTTAAAAAGGACTCAAGTACGAGAAAAGTACTTAGCAAGTCACGAAGTGACACTAGGCGTTATTTAAGCACGCACGCTCCGAGAGAAGACGAGCACCATGTCAGGAGGCAAGAAGAGGATAACGAGATCCACGACTTCGGCCCAGGAAAACGAAGAAAGGGCAAGGTTCCTGGAACGAGGAGCTACCGCCGCGCAGGAACGCGCCCGCGGATCGTCAGCGGATCGGCACAATAAGCCGACTGGGAGTGGCGCATACACTAAGCGCGCCCCTAAGGTTGCCCGGAAGATGCAACCACCAACCAAGGCCCAGGACGCCGTCCTGGAGCCTGGAGAAAGAACAGCAACGTCAGTGGCGAAAGGTATCGACGAGACTATCGTAGCCGAACCCCAAAGAGGGGCAGTCCCGGCACGATTAATAAACATGGGACAACCCCAGTCCCCGTCCGTGGACACCACAATATTATGGCGAGGAGATTTGGACAGGCGGCTACAGCGCCGACCTACAAACATCCCACTGGACGCCCCGTTAGGTAGGGTCATCGTCATTCCCCCGGCGGAGGTAGAGCCCACAGGAGCAGAAAAGGAAGTAACATTCGCTGACACATCGACACCACGCCGAGAGGCATCGATACGATCGAACGAGAGTCGATTATCCGCCACCAGGTTGCTAGAACTGGAGGTAGAAGAGCGCGAACAGCTGGATGAGCTACGACGAAAGGAGCTACGCCATCAAGCTAATAAAAAGAAGAGAGAAATAGACGCCGAGTGCGAACAAGAAGAAATCAATCTGGAGCGCGAATTTATCAAAAAACGCGCTATGTTGAAGCGAACGCGTGAAGAATCGGAATGCTCGATACTAGACAAGCAGTCCCTTATGGGATCAGTAGCCAGGTGGATAGATTCCAGTAAAGAAAAAGGACGAGTAGAAGCGCCACTGGGGTTACCCCCCACTAGGCCACTCGGAACCCACTCGCCTACGCGAGAATATGATCAGCAAAGAAGATCACCAATATACGAGCCACAAACGCCGCACACAAGATATACTACCGAAACTTCGCCCGAAGTAATGGTGCAATTATTTGAAAGAATGCAGATGGCCGCCAGACCGGCACCCAAAGAGGTTTATGAACTACCCACGTTCTACGGGGACATTTCAGAATGGAGGAGCTTCATAAGTGCATATGAAGAGTCGAATCGCCGGTTCAAATTCGGCGATTACGAAAACGTAGCCAGGCTGCGATCAGCGTTGAAAGGCAACGCGAAAACATGTGTGCAACACATACTCTCCACCGCAACACAACCCGAATTAATAATAAAGGTGTTAACCAAACAGTACGGTCGGAGCGACTTTTTGGTGGACAAAGCGCTAGAAGATTTAAAGAGAATGCCTCCAGTAGGAGACAGCGCTCACGATCTTAATCAATTTGCAATTAAGATCGTAAATATCGTAAGTACGATTACAGGCCTGAGTCAACGATATTATATAGAAAACCCCATGCTGGTTAGAGAAATTACTGACCGACTAAGCCCGCATCTACGCAGTAGATGGTGCGAGTACGCACGAAGACTCGAACACGAAGGAAAGGTGGAAATACAAAGACTGGCCGACTTCCTGATGGAGGAATCGGAGCTTCAAATGTCTTTCACCCACGCTCGAGCACCAATTCAACGTCAGCAAGCCCCGGGCGACAGCGCTCGGACAGGGCTACCACCGCGCGCACCTACCCCATGGACGAATAGAGCGCGCGGAACAATGCGGCCCCAAGGATGGGCCGGGCAGCAAACGCGACCTCAATGGAGGGCTACGCAACCGAATAACAACAAACCCGCGTACCCCCAATATTCACGCGTCACCTACGCCACGGAAAAGGTAAACACACAGAATGTAATATGTCTGTATTGCGGGGGGGGTCATAGCACTACCGTGTGCTATAAAATTCAACGCCTGAATGTAGGAGCACGATGGGATTGGGCTAGAATCAACAAAGTTTGTTATAAGTGTCTAGATGCAAGACACGCCAGCACGACGTGCAAAGGCAAGCGGTGCGACGCACCCGGCTGCCAGTATTATCATCATAAGTTACTACACGGCAGTTACGAGCCAAGAAGGGAGACGACGCGCATGCCACAAGAAGCAGACGCAACGGCAGCTGCCACGGATCAAGAAGCAGAGCTAGTAGGAGAGCCCCAATGGGCGGAACCGTCGGATACGAACTGGAGGGAAAAGACTCCGTACGAGTCCAACAATAGTGAAGAAAATAGCTACGCGTCTTCATCAGACGCAACCCAGGTGCTTTTGAAAGTGATACCCGTGATTCTATCCGGGCCCAAAGGAGAAGTAGGAGTATACGCACTACTAGACGAAGCGTCCACCATAAGTATGATAGACGAAGAGATCGCAGATCAAATAGGGGCTACAGGCCCGGAGGAAATGCTGAAGGTTAGAGGAATAGGAGAAATATGCCATAAGGCAAACAGCAAAACAATAAACGTATCGATCCGAGGGAGAGTAGGAGGTAACGAACACCCGCTGACGCTGCGGACGGTACCAGAATTAAGAATAAAAGGTCAAAAGGTTAGTAAACAACTCGTGGAAATGTATGACCACCTGAAGGACGCGCATAGCGCTTGTTTTGAAATCGGAGTGCCCCAAGTATTAATCGGAGCCGACCACTGGCAGTTAATTATACCCGAAGAAATAAGGGTGGGCCCTAAGGGCGCGCCAGTAGCGGTAAAATGCGCCATAGGATGGGCGATATATGGCCCCACGCCAAGAAGTATGGATACCCGCGAACGCATCGCATATCACACACAAAGTGAAGCAGACGTCAAGCTGCGCGAAATATTAAAACCGCGAGAAGAAAGAAATGTAAAAATATTCGACGACATACGCGCCAAGGCGGCAATCACAGTGCCAAACAGCACCAAGGACACAACCGTGTCACCAGGAGGGGGCATGACCCATCTCAACAATAAACCGACCCCCGGTCGCCCGCGGTCGGTCGCAGCAGCCGATACATCGACCCCCCGACCCGTGGGGTCGATTCCAGCCGCGGCGCTTGAGAGCGCCGCGATCTCCGGTCCTGCAATGGCGAGCCCGCTCTCAACCCAGTACATCGACTCCCGGACCAGCGGGGTCGATTTCAACCGCGGCGCCCGAGAGCGCCGCGATCTCCGGTCCTGCAAGGACGAGCCCGTCCGCCCACACCGGCCCTACGTGCCGAAGGGCAGCGGCGACGGCACGGCGCAAAAGACGCCCCGCCGACCCAGCTGGTCGCCCGGTCCGCCAAGCGAATGGTGGCGCACGCCATAAGCACGACCACAACCAAGCCAAGTGAAAGTGTGTTACCAGTGATGGTCGCTCAAGGGCCACATAAGGTAATTAAAGTGAAAAGTAAGTAGTAAAGACAGTGAATGAACATGATAGTGAAAGTGATTGAAAGTGTATTTGATGACGAATCATGTAGTAAGACTTTAATGTAGACTGTCGCTTACCCTTGCAACCCAGTATGTATCTACGATACATACCGGCGGGGGCATTGTGGGCGACAGAATGTAGTTTGTGAAATGTAGGACCTACGGGTCACGAAGAGAAAGGGTGTTGTATAGTATGTGAACGATAAGGCCTACGGGCCACGAAGAGAAAGGACGTGTAACTATAATTCCTTCACATAAGGACGGCAATTGTGCCCAGATTAAGCTCCTAAAGCAAACGGCTCATATAAAAAGCGCGTGATTTATTTAGGACCTAAGTACAATAGGTACAGACGAAGAAAATAGCTTAAAGTAAAGATAAAGGTACCAGGTACCTCCAGTAATTATTTCATAAAGATCGATAGGGGGAGAGCCCCTGATAAATGAGGGAGAGATAGCCAAATTAATTGTAAAGAAACCAACTTGAGACTATATCCAGATCTAGTCCGTCAACAAGGGACATCGGTAACTAGAGTTACATAAAATGTGAAATAAAAATGTACACAACGTATGCATAGAGATTATTGCTTATTATGGTGCAATAATGGTCAAGGTTCAGGTTGATTTCTCTGATTGGCTAAAAAGACGGGAGCAAAGTCAAACTTATGCTACCACGTTAATGTAAATGTGAAAATTGACGGTCTCACCCGGCCATAGCTTCGTAACCAGATGAGGTACGAAAGCAATTGAGGTATCGTTAGGAAGGTACGGTAAATGCCCTTACGTATGTATAATCACTTTTGATAATTAATGTTAATTAAAGCCACTAGGGCCTGGCAAAGCCATTTCATGTTACCAAAGTTGGTAATTTTACGTAAATATCGACTTTCCCAATTTAAACGGGAAAAGCAGGAAAACTAGTAGATATTGTAATGTATAGCTCAGAAATAGTTCTTTTGAAGGAAAATATGTAAAAACCCTTAAGGTTTCCCTGAAAACCAGGAAAACGTAAAAACTAGCTTTTCCATAGTAAAAGTGGGCGAGGTCTTCAAAATTATATCCCCACCACTTTTAATGCCTTAGGGGTATAAAAGAGGCTATAATCGCCGGATAGAATTGTGTTCGCTCAGCCCCACCAGTGGGAGCTCCTAGGAAGAAGAAGAAAGGAAGAAGTAGGGAAATTGTGATAGGAAGTAGGAAATTGTGATAGGGAAAGTTTAATCAGTAGTTTGTGTCTCATTATTTTATTATACCGTTTCATTTATTTTTCGCCAAGTATTATTTTATCGTCACCCACACCCCATCCTTCAACAGTGCAGCTCAGTCTGCGGGATTAGTGCTCCCCTAGAGCACCTGCGCTATCAGAGCGCGTTACGGCCATTTAAAAACACGCTGAGCGGTTCAACCGCCGCGGTTCACCCGCCGCGGTTGAAACGCGCGGTTCGCCCGCCGCGGTTTTTAAACGCCCCTTGTTAGGTGACTGTGAGGTCGCGAAGGTCAAACCCAGGCCTGTCGCACATCGACCACGTCGGCGCCACGCGTCGTCCACAGTCGTTTTGGTCCTTCGAGCCGGATCTGGAGATCCAAAAAAAGTGAAAGTTATAAAAAGTGATAGTACGTGTGGGTACTCAAAGAAAGTCGTTTGGGGGGTATAAAACCAACGACGCTAGCGAAAACAGCGTAGCTCAAAAATTCATCGCCGCGACGCGATCAAAAGGTAGTGAAAAATCGAACATCGCGTATGTACATACGTCACTACGGAGTCACGACACAGACTACAAACAAGACGTGCAGAATATTGTAGAGAAGTCCTGTCATACCTGTAAGATAGGTTGCCGAAGTGCGCAACCGCAGGTATTCGAGTTAAAAAGGACTCAAGTACGAGAAAAGTACTTAGCAAGTCACGAAGTGACACTAGGCGTTATTTAAGCACGCACGCTCCGAGAGAAGACGAGCACCATGTCAGGAGGCAAGAAGAGGATAACGAGATCCACGACTTCGGCCCAGGAAAACGAAGAAAGGGCAAGGTTCCTGGAACGAGGAGCTACCGCCGCGCAGGAACGCGCACGCGGATCGTCAGCGGATCGGCACAATAAGCCGACTGGGAGTGGCGCATACACTAAGCGCGCCCCTAAGGTTGCCCGGAAGATGCAACCACCAACCAAGGCCCAGGACGCCGTCCTGGAGCCTGGAGAAAGAACAGCAACGTCAGTGGCGAAAGGTATCGACGAGACTATCGTAGCCGAACCCCAAAGAGGGGCAGTCCCGGCACGATTAATAAACATGGGACAACCCCAGTCCCCGTCCGTGGACACCACAATATTATGGCGAGGAGATTTGGACAGGCGGCTACAGCGCCGACCTACAAACATCCCACTGGACGCCCCGTTAGGTAGGGTCATCGTCATTCCCCCGGCGGAGGTAGAGCCCACAGGAGCAGAAAAGGAAGTAACATTCGCTGACACATCGACACCACGCCGAGAGGCATCGATACGATCGAACGAGAGTCACCCACACCCCATCCTTCAACAGTGCAGCTCAGTCTGCGGGATTAGTGCTCCCCTAGAGCACCTGCGCTATCAGAGCGCGTTACGGCCGTTTAAAAACACGCTGAGCGGTTCAACCGCCGCGGTTCACCCGCCGCGGTTGAAACGCGCGGTTCGCCCGCCGCGGTTTTTAAACGCCCCTTGTTAGGTGACTGTGAGGTCGCGAAGGTCAAACCCAGGCCTGTCGCACATCGACCACGTCGGCGCCACGCGTCGTCCACAACATGTAATCAACAATAATGTTTGAAAATCTACAATATGCTAAGTATAATTAATTCGATTTACTTATAACTGAGAAAAAACACGTACCATGCAAGGTTGAAAACCGGTTACAATTTGAAAAGTGATCATTACTACACACAACTATGACCAATAAACAATAACGAAGTCTTCGTAGGATTTGACATAATATACATGTATGTATGTATAATTTTATTTGACTTGGACTTTGTATTTATGTTAAATTATATTTGACTTTCTTATGGTATCTAATAATTTTCACATGCAAATTATGGCTAAACATATATTAGGAACTCTATATATAATTCTTTGACACCTGTACTTGTACCACACGGAATACTTAAATAAGATGGAAGCGGCGTGATAGCTAGTTACTTCGGAATCCTGCGTAGCCAGCCCAACACAATCAAAACTGAATTTTTACATGTAAACACTACTGCAAAACGCTTCTTATTGGTAAAAACTTTTAATTCCATTACGCTTTCACCAGTTGTAATTTTTAGGACGAAAAGTAACTCCAAACTGCATTACTTGCAGACTCTAATTTACAATGCCAAAAAAAATCACGTAAGTCTATTCTTTATCAATATAGGAGCCAATTTCGAAAGGGGTTTTCAAATATGGAAATGATATGAGAATAATATTGATACCTGCTCTCCTTCTTGCATTAGAGCATAACTAAACGTGTGTGAGCGTGACGTACTTATGACGGAAATTGACATTTACTTAATGCTTGCAAAATTGAGGCCCTGTTCAAATGAAGTTGACGATTGATTATGTTCGAAACCAAAGGTCTTATGTTACTATGACACTTTATGGTGATACACCTATTTGGAAATTTTAATACAAAATAGAGGTGAGACTAAGATCATAATTATCGATATTTTATATTCTTGGAATATATCGTTTATATAGTACTAGTTTCCACTTGCGACTTCGGAATTCGGGATAAAAACTATCCTTTATTTTAGTCCAGGCTATAAAGTATCTTCGTGCAAAATTTCATCCAAATCGGTTTAGCCGTTTAAGCGTGATTGAGTAACAAACATCCAGATATCCAAGACATCCAAACATCCAAACTTTCACATTTATTATTTTCGTATTAGGATTTTTTTAATTTATTTCTTACTCAACAAAAATTACGATAAACTTAGTCTAAATCTTCGCCAAACTGCATAACAGTTTGTTCGCGAATATACACTCTTTATAATTATGTTTTGGTATCTATATTATGTGTACAATCTATGATTTTAGTTTTATTTTTTATGATTATTATTAGCGTTAAACAGGAATGGCAAGTGACGTAAAGATGTAAACAAGTATTTCATCATAATTACCTACGGAGCCTCAGCCTTTCCTACCCTCAGTGACAACAAACTTGTTTACATTTCCACTTACTTCGATTGGATCTACTTATGACTATGTAATTTTTATTTTATATTCCTAAATGAAGTAACTATCTAACTACCTATTTTTAAAAGGTATATATGTATTTATATAGGTAATCAATTTTAAATGCCCTTATTCCTTAGAGTAATAGCGTTTGCGTACTACGGCCGATCCGAACCTGATAAATATCAGTTAGAAGTAGCATTATAGTGCTATTTTTGAGAAATTACATCCGAAGAAATCGGGTAAGTATTAACGAAATTTTGATCTTGTCCGCGACCTCATACACGCAGTTCGCAAACGCTCTAAATGGAGATGGTGTTAAAAGCAACT
This sequence comes from Epinotia brunnichana, assembly GCA_963854355.1. Classification (NCBI taxonomy): domain Eukaryota; kingdom Metazoa; phylum Arthropoda; class Insecta; order Lepidoptera; family Tortricidae; genus Epinotia; species Epinotia brunnichana. The sequence goes on along the minus strand of OY977943.1, from coordinate 21,608,702 downwards.
GTCAGATAAATCGTGTAGCTCACGGAAACATGCTAACACTTTTTAATCAAAATACGTAAAAGTATTAAAGTAGTTTTAATATTTACAGGGATACTCACAGAGTAAGTGTGACATATCATTATAATAAAAAAATTGCACATTTGAATTCCTTGATGTACCGTGTCATTTGTATCAATAACAAATATAATGTATTTGACATAAATTAATTCATAACGCGCTTCACGCTAATATCAGAGAAAATATTTTTGACAAAGAAATATTTCTTGTCTTTAGTGGGTCTACTAGCTTTTAACATAGAACCAAATAGAGATATTCATCAGAATATTTAGGGTTTTTCCAGCAAGGTACTATAAAGAGGATTATTTTTAGACAATGATGACACTCAAGTTTTATGTATTACTGAACATTGGCTTAGACAAAAACAGACACACAAATATGTATCAAGAGCAGCACGAACTGCCAACCAACTGTCATGCAGTATGGCAGTAGATTTATTATGTAACCATTTAATGTGTCCTTTTAACAAAATAAACGATTTAATATTTATATAGAGGTGGCAAAATAATGGCAAAATAAAGTATAGTTTAAATTATTTGATCCCTTTACACGAAGAAGCAGAAGAAAAATATTTATATTATTAGATAATTTTTGTCTTTGTAAATTTTAAAGTAGTGAGTTTATCGATAAGTACATACACTAAGTAAGCATGATACCACTCTAGTCATACTGACAATCGCCCCGTTAACATGTCAAACGCGAATAACGCGATACATTGCTGTGGCCTGTGACATTACGGTAGTTCCTTAATCTGCGGCTTTGGCTAGCAAGCAATGCAAAGCAATGGCGAATTTCATAATCGATTGCGAATTTATTCAAAAAACTGTTATTACTTACCGGTGATAGACAATGGCTTCCGTCGGAACCTTTGGGTCCCCGCTTGCCTGTCGGCACGACTAAATTGCAGAACGCGGCATGTTTTTATTTTTAATACGGCCAAAATTGACCACGGTCAACAGACAACTGATCTGCGTTTTGACTGCGTTTGACAGTGTTATGAGTGTTCACTCATAACATCGGCTACACGTACCCCGCCCACTACCGTTTCTATATTATTTACTTGTTCTGTGCTGTACCATAATATTCATTCATTCATTCACCCATCTAGGTATAAATAAGTGGTTCTTAACCTTTTTCATCTTGCTACCTCTATCTTTGTAAGACCCAGACTGATTTTCGCAATTTTGAATTTGGTACCTTGGTTACTTCTATTATAGTTCAAAACTCATGTACTTGTACAAGTACGCGGGGACTTACGAGGCTATGACCTACGAGGTATAATGTATTTTACGTCATACCTGGCCATAAAGTAGGAATTACCGCACGCTATGCGTGCGGAAAACCCCACTTCCTGGCCAGATAGAGACGTAAAATTTTGTACTCACCACGGGCGGTAATAAAGAAAGCCTCAGAGCGCATATTTATCGCCCTTGCCTTCGGCTCGGGCGTCAAATACCTGCGATCTGAGACATTCTTTGTTTAACCGCCCTAGGTAAGTAATGTACTATTTCATCACACTTGTTCGTAACTGGTGTTATTCCATGCCTGTATACAGAAGGACAATGGCCTAAATTATTCCCGCGGGAGTAATGGTATTTTACAGCTCCCGAGGGAGCAATGAGCTTATGTGTGATCTGATTGGTTTATGCAAATCTAGATGGCCCCGCGCTAAGAAAGAAAGAAAGAAAGAAAGAAAACATTTATTCGTGGACAAAACAATGGGTGTAAAAAACAAAACACAGAACGTTAAAAATACATGGTCCACGAAAAGGCCCCGACTCAGCATGGTGCTAACCTAGAAGGCCAGCGCTGGTCTTCCGTCGGAGCCTTTACCTGAGTTACCTCCTGGAAGGCAACACAAAACAAATACCTACGCTAAACACAATATATCTTAAAACTATTACAAATCCGACGCCAGAGTGGCACGGCAAATTGCATCGTGTGAACGCGTCGGCAAACTGTGTGTCAGTGTCACTGTCAACTTGACAGACCGAACGCAACTTTTATTTCAGATAGTGAATATATGGTACATTAGTGAATTCTGCTCTGTGATTGGTTGAAAAAAATCTGATAGACTCCCGTTTGCAATATTCCTCTTACGCCCCTCGTTAAACAATGTACTATTATGCCATTTTAATGAATAACTACCATATTTTTACAAGCTTTTATTTAACTTACATTGTTAGTATTGAAATAAGAATTTAACGAACGAGATATGTAAGTTGTCCATTCGAAATTTGCAAACTATTTTATGCCCACTTCCTGGTACTGGTATCCAACTTTTATTATTATTATTTTTTTATTATATGGTATCCAACTGTGCTGAAGGCATGCTACTGGGCTGCTTTGCTGGGCTGTGGTCATGTAAGTTCAGTGATATTAATGTAATATTATCACAACTACCATCAAGCTGGTTTGATAATGGAGAGGGAAGTTGAGCCATAGGAACTGCTCAATTACAAATCACAATCCTATAGCTCGTTAGAATTGTTTTAATGATCTATAATTGCTAACTAGTGAAAAGAGTAGGTACCTAGACAATAATAACTTACTGTCTCAAATGAGATATTATTAGTAGTAGAAATTAAATATTATTTTGCTTCGTTCACTTGATTTGTGTAACATTTACCTTACTTATTTATTATTATAAACTTCAGGAAAAGTCAAGGTTGTTGTAGCCTTTAAAGATTAAAAATATTATACAAAAAAAGCAAACATTAAAAATATCACCGCAATAACGCGTGCTAAAGGCTGTTTAAGATAATGATACCAATTATAGTTAATTACTGAATTACGCATGTTAGAGGTCAATCTTACACAGCTACTACGATTATTTATTACTATGCAACGTAGTAACTCGTAGTTATACTTAATCAATGCTGATTATTTTTGTTCGACCCAATCGGTTACCTATTAGGAAATACAACGCAGTGGTCCTCTGAAGCGAAGCGGTGCGATTAAAATAGTACTAAGAGCCTGGAGACGTTTCTGCTAACTCCGCTCGCAGGGGCTACGCCGTAGTCCGTAGGAGCATTTCGTTTCATTTCATTTATTCCTTCAAAAATAATTTGCATTGTGTTTTGGGCTTAACACTTTCACTGCCAGAAACCGTGTAGGCGCCGTAGTCGCTTTCTGGAGACCACGGGATCGGCTAGTGATTCATGGCAGTGAATGTTTTCTCTACATGTAGCGAAAATGGCGCATAGCCTCTTTGACGCATGCGTGTCGTGACGAGCAATGAATAAATAAAGTCACCTAAATGCATACTTACTGGTTGGTGTTTGTAAAATTGATGTAGAAAACACATGAGTTTTATTGCCTTGAAGGTCCTCACCTTCTGTAACCATATATACAAGGGCTAGCACAATTTGAAACCATATCGTATCAGTCACACTGTGCAAATTAGAAAGGGTAAGGTAGATTGTCCAGCCCCACAGGGCGAGTAATAAGAACCGTTTAAGTGATTTAAACGCCCCCCGGCTTCAGAACCAAGATAACAGAGAGACGATCTTGTGATTACTAGTAATTGGTTCACGAGTATTATTTTATTTCAGTATCTACCTGGCAAAATGGCGGCGTTAAAGGAAATCGGGCGCAACCTGCGAGACGTGAGCGAGTTTCACGTGAAGCAAGTGGCTAAGCGACGCCAGGAACTCATGAACACCAACTTGGAGACCCACGAGCCTACTGACCTGCTGGACTATTATCTGATCGAATTAGAGAAGGACTCCGCCAGTGACTCCACGCTCTTTCATGGAGTTGATCCAGGTCAGTTCAGATCAAAGTTAATTCACTATGGTAAAAGAAGGTAACCAGCTATCGAAAATTACCTACCTATTATAGTAATTCGTTTTTTTACGTTTCCAGAACTATTCTGGCTATAAGTAGGGAAAGATATACACGCGCTTGTTCCTTGAGCATTGTATACTTTTACTTTAGTGTGTGTAGCAGTGCGCAAAACAGATAAAACACGTCAGTTCCTGCGAGGGAAGCGCGGACGCAGGTCCCGCCATACTAGGTATTGTTCCTCCAAGTAAGAACGTGACTTTTCTGCTTAAGACATTTATACGAATTTGTAAACCCTATACTATATCGTGTATTATTAATTATATCCATGTAAGTTTCAAGTTATGATTTCCTACCACATTTTATTGAAAACATTTTAACCTATAAAACTATAAATTGAAAAAGAACGGTGATAGCTTCGCCAGTTTTTCTTGTGGCAGCAATCAACGACCCATGAGTTGGTAATGGCCGCAAAGTAATGTTTAGTTTTTTGAATATAAACTATCAGTCTTTGTAAAAATCTATTAGCGACATATAAATTGATGTCTAGTTTTCTTATTTTAGCGTTCTCAATTTAACCAAAACTATGATATTTTAGGGAGATATTTTATAGTAACATTCGTAAATAATTGTTTCTCTTTTAAAGACCTATTATTTTGTTCATATCTTTTGTTATATTAATCACTAACAATCAATTTTGTAGTCACAAGGTCAATTGAATAAACATTTCGTACTTTTTATGAGTCGGTAATTCATTTTATGTTTGTATATTTTATTACCGACCCATAGCTGATCTAAGGAGTCGCTAATAGCAACCATTAGAAGCTATGACCGACCTATATGAGTCGGTAATAGCAACCATAAGAATTTATTACCGACCCATATGAGTCTGTAATAGCAACCACGAGAAGCTATTACTAATAGCTTCTTATGTTTGCTATTACCGATTCTTATGGGTCGGTAATACAATATGTAAGGACAATGTATTACCGTCTCATAAAATGTAGGCAATTTATACTCGGAGTTTTAGGACATAGCCGGGTAACGATCGGTAACAGCTGCATAAAAATCTTTAATAGAATCACAGCCGTTTTTTTGGGGCGGTAATAGCAACAATCGACTTCGTCACCTCTTACATTTTTTAAAATAAGGTAATACTTTATTAATAGGCATTTGACTATATAAATATAATATTTATACTTAACTTTTAGTACATGTGGCGGCGGCCAGTATACTTAAAAAGTAAGGTCGATTTGAAAATTGCCTTAAGGGGGTCGTTAATACCTGCGTTAACCTTAAATAGAAATTGGACAAAAAATATGTCACAAAATCGAATTGATAAACTGTGTTAAATGTAGAATGTGTACGTACGATCAAACATTTTTTTAGTTAATGTTCGGTCTTTCTCGTGGACACAAGTTGTAATGTAAGGCCTAATTTTGGCGATGGATCCATACTCGTTAGTCAAGCTCCCCTGCAACTTGTGACTTGGATGATTGGAACATAATTTATGTACCCCTACCCTATTGACCATATTGTAGGTACTGTATTATGGAAAGACGGCTGGTTTTCGTTCCTGGTCTTGATCCTTATAAACAATCTAAGTTTAAAAACAGTCGGCACCGAATAATATAACAAGATTGGCCTTGTGTGGAGACGTATTGTCATGATGTAAAGGATCCCCCCGAACCAGAATTAGATCGTTTTTGTTTTACACTAGCATCAAACTCAGTATTTAGTTTAAAAACCGGCCAAGTGCGAGTCGGACTCGCGCACGAAGGGTTCCGTACCATTACCAATAGAAATATTTATTTTATTTTGTTTTTAGTATTTGTTGTTATAGCGGCAACAGAAATACATCATCTGTAAAAATTCAACTGGAACTATCAGTGCTATACTGGTGACAGACAGACGGACGGAGGGACGGACGGACGGACGGACGGACGGACGGACGGACGGACAGCGGAGTCTTAGTAATAGGGTCCCGTTTTACTCTTTGAGTACGGAGCCCTAAAAAACGTACTCCAGTACTTCAAGCAGCTGAGTGTTACCGTACTTTTAATAGTAGATAGTTTCAACCGAGGGTTGAAAGCCACCCATTTCCGACGAGATATTTTGGCGCTCAAACGAAGTGAGAGCGCCAATAGCTCGAGGCTGAAATGGATGGCTTTCCCCGAGTTAAACACTCTACTTTTCATCTCAAATACGAGGAAACGAAATGAATGAAGGATACTTAATCATTTTCTAAATCAGTCAGATCCGTAGAATCCATTTTAAAAGCGTTTGTGTTGGACCATTTGGGCGGGAACTCTTGACTGATTCAATAATGTTTGTGTATATGGACCATTCACTGGACGCGTTTTTGAAGCGGTTATATTGAAAAACTAATTTAAATTATTCTTATATGAAATATAACATTATTAAATGTATTTATATATACCATATCATAGTATGTATTAATGAAACAAATACATATTATAAATATCAATGAGCTTCTAAAATCGACACAAATTTATAGCAGTGTGGCTATAGGTTTCTACTATTGTTAAATTTTTTAAAGACGTTAGGACGCGGTTCTGAAGCAGGTATAACCTACGAAAGCTTAGAATGTATTCAAGAGTCTTCAAATAGTAATAATATCCATCAAATAATTAATTTAGTAAGATAATTAAAAAAATACTTATAACAATTATCAGCAAGTTTTAAAAATCGATAAAATTTTATGAAGTGTGGCTGTTTAGGTTTCTGCCTTTGCTTATTTATTTTTTTATACTTTTCAGCATTAGGGGTGACATGCATCACTTTCAACCCGCTATTTAGATAAACAATGACCCACTTTTAGAGTATAAGGGATGAAAAAAGTTTTGGTTGCACAAAAAAATGTGTCCACCATGTTTTTTCCAACACATCGACCGCGTATCAGCTTCGTAGGAGGTTCGTAATCCGAAAACACCCAAACCGTCGAATGCGTTTAGTCGGTGGATCATATTGATAAATCCAACTCTCGCTTCTTGTAATGATGTTAAAGATAGTGTCCTTCTACCTGATCCAATTTTACAAGCATTATATCGAGGGCTGAGGGCATATGTCAAACCCGATAAATCGAGACGATTGCTTATTGAAACAAGAACTCAACATTTGTTACGCATGGTTCTTTTTTCAAAAACCATTTCGCGATTTACCGGGTTTGACCGCTCATCCCTCGACGATATATCGGCGTCACATTACGCGAACTTGTTTTTGTTCTGCAGTCTGTGAGTGAGTGACCTATCGTGAACACAATTTCCTAACTCCAAGCCAAGTGTAAAATCTCATTAATAGCTGGCAATAAAATTTGAAAGCTCTATCCTATTTTATTTCTTATTTTGGGTGTTGTTTAATATTTTTCAATTTCATCTATTTATTATTCATGAAAAAGATTTCTCGTTTAATCTGAGCATCCCACCTGAAAACTACATGCGATAGTGCTAGTCTCCAAATACTGAAATATTCGCTCCCCATACTCACATTAAACCTAAGATACCCAAATCTTGAATCGTACCGTACAACATCATCGCACGGAAATGTTCTTCCATAAAATCCATGGTTGACGGAAAAAGCCCGCGGCATTTTAAAGAAAAACACCAGTCAGTTTTTTATGTTGTGTGTAAGATTGTCCGCAAATATTTTATTTTATTTATTTATTTTATTTTTTATATTTAATCAAATTGTAAATATAGTGTAGGCCCCATAGGTTAAGTTAGTTTTACTCATGTACATATTTATCACATTGTTTCCATATTCAAATTTCAAACATCAAAACTTTCCTAGTGACCCACAGTATTGTAATCTTCGGAAGATTTATCGTCAGATGTATGTCAGCTCCACTATCCTGTGGAAACTTAATGGTGACGTAATGACGTTACGTACGATTATGTTGCTTAATAATATTCCATTCATGTAAAACAACAAAGTAATATTGAACTATATAATAAGTATAGTAATATAAATCACGGAGTCGTCGTAACTTTCGCATGCGGATCCACGAACAAGGAAACTATTAGAAAAAAAGTCATCAGTTAAGATTTGGGTTAATACCTACTTACAATTCCACCGTTCAGTGGTACAGTGGATGTATGAAACAGATCGCCACATTTCGTCTTTATTTCAATGTCATTGATTTCGTGATGACGAACCTTTTCGGTCCGCAACTGTAGGTACATTAAAAGAGGGATGACCATCTCGATGATATCTATTTTTTGAATGATCATTATCAGCGTCTTTAAACGACCCTGAAAGTTCGTTAACCCCATACTGATAACTCCTATCACCCCAAGCTTTGAGATTACTTATCATTCATTTACGTTTCAAGGTTTTCTTACATCAACACATATCCAAATATAGTCGGAAATCACTATTAATATTGATAATGATAAAATAGAATTAAAGCGTGTTAGGATAAGAATAATAATTGTGCTTCGGTACATTTAGCAGCTTACGTTAGATACTTTGGCAGGATTATTATAACTAAAGGTCAATTTCTCTTTTTTTGTGCCTGTTAGTTGGACTTTGGAGTATTACATGGATATTCACCATCATTTCAGGAGGTACTGTTCTGTACAGGTAGGACTTAGTCGGCTCCACGATACACGAAAATACATGTTGTAAAATTTTAATTGGCGACCAAGATGAGTTCAGTATCCATAACTTTCAGGAACACGAGGGTATCGCTCAACATCTTATTTGTCAGTCTGCATAATGCTCATAAATACCTAACATATATTGAATATTACTTAGCACAGATTAACCACCATTTACTTACGGCTACATGTCCCAATCTTTAGTTCAAGAAGTGCAGTAGGTGTGCACCTACAGAATTATCCATGTAGAGTTTTTTTTTTCAGTAACAGACTGTTCTTACGTATATTTCCATGTTGCACAAAATTTGGTCAATTGCAAATCTATATTCGATGTTTTATCAAGCCTCCATAGTAAAATATATATATAACATTTGTTACAGATGAACAGATAGTGCAAGTATTCAACGACCTCTTTTCCGCCGGCATGGAGACTTCCCGAACGGCGCTGCTATGGAGCCTGCTCATGATGCTCCGGGAGCCGACTGTTGCAGCCAGGCTCCGCTCTGAGCAAGCCCAAGTCCTGGAACCTGGAGAACTGGTCACGTCGGACCATCGTCCGAAGTTGGCGTACATAGAAGCTGTTATATGTATACGAAAAGTTGAGGATCGTTTCTGTGGTACCGTTGGGTACCGTTCGAAGTAAGTTTGCTTGAGTTATGATCTCTAAACTGATGTATTAATCCTTTGAATATTTACTCGACGTTTTTGATCTATGAAGTATTTGATACCTATTAAGTTCTTGAGTAGCTGCATAGTAGATGATTATGTAAAGTATAGTCAAAATTTCCAAACAATTTTAATTTTGTCAGTCGGTAAGGTATAGTTCCACTTTGCGTAAACCAAATAACAATTTAAATTACGATTACCTACCTGCATTCCACATACCCAGCAATAACGCTATTGAATTTGGAACTTCGTTATTTTATTTAAACGCTCATATCGTTATGACGTCATTGTTCTGTTTGAGGCTTATGCATATTAATATATTTCTGTTTTAGCGAATGGAAAGTCGGCGACTACGTCATCCCAGCTGGCACCCATCTCGAGCCACTGCTGAACAAAATCAACATGGACCCGGATTCCATTCCCGAGCTAGACAAATTTCACCCAGAGCGGTTCCTTCAGGATAATATATTACGCGTTCCAGAGAATTTCATTTCATTCGGAGTCGGCCGCCGCGTATGCCTCGGAGAACAGTTATCTAGGATCGAACTATTCCTATTTTTTGCTAACATTATGAATAGTTCGCCAGAGGGAGAGGTGTTACCAGGATTGGAAGGAGTAATAGGAATTACCCATGCCCCCTTGCCTTACAAACTTTGCTTTAAAAAATTAAGTACTTATAGCGATTAAAGTGACTTTTTATTCCTCAATTTTACCATAAAATTATACTTTATTAGTACGTGTAGGTACCGTGAAATGAGGTGAGTTGGGTCAAAATAGACATTAAAACATCGGTAAAAATGCATTTTTACATGTGGCACGTTGGTTTTTACACATAAAGAATGTTCCGGTCGTATGAATTTTAGTTTTATAATGATTATCTGTAGTTTAATTTCATCATTTTAACGATAAACACAAAAATAGGGGGAAATCCCACCCCACCCCGTAGTGGAGTTAGAGGGGATGATAGCAATGGTGTGAGCTGGGAAAATGTATAGAGATTTTTTTTTTGGATTAGCTTGCCTCGATACGCGTTCCGTCCCACTCTCCGTTCATATTTATCGCTCCTCTGGTTCCACTCCAGGCCACATATCTTTCACCTCTCACTTCTAGAGACTCCACTTTTTTATGTTATAATTTGGCTACTCCGTGTTGCTGCAAGATAAGAAATTATGTCTAAAAGTATAATAAAATTACTTTTAGGGCAATGAGAGCCAGAAAATCAAAGTAGGAACTGAAAATATTCGCGTCCCATCTGCCTCCTCAATCCCTACTCACCCCATTTTACGGTACTGTTCACTATTATTAAATATACAATTTTTTTATTTATCGGTAAGTTATTGTGCCATTTCGAATATAATGTGCATCGGGGCCGTTGTTACTCAATAAGAAAAATATATTTAATTGAGGATTCCTTCAAAGGTGTTTCCGATAAAAATTTGCATAATTCCGGATGATTTGGGAATATGATAAATATTTGGGAGGAATTTATTCTCCCATAAAAATGCCCAGTAGATTCATGGGATTCTTGATCAAAAACCGAAACCGATTTATATTTTTCGCATAATCATTAAAAAATTTGATCATCACTTTAAATACCGTCTCTACTATGCACTCTTTATTTGAAAATAATGCACATCCTATACCACGCGCTGGCCGAGTCAGTGATTAGTTACGGGTTAAATGCCTATGGACGCACTTTTAAAACTTACCTTAACAAAATTTGTAACATCCAATTAAGAATCATTAAAAAGTTATTGGTGGATAAAAAAACCAAAGGCAGTTGCAATGGGGATAATTGACTGCATATAAAGTTAAAAATCTTACCGGTTCATGAAAAAGTAAAATATTTAATAACTATAGATAGGCTATGGCCTTGACCGCTTCAAAACGAGCAACAAACAGTTACGTAACTTAAGAGGAAGCGCGGTGAGCGAGCTGTTTGAAAAATGGATTTTTGTAAAACCTATTTCCATACCTTCCATACCTTATTAACCATACCTAATATCAGATAACACACCTACAAACACGCACACACGCGCTCACATACATATATATACACACACACATACATACACACATACATACATACACACACACACACACACACACACACACACACACACACACACACACACACACACACACACACACACACACACACACACACACACACACACACACACACACACACACACACACACACACACACACACACACACACACACAAACACAGAAACACACACACACACGCACACACGCACGCACGCACGCACACACACACGCACACACGCACGCACGCACGCACGCACGCACACACACAAATTCATTTTCATCGCGTTTCGCGCTAATTAGAGGTGTTTCTGTAAATGTGTGCGTAAATCATCAATGTGTGCGTGCAATGCCCCCAGTTTTCTAATTTTGAAACCGATCCGATCCGATTTGGACCGATCTGACCCACCAAAAACAGGGTTTCTCTTCCTATTTTCTCTTCCATTTTTGCACCAATTTTAGTTGTTATTTCACTTATATTATTAAGAGGGCTTTGGCTATGTCTCTAGGTTTTCTGTTTTTCATTTGTGTTCGTTAAATTAGTTAACTGAGCGTGTGTTTATGGCGCCGAAAAGCGGCGAATTTCATGGTTTAAAAGGGTCTCTAATTATTAAAATAAACAAATGATTAGGTAAAACGACATAGGGACATGTCAGTATTTATTATATGAATGCAAAATATTTGCCTTTTGTTATTATCCAGGGAGGAAACGGGGGATTACGTTTGTATGGAAAAATGGCCACTCGAGCATCGTCTTAAGGGAAAGCACAAAGAGAAGATATTTAGAGTATTATAAAACTAATAACTACTTCGGCCAAAGGACTCGTAAATACATGATACCTAAGATTTTTAATCAATTTAGCCTAGCTGTGGAACAAATTACTAGCAAACAGTTATTTAAAAAGAGGCTGAATACAATACTTTTAGATAAAATTAATTTAGACGTAGATATACGGTTGATTCATAATAGTAGTTTATGTGACTGTACATAATGAAGGGCATTAAACACGAGTGTGGGTTTCCTTCGGCTCGTTTCATAATAACATCACACGAGTGTTTTAATGCCTAATTATGTACAGTTACATACACTACTTTATCTATCCACATATCGTAAGCCTCCATGATGCATTCAGGAGCCGCTAATTATGACCGGCATCGCGGCGTTGTTTTCTGGCAGCTGTCATAGTTTTTTTTTTAATTCAGAGACAAACTAGAGTCGGATCCAACTCTCATATCGTTCGATATCTTACTTACGTGCGACATTCGTCTAATTTTTATGCAAATTGACAATTCATTTCGAACTAAACGTCATCTCGACAGATATTAGAATAGAGGTTAAATCAAATTCTTTGTTTTTCAGAGACGTTCGGAATTTGAATGAAATAATATTATCGAAATCGATGTTATTATTTAGCAATAATAACATTTTCACAGATAAGAAATTTGTTCTAACAAAACTGTCTATTTTTATGGTGGTCAAAATGTGCGGTTCTTGAACGCATCATGGAGGGTTTATGATATTTGTATAGATAAACATTATTTCGTAATTGCACCAGTCACGCACTAACGACGACGCACTCGGCGGACTATTGGTGGACTTTATGCTGTTGTAATAAGGTTCACAAATGGTCGGCTGAGTGTGTCGTCGATGGTACACTAAGTTTAGTGTTAGTAAATTAAGTAGGCAATTTAGTAAGTACGTAAACACAAAAATGTTTGACTTTTGGAAGGGAGCGCACATTCGCCGACAAACTGTCCTCAGTTTGGCGAAGCAGGAAGGGATGTAGGTACCTGCCATTGTTGTTTTTTTGAGAATAAATAAATAGATGCTACCAAAACTCTGATCTCTGATTACATACTTCGGTACGGATTAAATACATTTTTGCATGTTAATTATATAAGTTTATATAATGCGTAATTAATTAATTAAGCATTAACTGACAGCTTGTATGGAAAATATGTCACATTTGGAAATAATTTATAATAGCAGATTTTTTTTATGTAATGGATATATTATCAATTAAATAGTTGCTTAGTGACAAAATCCAACAAAATTTCAGATATCAAAAAAATTATAGCTTAACTAGCTTCTGAAGTCTGAAAAAATATTAATAATTGGTTTTATCTTTATTTTGGTTCATTTACATTTGCTCTATAATATTCAAGATCTATACATATAATAAAGCTGAAGAGGGTCGAAAGTCTGTACATGGAAGATATTCGAAAAAAAATTGGCTAGGGATTCTTAGAATCGATATCATAACACGTTCCAACAGTTTTTAGAATTTTTGTCTGTTTGTCTGTTTATCGGTCTATCTGTTTGTCTGTTTATGTGACCGCGCATCACGTGAAAACGGCTGAACCGATTAAGATGAAATTTGGTATAGAGATAGTTTAAATCCTAGGAAAGGACATAGGGTAGTTTTTATCCCGGAAATCAACCCCTAACGGGATGAAATGGGGGGTGGAAATTTGTATAGAGCTACTTAAACCGCGGCACCGATTTGAATGAAATTTGGTATATAAATCGTTTGAGTCCCGGGGAAGGTCAAAGGATAGGTTTAATCCCAGAAACATTACCTTTAGGGGGTAAAATGGGGGGTTAAAAATTTGGAAAGTAACCAATGTTGATAAAATTTGGTTTACAGGTAGTTTAAGTTCTGGGAAAGGACATCGGATAGTTTGTATTCCGGAAATCTTCCCATAAGGGGGCGAAATAGGGGGTGAAATTTTGGATGGACTCCGTTTAGATCAAATTTGGTATAGATATAGTTTGAGTCCCGGAGAATGACAATGGATATTTTGAATCCCGAAAATCATCCTCTAAGGAGGTGAAATGGGGGTTAAAATTTGGATGAAACCCATTTACGGTATAACGATAGTTGGGAGTCCTGGGGAAGGACATAGGATAGTTTTATCCCGAAAATCCTGGTGAAAATTTGGATGTGATGAGACCTTTGTAGATTCAATTTGGTATAAAGATAGTTTGAGTGCTGTGAAACGCCATGATGAAACCATCCGTTAAAATGGTGAAATGGGGGGTGTTAATTTAAATGGAACCCATTTCAATGGAATTTGGTATAGAGATGGTCTGTGAGTCCAGGGAAAGGACATAGGGTAGCTTTTATTCCGGAAATCATCCCCTAAGGGAGTGAAATGGGGGTTACAATTTGGATGGAACCCATTAGGATAAAATTTGGTACCTAAAGAGATAGTCTGAGTCGCGGAGAAGAACAACGGATAGCTTTTGTCCCGAAAAAAATCCCCCAAGGGCATAAAATAGAGGGTGAAAATTTGGATGTACCCTATTTGGATGAAATTTGGTACAGAGATAGTTGGGGTTCCGGGGAAGGACAATGTATAGTTTTTATTCCGAAAATCATCTAAGCGGGTGAAATGAGGGGTGAACATTTGGATGGACCCCATTTAGATGAAATTTGGTTTAGAGTTAACTTGAGTCCCGGAGAATGACAACGGATATTTTCAATCCCGATAATCATCTCCTAAAGTGATGAAATCGAGGGTAAAAATTTGGATAAAATCCATTTATAGTGAAGTTTGGTATAGAGATATTGGGAGTCCCAGGGAAGGACAATTCATAGTTTTTATCCTGAAAAAATCATCACCTGAGGGGGTGAAATGAGGGGTGAAAATTAGGATAGAACCCATTTAGATGAAATTCGGTATAGAGATAGTTGGAGTTCCGGGAAAAGAAATCGCATAGTTTTTGTAACGAAAATCATTGCCTGAGAGGATGAAATGAGTGAATATTTGGATGGAACTGATTTAGATGTATAGCGATAGTTGGAAGTCCTGGGGAAGGACATAGGATAGTTTTATCCCGAAAATCCTCTCCTAAGAATTTTGATTTGAGTGACCCATTTAGATGAAATTTGGTTTACATATAGTTTGAGTTCCGGAAAAGAACATAGGATAGTTTTTATCCTTGAAATCATCCCTTAAGGGGGTAAAATGGGGGGTGAATATTTGTATGGAGCTACTATACAACCCATTTAGATAAAATTTTGTATAGAGGTACTTAGTTAGTAGGCGCGGCGTTCGTAGGCCCCCCACAAGGTGGACTGATGACCTGGTAAAGGTCGCGGGAGTCCGCTGGATGCGGGTGGCGCAGACTTGGTCACTTTGGAACTCTTTGGGGGAGGCCTATATCCAGCAGTGGACGTCTTTTGGCTGATATGATGTTGATGATAATGATGATAAAAATAGTTTGAGTCTCGGGGAAGGACATAGGATTGTTTTTATATCGGAAATTTACCCCTAAAAGGGAAATGGACGGTGAAAGTTTGTATCGAACTACGATATAAACGAGTTCGACGCGGACGAAGTCGCGGGCAAAAGCTAGTAAATAATAAAAAAAAACAATTCATTCTTTTTTTTAATCTATATAAATACTTCCGGATGGAAAGTTTGTTGGATTCTTGAATAAATCATCATAGATCAATGTTTTAAAATGATATAAAGAAAAAAAACGCTATTATAAATTAATGTTTTTCAAAACCGTATTTTGCCTGGAGTAATATACTTACTTGCAGATTTAAATCAATTTAATGTACCTACCTCAAGCCCATCTAAAATGAAATGAAATAAATACGAGACTTACATAAAATATTGTCCACTACCTTATAATTTACTACGATTTCCTTTTCTTATAGAAGGGCTCTCGTTGTTCAAGATATAAGATAATAAATGATTAATACATTTTTGATGTTTGTATACATATTTCAAATTAAAGGGGAGAAATAAGTAAAATAAAATATCGAACCGGTGACATTCAGGCATTCACGGCCCGCTGCTCTAGGCAACTGTGCTATCGGAACAATTTTGCTCGGGCGAAAAATGTTACTATTACAAAGCAAAATTGAACAGTAAGAGGGTGTTTGTTATGTTTTGTTAGCAGAGCAGCTGCTTAATAGAAATTACGTTAATGCATACATTTCAAATAAAAAATGTATTCTACAGGTACATCGTATGTTTATTCTTAAAATATAGTTATTAAATATTATCCCAGATTTATACACCACATGAAATATGGACTTTTTAGTAACTTTAAAAAAAGGAAATAGAGCTCCTTTAATTTGATGCCAATCCCATCTCAATAGCACGATTTTCAAATATGATTTTAATATATTGTCAAGTAATTGATTTTTTTGTTTAATAAAATTTGTCCTCTGGGCTAATGGTATTGATATAAAAATGTCATTATAAAATGTATAAGTATGTACTGTCATAATGCTCATAATCGCGCTACATATCTATAGTAGGTATGTATTGGTCTGAGTCAGAAGTAAAATGAGGAAAATAATACTCGTAGTTCTGTTAATCTTAATAATACTGTCGCTCTACGATTGCACAATCTCTCTTAAAAAATTTCGTCAGAAAAACCCAGATGACCGAATCGAGACCTCCCTACTTCACATTTTAATCATTAATTTTAATTACTCACAGCGTTTTGTGGCTAATTTAATTTAATTTAATTTAGTTATTATCAAAATTAGCTGCCCGCTTGGCTCCACCCGCGTATTACAAAGAACTCACGCGCAGGTGGACGGGGTAAAATATGCCCTAATATGTATATTATATTCTATGAAACGTACAACCTCACGGACTTTTTATCTTTATAAAATTATTAGTATATAGGTCAATGCAATATTTTCACTAGGTATAGGAGGAAGAAGTTGTGATAATTGCTTCAAATTTAATCTTTATAGACTAATTGGGTCGTCCCGCATTGCGGATTTTACCAGCACCTTACAGTTCACCGTAGTAACCCGATGCTACTCGCAACACGCCAAAGATTAAAAGTTTTTTTTGGAACAGCCCGTACTTACCCCCCTGTACCCACGACTACTTTGTGCCGATTACATCATACCCATGGGTTTTTCAAAGCATGAATTGATTAATTCTAGTCGTCCTCTTTATGACGTGGACCTTGAAAATTTAAAGGATTCAAAAGCACAAAGGTCCCTATTGAATGTTATTTTATTTTGTCAATGTGACCTGACGTGCAAGTTCAAGGCTTTAGGCTCCGGTTTCAATGGGAGCGACGCTAATTCCGTCAGAGTGTACGTAGAAAAAATATTGGCGCGTTGCATTGCGAATTCCTACCGCCCTCGCGTTTTTAGGGTTCCGTAGCCAAAATGGCAAAAACGGAACCCTTATAGTTTCGTCATGTCCGTCTGTGCGTACCTATATCACAGGCATTTTACTAAAAAACTAAGATATTTTGATGAAATTTGGAGTATACGAGTAGGTATGTTTTGTTGGCCCCTACATTGTTTTGTAATCAAATGACAAAAAATGGGGGCACTCCATACATGTAACTGGAAGTAAAAAAAACACGTCCAAATGTGGCATCAATCGATATTTCTTTAAAATAAATATAAGGTTTTCTCTATTAAATAAAATCGACACTAATTTAATAATCATATTGTTTTACAATCACAAATTTAAAATAAATTGATAAATATAATAATAATTAACACATAGAAATAAATTACTTACCAAAGAATGGTAGCGATTGGCTTGTGCAAATAACCACAGTGCCGTAGATATGCACAATCCACCCTACCTGCAAACATCTGCAGGATATTGTTGGGGCTGGCCCGCACCCGACGCATCAGGGACGCGCTGCGTTTGCGCATTGTCACGTAAAAGCAGTCTACTCCTGCGTCAGCAAACATCCCCGATGCGCTGCAGAATCGGGGCAGCCCCATCAACACCCAGAACGCATTATTGAATTACACCCGAAGAGCCCCATATGCCCGCTGCGTATAACCGCTCCACAAACTGCATGTGTAGAGGGAGGTGCAGTATGCCCTAAACAGTGTGATTTTTGCCTCCCCCGAGCATCGCGCAAATCTTCGTGCGATCATATTCGCCCGTACAGAAAGAGCCCTCCGTTCCCTCTCCAAGTCTATATCGTCTTTGAGATCTAGTAGGTCAAGATTGTTAAAAATATTTTAGTTATCTAAATAATTATGCTACCTATTCATATTCATATAATTTTTGGTCTTACTTAACATAATAGGTATAAAGAAACTAAAAAGATCTGAATATTTGTGGGGCGCCACAGGGTTTTATATTGTCTAAAATGGTATACACCAATTAATAGAGCAATCAAGTACCCACCTAATATGTATTTAAATGTTTTTACAATACATTGTAATATCTCGGCCTTACTACCCCTGGGAAAGAGGCGTGATTGTATGTACGTATGTATGTATGTAATATCGTGGACCCATCGGGCTGGTCTGTCGACATTTTTTGCCTAAGTACAAGTAGTCACAAAAAAGCTTTCATACTGTCACTCCTATCCTGCGGGCCATCTAAAAGAAGTAGCCCTTAAAACATGTCCAATGGAACCAGCCCCTTAGTTTGCCACGTGTAAGTTATCCGAGCTAAAACATGAAGGTCGCGGGGATGGATTATTGTTAAATGAATGCGTGCTGGGAGCAGCGCAGGCGCACGCCAAGGGTTGTCAATAGGACTTTTGTTGTATATTGTTAATATTCTGTCCTGTTATGGCTGGTGAGACAGGAATTATTACGGATCCTTCCTACCTGCGTACTTTGGTAATCATGATCTGCCGTTGACTTTTAAAGACGCTGGGCCCTGTAAAAATAAGTCCCAAAACAAACAAAATTTTTTTTTCGTATGAGTTTGTTGTAATAATAAAGAAATCGAAAACACGTTTTTTAATTTGAAATGCTTTACAGGGTCTTAGTTTAAAAGGCAACGATTCATGTTCGTAATTTTTAAGGTACAGGACTTAATTACTCCTCTCTCTCTCTTTCTCTTCGCCCAACCTTATTTCATTTTTATTATGGTCGGCTAATTACTCGTATTTGAAATAAAGTGGCAACCCTAGGCATGGCTGATTGTTCCAGCGGCCCTGGCGCAGATTACGCTTACTATAAAGCTTATGGATTTCAGTATGAATGCTTATCGTTGTTTCGTAATTTACCTTTTGTGCTGTTAGGTAAGCGCTCGTTTCCGAGTAGCGGCGATTATTCACTCGAGTTAACGACTAATATTTTATATCTCCATGTTTTATAACTCCAATAATTTTAATACCAATTTCGTAATTCGTAATTTTAAATTATTTCAATAATTTTAACGTATGTGTTGTAAAACTCATATTTGTAAAGTGGAAATACTAGACTTAATGATGAAATAACGCTCATCCGACCCTATTTAGGTCGAGGTCTGAATGTTTTACTTATATCCATTTCGGGTTTTTGAAGTAAATTTGCAATCCTATTAGAGATCCGTACTTATTAAAGACACTGTTACTTTAAAAGGTTGACTATTAGAGTTTGGTAATTTTTTTCTTTCTTATCTGTACTAATATTATGATGAGGTAAAGTTCATAAGTTCGGGGTACTCTACGCATAGTATCTTCTTCCCGCGGTTCCGCCTGCTTTCTTTCTAACACACGAGCGGAACTACGCGGGACGCTAGTTCAAAATAAAGTTCCAGAAAAAAACACCTGGTTACTTATAATAAATAAATAAATAATAAATACTAGAAGACAATCTTACACAAATCGAACTAGTCCCATAGTAAGCTCATGAAGGCTTGTTTTATGGGTACTAGATGACGATATGTTAAAGGCCTCCACACACCGGTCGCGGGCGCGGGGCGGTTGCGGGTCGGACGCGGGCCCGCGCAAGTTGTAAAACATTGAAACTACACTTCAAACACACATCTAACGCGGGCCCGCCGCCCGGTGTGTGGAGGCCTTTAATAGATCTAATAACTTAAATACATAAACAACAACCAAGACTCAGAAACAAATAGTCATGCTCATCACACAAATATTTGCCCTTAACGGGATTCGAACCCAGGACCGTCAGTTTCGTAGGCAGGGTCACTACCCACTAGGCTAACCGGTCCTCAAAAACTTATAGTTAAAGTCATTACCTACGTAGTAATTACTATTTTTGTTTGTACCCATATTCTTACTGGAAATTCAAACGCTTTATAATGATATAGGTATTGAAAGATTAATAATGATATATTTAAAAATACTTAGCTGTTTTCTTCAAATATTTATTCTGCAAATAGGCCACGTGGGCACTTTTACATGTCAAACCGTAATTGAGATGCACGACATTTAAAAGCTTTAGCGCTTCAAATCCCACCATTTTGCATACGAGTATCTACTGCCTTAATCACTGAACCCTCGTCTCGCGTCCCGCCCACACTTGGCGGTATCATGTCGCGCCAGATGACGTCGTATCGGCGACTGTAAAAGTGTAAACGTCAAAGTGTTGCGAAATCGTGCGAAATTTTGTTTCTCAGAGCCGGGGTGCCGCAAGTCCATTCTGTTCTGCGCGCGATTATACTCTTAATTACTAGGGAGTTTATATCTTAGACTGGCGTGAGTGTTCCAGTAGATATGAGGTTTTCGATTCTGGAATATGGAATTAAATGATGGTAGTGACCTTACGCACCGTGGCGTAACGCGGGCTGTCCCACGTGCTGTTACACAACTTAATTTAGATAGGCTTTTTGCTGTTAGGTATGATATTGATATTGATTTTGCATATTTAATAAAAAGGAACTGAAATACGAAATAATTATATGAATTTGAAACGCTTAGCTATGGTGTGACATCATAACTAACTTAAAAAACGCTTAGTAGAGATATGAATGAATGAATGAATGATTTATTTGATAAACACAACCACAACATTAAATACAAATGCTTAAAACTAGGAAAAAATAAAAAGAAGTACAATGTTGAGGGTGGTCTCAAAAAGGAGTCCACTCAGCATGTGTCGGAGCATGGAAAACCCCGACGCTGATTTTCAGTGAATCCTTTACACTAATTACATGACACAAATAAAAGCAGATCTAAATACAAATATTACAGAAAGTGCAGTGCGCAGGTACCTACAGCCTGATTTTTGAAACAGGATAAATACATACTAGTGAAAAATATAAATAACTACGTAACAATCAATTATGTTCGACATATATAAAATGGATGTATGAATATAATATATAGACATAGACATAATATAATGGTAATAACACATTAAATATATAAAAATAAAAAAAGTAGGTTTATATTTCATCGGCTAGCTAGACAGGAGACGTCTGTTCCTTTAGCAGGTGGAGTTTTAATTTGTTCTTAAAAGTGGCCAATGAACTTGCATTTTTTATTGGCGGTGGAAGATTGTTCCAGCATCGCGTGGCAGCGTACTTGAAGCTACCACGGAAGCTAGCCGACTTGTGTCGCGGGCAGATAAGGCGGGGGGCTTGTCTTACATGTCTACGGGAAAATATTAATCTTTCGTACAGGTACGATGGTTGCTTACTCAGTATTATCCCAAATAGCAAAGTAGCGAAGTGTAGTTTCCTCCGAGCTTCCATTTTGAGGAGACTACCATTGTTTAAAAATGGTGTCACATGAGCTCTGGGTGGAACTTGGAAGCAAAACCTGGCACAGGCATTTTGAAGTCTTTGCAGTTGCATTTTTGTCCGCGATAGCAGACACTCTCCAATGGCCGTATCAGCATAGTTGAGCTTTGATAGGATTAGCGTCTCACAGAGCTTGATACGCATGTCTTTACTCAAGTAATCACGAATCCTATACAAAACTTTGGGGCGGTAAAAGCAATTTCGGACACTTTCTAGAACGTGGTTTTCAAAGTGCAGTCTCTCGTCCATAAGTACTCCTAGATTTCTCGCTTCAGTAACCCGAACGATGCTTTCGTCTTGAATGCGGACTTGTGGGTTACGAGATACAGTCTTTACTATTTGGTGCTTTGTTCCTAATACCATAAATTTGGATTTTAAGGGATTCAAAACAAGGCTGTTTTTCCTAGACCAGTCCGCTATCCGACTGAGATCTTGATTTAATTCAGCGACGCCTAAATTAACGTGTTCAGGCTTAAACGAGATATGTATTTGTAAGTCATCTGCGTATAGGTGATATTTACACACACTAATGCTATTTACTAAATCAGCACTGTAAAGTATAAATAAGATAGGGCCCAATATGGATCCCTGGGGGACGCCTCTGGCAACTACAGATCTCTGAGAGACCATTGACAAGCCCGTAGGGTTTTGTACTTCAACCTGTTGAGTGCAGTTGCCGAGGTATGTTGCGAACCAGTTTACTGCCATGGGATCAAATCCATAGTACGTCAATTTTGATAACAATAGTGTTGTGTTTATTGTATCAAAAGCGCGTGAAAAATCTTACAGAACCAGGAGCGTAGCTTTTCCGTCATCCTGAGCGGCGAGGATGTGATATCTCATTTCGACTCTCATTTTTGCGAAAAGCAGGATAGGATCACTTAACATTATCCTATGACAGTAAAACATATTGCGTCTTATTTTTCGTGTGGTACTTGTGATAATTATAAGGTGTACACGACCAGTGCATTTCGTTACGTATTGTACGGCTTGTTTGTACCCCTTATCATTAATGCGCGATTATACATATACATAATTTTGGCACGTATTTAGTAGTAACAGCTAAATAGGCCTGTAACATGTACAGTTGAGTCGATTTCTCCTCTTCAGCGGCCCCAACCAATCTATTATATTTGTGACGCTTACAACACTGAAAAAATTACGTAAACTACCTTGTCCCACTATGTGAACCAATCTAGTTCAACGAGCAAGGTCAACTTGTTGACTTTACTTACATATCAAGAACTTTTAGGTGCTTCGACGTCACTTGAGATTACGGTATCATTGCCAAAAGTTCAATGAGAAACTACGGCGGTCATTAAAACAATCATTATCACCTCATACATACAAACATCTACACATACACACTTAAAGTGGCCGCCTGGTAGGCATGACACATGAAACTAAATTTTCAGTGCTGAAAGCTACCTACGCCTAATATGGCAGAATAACCAAACTATGACTATACGGATGAACTTGAATAGTTACACGGGACGACGACACACAAAACTATTAAAGATCGATACTTTTATGTATGTGCGGAGCTGTATTTTCATAGTAACACCTAGTGGATAAGCATGCGAGATGTTAGAATATATCCACCCATATCCCAATATTCCCAATACACAGCACAACTGCCACCCTCGCGGCCTCGTTTAGGTATGGCCAAACGTGACGTTGGGTGGTATGGCCAAACGCAAATATATGGTAGGTACAATGCGCGTCTTTAAAAGAAGCCTTACGTCTACCCATATTGCATCGAAATCAAAACATTTGGCCGCCCTCGCAACACGTGTCAGAACTCAGAATCAGAACGAATGCGCACGAAAAATACAAAATCGACTCCAATTCAAAACGTTCAGTACAACAGGCGCTCTGTACTGGCAACCGCAGCATCAGCCACGTGCAGTGGAAGCCACCATCGACTATATAGTTAACTGAACATGTGTGAACCTTAAGACAACGGAACAAGGTCTACTACAAGTCAGCGCAGCGTGTTTCCTATCACGGGTACGTAAGCCGCGGGTTGTCCTTAATCACACATAACAAATAGATTATGCTCTTAAATCAATGCTCTTGCTTATGTATACAGCTCACAATCGGGTCAATGGCGTATAATTATCACTGAGATGCTCGTGTCCGGCCTGACAGTGTTCCAGTAGCAAAATATGACCAAGAGCGGTTACTTCCCAGAACATTTATTTATATTTATACTGTTTGTTCGAATTGACAGTGCATAAGAAAACGGTACGGGGAAAATGGAGTATATAATACATACTTGGTACCTGTAGGCAAACTGTTTAAACAGTTTTGCAGGGACATGTATTAGAATAAGTTTTTATATCTTTGGTTAATAAATAAATAATAATAATTATAATAAACTGCATATTGCAGCTCATTCTATAGTTAATAAAACAACAAAATTAGGTACATAGGAAGCTCGAGCCGTAGTCTGCTGGTCTTCTAATGTTCTGCCCAGTTTCTCGGAAACATTCGACGACTCTCTGCACCTGTTATTCTCGTTGTAGGTACTGTCTTCTCTGGCTTCTGCCTTCTTCTAACATAGTGACGATACGTGTAGATTCATCTCGTGTTAGCGACATGATAGTAATTCAAAAATGACCATGAAAGACAACAATTTGACAGATTGAAAACAAAAGTAAGGAAACAAGCAAAAGTAAAACAAGCGCGATTTGAATTTAGTACCTAATTCTTTTCTTTTTATTTTTACTTTTTACAGTTACCTACCATTTAAAACATTGAAGGTTGTATTAGGTCCTTACCTATGAAATTGGCGGTTTTTTCACAGATATTATTTTGTACGTAATTTATTCATTTCTATTGCAACTTCCAAATTATTTTTTAATTTCATTATTAGACTATATAACAAAGGTTTTAAATACAAAAAATAGCTTTGAATTTTTTATTTAGTGTTTCAAATTAAAGCTTGAAAACCGCCCTTTTCATGTGCTGCCGGTTAAAGTGTTTCAATTACGTATAGTTTTATGATGCGAACTATTTTTAAGGAATGAAGATATGTGTAAAGTAGCTTAAAAGTTTTCTATATTCCTACCAAAATTTAGTTTGCTTTGAATTTTACATTGCTGAATAATCCGCAAAATTCAATGTATGAAAATCACAGTTTTCATAAAATTCTCCATACACACCGCCAATTTCATAGGTAAGGACCTAATATTTAATACGATATTAAATTATCTTTAATATAGAGTTAGTTTCATGCAAGTACCACTATTAATTTGCAATATACAGAGGTTTTCGTCATTGGTCCGTATTATTTGACCGCGAGTGTAGTTAACGAATTACTTACGGCCTTTAATCACAATCGGTATACCTCTACAAAAGGAGAGATAGGTATCGTCAACAAATTACTACGCCGTGGAGATGAAAATCGCGTTAGTTATCGCTATTGCAGGCACGCGTGCAAAATGTCCGAACAGAGAAGCAAATCAAATATTACCTTTAGTGCTAACCACGAAAGTCTATACAGCACTGCAGCGAAATTTCGTAACTATTACATCCTTACCTTAGAGATGCAGCGATAACATTGAATAGTCGGTGCAGCCGCACTGAAACCGACAATAACTCACTGTAACATGCACTGATGAGAGCGGTGACGTCGCAAGGATAATAGTGTTTACCTTGACGTTAGGCTAATGTCAGCATGGCGCTGGCACCCGTCTGCGCGTGCGCGACGTTATATAACGCACTGAGAATAATAAGGTGTTGCGTTGCGCACACAGGAAACGGCTGCACTTACAGCCCTATTATTATCGGTGAATAACTCATAAATGAGTCTTTCTGACTATAGTTGTCATCGTGTATC
This sequence comes from Epinotia brunnichana, assembly GCA_963854355.1. Lineage (NCBI taxonomy): Eukaryota > Metazoa > Arthropoda > Insecta > Lepidoptera > Tortricidae > Epinotia > Epinotia brunnichana. Next base: position 21,583,232 of record OY977943.1, on the reverse strand, counting down.
GCGTTCTGTCGAGTCAGATTGCAATCTTGTTTTCATTTACAATTCGTGACCACTTAAATCAAACTTCTAAAGTTCTCTCTTACTTGCACTTACAGGAGTTACAGGCGATTATTCTAAAAACCAACAATTCCACTAGAACCCCAAGACTATTCTAATAGCTCACGAACTGTACCGTGTTTTTGGACACGGATATGGTTTTCAAACAGCTAGTCAAACGCCGAAACGAAGCGAAGGATGTCTCAGGAGACCCTCATATGGTCTAGCAGTGACGGGTGAATGAGACTTGGATTGGGTTTAACCATTGACATACTATTACTATAGTAGCCGCAGAATTAAGTGGCGATTTGGGCAATAGAAGTAACAATGAAACCTTGTTGTGCGTAATAATAGCATGATTCTAATATTTTATGACCCTGCTCGCCACTTAATTCTGCTGATACTATATATACGTATAGGCTGGCAACCCAGAACATTTTTCGTGACGTCTTCCAATCAGGCCGCCATCTTGGAAAATCAAAGAGTATGTGAACGTGCAGTAGATGCGACACTTTTCTGAGTTAGGATTCAGATATAGCCATAGCGTGATTTAATGCACTCATATAAAAAAAACTACTTATTGATTTAATCACCGACATGTATATCAGTTTAGTCTTACAAGAACACATCTTATATTATTTATTTATATTTATTTAATGTAATAATTAGCACTGACAGATAAACCTTTCGTACTAATTTATAATGAATTTAAAGTAATTTACATGGGTTCAATGTACAATAATAAATAATAGTTAATAATCAATAGTCAATAGGCATGGGTATTCATAATTGGGTATTCATAATTAGATAGAGCTAGGTGTGACAATCGATTCTAGATAGTGACTAGATGTGGCCAGGAAACGATTCTCTGGTGTGAAAAAGACGTCGAGATGGCTGTCACTATTAAAAATGTTATTCAGTAGCATCAGCAGCAATTCTTATAAGCAAAATGGATCGTATTGGAATTAGGGGAACCCCTTTGAGTTTGCTAAGTGAGTACCTACACAAACAAACACAGAAAGTAAAAATCGAAGAGCACATAAGTAATTTAACTGAAATCTCTTATGGTGTCCCCCAGGGCAGTATCCTTGGCCCCACGTTGTTCATTATCTCTAACAACGACTTGACGAACCTTAAAATTAAAAATGGAACCATACAATCATATGCAGACGACACTGTCGTACTGTTTGAGGGAGAGTCTTGGGAGTCAGTGCACAGAAGGGCGGAGGATGGTCTTCGCTATATATTTTCCTGGTTAAAAGATAACCTTCTTAGCCTTAACATCAGTAAAACCTAAAATCGACGTATAACAAGGTATTTGCCGAGTTAGACAGATCATTATTTCAAAAATGTAAGAAAACCAAGTTATTGTACTTTATTTTGAAATGGAGATTACAAAATTTCATGTTTTCCGATAAAAAAATGTAGGTAGGTAGTAAGTAGTTTAGTATGGGTGAGTTTAGAATTTATTCCGCGGACTTCTTTTTATTAATATGGATTTGAGGAATACTAAATTACTCTTAATATCTTGCAGATTAGGTATGTACTTTTTTCTGATCATAAAATTGAAATAGCTACTGTATGAAATGGCTACAAAACTACAAAAGTTTACGTTAATTTAAGGCAAGCCTTATATTCTGTATTTATTTAATCTGCACAAAAGACTAACTTGTGGTACAAAAGGAGGCCTTAATGCCAAAAGCATTCTCTACCAGTCAACCTTAAGGATCGACCTCACAGCTTAAACATTTACAGACTCTAATAATGTGAACTAAGCAGTTGAATTTAAACTTTTATGAGTCATGATTAAAATTAGCGACTATCGCAACTAATTGAATAATTAGAATAATATTCGTCTCTTTGTTTTTTTACAGAGCCACATCTATTAGTGCCAGTATATTTATGTACCAGCGTATTATAAGTTCATTACGTTATTGGCGAAAGTTATTACAGTACCTACAGTATTACAACAGGTTTTGCGGTGATCACCGATCGACCGGGTCAAGGCCGAGCCGAGCTTTACAAAAAGTGGTTTTGCGACCGAGCACATTCTTAAACACCAGACAAAACCAATAAATTGTCTCTTGCCATGTAATTATTGGAATTATAGCCATGTTTATGAGACTGTTTCTTATAATATTAGTGATTTGAAAACACATATATTTTACGATTGTTCGCGTCTGCCGTAGCGCACAGGTGTCCGATTAGTTGTTTACCGAAATTCCCAGACACTTGGATATTCGATCCTAGTGCCAGTCATGTGCTGCCGTATATACCTATTTATTCACTGTTTTTGTTGACGGTTTCACACGGGTGAAGGCGTTTAATTTTCTTTTAGTCGTAAATTTTTAAATGTTAAGCATTTACCCCTAATTAACGTATGTACCTAACTTCTGGCAGCTTATAGGGGGTAGGTATGGAGTTGCCCATCTGCTGGTCGATTGTGTAACGTTTCGTATGTACGTCAGGTACCTACGTAAGGTAGATCTAAATGTTTTTTTTTGTATGGGCACATAACAGTTGAGTAGTCCTAACGCTCGTTCGAAAAATTACGCAACGATACCTCTGGAAACAAAAAAATTACGAGTAAAAATTACAAGCAAGTACTATAATTAAGCATGTCGTGTCTAGGGAATGCAAGCCGGTTAACCGGCTAACCAGTTAACCGGTAAATTTACTAAATTATGACGCCGGTGAATTACCGGTAAATTAAATCAAATGCAGTAATTTACCGAAACACGAATTATTAGTAACATAGTACATTTTAACGATTATTAATGCTTCATCGTCATGAAATGATTATACCTCAATAACCCTCCCTTTATCAATGTCAATTGAATAAGCTTGTTAGCGTTATCTTACCTCATGTAGGATCAAATTAATGCAATCGTTTGTAGAAGCTTCTTAAAATACAAACACGTTCCCGGATTTGTTCTATAAAAATGAATAATGATCAGTTTGAATAAGCACAATAGAGACGCCTTAATTAACTTACGCCTTAACCCATTATAGACTAGCGGTACCGTATGGGACCATTTATTTATGAGTTTTAATTTCGCGTGTATGGCTAAATTGCGGCGCGTAAGTTGGGCGCTGCCATACTGTTTACCTAAAATAGTTCTTATTGACATCAGTTGCGTGTGATTGAAGGTGCATCGAAAATTTCGCAGAAAAATGTTTACGCGGTTCAAGTAAGTTATGATATTTAGTTTACTAACAGATAAATAGCCAATGTTATTGCAAAAACATTTAATTTAGTAATGTGGCTTTTGGTTAATTTGTTTAAAATAGCACCGGTAGGTATAAATTATTATAGCTACCGTGCGTTAAAGTTGCTGGTACCGTATGGGATCGCTAGGAGGTTCCCATGCGGTGTATAAAGTTAAGTTTTTGTTGGGTATTTTTTTTTGACTTTTATTAACATTATATTGAAAGTACTAGTAGTAATATACTTCGTTATAAAAGTATTATTTAAATAATCATATTTTATCGTATTCATAAAGTTTTGTACACGAGGCATTGGCAATTTTAGAGGACAATGAGGACCTTGAGCCTGAAAAAAATTATATTGAGCCTCCAGATCCTGCCATTTGTAATGCTTGGGAAGACCCAATTACTTGCAATTCCAGCTTTTCTTGATAAGAATCAAGAAAAGCTGGAATTGCAAGTAGTCAATTAGACATTCGTCTGCACATAGCACAAACGTATCTAATACGCGATGTCAAAAACTACCTCTTAGGTACTGTAGGATCGAGATATTCTCGGACTGAGCCGAGCCGTGTAACCCCCTGGCCACGACTTTGGTCTTAAGCGACCTGCGACCAGCGTTTTATCTGTTCATTGCGCGTGATCCCAACTAACCACAGTGAGTTGCGCGTCTCGACCGCGCAATGAACAGATAAAACGCTGGTCGCTGGTCGCTTAAGACCAAAGTCGTGGCCAAGGCGTAAGTGACTCCATAAGGTACGACGGTCAAAACCACATTCTCATTCCTTCTCAGAAGCGACGAAGAAATGCGTACGAGAACTGCCAGGCTCGGTCGAGATTGGAATGCTCGAAATGTGATGTGGCGTTATGTGCTGAATGCAACTACCAAATTCATAAAGAAATGTTTTTTTTGTTTTAAAATCCTGGTGACTCCTTTTATTAAATACATATGGTCGAACATATGTACTATATCTTATTAAGTTGCAACTCTAGAGGCCAATTTATTAAATAAATAATACTAACCATATTTGTAGCACTTTATTCATTTCATATTATTTCCAAATCTTTACCTCAGTACGAGCCTAGCGGTCCCATATGGTACCAGCGTTTTTTTTTTAAACCAAAGATCACACAAACTTCATTGCTCAAATTTCGTTACGTATACTCTAAAAAAATACGAAAATTGGATACCTCAAAAAAACTCAGTCTATAATGAGTTCATTACTCTCTTCGTCTTATTGGGAGGGAGAACGCCAAAGGCAAGGAACAAAGGTGTGGTGGCGCTTTTCTTCAAAAATGGTGACAACACCCTGCTGAAGAACTACTGACCCATCTCACTTCTGAGTTATGTCTATTAACTGTTTTCGAGAGTCATTACAAATCGTCTCGTACGCAGGCTAGATGACTTCAAGCCTCTCGAACAAGCCGGTTCCCGGAGAGGCTTTAGCACCGTATACCACATCCATACGCTCCGTCAGGTTATACAGAGGAGTATTGTTTTGGTACTGTTTTGTATAGTACTGATTTTGTAATGGAAATCTGTAGAACTAGGAACAATTCCTACCTTTTTCCTACGTTTTCAGTTGTATTTTTAGGCCACCTACCACTGAGCAAGTTTTAAATATCTGATCATCTGAATCTGATTCATACGGTATTTGAGGTACATAATAACTCTTTATACTAAATTCTAGCTTATTTTTACGATAAATAAACGTCAAATAACGCTACTTATTAACCAAATTGAAGATACCGGCAATTTACTGGTTAACCGGTTTTGTCTCACTCAAGTCGGTAATTTACAGGTAATTAAATTTGCCCGGTAAATGCACTCGTGTCACCCAGCTCTTATTACATCTACACCAGTAGGTATGACTTGTGCTGAATGCGATAGGAGTGAAGTTAGGTACTTGCATTGCATCGTATAGTCTATTCAAGACGCCTTAGTAAACATTTGAGATCAATGACACCTAATGCAGTACTTTTTCACCGAGTTCAAACAAGGAGGAGGTTAGATGTGCCACTGTATGATTTTTTATGTATGTTCACCGATTTCTCTGTCAATTGTGAATCAATTTCCAAAATTTTTTTATACTCCTGAGTAGGTCTCGTTGTCACCAAGTCAGGATCTGTTGATGAGATCCCAGGGAAATTGAGGGCAACCCTCAAATTTTATAGGCACGCGTGTAGTGATTTCTTTATTTTCCATTATAACTCGTGTATTTACCCGGAAATCGCAATTTTGGTGAAGTGGAAGTGGAACTGATGATGAAGGTAACCATACATTTTGAGATCCTTGAGGAATCGAGGCAAATCCTCAATTATTATCAGACAACATACAGCGACTTGGGTTTTTTTTTGTAATAATCAACGTATTTGCTCTCGGAAAGCACTGCAGTTCATGTGGTAGATTGGGAAGGAAATGTGGAAATTTTCATGTACCTATGTGGCTTGGCAAACTACTGAAATGAAGTCGGTTTAAACTTTGTTTTTAATTTAAGTAAATTATTATAATTTGGTACTGACAACATGGTTAAGTAGGTGGCGGTCATTCTACTTTTCGATGTACATTGATTGTACATGATACATTTATTGAACGAATACGTAGAGATCTTTTGCCACTTCTTTGAGCATGTGATTAAATTTTGAAAATCGTTATTAAGTAGTGCAAATTATGACTGCATTACCGTCTCTCGCCTCGCCATACAAAATTACCAATGCGTTACCATACTATAAGGTATTTTATAAGCCTAGTGCCTTCAAGTTTTAAAACATAATTATTTCGAGTGTGCTTCTTTTGAACATAAGATTAAAGTTAAATATTTGTTAAAGATTAGGAACAATTTTTATGGCCACCAAAAAGTTGAATGGCGATGTACTGAAATTGTGAACTAAGAAATACGGGTTATGGACTACTTTTAGACGACATTTTCTATATTTTTCTCTATTTCTAGTCCAGGCATGGATGGCGTTCGATAGAACGAGACGACGCTCTTATCTTGTCACTTATCGCGTGATAAGGCCAACCATGCTACGGGGCCAGGTAGCACCACCGCTTAAAAATAGGTATCTATTTTAACGACTCATTAATAATTATAAATACATTTATATTCATGGTAGATGTAAATAACCCGACGTTGTGGTTGTTGCCCGTCTGTTTACGCCAGTGTACACATACCTAGTTACAATAATTGTTTACCGGGACTAGTTGTTTGTGATTACACTTAATTGTTTGTGTATTTTTACACTTGTAATGTATGTGTTTACTTGTTTTTGTATCTATAGACAAAGTTAGAGTTAATGTGATGGGATGTAGGTATACACGATAGGAACCTATATCCTGCTGATCGATTGCCTAACTCTTTGTACATACCTACGTCCCGTCAGGTCCGGTCTGTCGTCTACGTCAAGTAGATCTAAATGTATTATTTTGCATGGGAAAATGACAGTTGTGTTTTCCTTGGTACAGAGGGGTATTTGACCGCTGAACTTCATTTACGCGACTCTAGCGTAAATAAATGTTAGGCTTTGTGGTAAAAACGATTAAGTATATATTACATAAGAGCAATATTGGACAATGTTTTCAAGCGATCGCAATCTAAAGACCAACTGTCTCATATGAAATTATGTTATGAATGCATGTAGATAGCTTAGCAGGTATATACCCTTTCTAAATGGAGGCCCGTTTGTGAGCAGATTACGCGTGTTAAGTATGATTACTTGAGTTCCACCACCGAATTGAGGGCAGCGCCTTCCCACCCTTGACCCGCTGTTGCGCAACCACTCGCTCCCGAATACTAAAGAAAGATGCGCCTCTGAAGGCCGATACGTGACGACCCTGATATAAATGCCAGCCAAAATGTACAAGTAAATAACCTGTTTTATTCTGTAAAAACAAATAAGCACCTTTATCTTTTTTCTCGTATTGTTATGGGCTTATGGGTGCTTGCGTTATTTATTAATAGAACATATGCAAAAATCACATGAGACAGGACGTAGCTCTATTTGAAAGTATAATACGTTTTGTCTAAACTTAATAAAATGAAAAAAAGAATACGAGGAAACAACATATTTCAAAAAAATATTTAATAATCACCCATCGATATAAATTATTTTTACTCCTTAATATTTTGGTCCCCAAATTTTAATAATTAACACCATGGGAACTTAACAATAAAATAGGCTGTCAAGGAATTATGCTCAAAATGCTTTACACGTGATCATTTATTTTAAAACCTACAGTAAAACAGTATTACTTCAAATGTGTGACTATGACTAGTGAAGATGATATGTAAAGGAATTTCATACAACCTTACACACCTAGGCCTGCAAAGCAACCGTCTTTTGTTTATAAACGTCAAATTGTGACAGAACGTGTTGGCATTCAATCACCAAAAAAAGAAAAGATTAGGACTAATGTAATGTAAACTAACTTCAAACAGGTTAAAAAAAAGTTTGGCGCGTAAATTTAAAAAAGTTTTCTTTTCTTGTTGGCCGGATTTGTCAATAGTTCGTAATTATTTTGAAACTTTATAATAAAAGCCATCGATTCCGAAATGAGTTCGGACGAAAATTATATGGAATTGAACTGTTATCCCCCAGGAATTGCGAGCAGAAGTAGCCATGAATAATTTACTGCCCCCGAAATCAAAAATTAGGTACATGACGGCGTATGAAAATTTCATAAAAATTAAAAGTGTTTTTTTTGTTGTAGTGCCTTGTCTATATAGTTAAATATAAGTTCATGTAATTCTAAACTAATACTTAATTTAGGGAATAAGCGGAATAATTGTTAGTAAGAAATGTGAGACACAATTATAGGTTCTGATGTGACAGCACTGACAGCTATCAGAAATGTATTATTTAGTTGTGTTAAGGTGGTTCGATTGCCATACAAAGCGTTATTTGACATTCACAGGCTAACGGCGTGATATTTTAAGAAACTTATGTAACAAACTTTCATCAATTGGCTTCCCATTTGCGCCAAATTCCCCCTTTCCTAGAATAAACTTGTATAAACTAGATTAATTTGAGAAAAATAGTTTTCCCAAAATATCACGTGACAAACCAATTTGCTATATCTTGGCCTGCAACCCTTCGTTTCCCGGCCTCTATAAGTAATGTAGGTACTATTACATTCATTACAAACTGACCTATTATTTGCGTAAAGAAAGTACCTTACAATAGTTTTCTTAGCACAATTGAATTTTTGTAACGTTCATAGGTAATATTGTATCTTTACCTTATTGATAGATTGAACATAGGTTATCGGTAAAATTAGTTTATCGTATATACTTAGAAGATATGGGACACAGAACGTGTTAAATGTTCTTATTATGATAGTATAAGGAAAAACATGTATTATTTACCATTTGTTAAGCAATCTATTTTAATACAGTCGCAATTAACTTGTCAATGATTAATGTGTTGGTATTAAGACAAGGAGTAGATAATCTGGTTTTTTTAAATTTAATTAACTACATATTTGCCCACATGCAAACAATATAACAAATCTATCTTGACAATGTTTCAACCTACAAATCATGAATGTACTGATGTTACCAATTATTGGTGAACCTAAATAAATAAATAATAAAAAATACCTAACCCAGAAATTAGGTTCGAGTTAAAAATCTACGAGGATGAACTTGTTTCTTAAAGCCCGAAAAAAACCCGTCTTCGCCAAGCCGATTTCAAGCCCTACCCTACTAAAGTGTATTCAGCCTTTGTACACCCAGTGGTCATAAGGTTTCATCCTCGTGTTAGGGTCCCGTGCCAAAAAGGTAAAAAAGGAACCCTTATGGTGGTGCGACTCTGTCCGTCTGTCCGTCTGTCACAACGTTAAATATCTCAGGAACTACTTAAGCTATCAATCCGAAATTTGGAACAACTGTAAAGAGCGTTAAGACACGTGTATGGTAAATAAAAAAAAAATATATACATTTTTATTTTCTGTGTAAATGACGAATATGAGGGGGGTTAAAAAATCAAAGTCTTCATATGAAAGGGCTTAAGTTGCACTTTCTAAAACCATAATCTTTTTTGACAGTGGTTAAATTTTGATTTATTAAGGAAAATTAAGGAAAAAATACAATTAACCCCCCCCCTTATCTCCGAAGTTTACCAGCGATAATTCTGAAATATTGACATATGATTAAGGGTAATATAAAAAATAAAACGATATCTCTATCTAGCTTATTTTGTTTTTATCAAAAAATAATTTCTTAATTAAATTTGTAATATATTTACTCTTGTATGAAATTTAATATCTTCAAATTCCTATCAGATTATCGTTAAAGTCACTTCTTTCAAATAAAAAATAAATAATCGAAATCGGTATGCGTGATAGAAAGCTATCGCTGATAAACAAACATAGTAGGTTATAAGTTGTTAGTACCAAAATGCAGAAGGCGCTTTGCAACGGTAACTTCTACTATGTGCTGTTTAAGATTGTTCAAGAATGAATGACATGACGGGTATGGTGTATGAAAGTTTGTACGGAACCCTCAGTGCGCGAGTCAGACTCGTACTTGACCGGTTTTTTACAATAATATATTCACACAGATCGGTTGCAACCCTCTCAATTAATCCTTCTAGAGTGAAAACTTAAGAGTATTCCGGTGTGGTAAACGCCTGTGTGGTCGTGTCGCAGGCAGTGTTCGTTACCATTTAAAAGCTACTTTATGTATTTTTGTATTCCTCAAGTATCGTAGCCACGTTTATACCATTGTTTTTGTTTTTATCGATTATTTCCTTCATCCATATTCCCGAACTTGCCAAAAGGATTTTTGAGCCAAAAGTAGGTACGCGGCTTCATTAATGAGCACTTCACATCTGAGTACCTACGTGACTCGTAAGGGTGAAAAAGACAAGAAACATGGAATTTGAAGTGTAAAGAAATTGCGGGATCTTAGAATTAGAAACCAGGCATTTATCTGAATGAAAGTGGTGATTATTTTACCATAATCGATTTTTACTAGAAGTGATTTTTACATTCGCAGAATTTAACTTTTTCCATAGAGACATCTGATGGAATTATAAAATTCTTCATAAACTTAACGATTGTTAGTTTTTTTTTCATTAAATACAAATAACTTGGGTACTTATTGTGACATTTATTGAACGAAGGATGCTTTCATAACTTCTGACTACTTCAGCGATTATTTTGTTCATTTCGCTTACCTACGCTTAGGTAAATGCTCTGACATTTCAGTGACATTGTCTGATGAAGGATGTTTTCATAAACTATTTTCATAGATACAAACGGCCAAATACTTAGTGTCGTTGCGTAACGATACGACATTTGTTCCGCATTGGTCCCGTAGCATCGCTACCGGGTTCGAAAACCGACATTGAACGTCACTAACAAAAACATGAGTAGCTTTTGATGTAATGACGTGATGATAATAGACGATTGAAGTTGAAGGTTACCAATCATCAGGCTTCTGTAAATCCGAATCATAATCATAATCACAATCACGATGGTTTATCAAAGACTCAACGTAACTATTAGAGACACAAAGCTAAGCGTTTCTACATTATCATTCTATATTTAAATTATTATTGAGATTAAAACACAAACACGAAAAGGATCAGCTATCCAAGACTAGCAAGAACTCTAAAGCACTGTGGAAGGCTGTAAATAACATAACACATAGGAAACCAAAAAGAATTGCAAGCGCTGAGTTACTGGAATGTAGTGCTTCACCACTAGATTCGGTTAATGCGGTTAATCAATTTTTTTCTGGCGTTGGCAAATCTCTGGCAGAGGTGATACTGAGTAGTAACCAAATTACCCGTAATAACCTAGGTTTAAACACAAACCAGCATGTCACCTCTTTCGTACTGTATCATCATCATCATCACAGGCCTTTGCGTCTATTCCAGACGATTTAAACACTGCCCTGGAGACATCGTTTTTGGTGACTGTAGAGGCCAATACGCGACCGGCATGATCTTTCACATTTCTGGCAGACGAAATTCGTGCCAGGGGCTCTAGTTTCAGCTTGTTGTCTACGCAACCTTCTATTGGCCAGTGTCTCGAACCAGGTTCCATCGCACAACGCTCTGCCGTCCACAACGCGTTTGTGCCATCCATCTCTATCTTCGGCAAGCTTTGCCCAGGTCCGATAGTCAATTTTAAAAGCAGCCATGTCTCGCTTAGCGCAATCCTTGAAACGCAACATCGGTCTTCCAACGTTTCTCTTGGCGTTTGCTACTGCACTAAGCAAGGTACGTCGAGGTATTCGAGAAGGTTCCATCGGGTGCACATGGCCCAGCCACCGCAAGCGTCTCTGTTTGAGAATAGCAGTCAAACTGGGCAGCTGTGCTATGTCAAGAACCCTCTGATTTGTCACTTTGTCCTCCCACGTAATGCCTAAGATATTACGTAGACAGCGCATGTGAAAAGTGTTAAGTCGTCGCTCCTGTTTCGCATACGTCGTCCAGGTGTCGGCTCCATACAAGAGTATGCTCAGAACGCATGTTTGGTACACAATAATTTTCGTTGTATAACACTAATCATAATGAAGTCTATTTAGTCTTGTCCAATCTTAAGTCTGTAGATGCATCTGGATGGGATAACATCCCTACCAACTTTCTTAAATTAGCTAGCGGTGTCACGGTTCCTCTTTTAACGCACCTAGCCAATCTTTGCTTTAAACATGGCGTATTCCCAAATGCTTTAAAAATGGCTGTGGTCACTCCAGTATATAAGGGTGGGATCAAAGACAATGTATCTGACTATAGGCCTATATCAGTTCTCCCATCAATTTCGAAAATTATAGAAAAGCTCATCAACATTAGGCTGCTTACCTATCTTAATAAATTTGCAATATTATCCAATAACCAATATGGCTTTAGGCAAGGTGTTTCCACAGAGGATGCGGTGACGGCTCTTTCTACCCAAATTGTTGACAAGGTGGACAATAATAAAAAATGTATTACGGTGTTCCTTGATCTCAGAAAAGCCTTCGATACGGTCTCTGTTCCCACACTCATAAAAAACATTAAAAAGAATAGGTATAAGAGGAGTATCTCTATCCCTACTACTCTATCACAAGGTAGTGTATTGGGTCCTACACTGTTTCTTATTTACGTCAACGAACTGTGCAAATTGAAAATGGAGAGAGGCTCCATATATGCCTACGCTGATGACACCGCTGGTGTGTTCTGTGGTGACTCTTGGGAGGATGTTTTTAAAACAGCAGAGTTAGGTCTCGTCACTATTGACCGCTGGCTGCGAACTAACCTACTCACCTTAAACACAAATAAAACCAACTGCATTTGCTTCACTAAAAACAACAAAACACAACCAAACCTAAATTTAACCATCAAGATTCATAAGTGTAACGAAGTACCTGATTCGGGCTGCTCTTGTACTATCATAAACAAGGTCGAGAGTACAAAATACCTTGGAGTCATGATTGATCAGCGTCTAACTTGGCACATGCATACGGAGCTGATTATGACTAGAACACGGAAACTAATTTACGTCTTTAAAAACCTGACGCAAGTGGCCTCTAAAGACCTACTAAAGCAAATCTACGCGTCTCTGGCTCAGTCAGTCCTCACGTATTGTATTCCGGTTTGGGGCGGGGCCACCAAGATGAAATTCCTTGAGTTAGAGAGGGCACAGAGGTCCTTACTCAAAGTAATGCTCTCCAAACCCATTAGGTTTCCTACTAAAGATCTCTATGAAATGTGTGAATTACTATCAGTTAGAAAACTCTACATACTGCATGCAATTTTGAAACGGCACAGAACAACAACTTATCAAACTGGTCTACATAACACGAACAAACGTAGGAAACCCAAGGTAATCCCCGAGCCAAACACCAAGTCTGTATTTGCCAAGAGGCAGTACGCTGCTCAATCAGCCAATTTACTCGTATATAATAAAATTAATAATTATTATTTCGAGATATACCCCTGCTTGTATAATGATGTTAAGAAAAAAACGTTCAAATGGCTTAAAGACACAAGCTACAGTGATGCTGAACAACTACTAAAGTAAATAATATATTCTATACATAAATAATAAATAAATAAATAAATATTACGGGACAATCTTACACAAATCAACCTAGGCCCACGGTAAGCTCAGTAAGGCTTGTGTTGTGGGTACTAGGCGATGATATATATAATAGATACATACATATAGATACTTATATACATAACATCCATAACTCAGGAACAAATATTCGTGATAAATACACAAATAAATGCCCTGACCGGGATTCGAACCCGGGACCTCCAGCTTCGTAGGCAGAGTCACTACCCACTGGGCAGACACACATAATCACACACACGCACACACTCACACACACACACATACTCTATCTCTCTCTCTCTCTCACACACACACACACTCACACATAATTAATTTTTACTTTTTTAATTTTTTTTTTTTATATTTAGGAAGGTACCAAAATAGAAAATTTCCAATACTTATTCCGATATGAATTGTTCATTGCACAAATACTTGCCTTTAGCAGAATTCCCACGGGATATCACTACTGGCACTTTGAAATCTACTGAATTTTTGCACTATGACTTTTAAACTATGTAGTTTAGGCCCTGATAATGTATTATATACTTATCATATAAATATCACATGGTGGGACTAAGTTGACAAGTCGAGAAATACAATTGAAGAAAAAATTTTCTTCTTAGTTCATTTCTTTCTATTCTTAGTTCATCATCGCAGTTAATATTATTTCGACGGAAATGTGATGGATTGGGATGGGAAAATGTATTAATTTCTCGTAAATAAATATAGGTATGGAGTATTTCTTAGCAAATTTTAGCTTATCATTTCGTACCTGCTAGTTGTGTGTGTGTGTGTGTATGTATGTATGTGTGTGTGTGTGTGTGTTTTGTCCATAACGTAAGTATCAATGGGTAAGACAAACGTCCCACCTACACCTTATATTAACCTAACTAATACCTCTAGCTAATACTGTTATACTTGAAACCGTCAAGTATTGGGGTAAGTAGTGTGCAATTGAACGTTTATCTTCTTTATTCGTGAATTGAACGACATAGGTATATTATTCAACGTCGTCCACAGACCGAGTACCACCCGAGATTGTTTGTTCCATTACCATTGACATGCTGGCTGTGCGTCACATTAATTGCGATTAATAGGTATATAGAGTGGGTCCACCAGCCTTGAACTTTCTCATAAACAAATGACTCATTACGATTCACAATACATTATCTATGTTACAATGAACTAATCGGTTCCGTAATGGAAATACCCACAATACATTCTGAGATGATATTTCTTCGCCTCGACGCATTGTGCATAATCAATATGATAGGTTCAAAGGTTTTTCTACGGAAGTATAGTAATTTATTAATACATAGGGATTTATCCAACACGCGATAAAGCCCTATTGTCCGGCGTGTTTTGCGACATGTTTGCGTAAGCTCTTTTTAACCCCCGTCGCAAAAAGATGTGTGTTATAAGTTTAACGTGTCTGTGTATCTGTGTGTCGGTCTGTGGCATCGTAGCTCCTAAACGAATGGACCGATTTTAATGCACTTTTTTTTTGTCCGAAAGCTGACGTTATCGACTTCGTTTCAACAAAATCGGTTTAGCCGGTTTTGAGATATTGAACTTTGAAATGAAGATGTCGGGTGTTTTTCAACTTTTCTAAGTTGTTAATTTCTAGTCTAGGCTCTAAGCGGCCCGCACCCGCGTTGTGGTGCCGAAGATTTCTAGTCTAGACTCTAAGCGGCCCGCACCCGCGTTGGGGTGCCGAAGATTTCTAGGCTAGACTCTAAGCGGCCCGTACCCGCGTTGTGGTGCCGAAGATTTCTAGTCTAGACTCTAAGCGGCCCGCACCCGCGTTGTGGTGCCGAAGATTTCTAGCCTAGACTCTAAGCGGCCCGCACCCGCGTTGTGGTGCCGAAGATTTCTAGTCTAGACTCTAAGCGGCCCGCACCCGCGTTGTGGTGCCGAAGATTTCCCCTGGATTTTCCCCCGGCTACGAGTACATGGAAGATATTCGAAAAAAAAATGGCTAGGGATACTTAGAATCGATAACAGAACACGTTCCAACAGTTTTTAGAATTTTTGTCTGTTTGTCTGTTTATCTGTTTATCTGTTTATCTGTTTATCTGTTTGTCTGTTTATCTGTTTATCTGTTTATCTGTTTGTCTGTTTATGTGACCGCGCATCACGTGAAAACGGCTGAACCGATTAAGATGAAATTTAGCATAGAGATAGTTTGTGTCCTGGGGAAGGCCTTAGGGTAGTTTTTATCCTGGAAATCAACCCCTAAGGGGGTGAAATGGGGGGTGGAAATTTGCATGGAGCTACTTAAACCGCTGCACCGATTTAGATAAAATTTGGTATATGATTAGTTTGAGTCCCGGAAAAGGTTAAAGAATAAATTTCATCCCGAAAATCTTCCCTTTAGGGGGTAAAATGGGGGGGTGAAAAATTGGATGTAACCCATTTTGATGAAATTTGGTTAAGAGGTATTTTAAGTTCTGGGGAAGGACATTGGATAGTTTTTATTCCGGAAATCTTTCCCTGAGGGGGTGAAATGGGGGGTGAAATTTTGGATGGACTCCGTTTAGATCAAATTTGGTATAAATATAGTTTGAGTCCCGGAGAATGACAATGGATAGTTTGAATCCAGAAAATCATCCCCCAAGGGGATGAAATAGGGATGAAAATGTGGATAAATCCCATTTAGTTCAAATTTGGTATAGAGATAGAAGGAGTCCCGGGGAAGGACAATGCATAGTTTTTATCCTAAATCATCTCCTGAGGGGGTGAAATGAGAGGTGAAAATTTGGATAGAACCGATTTAGATGAAATTTGGTATGGAGATAGTTCAGAGTCCTGGGGAAGGACTTAACATAATTTAAGTCCAGAAATCATCTCCTAAGGGGGTGAAATGGGGTATGAAAATTTGGATGGAACCCATTTACGGTATAGCGAGTTGGAGTCTTGGGGAAGGACATAGGATAGTTTACTCCTGAAAATCATCCCATAAGGGGGTGTAATTGGGGGTGAAAATTTGTTTGTGACCCATTTTGATGAAATTTGGTTGAAAGATAGTTTGAGTCCCGGAATATGACAACGGATAGTTTTAATCCCAAAAATAATCCTCTCAGGGATAAAATAGGGGGTGAAAATTTGGATAAAACCCATTTAGATGAAATTTGGTAAATAGATAGAAGGAGTCCTAGGGAAGGACAATGCATAGTTTTTATCCCGAAAAATCATTTCCTGAGGTGGTGAAATGAGGGTTGAAGATTTGGATAGAACCCATTTAGATGAAATTTGGTATAGAGAGAGGTAGAGTCCTAGGAAAGAACATAGATTTTTTTTTATTCCGGAACACATAAAAGGAGGAAATCGTCCCCTAAGGGGGTGAGAAATGGTGGATGAACATTTGGATTGAACCCATTTACGGTAAAGCGATAGATAAGGAAGGACATAGGATAGTTTTATCCCGAAAATCATCCCCTAAGGGGGTGTAATTGGAGGTGGAAATTTGTTTGTGACACATTTTGATAAAATTTGGTTGAACGATAGTTTGAGTCCTGGAAAAGGACTTATAATAGTTTCTATTCCAGAAATCATCCCCTAAGGGGGTCAATTGGGGGTGAAAATTTGGATGGAACCCATTTACGGTATAGCGGTAGTTGCGAGTCCTGGGGAATAGGAACATTAACATTACATAAGTAAATTGACGTTCCAAGGGTAAAGGTACCTTATGGCGGCCTTAGTTTTGAAGATGTTTTCTAAAACGGGGTAAAAAAGACGTTTGATTATGGCTATTTTGAAAACTATTAGATGTAACATATAAAATGTTTAAATTACAAGTCAGTTAATTTAATCCTACGGTTTAGTAGAAAAGGTCCTTACGGCCGTGTGATATGAAAATATGCAAAATAATACTGAAAAAAGCCTACATGCATCGATACCCTTTCCTTCATACAATCCATACTAATATTACAAATGCGAAAGTAACTCTGTCTGTCTGTTACCTTTTCATGCTTAAACCGCTGAACCGATTGAGATGAAATTTGGTATAGAGATACTTTGAATTCCGGGGCCTTCCCAAAGAGTCCTTACTAAAGATAGTTTTTATCTGGAAATTCATCACCTAAGAGGGTGAAAAGGGGGGAGAAAGTTACGATATAAACGAAGTCGCGGGCAAAAGCTAGTTTTTAATAAATATATTGCAATAAACTTTTATTGTTTCTATTTTTAGGATTGACATGCAATTTCAGACACAATGTATATTGTTAAATGAATAATATATGAATATGAATTACACCCCCGGCCCCGATACAAAAGAAATGGCTAAGAGTCATCTCGGCAGACAAGACTTTTAATTCAAAAACAGGGCACTCAAATAGGTTCATTCCTTTAGGAGCAAGGATACCACGAATAGACACACAGATATAAACATGTTAAACTTATACGCCGAAACACAAATAGACACGCAGATAAAAACATGTTAAACTTAACGCCGAAACATCGGAAACCCATTGTGATTATATAGTTTTTGATATTATTAAATGATGGTTATATGTAATGGAGATCCTTTTAGGTAAACTTTGATAACTAAATATGACATTATAAATTTTAATGGAAATAGTTATATTTAAATTGTTATTATTCTTCTATTTTTATTGAATGTTCTTGACGATCACAATAGGGATTCTTGTAAATTGAGATGTAAAATTTATAATGTAATAATATTGTGAATAAATGAATCTGAATCTGAAGACAATACCCCTCGGTTGCGTCGAGGGTTAAAAATACTTAGTACCTAACTAGAAGTTAATAACGATACGAAACTATCCGCGATTGGGATTTCCACATACGAAGTAAACAGGCCTGGGGCTCCCCGAAACCATTTAACTACGCCCTTTAATTTGGGTTTTCAATCGCTTTATATCCGTGCGGTTCGCGCGCGTATTAAAAACAACGCACACGGAGCCACAAAGGCTCATTTTGGATAGACATTACTCGTAACATACAAGAGCGAATATTCAGCGTTTTTAAGGCGCTATAGGTTCAGCGAAGTGAAGCGAACATAGTTTTTGAAACAATATAATGCGTCTGTTTATAATAATATGGTTTCAAAAAAATACGAATAGTAATCTTGAGGCTTTTCTGCAGGGAAATCAGTGATTCGAAACACGATTAAGCAATTTTAGCTCGATAGAAAAAAATCACGAACATAGGTCTAAAACATATTAAAATTCACTTAAAACATTCGTAGCAAATTATGCACAATAGCTAAACATATTAACATTGGTTCTAAAAATCGGCAATATCATGTTTGAGGGAACTTAGTGATTACTTTTTTTATTTATTGAAACGCACAAAAAATTCAAATTAAAAAACATGATATCCGCGCTTCCAAACACGCACTTCCATCTCGCTCACGCTTATGCTCAGCGAGAGGGAGAGAAGACCATGATAATATAGCGCCTTAAGGCATTTTTTTTTCGTCATTGTCGTCGCCAGCAAATAATATTAAAAGAGACGAATATCAGAGTCCACTTTTGATGAAAACGTAAGTAACTACAGACCAGGGGACCGATTTTTGACTTTCGAGTGCTCGAGAATGTAATAAAAGTAAATACGATTCTAGTGTCAAAATTGCAGGCACTTACTTTCTACCGATCGAATTAATTATGAGTGGTGGATAACACTCGTTTTTAAATTTTCTATGTCTATTTTAAAATAGAATTCCATCTTTTAAGACCGTTTTCGAGTGAAAGAGTCGAGCGCTCGAAAGTCAAAAATCGGTCCCCTGAGGGGTAAACACGTAACGTTCCGAACGCGCGTCGGTATAATTTAACTGTCAATTTTCTATATAAAAGTGACATTTAGACCAACCCGACGGTCGTACAATGCGTTACGTGATCGACCTACAGAGCGAATAAACGCGCTTCGAATAGATTTCGATTCGACCCGTCAAACTTGTAACTCACACTGCCGTTGTACTACGAAACCAACTGCAAAACGTTAGGCTCTAGCGTTTAGTTTTCGATGCGTTATTTAACGTTCGATTCGTACTACCAATCGGTAGTGTGAGTCATTTCGAATCGAAGAATACCGTCGCGACTGTAGTTTACTATTTCACTAGCAAAATGGCCCGTTATATCGTATTATTCCGTCAAGAGTTACCGTAGATCCGATCGAAATTTATCTCAAATTAAAGAGCGTGTGCGTTCGGAACGTTACGTGTTTACCCCTCTGGCGACCGATTTTTGACTTTCGAGCGCTCGAAAATTAAATAAAAGTAAATACGATTGTAGTGTCAAAATTACAGGCACTTATTTTCTACCGATAGAATTTAATACGACTGGTCAATGCCACTCGTTTTTAAATTATCTATAGCTAATTCATTAGCAATCCATATTTTTTGACAGTTTTCGAGTGAAAGAATCGAGCGCTCGAAAGTCAAAAATCGGTCCCCTGGTCTGTAGTTACGTATCGTAAGGTTACGTTAGCCGTACTGGGGCCTCTTAACGTATCGAAACTGGCGTTTTGTATACCTACCTAAATGCGGATGTGGGATGCTGTTTTACATAGATAATATCTTAGAATACAACTTAGGTATTTTCTTTTCGTTTGCGGGACGGAGAACGTGTTTTACAGCAGGGTAGGTGACATTGTATGTTGTATGCAATATTTCCGTCATTTACAGTTAAAGCTTCCTCAGCCTAAACTCCGCCTTGATTTTGAGTAGACCTATTATACAGGGTGGGCCATATTTTTTTCTAAATGGCAACACTGAATACCTTCGTTTCTGAGTTGTGGGACTGGTCAACAACGAGCTTTTTGTGCAAAACAGTTTTATAAAAACAACAATTTGTACGTAACAGTTGGCCGCCTATTTAGGAGGAAGCCGGGATCTCACTCCTAACGATTTTTTCATGTGATGATATTTATAAAGTCGAGTACTAAGTTAAAAAAAACCGGTCAAGTACGAGTCTGACTCACGCACCCAGGGTTCCGTACAAACGTTCATACACCATACCCGTCACGTCACGACCCCATTCATTCTTGAACAATCTTAACAGCTCATAGTAGAAGTTACCGTTGTACAGCGCCATGTTCATTTTGGTACTAATATAAGAACTTGCAACAGTTCCAACCTAAGTATGTTTCTTTATCAGCGATATTTTTTTATTACGCGTACCGATTTCGATTATTTTTTTTTATTTAAAAGGAGGGACGTTAACAATAATTTCATAGGAATTTGAACACATAACATTTCATTCAAAATTAATAAATTTACAAACATAATTAATAAATGATTTTTGATAAATAAAAATAAATAAGCTAGATAGAGGTATGGTTTTATTTTTCCTGTATTATTTATGTTACTTGTAATCATATGTAATAATTTCAGAATTTTCGCTTGGTAAACTTCGGAGATAAGGGGGGGGGATGGTATTTTTTTTTACATATTCCTTAATAAATCAAAATTTAACCTATGTAGAAAAAAAATGGTTTTTAGAAAACTAGACTTTGAATTTTTAAGCCCCCTCAAATTCGTCATTTACACAGAAAATAAAAATTTATATTTTTTGTTTTTATTTCCATTACACGTGTGTTAACCTTCTTAACAGTTGTTCCAAATATCAAATTGATACCATACGTAGTTCCTGAGATATTTAAAGTTGTGACAGACGGACAGACGTACAGAGAAAACCGCAGACAATATCCGAACTCAAGCAAAACAGAAATCCCAATCGCGGATAGTTTCGTATCGTTATTAACTTCTAGTTAGGTACTAAGTATTTTTAACCCTCGACGCAACCGAGGGGTATTGTCTTCAGATTCAGATTCATTTATTCACAATATTATTACATTATAAATTTTACATCTCAATTTACAAGAATCCCTATTGTGATCGTCAAGAACATTCAATAAAAATAGAAGAATAATAACAATTTAAATATAACTATTTCCATTAAAATTTATAATGTCATATTTAGTTATCAAAGTTTACCTAAAAGGATCTCCATTACATATAACCATCATTTAATAATATCAAAAACTATATAATCACAATGGGTTTCCGATGTTTCGGCGTTAAGTTTAACATGTTTTTATCTGCGTGTCTATTTGTGTTTCGGCGTATAAGTTTAACATGTTTATATCTGTGTGTCTATTCGTGGTATCCTTGCTCCTAAAGGAATGAACCTATTTGAGTGCCCTGTTTTTGAATTAAAAGTCTTGTCTGCCGAGATGACTCTTAGCCATTTCTTTTGTATCGGGGCCGGGGGTGTAATTCATATTCATATATTATTCATTTAACAATATACATTGTGTCTGAAATTGCATGTCAATCCTAAAAATAGAAACAATAAAAGTTTATTGCAATATATTTATTAAAAACTAGCTTTTGCCCGCGACTTCGTTTATATCGTAACTTTCTCCCCCCTTTTCACCCTCTTAGGTGATGAATTTCCAGATAAAAACTATCTTTAGTAAGGACTCTTTGGGAAGGCCCCGGAATTCAAAGTATCTCTATACCAAATTTCATCTCAATCGGTTCAGCGGTTTAAGCATGAAAAGGTAACAGACAGACAGAGTTACTTTCGCATTTGTAATATTAGTATGGATTGTATGAAGGAAAGGGTATCGATGCATGTAGGCTTTTTTCAGTATTATTTTGCATATTTTCATATCACACGGCCGTAAGGACCTTTTCTACTAAACCGTAGGATTAAATTAACTGACTTGTAATTTAAACATTTTATATGTTACATCTAATAGTTTTCAAAATAGCCATAATCAAACGTCTTTTTTACCCCGTTTTAGAAAACATCTTCAAAACTAAGGCCGCCATAAGGTACCTTTACCCTTGGAACGTCAATTTACTTATGTAATGTTAATGTTCCTATTCCCCAGGACTCGATTCGGAACATCAGTGATTCGAAACACGATTAAGCAATTTTAGCTCGATAGAAAAAAATCACGAACATAGGTCTAAAACATATTAAAATTCACTTAAAACATTCGTAGCAAATTATGCACAATAGCTAAACATATTAACATTGGTTCTAAAAATCGGCAATATCATGTTTGAGGGAACTTAGTGATTACTTTTTTTATTTATTGAAACGCACAAAAAATTCAAATTAAAAAACATGATATCCGCGCTTCCAAACACGCACTTCCATCTCGCTCACGCTTATGCTCAGCGAGAGGGAGAGAAGACCATGATAATATAGCGCCTTAAGGCATTTTTTTTTCGTCATTGTCGTCGCCAGCAAATAATATTAAAAGAGACGAATATCAGAGTCCACTTTTGATGAAAACGTAAGTAACTACAGACCAGGGGACCGATTTTTGACTTTCGAGTGCTCGAGAATGTAATAAAAGTAAATACGATTCTAGTGTCAAAATTGCAGGCACTTACTTTCTACCGATCGAATTAATTATGAGTGGTGGATAACACTCGTTTTTAAATTTTCTATGTCTATTTTAAAATAGAATTCCATCTTTTAAGACCGTTTTCGAGTGAAAGAGTCGAGCGCTCGAAAGTCAAAAATCGGTCCCCTGAGGGGTAAACACGTAACGTTCCGAACGCGCGTCGGTATAATTTAACTGTCAATTTTCTATATAAAAGTGACATTTAGACCAACCCGACGGTCGTACAATGCGTTACGTGATCGACCTACAGAGCGAATAAACGCGCTTCGAATAGATTTCGATTCGACCCGTCAAACTTGTAACTCACACTGCCGTTGTACTACGAAACCAACTGCAAAACGTTAGGCTCTAGCGTTTAGTTTTCGATGCGTTATTTAACGTTCGATTCGTACTACCAATCGGTAGTGTGAGTCATTTCGAATCGAAGAATACCGTCGCGACTGTAGTTTACTATTTCACTAGCAAAATGGCCCGTTATATCGTATTATTCCGTCAAGAGTTACCGTAGATCCGATCGAAATTTATCTCAAATTAAAGAGCGTGTGCGTTCGGAACGTTACGTGTTTACCCCTCTGGCGACCGATTTTTGACTTTCGAGCGCTCGAAAATTAAATAAAAGTAAATACGATTGTAGTGTCAAAATTACAGGCACTTATTTTCTACCGATAGAATTTAATACGACTGGTCAATGCCACTCGTTTTTAAATTATCTATAGCTAATTCATTAGCAATCCATATTTTTTGACAGTTTTCGAGTGAAAGAATCGAGCGCTCGAAAGTCAAAAATCGGTCCCCTGGTCTGTAGTTACGTATCGTAAGGTTACGTTAGCCGTACTGGGGCCTCTTAACGTATCGAAACTGGCGTTTTGTATACCTACCTAAATGCGGATGTGGGATGCTGTTTTACATAGATAATATCTTAGAATACAACTTAGGTATTTTCTTTTCGTTTGCGGGACGGAGAACGTGTTTTACAGCAGGGTAGGTGACATTGTATGTTGTATGCAATATTTCCGTCATTTACAGTTAAAGCTTCCTCAGCCTAAACTCCGCCTTGATTTTGAGTAGACCTATTATACAGGGTGGGCCATATTTTTTTCTAAATGGCAACACTGAATACCTTCGTTTCTGAGTTGTGGGACTGGTCAACAACGAGCTTTTTGTGCAAAACAGTTTTATAAAAACAACAATTTGTACGTAACAGTTGGCCGCCTATTTAGGAGGAAGCCGGGATCTCACTCCTAACGATTTTTTCATGTGATAATATTTATAAAGTCGAGTACTAAGTTAAAAAAAACCGGTCAAGTACGAGTCTGACTCACGCACCCAGGGTTCCGTACAAACGTTCATACACCATACCCGTCACGTCACGACCCCATTCATTCTTGAACAATCTTAACAGCTCATAGTAGAAGTTACCGTTGTACAGCGCCATGTTCATTTTGGTACTAATATAAGAACTTGCAACAGTTCCAACCTAAGTATGTTTCTTTATCAGCGATATTTTTTTATTACGCGTACCGATTTCGATTATTTTTTTTTATTTAAAAGGAGGGACGTTAACAATAATTTCATAGGAATTTGAACACATAAAATTTCATTCAAAATTAATAAATTTACAAACATAATTAATAAATGATTTTTGATAAATAAAAATAAATAAGCTAGATAGAGGTATGGTTTTATTTTTCCTGTATTATTTATGTTACTTGTAATCATATGTAATAATTTCAGAATTTTCGCTTGGTAAACTTCGGAGATAAGGGGGGGGGATGGTATTTTTTTTTACATATTCCTTAATAAATCAAAATTTAACCTGTGTAGAAAAAAAATGGTTTTTAGAAAACTAGACTTTGAATTTTTAAGCCCCCTCAAATTCGTCATTTACACAGAAAATAAAAATTTATATTTTTTGTTTTTATTTCCATTACACGTGTGTTAACCTTCTTAACAGTTGTTCCAAATATCAAATTGATACCATACGTAGTTCCTGAGATATTTAAAGTTGTGACAGACGGACAGACGTACAGAGAAAACCGCAGACAATATCCGAACTCAAGCAAAACAGCGAGTTTTCCAAATTTTTGCGTAGGTACTTAGTCGTTTGCAGGAGTGCCAGCGACGAGATGGGGGTCATCTCAAAGATGTTATTTTCAAAAAATAAATTGCATTAGATGTTAGTCACAAATGCTCAGGAAATTACAATCACACGTAATTCTATGTTCATTTGAAATAAAATGTCAAATGGAAAATACCTATCTGTGCTTTTCTCTAGCTGTATACTGTATAGGTATATGCTGTGTATGCTGTATAGGTAGTAGCTATATATATTCCAATTCACTTTTTTCGTAGAGACGGCGGAGTTTAGAAATACGCAGACGGAGTTCAGGAATTCAGACAAATTATGTGCATTTTGATAGTATTCAAATTAGATTGTCATTTTAAGTAAAATCATTTTACTCTCAAAATGACTCGTGTAACTAAAACCACGGGCGCGGAAATAAACATATTTTTTCGTAAATTAATGCATTTCGCAGTAATGAGTAAAATAAAACCATTGCCTCATCAAATAGTTTTAAATTGGAATATAACTACCATACATTAAATATCGTCAATAATTAAAAGTTACAACTGATGTCGTTCACAATTTTGGAACCTGGACGTTAACGGGTTCCAGGTTCCAAAATTAAGCCCATGGGTTTTCAAATATAAAAAATTTTTTATCTAATAATATTTCAAAACAGTATTTTGCGAGATAAAATAGAGGTACAATTTAAACCCAAAAATAATTAGCTACCTATCTTATACAACTCCGAAAATCT
This sequence comes from Epinotia brunnichana, assembly GCA_963854355.1. Taxonomy (NCBI): domain Eukaryota; kingdom Metazoa; phylum Arthropoda; class Insecta; order Lepidoptera; family Tortricidae; genus Epinotia; species Epinotia brunnichana. The sequence continues at coordinate 21,557,732 of OY977943.1, read as the reverse complement.
AAAATATTTTCTTTGACGTCACAAAATCTCCTCTCCTACGAATTACCGATTTAGTGTGCTAAAAACATTGGACATAAAAATAAAACACATCATCTACACCTGTATCGAAACAGTGCTCCTTCCAAGAACTAATTTAACACACGGGAATCTGTCTCCGTCCGATTACGTCATTATTATTCGAATACGGCTAATACAATCTCAGCATTGATGTTCTCGCTTCAAGACTAATTTTATTATCATAATATCTAATGTTGCTACTAGAACCGATCGTATGACGCACATGCTCAAGAGTAGGTATACCTATATTTTACGGATAAACACGAGACGTTTATAGTGTTACAGAAATGGCCCTGAACTCGGGTGGCCTAGCTCCCTGTCTGTTATTAGAAACAATTGGTCGACGGTTCCACTGCCGCGCTACCGGGAGCGGTGCCTTGAAACAGATTTCACTGACATGGCCAGTGGGTTATTAGCTCCACGAGGCACTTGAATTGTCAAACGTTGCACTCATCGTTAACTAGTCACATCCAGTGCGCGATTCCACGATTTCAATGCTATTATTTTAAAGCTGAGCGTCTCATTATTCGCATTTCCTTTGTCCTAGAACAAAATCACGTGTCAATAGAGATAATTGGTTCAGATCAAAACGCTTTAACCCCTAATGCACTCAAAACAATCACGTTATAAGCTTAGCTGGCAACATAATTTATTATCTTATCTGACCAGGCTACGAGTATTAGGTAAGAGCTGGAGCAATAAACTAATAAATAAGGATACATTTCCCCGACAACTTCCCTGGGCGGAAAATATTATTAGATAAGAAATAACTAACATTGCGACACAACATCGGAAGTAGGTACGGCAACCACTTTAGGCCACTACTCGTAGCAATAACATTGCGTAAGCATAAGTTATGGGAGCTTGGATTACAAAGCGCGGCAAAATATCAATTAAACAACAGAAGTTCAACAACCCAGGTTTGTAATACGATTTGTGGTTATTGTAATTGTGTTACGTATAAAGGAGAACTTCCCGTCATGCATCATCAAATATCGTAAATGTCAAATCGCGGTACCTAAGTATCAGTATTTCTTCTTTCACCTATATAAAACGTGAATCAGTATTTAAAATCCTTTGCTAGCGTAACACTATTAGATAGGTTTGAGTCACGTTTCATTGTTATGTACGTGCCAATAATTTGCAGTTTGTCACCCGATTATAATGTTGCATATACTTACTCGTATCTACGGTTGACAACTTATTCTGAGACTAGCTGTTGCCCGCGACTTCGTCCGCGTAGAACTTTTTATCGTCTTAGAAAATGATTTCTCTCAATACAAAATTTGAACCCTCTTTTAGGGGATAATTTAAAAAAAAGTTGATGTTCATTTTCTAGTTTGTGAACAAACAGTCTAAAACCAAAGTTAAAAATCTCATACTTTAAAAATGCCTTGAAATACTCAAACTTTGAACCAATTTTAACACTCTTAGGGGATGAATTTGGAAAAACTCTGAAATCAGTTTTGTAGTATTTTAACGTACAGAATAAGACCGAAGTTAAAAATCTCTTACTCACACTTTAAAATTTTATTGCTCGCCATTTAAAATTTGAACCCCCTTTTAAACCCCCTTAGAGGTTGAATTTTTCTAATCGCTGAAAGAACTTTTTTCGTAAACTTTTAAGTCTCTAGCTCAAAAAAAGTGTTGCCCATACAAAGCTTTCTTAACCCCCTTAGGGGTGGAATTTTTTTAAACTCTGAAAGTACTTTATTATTAATTTTAATAAGTAACATTTCGAATAGTTTTAAGTCTAGTAAAAATAAAAGTTTTTCCCACACAACACTGGCTACCCTTCTTAAGGATCTTAAGGATCCCCTTAGGGATGGAGTTTTCTAAAACGCTGAAAGTTCTTTTTTAGTATTCTAATAAGTAATCTTTTTGCAAAGTTTTAAGTCTAACTCAAAAAAAGTGTTGCCCATGCAAAGCTTGCTCTCCTTTTTAACCCTATTAGGGGTGGAATTTTCTAAAACGATTTGTGTTCTTTTTTTGTATTTTAATAAGTAATCTTTCTACAAAGTTTCAAGTCTCTAACTCAAAAACATAAACTTTCCCTGATAAAAACTTTGCACCCCTTTTTATCCCCCTTAGGGATAGATTTTTTCAAAACGCTGAAAGTTTTTTTTTTGTATTTTTATAAGTAATCTTTCTACAAAGTTTTAAGTGTCTAGCTCAGAAAAAGTGTTCCCCATACAAACCTTGCACCCTTTTTTAACCCCCTTAGGGAATGATTTTTGTAAAACGCCGAATGTAGTATTTTTCATGTTCTAATAAGTAATTTTTCGACAAAATTTTAAGTCTCTATCAAAAAAAAAATGTTTTTCCCATACAAACTTTGCACCCTATTTTACCCCCTTAGGGGTGAAATTTTCCAAAACGCTGAAAGTACTTTCTTTGTATTTAAATAATCTTTCTACAAAGTTTTAGGACTCTAGCTAAAAAAAATAGTTTCTCACATACAAACTTTGCACCCCTATTTTAGCCCCCTATTTTTAGGGGTAGAATTTTCTAAAACGCTGAAAGTACTTAATTTGTATTCTGATGACTAATCTTTCTACAAAGTTTTAAGTCTCTATTTAAAAAAAATATTGTTTCCCCCATACAAAATTTGCACCCCTATTTTACCCCCTTAGGGGTAGATTTTTTTAAAACACTGAATCTAGGTACTTTATTTGTATTCTAATGAATAATTTCTCTACAAAGTTTTAAGTCTCTATGTAAAAAAAAGTAGTTTTTCCCATACAAACTTTGCACTCTATTTTACCGCTTTAGGGGTAGAATTTTCTAAAACCCTGAAAGTTCTGTATTTGTATTCTAATGACTGATCTTTCTACAAAGTTTTAAGTCTCTATTTATAAAAAAAATGTTTCCCCCATACAAACCTTGCACCCCTATTTTACCCCCGTAGGGGTGGAATTTTCCAAAACGCTGAAAGTGTTTCATTTGTAGGTATTCTAATAACTATTTTTTCTACAAAGTTTAAGTCTATAGCTCAAAAAAAAAAGGTTCTCCCATACAAACTTTGCACCCCTATTTTACCCCCTTAGGGGTAGAATTTTCAAAAATCCCTTTTTATCCCTAGCCCACGTTATAAAAGCAACATACTGTGCAAAAATCAACTCTCTAAGATTAGTAGTTTCGGCTGTGCGTTGATGAGTGAGTGAGTGAGTGATTGAGTGAATAAGTCAGTCAGGACAGGAGGCATTTATTATGTATAAATAGATAGAAGATAATGAAACTCCCATTCAAATATTTTTTTTTGTCCGTTTTAATGTCGCTTGTTAGAGTGAGAAAACGATGAGGGACTGTGACGTCAATATACTCGAGCGTCATAGTAAAAAACAATCGTTTCATATGAAGGTGCGTTTTGCGGAAAAGGGACAGAACATACCCCCTCTTAAAACTTTGGACTCTTATAAGTCAGTTATAACTTAATCATTACCTATATAACCTCTTGCTTTGTTTTTTTCTTCATTTGACTATATTTATTTTAAATTCTTTTTCGAGAAAATACATTATGATTATTTACCATATTTTCGATTCCTGAGCTATAACCACGAACTTCGGAATTCGAAAATATTCGGGTATCTCTATCTCTATCGCACTAACCATACTCGAGTGACAGGGATGCAAATATATGAACATTGAGTATCGGTTTTCGTGGTAGCGCCGCAGAGGACCGATTTTTGACTTTCGAGCGCTCGAAATCAAAAGCGAGCGGTAGAAAATAATCGCATGCGAAAATTTGTCACGATTATTTTCGCATGAACCCAATAATAGGTATTTTTGAAATTCATCACTCGAAAGCTAGTGGTTTGGCTATTTATACTTTTGCGCTTCGTTGTACGCAGAAATTCGATAAGTACTGGTTATTTAAAATTGTATTCTACACATGGAATAAAAATAAAACATCATTAGAAGGTCTATTTTAGGCTATAATATTAATGTTTAAGTGTTTTTTTTGTGTTTTATGCGTTACATAACAGAAAAAACTAAGAACGTAGTAAATAATACCTAGTAAACGAAACGTTTCGTTTCCCGCCTGTTATAAAAGTAAAGCCGCGTCCGCTGCGCCATGTTTTCGTGGTTTTTAAACGTCAAACATGTTTTGCCAATCAAAATAATACCCTATTTGTTTGCCGAAACTGACGGAAACATGTTAGTTGTTTAAAAACATGGAAAACATTGGTGCAGCGGACCCGGCTTAATACAAATTACAAATGATACAATTTGTCACAACAACTTTCTTTAGATAGAATGAGACAGCAATTCATACTTTTCATTCTAAGTATAGCGAGTTGTTGTGAATCATTGCCAGGCCTTTACATATTACTATATCTCTGTCTCTTTTTAACCTGTGCAAAGAGAGAGAGAGACAGACAAGTTAAATTATTTAATTTTAAAACAAACCCGCCAAAAGACTAAGTTCACAAAATTCGGTAGAAAAATAATATAAAATATATTAATCTTTATTTATCTCTTTCTAAGTTCATTGTCAGTCCAAAATTAAATACAAGTGAAGTGTCCAAATTGTCGGCACTTATTTTCTACCGATAGAATAGAATACGAGTGGTCAATACCACTCGTTTTTGAATTTTCTATCCCTCGGATTTCAAAAATAGTATTTCATCGTTTCTGACAGTTTTCGAGTGAAAGAGTCGAGCGCTCGAAAGTCAAAAATCGGTCCCCAGGTACTTTGGCTGAATGCGCCGAGCGCGTGCCATTGTCATTCAAAAAAAACAAATTCGTGTTAATTATATTGTTCAAATTTGTTGATTTCATTTATTGAAATTACGACATAAAACGACATTTGCGCATATAAGTTCTCATATCAGAATCGAATATTTTTTTATGGTTTATATTTTAGCATTTGTCTCGTAAAGGTCTATCGTAGACGGGATTTAAATTATTAATAAGTGAAAGGCAAAGCAATTCCGCCATTTTGACGAAAATTTGACGTTTCTTATAGCTGACAGTTGGAGCAGCGTTTGATTTCAATAAAAATAAATGAGAAATTAAATGAAGTCGTATATTTCGGAAAATTAATTAACTGTCGCAGTCGGATAAAAACTATCCTAAGTTGCAGCTAGAATAATAATGTACCTATATAAAATGTTTCATATTTTTCCGTTCATGGGATGCTGAGAACATTCGTACCGCGCAAAGCTTAGTTTCAAACTGGCTGATTCTTTTTTTAATTTAGAGATTTATTATAAGTGGAGATTAATTTAGTAAAATTGTCGTAAATAAACAATAATGGGCTCCTATAGGTATCCGGGATCGCGGGATACTGGTGGCGTTGCCACGCTGAATTGCCAATGGAATTTGTTGAGCCAGGAAACATCCAACCCAAATCCCTTAAGAAATCTTTCGCTTTCCGCAGTTTTTACCGCAAAGGGCTCGAAGTCGTACATTGGCTCCAGAGTACCTACTTCACGTTTTAGCCGAGCCGCCGACTCTGCGGCCGATCCCGCGGAGGCCGCGGATCTGATAGTATGACCAGGCGCGGCTCACTCGCGATTTATGTTCATCGCTACAAGTACATGCCGGTTGCCCGAAAACAGGGTACTATTCAGTGGCTGCCACGCTGCGCACAAGATCGCACGCGCGCGCTCGCCACTTCGCGCGCACAAGCTTATTACGTAAATATATCGCAAGTGAACGTGCCGCCGCATTCATCAGTTTGTGTGTTGCATTGTTTCTGTTGAAATGAATAAAACGACGCCTAAAAGATATTGTATTGCAGCGGGTTGCAAAAACAATGATGAAAAATCATATCCCGGCACGCCCGAAGGATGCCGAGAGGTAAGAAAATGAACATAATAGATAACAGTAGAACTTACTGAATAATAATAAATAAATAAAATAAAAATCATTTATTTCAGACTACTGTTCGTCCATATTAGGTATTTTGTTAGTAACAATCAGCTTAAGGGACTATATATGTTAGTGTGGAATTGAATAATAAAAGAGATATTATAGGTGTATCTACGTCCATATATAACAATAACACTGTATATATGAATCAAGTAATAATCAGAACAATTCAGCAGCAACAAAAGTATTCTACCGCACGCCGAAAGAACGTGTGGCTCTTCAGTTCTTTTTGAAAGGCCAAACGCCTGTTAGCGTTCTGGCCTTCTGGTTCGGGGTACGGGACTGAGACCGCCGGGAACCAGAAGGCCAGAACGCTAACAGGCGTTTGGCCTTTCAAAAAGAACCGAAGAGCCAAACGTTCTTTCGGCGTGCAGTAGAATACTTTTGTTGCTGCCTTCCAACGGATTTGCTTCCAGACACAATAAAAGATTGAGCAGACCGGAGCCAGGTTATGCCCTGCCCTTGCGGCAACAGCGCGGCAAAAGTGCTGAGAAACCCGTATCACTTCACGGAACATGAGCTATATAGCAGCACTCACAATAATCTATAAAACTACGGTATACGACCGGCTAGTCCACGAAGAAGATAATCTGTTGGCTCCTCAAATTTCGAGAGAATGACTAATACGACCCTAGCTTGTTTTTTTCATCTGACAATCACGGACAGGGTTCTAGAAGAAAGTCTTCCAAATTACAGAAAAAAATGATTTAAATTTTAAACCTTTTAAAAAAAAATAACACGATACCAGCCAGCCGACACAAAAGGAAACGCAGAGGTCCGTTAACGAAGGATAAGCAACCAAAAAAGAGCGAGAGCGCCACATATCACGATCAACCTGATACCTCGTGGACAACTGGAAATGCATAAAAGAGCGTCAAACGCAAGAGGCGAATAAGTAGTGATTCCCTAAGGAAAACACAGATGGTCCTAAAAGCAGAATAATAACCATGCAGTAAGTTAACACTGCACTACTTACTAAAACAACAACTTCGTATGCCTATAAAGAGTACGTCATAGTCATAGAGGTTTTTACATTATTAGTAGTTTATGTGACTGTACATAATGCCTAATTATGTACAGTTACATACACTGCTTTATCTATCCACATATCATAAGCCTCCATGATGCATTCAGGAGCCGCATATTAAGACCGGCATGGCGGCGTTGTTTTCTGGCAGCTGTCATAGTTTCTTTTTTAATTCAGAGACAAACTAGGGTCAGCTCTAACTATCTTATCGTTCGATATCTTACTTACGTGCGACATTTGTCAAATTTGTATGCAACTTGACAATTCATTTCGAACTAAACGTCATCTCGACTGATATTAGAATAGAGGTCAAATCAAATTTCTTTGTTTTTTAGAGATGTTCGAAATTTGAGTGTATACTGTATTTTCCGAAAATCGTTTTTTCTAAGTGGCGATTAATGCCATTCGCAAATTTTACCACTTTGTTTTTTCTCGTTAGCTTCCTTTCCCGAAAGCATTTGTAACCATTCGCATTTTTTCCCAATCTATTTATTTTTCAGCAGCTTATTTTTTCAATAGGTTTTTTACCCATTCGCATAATTTACCACTGTATTTTATGAGCCTACTTATGTTTTTCTTAGTAGTAAATTGCCTAATTGTCATTAGTAGTAAGTTTTAATAATAAGTTTTTCCACTCTTTTATAAAAAAAATTACCTCGAAGACGAAAGCGGGAGCATAGCTCCGTCTTCTAACCTATCCGCGATCCTAGTCGGTTTTGCCATTAACCCCCGTTCCCTACTACCTACGATATAACACCACTATCTTGGCATTGGTTGATTTCAGAGAAAAGTTTTTTTGATGCCCACCCTTTGAACAGGGACTTAGTGGCAAAACCTACTCGGATCGCGGATAGGTTAGAAGACGGAAGCGGGAGCTTTGCTCCCGCTTTCGTCTTCGAGGTTATTTTTTTTGTAAAAGAGCGGAAAACCTCGTTTATAAAACTTACTACTAATGACAAAAAAAAATAAGCTATTAAAAAAGTTATATAGTGAGAAATTATGCGAATGGTTAAAAAACCTATTGGAAAAATAAGCTGCTGAAAAATAAATAAATTGGGAAAAAATGCGAATGGTTACAAATGCTTTCGGGAAAGGAAGCTAACGAGAAAAAACAAAGTGGTAAAATTTGCGAATGGCATTAATCGCCACTTAGAAAAAACGATTTTCGGAAAATACAGTATACACTCCAAAATTTAAATGAAATAATATTATCGAAATCGATGTTATTATTTAGCAATATTAACATTTTCACAGATAAGAAATTTGTTCTAACAAGACAGTCTGTTTTTATGGTGGTCATAATGTGCGGTTTTTGAACGCATCATGGAGGGTTTATGATATTTAGATAGATAAAATATTAAATATCACCTTTGTAAAATTACCGGTGATGAATTTTTATTCATAGCTAACGCCGTAGTATCTATATTTTTCTATTTGTTACGTTGCATGGTAACGTAACGCATTCGTTGCATTATTTTATTTTATTATACATAATATTAAAATGTTTGAAAATAAAGCAACAAGATTTTGCATTACTGTGGGTTGCAGCAAAGCCAATAAAATGTGGCCTGGGGGTCTTGGTGTATTCAATTCTTCCAAATTGTGAGATTTATTGTTTTAGAGATAAATAATTAAATAATGTATACATACATTATTTAATTATTTATCTTATATGAAGTATGAAGAATATACATTTATTGCTCTTCATTTATTGTTTCTTGAATTCAAGAAATAAATGGGCAATACGTTATTATTTTATTTTTAGTTGTGACAGCCCTCACTATCGGCGACGCGGCAAGGGAGCCAATTCATTTTCACCGTTCGTACACAGCCTTAACGTTCCGTTTGGCTTGCGCTGGAGTCGACGACGTCTGAGGGCCAGAAATCATAATGTTTTTGCTAAGAAAAAAGCGGCTTTTCTAAAGATCAAAGGAGTGTGCCTTCTGTACTTGTACTATTACTTATTCTGTGGTATGACTCAAATGGAACGGGGAAAACATGCTCACTCACGTAGCACCGATATTTCTACCATGAAACCAATGTCAGACCATCAGGCCAGGCCAGTCTATATTTGATTATAAGACAGATACTTACTCCTATTTACCACTACACCATTATAATATATATTAAGTTGTGTATTTTTTAAATTGACATGTTAAATAAATGTACATTTATTAATAAATTATCTGAATCTGAATTTGAATCAAGAAACTCAGCTAGGCCTGACTTGAGTCGGACTGACTCTACCCGGTATGCGGCGGTACCGGGACGAATAGGGGCATGGACACAAGGCACGTTGGCCGAAACCAAAGCCTAGTGAAACACATCGAGTCCGCCCCAAATGCTTCTGGAAGCACCAATGATAATGCACCACTTACGATTTATACCTACCAACCTCAACAACAAATTATAAAATTTTGCGAATCATTACTTTTTATTTGTTCCTACATTCAACCACATCTACTGTTATATATCTACTACCATAAGGAATTGTTTATCAGTTATAAGTAGCTGTTATGTTAAAACAAACCTACGGTTTATAAATATTATGTTGTTCTTTAAATGTTTCCACATAGCTATTGTGTGTTGATTATTTGACTAAATTATTATGATTATGATTGCTTACTTGGGTCTTATCATTATTATTTGATTTGTGGGCCTTAATATGCCGCTTCGACCAGCAAGTGATCTAATGTGGCAGCCCTTTCTTTAGAGTTCGCCGTTAAGGCCCGTTGCCTCCAGGAGATTCCAGATTCTCTGGGCGGTGATATGTTGCACCTCTTCTGGGTGCCCTAGGTCCTAAAAGCAAAATAATAACCAAGTATGACCTTAAGTGCTTCGTCTCACTGAAGAAAATATTTTTTAGTGCGTTGGAGCAATCTTGCGACCTTATCAAGTTATCATTTATGCAACAATAATATTATCGTAGAGTATTCGCAAGACAATATTTACGTTGCTGATTTTACAAGTTTAGTCTTATGTAATTGTTATTCATTACGAGAAGCCGTTTGTTTTATGATAACGAGCTAATAGCAATGTCACCCACTTCAAGGAGAAATTTAAATACCTAATTAAGACGCGGATTCATTTATCTGATTTAGTATAAGATACATAAATGCATTTTATCTGTGCAGAAAATTTAATAGAGTTGATGTGCTTTTGTTTACTCTTTCAGCAATGCAATAATGCACAGTAGGGTGGCATCACTCATGCGGAGGGTACAGTCCAGGGTAGTACCAACAGCATCCTGAAATCGCTTGTTGAACCGGTGGACTGCCCGATAATGCGGTATTGGGACGAGGCGCATGCTCCGGTCTGTGCCCCCTCACGCCGATATTAGTTAGCTTTTAAGTTACTTGTTACTGTTACTAACACTAGTTTTAAGTAATAAATATATTGTTACTAACAAATATATACATTTAGTCGGAAATAAATGATATTTAATATAATTTAGCTAGCTCGCCCGCGTGTTACAAAGAATGCAGCCCAAGCCGCGGCATAAATAGGTATAGTCTCCCCATTCTGAAGGTCCACTTTATATCCTGGTGAAATATCCGATCAGTAGTGCTGGAGATAATAACCCACTACGCACGCGTACGCGTACCTACGTAGTGGGTTATTATCTCTATATCTTATGAGCGGATTACATATTTTTGCACAAACGTATAAAGTCACAAACTCGCAAAATTTACCTTTACAAACCCATACACTACCTACTATATTTTACAGGACTTCTATTAACTTGCAATGTATGTAACTGACTATGTAACTATTTAGGTAACATGTAACTATGTTTGTTCGGGTGGAATCTTGCAACTCAATTTTGAAGCAGATATTTTCAACCGATTGAACTGAAATTTTGGGTAAAAGAACAGTTTGGATGACAATTCAATATTATGGTACGATCGAGCTGATCTGATCATGGAGACAGAAGTTGGTCATGGGAATTCAGTACTTACCTAACCGACGTAATCCCGTTGAGTTTGGGCTCGTTAGAATCGTCTCAATGAGTACCTAGATGACGGTATACAGAAAAGTACAGTCAGCAATAAAAGCTTGTACCAAAAATTAAAATTTTGGCAGAAACTTACCTATTTCCAGAAGCTTTTTTCAAGGTACAACCAACTTGGTGAGGTTTTAATATTATGGTCTTTAACTTTTTATCCGCTTCATATAAGTGCTGAACTAGTTAATCTATGAATTATTAATTATAATGAGGAATAGCAAATGTTATGCAAAACTACCAAAACATCCTTGGAATTATCTCAAGTGTGCTTAGAGCAATGCCCTTCTTACAATCAGTAATTGGTACATTATGATAGTTACTTATTATCAGTCATTTGCCAAAGATACTTGGGTCCTGACGCAATAAAAGCTCCTGATTAATAACCAAATTAAGATTCCTACTGCGCAAAAGACAAGCTAGATGAATCAAATTCACAATACATGCGGATACTATACTTTAAACTGTACAGTTAGACCAATCAAATTAGCTTACCCTGGACATAATTCGTAAACTCGTTGTTTTTATTATTTTATCGGATTTTACTATTCAGTATGAAATATTAATAACATATATTAAGTAAAAAATCCGCGATCGTAACCGTATTAAAAAAAAAACACGAGTTAACGTACACTACCTAACTTTTTCCGAAAAGTAAAAAAGGTAACCAAATACCTTGTTAGTATAACTTTGAGGTACATTCAAATGCGATCACCTAATAGCAAAATTAAACTGAAATCAAATTCGCATATACGTTTTTTTTCACAGTTTTCCTCTGATCTCATTATCTAGACAAGCCAAAATGGTAACTATGATGTTTTTATCTGTTTAAGCTATATTGCGTCTTTTTAGACATTTAAGACAAAAATTAAACATTTATTTTTAACGTTTTAATAATAATGTATTCCTCAGTAGTTATAAATAGTAACTATGAAATTTTTGTTTACTAATAGCTTTTTGTGTACGATAATCATGTTTTCATCAAAATTAACCACGTTAATTTCACGCTTAAGAAATTGAAAATTTAATTGAAAATACTCGTGACCTTGTCGTGGAGCCAGATGCAAGCGGTGGGTGCGAGGGGCGCCAGCGGGCGTGCGCACGACGAACACGTCATAACGAGTTTATTTCAATTACGTGTTTTGCACCGACCGCGCCGTGTACAAATAAAACAAATATAATGGAATATCCTAATTGTAGGATTTTTAGCTCTAATGAAAAATTCACAGTTTGTCCCTTACGCCCTTTGAAAACCCTGGTCCAAAGGGCGTAAGGGACGATTGATTTCCTTTTATTATCGTAAACATAAGCAAACTATTATGAACACACTGTTAAGTAAATGTAAGAGGTGATGGCATGATCGTGGTAAGCTTTAAAAAACTGGTTAAGTGCGAGTCAGACTCGCACACTGAGGGTTCTGGACCATCCCGTACAATAGAAAAAAATCCACATCAAATTTTCAGTGATGTAATTAAATTTACGGTTTTCGAGACGTTGCTTCGTACCAAATTTCAAGATTCAGAGTTCACGGAAAGTACCCTGTAGGTTTTGATTCCCTTGCGAGTTTAGAAAATTTGCGGCTTAAACGGCTGTATCTTTTGATTTCGTTGGCTTAGAAGTTTGTTTTTTTCACAGCTCCAAGGGACAGTAGACTTGAGTATTTGGTATAAATTTCAGCTGGATACCCTTCCACGCGTTCCTGAGAAACAGGGTCTTGACAGACGGATGGACGGACGGTCGGACAACAAAGTGATCCTATAAGGGTTCCGTTTTTTTCCTTTCGAGGTACGGAACCCTAATAAGTGAAAGCTAAGAATTATTCGATTTATGAAATTACAAATTACTACTTATTTAATATTTAAAGCAAGAGTATTTTGGCGTAACAGACACATTTGTGTAAAAGTTCACAATGCAAAATGGCGTATCGTACAATGAACTGAGAGTTACGACAAAATGTATCAGAGACATTTCTTCTATACCAACCGATAGAGAAAAAAAAACTGAGTATGACTGCATTTCAACTCATTTTCGATATTTTGTCCCATACGCCCTTTGAAACTACGGTAGTCGATATGCTTATTGTCACCCACCCAGAGATGTGCAAAATTTATTCGAATACGATTAACGAATAAGAATAAATAGGATTATTCGCGACTGACGAATAAATGTTTCAAATAATTATTCGCCAATATTTATTCGCGAATAACTTAATCATTCACATAATCCTTCGTAATGCTTTTCGGGAATAATATCTTGAACGAATATTGTAGGAATGCTTTTTAATGGAGCTCAAAAACGTAATATTTTCCTACAGACAGAACAGTGATACCTAGTTTCAAAATTTCTTAGAAAGAGGTGACCGCTTCATCAAGGGTACCAATTAACATCGCCGTGCAAGGTGAAACGGATATTAAGTGTTATTATTTCACCCGTTTTATTTTTTATATTTCGGCTTTACCACGGGTGACTAAAAAACCGGTCAAATCCGAGTCAGACTCACGCACCGAGGGTTCCGGACCACCCCGTACAATAGAAACAAGTCCACTATAAACTGACACTCACTAAGTATGTATTCACATACTTAGTGCGTGTCAGTGTATACTGGACATTACATTTTCAGTGTGTAACAAAAAAATTACGGTTTTCGCAAGGCGTTGCTTCTTACCAAATTTCAAGTTTCTGAGTTCACGGGAAGTACCCTGTAGGTTTTGATTCCCTTGCGGGTTTCGAATACTTACGGAAATTTGCGGCATAAACGGCTGTATCTTTTGATTGCGTTGGCTTGGAAGTTTGATTTTTTTACTGCTTCAAGAAACAGTAAACTTGAGTATTTGATATAAATTTCAGGTTGATATCTCCACACGTTACTGAGAAAAAGGGTATTGACAGACGGACAACAAAGTGATCCTATAAGGGTTCCGTTTTTTCCTTTCGGTGTACGGAACCCTAAATACACACAGATATTCATTTCAAAACAGGGGGGGGGGCTATTAGATGACGGTAGTCATTTTATCCAGCGGATGCGGGTGGCGCAGAACCGGCCATTGTGGCACTCTTTGGGGGAGGCCTATGTCCAGCAGTGGACGTCTTTCGGCTGATATGATGATGATGAGTCATTTTATGAGGCGGGGAGAGTCCATTTAAGGAATTAACAAGATAATGATAGGGGGGTCAAGAATTGACAAAAAAAAACTGGCCAAGTGCGATTTGTTGTATGGGGGCTCCCAACCTGGGACAACCAAACCCTGTAGCCTAGTTGGTAGTGACTCTGCCTACGTAGCCGGAGGTCCCGGGTTCGAATCCCGGTAAGGGCATTTATTTGTTTGATGAGCACAAATATTTGTTCCTGAGTCATGGATGTTTTTTATGTATGTATATAAGTATTTATTACGTGGGTAGGCCCTACAAGGTGGACTGATGACCTGGTAAAGCTCGTGGGAGTCCGCTGGATGCAGGTGGTGCAAGACCGGCCATTGTGGCACTCTTTGGGGGAGGCCTATGTCCAGCAGTGGACTTCTTACGGCTGATATGATGAAGTAATTATTTATTTATCTATGTTCGGGCCGATCGTCTGCCCGCCCCTTAAACGCCTCTCGTGTACGCCCTTTTAGTCTGTGGTTTTGAAGGTGACACTTGGCTGTCACTTTTTTGCTTGTCATAAATTTTCACTGTGAACACGTTCGTGCGGAAAACATGGTTCTTTGGTAATATTGCTCGCTTTGTAGGCACACGGGTGTCCGAGTGTTTTGTTTGTGTATTGGTAGACAGTACTTGGATACTCGCGTTTGGTGGCCTGAAGGCCGAAAGAGCAGATGAGCTTGCAAGAGGGGGCTCTACAAATCACTTTGTAGGTCCGGAACCATTTGTGGGACTCTCGCAGGGGACCATAATATCGGCCTTTAAAGCCTACGCCAAAACCAAACACCAACACGAGTGGAGGAATGAGGCTGGCTTAAGGCACTCTAAGCTCTTCATAGAAGGAGTGGACTCGGGCTGGACCAGAAAACTCTGGAAATCCAGTAGGAAGCAACTCAGAATTATATCTGGGGTGTTCACAGGTCATTTCGGGGTCAAGGATCTCTTGGCCAAGATGGGACTATCGGATAGTTTAGACTGTAGAATGTGTGGTGAGGAGGATGAGACTATGGAACACTTATTGTGTGAATGTCATGCCCTTGCCAGACAAAGAATGAACTACTTTGGTAACGGTTACCCGCAACCAAAGGAATTCAAGGTGCTCCCGACGAACTGCATCATTCGCTTTGTGGAAATGATGGAGCAAGCCTGGGAGCAGGTATAAAGGAGAGGGCAAATGCACAAAAGATCCCACTGGGTCGAAGTGCATCCGAAAGGGCCCTCACCTAGATAAGATAAGATAAGATAAGGCCCGAGTCGTTTTGGTGGAAACAGTGACATTTGGTGATATGTGCTTAGTGGACCGCGTATTGACGGCCCGGCTGACCGTGGTAAGACACGGCGCTTCCCTTGGCCCCGGAGACCAGCTTGGGAGACTTGATTTAACTTGACTTTGACTGGACCTTGACGGAAGCTACACAGAATTGACAAATATCGTGTCGCCGGGAATCCATTAAGTTAATCATATTTTGACACTTTTGATAGCCATTACTGGCAAGAATTAGACCCAAGGATAGTGAGGCGCGCTCAGTTCCTAGCATTAGGCGAGGACTGAACAATCTATACAGGGCGTCCCACGGCGATGCCACATGGAGGGAAAGTACCTTGAATATTGTAGATAGAACATTTTACTGCAAGGAGACATTATTTTAATTTTAAAAACAATTTAAACTGCATTCATAGATTTTAAAATAATTACATGGTTGAACCGGGAATCGAACCCGCTACACGAGAAAAATAATTAACCTGTAGCTTTATCATACCGATCGAAAGGCTTCATCGTAAGGATTATTTTTTGCTAAATAACATAGTGTCAGAAATAAAAGGAAGACTATGCATTTTTATTATTCCGTCGTTTGTGTAATTAGACGTTCGGGTGTTCTTTCCACACCACTTAACACAGCACGAACTTATTTTTATAGCGCAAAATCTATTTTAATTTGTTGGTTGTTTGACGCTCGTGTAGATCGCGTACCTGGCCGATACTGACACTATGGCGCGGGGTAGCGGGGGGTTAAGCTGGCTAGATCATGTACGCGTGGTGACCGCACGTCGCCCTATAGGCTCTATCTATAGGAGGTTATCTATGGACACACCCCACACGTCGGGAAGCCTCAGAGAGGTAAATAAATAAGTTAATAATACGCGATTAAGTCCCATGTAGTCATAATAATGTGTGAAATCAGTAAGAGTATATGTGATGATTTTTATTGCGATGAGTTTATTTATCTCTTGAATATACCTCTAGGATGTTGTTGAGATTGACGGAAAATATTGCACATCGTAGGCTGCCGAAACAACACGTTTTTAGGGAAAAAAAAATCCCTTGTGTTTCAGACGTATTCGAAATAAAACAAGAAAACGGAAAACTCGTAAGGTCGAATATCGCTCGATATAATTTGAATTGATCCGTGACTGCCAAGTATGTTTTGTAGACGAGATTGAGGGAACTGCATTTGTCGGGCTCTTTGAAAGAACAAATCATTTTTAAATTCTATCTACAATATTCAAGGTACTTTCCCTCCATGTGGCATCGCCGTGGGACGCCCTGTATAAGATGTTTATCATCGTCTAGTACCCATAGTACAAGCTCTGCTTAGTTTGGGACTAGATCGATTTGATCAATCTTACGATTGTAAAAGAAAACAACAGGTTAAAAAAATTATTATTCCGTTTTTAAGTATTTTTTGTTATAACGGCAATAGAAATACATCACCTGTTAACATTACATTCGTGTATGGTACGTGTTGTAAGTAACGAGCAACCGCATCCTTAAATATTATTCGTGGATTGTTCGAGGATTTATTCTAATGAAATGAGAATAAATCGTTCGTCATTCGAAAGTGTAGACGAATAAATTATTCGCGAATAAATAAGTGACGAATAAATGTTTATTCGAATAATTATTTGAATAAAGAATTATTCGAATAACGCCCCTTTCTGCACCCACTTAAGTAATACTTTTTATTTAAATAATTGTGTACAGAAAACTGAGCGCTTATAAATAGGTAATCGAGATTCCACGACAATTATGTCTCATGCTGAACAATTTAGTTATTATCGATCTAATGAACACAATATTTCAATAAATCTCCAGCCTAGCCGAACCGTGGTGCACGCCAGATTCGTGTTTATAAATGTTTGACAATCATTGGACCTACCCATAATAAATGAAGGCTGAAACCCATTGACAGCGGTGGCGAAGCGTCGCGGCGCAGCGTGGAGGTGGGGCTGTAATGTTCGAACTTCGATCTCATACGAAAAGGTTCGCACAGAATACTGGCCGGGAAAAAAGCGTGCGGATCCTTTCATATTAGCTCGAACATTACAAGTATTGCCTCCGCGCCGCCCCGCGCCGCTTCGCCACCGCTGTCAGTGCGTTTCGGCCTTGAATGCCTGCGACTCGCGACAGCCCGGTCGGGAGTTGAGGCACAAAGCAATGACGGCCTTATTCTGCAAGAGATAACGTTCATATTAAAACACAAGTATTAAAAATATTTGAATTAATTAATAACCGTGAATATTTTTTGTTTTATTTGTTTCTTATAGTAATAATAATATGTTGACAGCATAAATCAAACACTTTACAAGTAGTTATGTATTTTGGTTTTCCAAAAACGACCAATATTTGTGATTTTAGAAATCCGCAAGGAGAATCTGTTTAATTTTTAATAATTTATCAACACACATAATATACTATTCAGAATAAATTGTTAAATTGCAGTTATCTATAATTTCTGGTAAGATAAGCCAGAAAATGTGTAACTTACTGAACTTTCTTTATTAATTATAGTCCCGGTTGATTAATTAGTTTAATGTTGATTTCTTTAACTGGAATGCAAGCGTCATGTCATAATAGAGGCACTTTTACAAAGTTACATATTATGCTGAACCTATGAGAACAGAATTTGTTAAAAATTTAGATTTTTGGTTTTTTTACAATGACGCGGAACCCTAAAATGTTTAATTTTTTTTATTTTAACTATAACTAACAATACTTTACATCATACAAAAAGAAAATTACGGTTATCGAATTATGTCCGGGTTTAGCTAATTTGATTGGTCTAAGTCAAAGAATTTAATTTCCTACCCATTTAGGACTATTTCAAAGAGACACTGTAAATAAAATCATAAGAAGTCTCTTACGTTTTGATTGATTACGTCACTTTGACAAAGTCCTAAATGGGTAGGAAATTAAATTCTTTGACTGTACCTACAGGGTAAAGTCAACTGAACATAAGAAGCCTTTACTACCAGAATCAGATTTATGTTTATTTATTTACTGAGGATAGTGAGGATATACTTAAAATTACATTATAAATTTATTGTTTTAAAAGAATATCTATTGTGATCGTAAATATATTTAATAGGACATAAAATCATAAAATAGCTTAGTGGCTCTGTGAGATGTAGAAATAGCGAGACTAAATCAAAAAAAAAAAATCTAAGTAGGTACTTTAACGAAACTGCTCGCCATATTTCACGAGAATGGGTTGGGAAATGTGACCTGTAGAGGAGAACAGCTGGACAGCGGAACAGATACCGGACATACGAAAGATTTTCGTTCGCTTCGCTCGCTCGTTCGATAAGGATGTCTACTTAATCTAGAAAGTGAACAAATAAATTACCTACTACGACACAATACACCTACCAACTTGTACTTCTTTAAAATTACTATTCTACTATATTTTTAGATAACAGTTACTTTGTTGATGTATGATACCTACAGTTGCATTCATTATTCATCAACATTTCATTTTATCGAGGAATTATCTTGAGGTGACCTATCAAAAATATCTTGACGGGCACCTTCAACGGGCTGGTTTTTCATCTGATTTACTGGATTGCAATGCAAGACGGAACTCGTCTGGCGTCATCCATATAAAAAAACATCCATATAAATATTAGAGACTCCATAAAAATATACATACTGTACATTATAATGTCAAAGATCTATTAGGATACCTAGTGAGTTGCGACACTTCGGCAAACCATTAACAATACTTATACGTGGTACGGTCAGCCCCACAAGGGGCTTAATACCTTTGTACCGTGTCGCATTAAACGTCATGTTAAACTGCCATATGAAATTGTCAAGCGAGTGAAAACGACAAGGTACTTAGGTGTTCAGCAACTTATGAGGCGGACTGTACCTATCTATCTCTTTAGCCCAAATCTACACGTCTGAGTCCAGATTTAGTCCTCCTTTTGGCCAATCAGGCCTCAAAGATGTCAATCAATAATCCTGTTCAGTATGAAATCCTATACTACCTATTAAACGAGCAATATTTTTATCATCATCATAAATTTAAGAGTTAGACTCTTGTCCATCTGACTCCAGGACCGCCTCCTTGACCTCTTTATACGACGTGACTGCTACTTTTTCTTTTATTTGTTTCATGTAACTTATCCTTGGTCTTCCCCTTCTTCGCTTGCCTTCTACCTTTCCTTCCATGATGTTATTAATAAAAGCGCCATGTCGTATAAGGTGACCAATCATTTTCCCTCTCCTATTCTCTATCGTTTTTATCAGTTTCCTTTTCTCTCCCACTCTTCTCAGCACTTCTTCATTTGTGATTTTTTCTGTACAGCTAATTTTCTCCATTCTACGCCAACACCACATTTCCAATGCTTCCAAATATTCTTTATCTCTTTGAGTCATGGTCCACGCTTCACACCCATATAACGCTATGCTCCATATAAAGGTTTTAATGAACTTTCTCTTGGTTTTGTGGGATATGTTTGCAGTCAGCAGATACTTTTTATTGTAGAAAGCCTGTTTTGCTAAGCCTATTCTGATTTTTATGTCTGTCGTACATCTCGAGTCTGCTGTGATGACACTGCCCAAATATTGAAAACTAGTTACGTTCTGAAGTTGAATATTGTCTATTTCTATAGTTTCTTGTGACGGCAAGCCTGTTTTGGGTGGTTTTAGGATTTTAGTTTTATTTGTGTTAATCTTTAGTCAAAATTCCTTAAATGTGCTGTTCATAGTAATTAAGCAGTAGCTGTAAATCTTGGTGTGTTTCTGTTACTAACGCTATATCATCTGCAAATCTAATAAATTGAATTGTATGGAATATTTGTATATGAATATATATTCACCAATATATATCCTATACTATTAAACGAGCAATATTTGTATATAAATATATATTTACCTACATAAATTTGAAATCACGTTCTCGAAAACGGTTCTAACGATTTCAATGAAATTTAGAATACGGGGGTTTAGGGGGACGAAAAATCGATCTAGCTCGGTTTCATGTCTGGGAAAATTCGTGTTCTCCGTATTTTCTCTTTTTTCTCCATCGCCCAGGGACTATATTTAAATTGTTATAGTTTTATGTTAGGTGCAAATAGCATTGCATGTGTAATTTTTATATACCTAAATTGACTTTATCGGATTGTAAAATATTTTCGTGTTTTTAATGTATTTTACTTCAATGTAGTAATAGTAGTAGTAAACACTTTATTGCACAGTAAAAACAAGTACCTACATAGCAGAAGATAAAAAATATATAACAAAGGTCAGTGCGGCCAATTCCGTCTGCGGGGTATTTCCGTACAACGGCTTTTGCGGCAATTCTAACCACAATACGCACTAGCCGACTCGATCGATAAAGCAGCGATTGTATTTGCTACCAACAGTCAAAAACAGATGGCGCTATGTAGGCAGCACATGCAATATAATAGCCTTGAAAGTTTCGTTGAGCTCCGAAGTCGAAACACAAGTTCGGAGCGTTCCTCCTTTTTTAAAATTGCGATCAGAAAATGCGGATTACGGTTTAGTAAGTATGTTTTTCTACTCCTGTACCGTTATCTGTCATTTATATAGGCTGTAGCTCAAATACAATGACACCACTAATAATTCGTCGCAAAACTCTAACCTGCCAACTTCATAAACAAATGTTTCGAAATAAAAGTATTTATTTACGATTTAACATTTGTATATTATAAATTATTTACAACAATAATAATAAATCATCATCTACGAGTATTGTGTGTTAAATTACATGTTTTATAAATTCTTGGTATTATTTATGAAAATAAACAGTTCGAATTCGGTCCGGGTCCGGATTTGGTTTGGTTCGGATGGCAAGTGCAAACAAATTAAAAACAAAACAAACCATAAGCAAGAGCTGTCACATTTCCGATTTTCCACCAAAATACAGTTCAAAGTGAAAAGACGAAAGATGATAAACTATTAGTCCTAAACTATTAAGATTTTATTCGTGTTTGTGAAGACAAAAGTGGACGTTCCTTTTAAAATGGTCGAAGAAATTAATAACTGCACTCCTGAAAAATTGCGTGAGTAGCAAAAGTATGAATAGAAAACTTGCTGCCTGAAAAGTTTAACTATTCTGTAGTCTGCTATTTATTTAATAAATGAAAATTGTACGCAACAGTGTATAACTGGTCTAAAAACGCTCGTGGCGTCTTTAATTGCGATGCTCGCCAAGGCTCGCATCGCAACCCACGCCACTCGCTTTTTAAGACCCTTCTTATACAACAGTTGCATAAAATACTATTATTATATCGTTCGTTAATCAGGCTTATTGGTACTTTGATCCATTTTACACTATCGTTACTTGTTGTGAAACTACATGTTGTTAAAAATGTATAATTCCTCAACTCTCAAGTGGGTAAAAGCCGTCTGGTATGAATTGGTCAAAACCGTCATATACCGGAATATCCCCATTTCATATATTGCCAACCGTTTTTAAATTTACGTCACTATGTGTCGATTATATTTTCTAAAAATGCAGAGGTGTTCGAGATCTAAGTATCAAAATTCTGTATTTTTATTCTAGAATTGTAAGCTGATTCGCCTTGTAAAGGAAAAATTTCACCATGTCGCACAGGTCGTTGTTTTAATTAAAAAGTTTATTACTTCTGATTTTCAAAATAGGCCGGAATAGCCCCAAAAATATATATTTGACCATAAAATTAAAAATAAACCTAAAATTTAATTCGCTAAGGTTTAGTATTGATCAAAAGTACATTTACATTTGCTTAAAAAAGTAAAGATTTGTAATACGTTCTGGGGACCGATTTTTGACTTTCGAGCGCTCGACTCTTTCACTCGAAAACGGTCATAAATTATGGAATTCTATTTCAAAATAGACATAGAAAATTTAAATGAGGTATCCACCACTCGTATTTAATTCGATCGGTAGAAAGCAAGGACCAGCAATTTTGACACTAGAATCGTATTTACTTTTATTCAATTTTCGAGCGCTCGAAAGTCAAAAATCGGTCCCCTGGTACACGAAAAGTAACTGCTAGACGGAAAAGCCCCAAAACCTAGGGAAAATCCGTCTGCTGACATGTTTAAAAAAAAACATATTTAAATAACCTGAAATATTAGCTATTTTACACAAATATCCTCAAAAAGTTAAATAAATGCTTAGCCTATTATAAGCATCAAGTTTATTAAAAAGTGAATAATAACATAGTTATGGCCAACCAAATTGAACTTATACAAAAATACGACGGTTTTGCCCTCATTGACCTCATATAATATAATATGTTCATGCTAACTGAAGCGATCAATTGATTAATTATTTGAGACCGATTTATTCTACACTTTATAAATATTGCATCATTGTACTTACGGACCGAAAAGTATCAGGTACTAATAAAATAATTGAGTGCAAGCTGGAATGACACAAGAAGCGATCCACGTAAGAAAAGTAATCAAAACGTTATTTTTGTAATTTGATTCTAAAGTTACTACTTATTTTTTATAAGAGTGATAAAGATAAAGGTCCAACCAGGATTGATATCCTTCTGTCCGTGTTTGGTCTTGGTTACGCTGTCATTAAACATATACATACATATGTAGACATCATAACTTAAGTATATTAATTTATTATCCCGGTTTGAATGTTTACCTACTTAGTCGTGCAATCATGCAGAGACAATAAACTATTGGTACTAGGCATTGGTATATCCATATTTGCCATCAATATGCCGCCGGCCATTATCCGTCAATTTCGGCAACGCAGTAGATTGGCTTACATAAGGAGGTTATCACTGTTATCAGTTAACCTACGAGTATGTAGTACAACGTCAAATTGAGATGACGTCAGCTTTTGTGTTAGAATTAGTACAACGTTGTTATCGCTGGAGTTCTGTGTCATATCAACTTTTTTGCTAAACTGGATATAGATACTATCTAAACAAATTCAAGAGTTTGAAACAAAATATTTAAATAAAATCAGTCATTTATTTGATCTCTCTTTTTGGTGTTACCTAATGTAGGTAACACCAATCAATACTAACCAACCAAACACCAATCCAACCACCAACCACCTCCCAATCCAACCAAACTCCTTTAAAGTGCGACATTCAAGTAACCGAAGTCACTTACGGTTATAGGCGCGCATTATCCTATTCAACGAATAATTTACCTTCCTAATTTTATACAGAGAGATCAATCACACCTGCTCCTTAGTTTGTTATAAATACCTAGAAATACATAAAGCTAAAAGTCTGCGACACGTGATAATGAATACTGAGAAATACGGACCAGCATAATTAGATATCACCAAACTCACCAATCCACCATTTTTAGCAGTTTTTTGTTTGATTTTGCCTGGCACCTGAGGGCTCACTAGGCGATTACGCAATTCCTTTATCGCCCGGGCGCTGCGTAACGTTAACTCCGCTCTAAACAGGCCGTTGAACCCAGCCATTCACACAAAATACGCAGATTTGTTGCCACCGTATCAGTAAACAGCTGCCTTCTGACATAATACTTAATTGACGTATTCAAATTATTACAGAACAATGCGTCACCGGCAAATACTAACATATTATTATCGTGATGTAAAAACGTAACGCTTCATAATATACCTATATACCTACAATAGAAGTACCTACTTACCCGAAAATAAATACGATTTTTACAATTCAAACAAATGAAGATAATAGTAGATTTATATAGATAACTACCTACTTATTTAATCGACAGCGTTGATGTCTAATACTGATCAGAGACTACATGTAATCGGGCCAATCAACTTTTGGACCCACAGTATTTTGTCCGGTAACGCAAGATACAGACTGTCATGTTTGTTAGAGAAACTGATATAAACCAGGTACCCAATTGTGTATAACGATGGTTTACACCAGCAGTTACGATATGCCACAGATTTTTATTGGATTGATAGACACAGGTTTGAAATAGATTGATTTGAAAGTTTGTAAAAAGTAACACAGGAGACAGAAAAAGTGTGGGTGAAAAAGTTGATTGACCCAATCACTATTAGACTAGCACTATTACGAGTGACTATGAGCTGTAGAACTCACAAGACTGTTTTTTTTAATGTCGAAAAATTTACTGTAGAAAAAAAAACTAGGTAAATAGGTACCTATCTATATAATTAACGAACCTGCTCACAAAATTTAACGTAAATCGGTTGAGAAATGCGATCTGCAGAGGAGAACAGACGGACATACAGACGGACAGCCTGACAGCGTGACATCATGACAGACACCGGACATACGAACAAGCATAGAACTTGGTTCGATTAAGGTTAGGTACCTACCTATTTATCTTTAGATCTTCCAATTTCGGGGTTCAGATGTCGGCATGCACAAGATCAAATGCGAGATGCCAAATTACACATTAAAAATCCGTTTAAGTGCATACCGGTTATGATCTTATGATACTCAGACCATTATTTATTTATTTTATTTTCATATATAAGGTATATACAATAATCATTACAGGCTAGACCCAATGCGATAATTTTGCACAACACCTTATAACTAATTATTTACAACTAGCGACCCGCCCCTGCTTCGCACGGGTTTATGTGCATAATACATGCATTTGTATTATACATATAAACCTTCCTCTTGAATCACTCTATCTATTAAAAAAAACCGCATCAAAATCCGTTGCGTAGTTTTAAAGATCTACGCATACATAGGGACAGATAGACAGACAGCGGGAAGCGACTTTGTTTTATACTATGTATTGATAACAAATAAAGCCATCCTTGTAAACTCACCCAGTGTACAGAAGAACAGATCTAGATCAGTCCCTATAAGGTTCAGAGTGCGAAAGCGCGCGCGTCATTGGCGCCTCACGCAGCAGCTGCGTGCGCGCGTGGTGCACCGACAGCTGAACCACCTCATATCAATTCAATCCGGAGTGATGGTCAATTATTATTTAGAGGCTTATGAGACACTCTACACTGTCTGATGGCTTTGTTTACAACCATGGACTTGATTGATATTGGCTGTGCGAATTCTTTGTAAGTGGAACCTTAGCCGTACCTACCTATTTTTCCACACCTTTAGTTGTTAAATTTATTTATTTCATACATAAAAACATGTATAAAACTGTTACAAAACTAAACTATTATTAAATTAAAATAACTAAAACTAAACCTTAAACTTAGAAAAAAAAAAAAAAAAAACTAATTAAATAAGAGGCCTGGGCCTCTTGGCAGGGTGCCCATCACGCAGGCAGCATTCCCGCGCTGAACTGCGATTGCGATCCTTTGCGCGAGAAAGCTGCCGGCGCGAGGGTCACCCGTTGTCTCCCTCAACCTTTTGCTGAGCTCCCTGTGGAGCTCCAGCGCACCCTTACCCCAAGGACCTAGTGTCTCGACGCCGAAAGCAAAGAACTGATATTGGGCGCCGAGACAGCTGTACTTTGAGACCTTGAGGCGTTCCCGGGCGTCTGCCGCCGCCCCGGCGCGTTTGGTAGTCGCTGGTAGGTAGGACGCCGCCAGGGTGTCTGTACATCAGGTGGCGTCCCACACCTTTATTTGTTTTGTGGAGGTACTATATTTGTTTATGGAATGCTGACCCATTAACTCCTCTTCAGAAAATTTACTGGATAGGCTAGTCAATTAATAGTAGTTAACTACCATAGTGGTATGAACATGGCATCTTAATATCATGTAGGATAAGATGTCCTCAATATTATCTTGTGATGATTTTTGTATCTTGACAAATATTTTAAATTGGACTTAAAAATGCCATTCACATCACAATTGAATAGTATAAGTTTGAGGTGTATGTGTGCCTGTCTGTCTGTGTGTGTGTGTCTGCCTGTGGCATCGTAGCTTCTAAACAAATGGACCGATTTCGATGCGCTTTTTTTATCCGAAAGCTGACGTGATCGAGATAGTTCTTGCTACGTTACTACAAAATCGGTTCTTTGAAATGAAAATGTCGGTGGTTTTTCAACTCTTCTAAGTTGCAGTTATTGGGGTCCTTATATTTGTCGTTTATATAGTAAATAAAATCGGATTTCTGAAAGAATGCGGATATTTTTTTCTCGTACGAGTATATAGATATGTATAGGCACAACCTACTTCATCATGCTTCTAGCGTTATTCCCGGTTGTGCCCTAAAGGAGTCCGGGGTCCGCTTTGACACCTAATCCGAAGATTTGGCATAGGCGCTAGTTTTACGGAAGCGACTGCCATCTGACCTTCCAACCCAGAGGGAAAACTAGACCTTATTGAGATTAGACCGGTTTCCTCACGATGTTTTCCTTCACCGAAAAGCTAACGGTAAATATTCCGTACATAAGTTCCGAAAAACTCATTGGTACGAGCCGGGATTCGAACCCACGACCGCCGCTTGACAGCCGCATGCCTGAACCACTAGGCTACCGTAGCTTGTAGGCACAACCTACTTATCTACCAGAAAACAAATATCCGCATTATTTCAGAAATGGTCTACGTATGCTCACGGTTGCTTCTTATGTAGAGAAATTGAGTTGTATGCAACTAACTACACTGAAGATTAATCCCTTTTTTTTCAATCCGAAAGTTATTATGTCTACCTAAATATGCTTTCTTTAGCTTACATCAGCATTCCACTCACTTGATTACCGTGATTTTTTCGTTAAAAACGATTTATTGAGGCTTTAATCACGACATCATAAATGATATAATAAATGCAACAGTGCAAAACATCTCGGCGTGCTCTTTCGTAACGAATTAGCATCAGTGGCATGTCCAAAGTACAGCATTAAGTTAAGGTGCCTTAATAACTACCTTGCAATATCGCAGTATCGTTTTTAATGGGGGTGGTTCATTTAACTTTTACAGAGGTATATTTTTACACTGCACTCACTCATCAAATGAACATGCATTTTATTAGTAGTTTTATTGTTAGTTTCATACAACATTTCCAACGCTTTCAGGCTGTGCTATTACTTAGGTAATGCATTTTTAGCCAACTTTTGTATCTCACTGCAGGGCAAAGGATTCCCCTGTCCTAAAGGACTGAATTATTTCTTTTAGGTGAAATAGAGTCCAGCTGATTTGTGGAATTAATGATTATATTTTCAGCTTCACTAGTTGGTAATGAAACTACTTAATAGTTAATGTACGTGATTGCTTAAGATTCGCTGAATATGAATTGAACCGAAAAATCAACAAATCGGCCAGAGCGTATTTCATCTTAACTAAATAGTTACATACCTACCTCGCCCTATCAGAAACGTTGTTCGTTGGTTTTCTTCAAATCATTTCACATAGTCTCATTCGATCATCAAGCATCAAATGCGGAATACCATGTATCTCTCGAATTGTATGTAACACGATCACTTCGGGTTACGTGTCCGCGGTCCCGGGAACACATTACAATTTCGACACGGCCCGCATTGCCCGCTTCCACGTAGCGACATACGAACCCCGATACCTACGTAACAATGTGACAATATGGTACATTAGTGCCAATAAACTTAGTGCAACCAGAAGTCGCCTGCGCAATTATGACCAAGCTTATTGAAATGTAGTTTTTTTTAATGGGACATGAGTAAAATCAACGGGCTGTTCTTATCGCGCTAGTTTATTGTATGCGGCGGTTAAGGAGAACGGCCTCAAACGTATCTCAATATATTTTTATACACGGCTCATTAAAGGGCTAATTCACGAAAAACCACATAAACTTTCGAGACTTGGTGAAATCGTAACAAGTCAATAAATAATTTCATCGGTCTGATTATTCAATCGGACCACAATCGGACCATTATTGTTTACAACTTGCTCTGAAGTTGCGATAAAAGATGAAATAACAGTTCTGATAGAGTAAAAGTATTATCCTTTAGCAGATACTGTAATCTATTCTGTGACCTTAAATATTATATAAAAATATAAACTTTATGCAGGTACATTATCGTGGCTTAATGTTTATAAACGTAATTGTTATATATGTGTGGTCTTATGTTTGCATTGGTTTGGCAATTATAATATATGTTCATCTTAATTTATTGCTGGTGCATATAAATATCGAGCTGTAGCCTCTAGTCGAATCTAATAGAAAAAAGTAAAATAAAATTTAGGTTGATGAGAGCTGACAGAGCTGTCAAGCATCATCATCATATCAGCGTCCTCCAAAGAGTGCCACAATTACCAGTCCTGCGAAACACATCTTCGACGGATATTTACCCTAAAGGTAAAACTCGAAGGGCTGCAGATCACTTCGTCTAATTGATATACAATACAAAAGGTGGACGTGACATAAAGCATTCTCTACCAGCCAACCATAGAACAATGCAGATAAATTGTGGGTGTCTTTTATATTTCTTACGCCACTTCCAAGAGTGGTAGGAACTAGGTGGTGGTGGTGGTGGTATTAGGAAATAGGCGCGAGATGCGTGGAAACGGGGCGGCTCGAATGCAGTAGTGTACCTACTACATGCGCACCACACCACCCTTCTTCCGTGCTATACTAGTGCGGAAACATACTTAACATATTGACAGTATACCGACGGTAAGCGTTCACTAAGTTTATTCTTGTATAAATAATGAAACTATAAATACAATTTGTCATAAAATTCAATAGCCAAAATAATTAGAATCCTTCCGGATTTATTTTTATATCCAGCATGGAAATACACGACTACAATCGAATACATGCATGCGAACACTACATACAGGGAGGTAATCACGTAACGTTCCGAACGCGCGTCGCTACAATTTAACTTTACTTAGACCTACCCGAACGTTAGTACAATGCGTTACGTGATCGACCTGCAGATCATATGTACGAACATACCTACAGATGAAACTTGCAAATCAGATGGATTACGAGTTCTTAGTACAATCAGCAAGTAGCTAAGCAAAATAACACGCTCAAAATGACGTACACAGATCCTTATTCCCTTGACATTAGAGTTCGTGTGTAGATCATTATGAACACTAACTAGGACTGCTTATTGCCGGCAAAACACTTGCATGAGCATTTTTTGAAGTTTTTAATGTTATAAAAAATAATAAAAAGCTATAAAAACATAATAAAAGAAATAAGTTAAAGTTAATTTCATGTCGTCAATCACACGATAGGTAGTTGACGTTGCGTGCTCCGGCAACTTATCAATCACCCAACAATTGTGAACGATACTCGTACTGATGGCGATATAAAAATGTGTCACCTACTTTACACGCATTGAAGGTCTCAAAATGTTATTGTTTTAATTTCTTAACGATAACTCAGTCTGAAATAATATGCCTACTTTAAACCAGTCCTTAAGAATAAAAATTAAATGTGTGTTAAATATATAGAATCGTAATCAGCTTATACTTAAACTATGACACTAGTGTCATGGACAAGTCGATAAAAATGTCCCAGACATCATTTTGAATGGTCTACTTAAAATTAGTTTGGACTGCTATCTGAACGAAATAAGCAGATTCATTAACGTGCTAGGAAACAGCATCGCATAAGACGTGAGAAAAGTTGCCTAACAAGAGTTATTTTTCGAAGAGATCGCCAACGTAGTAATAAATTAGAAAAATGTTTACGCACAATAATAAAAAAAAAACTAGCAGGTAGTTATTTGAGTAGTTACAGTAAAAGTAGCTCGCTACCATAAGTACTTTTATTGTATAATAAACATAATTCGTTTATTTGCGGCGGGTATTTCACAAGCTAAATAAAATTATTTATAATGTAGAATATAGTTATCTCGCGCTACACTTGTAAGAGTAATAGTTAACTGCTGTATTCAATAAATATATAATTAATTAATTTACATGTATACTACATTACATAGCCTTTCTTTTTATTCTACATAGTACGTACCAGTTAAGATTTTAGCGCAGTCTGCAAATACGCAAATATAACCGTAAATGTAGGCTTATTATTATCTACATTAAAATGTGTTCTGAAACAGTAGGCTTCTGAAACATCAGCATACATATATTTATACTTATTCGCATAATGTTATCAGTTATATACCAAAGCGTAATTCGCAAATAATACAATGGGGAATGGATGAAAACTATAAAAATGCCTGATTATTTTTTTGGTGATAGGAATAACCTTCCTTAGCACCAGAAAAAAGTTGCAGACTTGTCAGCTGCGTCAATTATTTTTGATAAATATAAACAGTTTCCTCACTTACATTTTGTGGTTAGGACGGCGAATGAGACACTTTCCTTGATCCGTCTCATATTACAAAAAGTATTTTAAATATCTGACCCTGGCAATGACCAATATAGCTGCTGCAGCTGTCGATATCATTGCCAGTGTCAGTTTACCACGGATTATTATAATATTTTTATTTAATATGAGACGGATCAAGCAAAGTGTCTTATTTGCCGTCCTAAACCCAAAACGTAAGTGAGGAAACTGTTTGTATTTTTCAAAAATAATTGACGCATCTGAAAAGTCTGCAACTTTTTTCTGGTG
Organism: Epinotia brunnichana; assembly: GCA_963854355.1. NCBI lineage: Eukaryota > Metazoa > Arthropoda > Insecta > Lepidoptera > Tortricidae > Epinotia > Epinotia brunnichana. The sequence goes on along the minus strand of OY977943.1, from coordinate 21,526,959 downwards.
CTAAGGAAGGTTATTCCTATCACCAAAAAAAAAATCAGGCATTTCTAAAATTTTCATCCATTCCCCATTTTCTTTCAGCAAAAATGACAGTAAATGATAGCCTCGGGTGAAACAGAAATAAGTCTAGTTGTTTATGTGTGGGCTTTATTGTCGGGGTGTTTGTGACAGTGCCGACTAGCCCCAGCCTCCCCAGTTGTACGATTGTTATGAGTTACGCCACCCTCGCCGCTCCGGCGCCGTCGCACAAGTGATGATTAATTTATTGTGGATAAACGAGATCACGTAGGTATTTTTGTTTGAAAGTAGAACAATCACGCGTTTTAACTAATTTCTTTGGAGTCAACAGGCCAAGAATTGACCCAGTGGCTACTATCTACACACCATTTTCATCAGCTATTCCAATGTTCTATCTCAGATATGATGACGCAACACTTTTTTCGTAAACGTAAACTTTATACCTTTATTCGTTAACGTCCATCAAACCTATTTAAGTTATAAAGCCGGTAAAATTCGTTAATTAGTACCTTTCTATCACTTTGACATAATAATATATGTTTGTGAGAATGAGACATAACACATTTTGGTGAACAGAGGTTTGGTAAATTTTAAGAATAATAGGGTTAATATCTACTTATATTCGTTTAGTTCACACACACAAACACACACACACACACACACACACACACACACACACATTTCCATTTGTTTTATAATAATAAATAGAGAATACCTACCTGAACAAACTTGTACCTACTGTTACTGTTTTGCAACCGGTCACCACGATACTGGCTAAGCCTAGTGTGGGTGGGACCATGGGTGGGCTAACTTATGTTGTGTTCTGTTTCTTTTAAATAAACGAATTATATATATTTATATTGAAGGTCCCTACCATAAATACTGCATCATCATCATATCAGCCGAAAGACGTCCACTGCTGGACATAGGCCTCCCCCAAATAGTTCCAAAATGACCGGTCCTGCGCCACCCGCATCCAGCGGACTCCCGCGACCTTTACCAGGTCATCAGTCAACCTTGTGGGAGGCCTACCAACGTCGCGCCTTCCGGTACGTGGTGGTAGGTTAAATATTGCATGTTGCAAGCTAATTACAGATTATTAATTTATTAATTTCAAAAATGCAACTACACAATTGTAAGTCATTCAGTGCCAAGAATCGCTACGCGCTACGCTCGTAGCCGCTCCCGTGGTTTTCCTCGTACCTACATACTACATACCTCGTACGTACTGTATACAGAGTGTTTTTTTTAAATGGGACAGTATGGGGAAATCCGAATCTAAAGGAGATAGAGGAAAAGTGTCCAAGGAGACATTAGGTGTTTTTTTATGTAAACAAATTTGGCTCATTAAAATTTTTGGTCAAGCGTGAGTTGTTCTTAAAAAATTATAAAGTTGGTAAATTTTTTTTTTGACGCGGGTCGGCTCTGTTTCATGTAAGGATTATTTCATTGTATCGAAAGAAAAAAATCTGAACAGCAGAAGTTGGTCAAATTTAATGAAAACTAATCTATGTATAGCGTAAAGCGCCTTCGGCTCCCGGCACTGAATGTATATTTATTAATATAATGTATATGTGTAAAGCAAATAATAAAAGTATTCATGTCTATAGACATATACAGGATGTTCCCGGGAATATCCGTTAACTTCGGCATATTGCAGAGTACATTCACAATAACAAATTAGCATAATTACCTATTTCCTTAGAAAATATTTTTTTTTTTTTTTGGATTTTGTACAAATAGGGAACATTACTGCAATGTTCTGCCGCCAGAGTGCAGCACTATCACAATTAGTAAACAGTTTTTTTTGACAACTTTGACAAGTCCTTCAAAGCTCTGGATCAAATAGGGAAGAAAATATTTCAATAAATAAAATGCATCAGTGCTGCGTAATTGGATGCAAGAATGAAGGGCATCATTCATTTCCTAAGGAAACGATGATACGAAAACTATGGGAAGCGGCAATACGTCGTAAAGCAAAAAAAAGGCCTCACCCACCTTTAAATAGCTATAGGATGCCATTTTGATATCACAGTACAGGTATTTTACACACGAATGATAATAAAACGATTGTAGTTTAACGCGTTTTCATTAATTATTTGTTATTGTTTGTTAGGTAAATAAATATGACATTGTACGTCATGGCGGTTTGTTTACGGGTTGTGTTAGTGTCGCCCCCTACGCAGAGCTTTGTTCCCTATTCATTTAATGTATTAGGTAGCATTAACGCTTATTGTCTTATTGTACAAGGGTCTTTAAACATATGAAATAAAAAATATGTAATATCGAGCGAACTCACTTTGTCAACCTTCTTGTAGTGAAAGCTTGGAAAATTTAAAAAACCGGCCAAGTGCGTGTCGGACTCGCGCACGAAGGGTTCCGTACCATTATAAATAAAAATATTTATTTTATTTTGTTTTTAGTATTTGTTGTTATAGCGGCAACAGAAATACATCACCTGTGAAAATTTCAGTTGGAACTATCACGGTATCAGTGAGATACAGCCTGATGACAGACAGACAGACGGGCGGACGGACGGACAGCGGAGTCTTAGTAATAGGGTCCCGTTTTACTCTTTGAGTACGGAACCCTAAAAAGCTGTTACGAAGTCACAGTTAAGAGCCATTTGCACCGGTTAAATCTACAAATCTGATAAAATTAAACATTGAATATCTTGATAACAGTAAGAGTTAAGATACTACTGTCTTGGAGAAATTAACTTTATTTGATCTAAACTATGCCCCCTTGCAATTAACGGAAATTGTATACAGGGTATGCCCTGTAACAGTTTCATTTTTAAAACGGTAGATTATTATACTTGTGTGAACAATTATTTCCAAGTGGTTTTAAATTAAAAAAAATATATCAAAAAAAAATGTTTTTTTCGATATGAGTTTACTTGTATTTTTTATTCTTCTAGAGTGCTATAAGCAACTTTTTAATTTTAAAAACAAAAAAAAAATTAAAATATATAAAGCACAAAAATATCTTTTGAAAACAAAAATGCAAAAACTATTATGGCTGTTAGACATGATGTTACCTTAAAATCTGCATTGACTATGTCGTGGTGCCAAGATACATTACTTGGAGGTCAATACTTTAGATGACACAAAATTTCTCCGAATCCAATAAAAAATTAAAATGACAAGGGGTTACTGCAAATGCACTAAGGAAGCGTCCTTTTGAATATAATTTGCTCCTGTTACTGGGCCCACCCCGTAGCGTGTGTATTACAGATTTCAGTGAAACTATTTAGTTACGCGTGCTCTATAGTAGTTTATGCAATCGTTATATAATGGATGCTTTTTAAGTCGAGTACCACGTTAAGGCCACGAAGCTTGCTGAGTGGCCTAATTAAGGTACGAGACTTAAAAAGCTAATTATATAACTATTGTATACAATACTTTTTCTACGAGTCAACGGAAATAATAATTTATTAAACAAAATTGGTATCTATTGAAAATCGCCCTGCTGAAATGAAGCGCAGCACCTTAGTAATTTTGCGCGCTGATGTCTTCACAGTTATCTTATACAGCTCCTGGATTCATAAGATGACTGCTGGCGGTTATCTTATGAAACCATACGAGTTCGTGACGAGCTCGTGGAGCTCCAGGATTAAAAAGTATGTGATCTTAGTTTCGTGTACGAAATCTTAATTCAAAGATTAAAGTCGACGAGTAGAAAAATTATATTTCGACTTCGTTTTTTGGGAAGCTTTAACGTAGGTAATAAATTGTCTCCCCATAAGAACAAACACAGTATACGGAGCAGTAGGTGAGTGATTTCACTTTCCTCATGATCGGTTAAATAAAATATGATGCTTAAGCTATGTATTGTGTACCGTAGAATACATTCATAATAGTAGGTACACAGAATACCTATTCAGAGTTTGTATTTTAACCGATACTAATTTTTCGGCAAGTTGCTTTTTGTAATTTAACGGCCTTCATGCTTGAGATATATATATATAAATAAATATTTATATATAAAATTGTGAGCTGTCAATGCCGTTCACAATTTAACGCATTGTTTTTCGTTTCGAGGTATGCATAAATTTTTGCTCTTTTTTCATGTAGCACAAAAACGGTACCTCAGACAAAAAATGTATGCTATTCAGTATTAAAGATGGTCAAATTCTGCATCGAATGAATATCTAAAACTTCAAATTCAGTTCAGTGGTATGGTCGAAATCAAAGGTTAGAGACTGGGAAAATTTTGTCGTTTAGGTGCAAAATTCCATTTCGCGACTTTTCAAGACCGACATATCTTTGAAAAAAATATACCTGCTGAAAATCGCATTGAATAAAAAATTAAGAAAATAAAAATTTCACATTATAATACATTGACCTTCTTTAATATTGAATAGAATACATTTTCCGTCCCCGTACTGTTTTAGTGCACATGCAAACAACTGAAAAAAGAGAAAAAAATATATTATTGGGCTCTCAAAAGTTATGCACACCTCCTGGGATGGTGCAAACTCGGATTACATGCATTTAGGATCAAATGGAGGTATTAAAACGTTCGATGTGTGTTTGAAGTGTAGTTTCAATGTTTTACAACTTGCGCACGACCCGCGCCCGTGACCGGTGTGTGGATGCCTTTTAAGACTCTCTTCGAGTACGCCACTTATCCCGGACCCGTGCTAGTATGACCCGCGGTCTTTTTAGGGTTCCGTACTCAAAGAGTAAAACGGGACCCTATTACTAAGACTCCGCTGTCCCTCCGTCCGTCTGTCTCTCACCAGGCTGTATCTCACTGATACCGTGATAGTTCCTGCTGAAATTTTCACAGATGATGTATTTCTGTTGCCGCTATAACAAAACTAAAAACACAGAATAAAATAGTTATTTATAGATAATGGTACGGAACCCTTCGTGCGCGAGTCCGACTCGCACTGGGCCGGTTTTTAATGTCGTCAACCCATCGAGCTGGTGCATGGACGACAGACTCTTCTTTTACGCCACTTATCTTATTACATATCACCTTTTAAACGGAGAAATATTAACTCACAGCTTGACTTTATGTTACGTAAGACGAGGCCGAAAATTCGCTAACAATTCACACTTAGATCCATGTCAAGGAGTAAGTAATCGAGGATAACTAAACAATGCGAGCGCACCTGTACGGTGACGTCTGTGCGGTGTGCGCATACGCCACTGTTTGCAACAAGACCAATGACCCAATTCAATTGGAAACAGTTCACGTAAATCTATTCAGCGCAAGATAATTGTTTTTTTTTTTTCAATGTCGTCAGTAATGTTGCTTCTCCCTAGTTGAACCTTCGTTCTACATGATTGGAAACAGTTCACGTAAATCTATTCAGCGCATGATAATTGTTTTTTTTTTCAATGTCGTCAGTAATGTTGCTTCTCCCTAGTTGAACCTTCGTTCTACATGATTGGAAACAGTTCACGTAAATCTATTCAGCGCATGATAATTGTTTTTTTTTTTCAATGTCTTCAGTAATGTTGCTTCTCCCTAGTTGAACTTTCGTTCTACATGATTTTCTTGCGTGCGGGACTAAGTAAATATTTCAGAATAAGGATGTTGACTGATAGGCAAATCAGCAACTTTTACGGATGTGGTTAGGGTTACTGACGGGACTGTAATTGAAATCGTATTGGCCATATTAAAACTATGAGCAAATAAACTTTGATACCCAAACATTTGTTTGTTTTGTTGTTATAGTTTTGTTGTTATAGTTTTGTAAATAAGAAACGTCACGTACCTACGCTTTGTTTGTATGAAGTTTGTAGGAAAATAGAAACAAGTGACGTCACGACTTTGTATGGTCAAACAGCGTCTTCATGTATTTTTAAATCCTTAACAAAAAATAAGTTGAAGCGTGATGTTTTCGAGTATTTACGTAGTTAAATGTTGTTAATTAGTTCTGCAAGAATAATTTAGTTTTAGTGTTGTCAACTACCATACCTATGATCAGTTTATACTTTTATAGTCTAACATCACCGAAATCGAATGACTGGCCACGTGTCATTTTAATTTCTTAAATATCTGCACTTAGCTTATTGATACATGGATAGGTACAACTAATAATAATAATAATAATAAGCCCGCAGGGCAGCTTGTGGCGAGCTGTTGGGGAGTAACGACCCCACGGACCCGAGTGCTCCCGAGAGTCGGTCAGGGCCTCCGTCTCCGGCGTGTCTTCGTCGGTCGGAGTGGAACCCTAAGGGGGACCGCAGGACTCTCAGCTCTGGCTTGCCTTCATTGGCCGTCCAGAGAGGAGTCGTCAGAGCTATATGCTCCAGGGGTGGAAGTGTTAAAGGGCATAACGCCGCGAGTAACTTCGGAGAAAGCGCAGCACCACCTCTCGACACCCCTGAGCCGCTCACCCGGTGTTGCTCCTGGCCGTCTTTTCTACGGCACTTTCAGGGGCCCATCTTATAAGTGAGTGGCTAGTCACCGCCTGCCTCGATAACCTTGTAAATTACAATGTTATGGCAGGTGTCCGGACCTCTATGCAATAGCCCAATTTTATTGCCCACCCAAATCTCATCACCATAGACCCAGTTCTCTATCCATTTCACCCACAATAGCCCCAACGCCTGTTGGGACCGGTTCACGGGTATCTACCGATGTACCCGTGAATGGGTTCTAGCAGGTGTACTACATCACATTAAACTTCGTCTCCATAGGGCCTCTACGTGTTGGATCTATATCCCCACGCACGCCTTCCAAATGACCGGGCTTTGTCCCGTGAATTTAAATCGGAGATACATAATAATAATAATCTCTCCTGACCGGTTTCCGCCTCGGCGACTGCCTCAACTCTGGCGTTGATGTCGTTCATGTGCTCTGGTGTGACTCACATAGCCGATCTTATTTACGAAGACCCGAGTACACAACGGGCACGTGAGCACACCATTCACAAAGTTATAGCTGACCGCCGCAGGTGGTCGGGCTTTCAGCTCGTCCCGTTTGAAATCAAGAGCCATACGTCGACGGGATTCAAAGGTGGATGTTTTGATTTTAACTGAAGATCTCCATTTCTGGCGGTTGGCTGCCTGGTTCTCCCACTGCAATGGGTCAATTTCACAATTTTTCATGTGACGCTTAAGCACATCTTTGTACCTGAGGAGTTGTCCGCCATGCTTTCGCTTGCCCTCCTCAAGTTCCGAATAAAAGATGTGCTTTGCCACTCGACCCGCCGCCATCCTTGAAACGTGGCCGCCCCAGCGAAGTTGTCGTCTCATGAGATAGGCTTCGATTCCACCTACGTTAGCTCTCCGCAAAACTTCGGTGTTCCGTATACGGTCGGGCCAGCTGATCTTTAAGATTTTACGGAGGCATTTTAAGTGGAATCGATCTAATGTGCGGGTGTGACGACGATATACGGTCCACGTTTCAGATGAGTAAAGGAGATTAGGCAGCACAATTGCCATATATATGGAGACCTTTGTGCCTAGCTTCAAGTCATGCGAGCGAAAGACCTTGGCATCTAGCTTACCGAACGCTGCAGCAGCAGCACTGATCCTGCTGTTGATCTCGGTATCAAGGTCGCACGAAGATGTTATTACGCTACCCAGGTAGCGGAATTTGTCCACCTGCTTCAACACATCTGCGCCAAGTTTGACATCCAGTGTTTCGCGACCGTGAATGTCTAAAGACATTACTTCCGTCTTTTTAATGCTGATCTTTAGGCCAAACTTGCAACAGGAGTCGTGGAAGTCAGTCACAAGCTGTTGCAGGTCACCTGGGTTTTGTGCAAGGAAGCATAGATCGTCCGCATACATGATTTCGGTGATCATTACATGCGACACTTTACTGCGTGCCCGCAACCTGGCTAGGTTGAAGATGTTGCCATCGGTGCGAAAACGGATGCGTATTCCTGTTGATGAATTCTGATTCTGCAAGACTTCCCGGACAGCGACTGCGAAGTACAGAGCGAAGAGTGTGGGTGCTAGAACGCACCCTTGCTTTACCCCACAGGTAACGGGGAAGAAGCACGACTCGTCGCCATCCACAGCGACGCAGCACTCCATGTCGTCATGCAGAAGTCTGAGCAGTCGGATAAATTTATCTGTGTACCCTAGTTTAGTCAGCACCATCCACAGTGCTTCACGGGGAACACTGTCAAACGCCTTCTCAAGGTCAAAGAAACAGAAATACAAATTTTGACCTTGTTCCCTGCTTTTCTCTTGAAGTTGACGTAAAGAGAAAATTGCTTCACAAGTCCCCCGTTCAGGTCGGAAGCCAAACTGTGTTTCAGGCAAGATTTCTTCAGACAGTTTCATAAGGCGGTTTAAAAGTATTCTGGCAAAGACTTTTCCGGGGACAGTTAAAAGTGAAATACCACGATAAGAGTTGCAGTCTGCACGATCACCTTTGTTCTTGTACAGAGCCTTAATGCGAGATAGTTTGAAACTAGCCGGGACACGTTCTTCCTCCCACATACGAACAAATAGTGACCACACAGACAAGTGCAACTCGTCACCGCCGTACTTCAGCAGTTCACCTGGTATAAAGTCCACGCCAACCGCACGCTTATTTTTCTGTTGCTTGATGGCAAGTATTACTTCGTCGCGAGACAGAGGGTCATCGAGCTCTGTATACTTGGAGAGCTGGGGTATGGAGCCAATAAATTGTAAATTAGCTGTTCGATCAACGTTGAGCAGAGAGTTGAAGTGTTCTGCCCACCTATTCAGTACATCCTCCCTGCTTTTTAGAAGGTAGTCACCGTCTACTGACTTAAGTGGTACCTTTGCATGATAAGTTGAAGCGTGATGTTTTCGAGTATTTACGTAGTTAAATGTTGTTAATTAGTTCTGCAAGAATAATTTAGTTTTAGTGTTGTCAACTACCATACCTATGATCAGTTTATACTTTTATAGTCTAACATCACCGAAATCGAATGACTGGCCACGTGTCATTTTAATTTCTTAAATATCTGCACTTAGCTTATTGATACATGGATAGGTACAACTAGAAGGAAATTAAACTACTTTCACATACCTGGGTAAGGCCATAGATTTTGCTACTTTTTTTTTTGAAACCAATAAATGTCTCATAGTTTGACTGCATATAAAAAACACGAACTATTATTTTTTAATTAAATAGCTCTTGTTATGTTTTGTACCTTTCAAACAATTACAATTTTATCTCGAAGTTAAAATACTCCACATAGTTTAATAACTAGAGTGAGTTCAATTCGTCCAGTCCTCCAAATTTAGCTAAAAACTCGCTGTCTTTTTAATACACTCAGAACTACAAAACTTGTATGTTTTTCTATTGAAAGTCAGATTCACTAGAACCAACATAAATAACTTAAAGTTAACCAACTATAAATCGTAATTTTGATCTCTAAAAAAATCAGATTTCATGAATTTATCGCAATTAAAAGTGTTGTATTTTTGCTTCTAAATTACATTTTTTTACGTTACCACAATTCCACCTGTAAATAATATTAAGCTCTTCTGTACTATTTTGTTTTGACCTGGCAACAATGCGAACCAATTAACAAAAAATGCGCGCACGTGTTTGGTCATTTTTTTGTGAATTTGAACGATTTTAATGGTATATGGTAAATAATAGTTTTTATTACACCTATTTTATATAAAACTATCCATAAGATGTAAATTATAACCTAAAAAAATCCCGCTTCTACGTTACTTCTATGTTATCGGTAACGTTATAAATAATAATTATAAATTATTTAGTGGCAAAAAAAAGGAATTATATTCATAACCTATATCCTATGGACCCCAAACTAGGCAAAGCGTGTATCTTGGGATCCCTGGAGTGCAGACTATGACAGAAAATTAGATTAACAATAGAGGAATTTAACGGTAATAACAGTAGAATTTAACAAGAGCATTTAACAAATGAGTGTAGTGACAAAAAAAAACAAAAATTACATGCAGATAAAATGTGCGTGCGTGCGTGCGTGCGTGCGTGCGTGCGTGCGTGCGTGCGTGCGTGCGTGCGCGTGTGCGCGTGTGCGCGTGTGCGTGTGTGCGTGTGTGAGAGAGAGAGAGAGAGAGAGAGTATGTGTGTGCGTGCGTGCGTGTGTGTGTTCATGTATGCGCGTGGGTGTATGTGTTAAATCTACTTTCTCAAGAACTCTTCAGTGAACTCATAGTTCCAACCAAAACATTCAGTGATTAAAGATCTTTTAACCAGTCGGAGTTCAGTTCATGATATGGAGGTGATGTAACTTACAAAATGTATTGTGAATTGACGAACTTAGATACCTGGTGAAGCGTCTTGCAAAGGCTGTGTTAGTAGGAGGTAGCGGTAACCTAAAAGGACGAGGTCGTAGCCTGTGAACCTCAACTGGGGTAGGGACAGAACCAACCCGGGAGTGAGCCCTGAGGACAGATTTGAGCAAGAACAGTTTCCTGACACTCAGAACCTTGGCATCTTTATAGAGTTAGGCAGTAGAAAACAGAATGGGTTTCAGCAACATAACTTTGAGCACTGACTGCTGATTGTATTGTAACGTAATGTTGAAGTGTTGTAAGGATTCATACAAATCGTGCAATCTAGTGTACTTCTACGTTACCATAACATAGAAGTTTGTTACTAAGTTGCAAAATATATTACCAACCTACATAAAAGGCGACTTCCCGACTTGGCGGGACGGGATCGGTATGCTGTATTTTGCACTTTGACGTGAGCTTACTGATGTTGACCAGATTTCCTTACTTGTTTGTTGGTATTACATTTGCGCAGTAGTAATAAATAATAATAACGGGGCGCTGCGCTTGCAGTACTGCATTGAATACCGCCCCCTTCTGCGTATCCCACATTAGTGCCACGTCGTAGATGTAGATTACCAGAAATAAAAATGTTACTCTAGAAAAAAAAGTCACAGCGTTGAAAACAACAGAACTCTTGCACGATTTAACGGGCTTGCTCTATTGTTCTGCGACTCTCTTTGTTCATGATTGACAGAAATAAATTGCTAATGACAATATCATTTGACTAATTCCCGCGAAACGGGTTACTGTATCAAGGGCAATCAAACTACGGCCAAGCTCATCAAAACGATCAGCGGGCAGACCACCAGCTGGGTGGCCAGACCAGATCTGCATAGCAACTGCATGGATATGATTGGCACAGGACCAAGGAAAGAGCGGGTGATAAAGAAGAGGCCTAGCAGCAGTAGGTGGATACGGACTGAATGGTAAGAAAGAGAGATGACAGCTGTCATGGATCAAGATTCGCAGCGATATACGTATTACTCATAATAACTCAGAATCATATAAAAACCTTAACAAATAACGTTGCTAATATTCTTCACTGCTAATGCGCTCAGAATGCTTGTCATTTTTGCAGGTGTGCCTTTATCCTTATAGAAAACTATGATTAAGCATTCATAAATATCTTCCGGGAATTTAACAAGCGCATTAAGTAACCTACCTTTTCTTCTTATAGTAGTAGTAGGTGTATTAAATGACACGCGACATTATGCTCCAAGTAGGTACAAGTAGTAACATGTTATTTCATTCCTCATTCTCCCCGCGTGAGGTTAGTCGAGTGCGAACCGTCGAGACCAAAGTTCGATAATGTCAGTTTTGCAGTTAACTAAGTGGCTTTTAGTTTAATCGGACTTAGTTTTTGAATTTGAAACTAACATTTTGCAGAAGTTTTCCGACAGTTCTTGATTGATAGGTACAGTCAGCTGCCAAAATGTCAATGCCAATAACGCACTCCAAAACGTCTCTAATCGATCAACACGGTATTTGACAAAAGTCAAATCAGCTTCTTTTTATGAAACGTCAAAAACGCTTCGTTAGTAGGTATGGAATTTGTTTGTGACGTCACAATCAAACAACGTCCTTATTGTTAGTTTTTATGAATAAAAAATTCTTAAAATTACAAATATAAATGAAAGATTGATACTTACCGAGTATTTTCGTAATGTGGTATCTATTGCGAATGAAAAAACAATTTATTTTCACTGTTGTCAAGTACCCTATTGCAATAACCATGATTTCATCTTTGGAATCAAAATAGCATGCTGCATTTCATTAGTTAGACCAATAGATTTTTCTAATGATAACGCGTCCTGTAAATGTGCTTTTTCACCGACGGGGCGAAACGAGGATTGAATTTAAATCGCATATTCTCGTCGGCCGTTAAAGACGGACTGCATTTCGGCTGCTTTCTGGCTGCAACCTTAACAATTCATTAATCGTCAACGGTATGAAGTTTCCCGCTCTGGCACAAAAGCCGGTGAAAAACTACCATTATTCGTCGGTGGCAAACAAGCTTACGGCCTAGGTACCTGATGACCGTAGCCTATGGACGCTTGCAACTGCAGGGGTGTTACATGCGCGTTGCCGACCCTTTAAGAATTTATACACTCCTTTTTTGAGGACCCCCATACTGTTGTCCCTTGGGTAAACCTCGGCAGGGAGTTCATTCCACAACCGGTGCGTCCGAGGGAGGAAATTTCTCTGAAACCGTACGGTACGCGACCATTTAGGTTCCAGGGTGTGAGGATGAATGCCCTGCCGACGGCGAGCGGTGCGGTGGTATAAGTCCGGAGTTACCATGACGTTTAATAGTAATATGTCATCTACAACGTTTTAATGAGAATTCGTTATTGGAATCTAGAACCTATCCGCAAGACATCACGATATCGGTGCTTGTTAATCATTAACGGCCGTATTCATAAGCCTATTTTAACTAAAATGGCGTTAAAATTCGTTTGTCCTCCTGTCATTTTGACATTAGTGTTTTTTTTTTTTTTTTTTTAATTAACTATGGTTTTATGATCCAAAGACCCCGCGAGGAATACGGGCGAATTTTGGTTCTTTTAACTATTATGACATATGAGACTAGTATATATGTAACTTTAAAATATATTGGTACTATGAAATATAGTTTACGTGTTATTGAATTTTTTTTTTTTTAGTTTGTAATACAGGGACAATGAACATTTTATTTAGCAGAGGCATTTTAAGTTTTATGAATGGGGGGGTAAATATATCGGTGGAGGATTGGCCACAATGTCAACCGTGCTTCTGTTTCTTCACGATTTTTGAGACTTTATACCTAGTAAGACTTCAGAGCAATGACGCAAAGTTACCTCTTGGACACTGCTTCCAAGAGGCAACCGCATGTCTCGCGAACTGGACGGGACCGTCTTCACAGGGCGGAACGTCCCGGTAGAGGTAATTCAAAGAACTCGATCACCTCTTATACGCACTTTTTTCACCAAGGAGGTTTCGTTGATGTCAATGGTTGAATGTGTTAACACTTTCACCGCCAAAGATTTCGTAGCGCTGCGCTCCGAGCCGATGACACGCGAAAAACCGTTCGTAAAAGGAAAACGCCCGCGAGAAGTGCGCCCACCTATAGTATAAGGTCCTCCACGCCGTATCCGGCGACATCGACTCCGTCAATTAGTTATATACAGGCCTCGGAGTATTTGTAGCACGGTAGGACTAAAGTATGCTATGGAGTTGTTGTAACCATTAAAATTAAATTTATACTCATACTCATCCTCATTTATTTAACTCATTAAATAAATAATACTTATAAAAATACACCACTATAGATCTTCATTGACGAATAAAAAATAATATGAGGGTCCACGGAAAGAACATGTCTAGTCACTTTTTTTTCAAAATGAGATTTTGATGTCATAATGTTGCGCTCGTTATGAACTATTGCGTGACATTAAAATCTCATTTTGAAAAAAAGTGACTAGACATGTTCTTTCCGTGGACCCTCATATTATTTTTTATTCGTCAATGAAGATCTATAGTGGTGTATTTTTATAGGTATTATTTATTTAATGAATTAAATAAATGAGGATGAGTATGAGTATAAATTTAATTTTAATGCTTACAACAACTCCATAGCATACTTTGGTCTTACCGTGCTACAAATACTCCGAGGCCTGCTATATATCTGGAAGTGTTAAATGACATGAGATGTTAATGGCATCCGATACGTATCTCAACAACAATGCTCTTATGTGCATCGGATGTTGCCATAACGCGCTGGACGACGTTGTTATAGTGTTTTTAAACAGCTTGCGGGTACGGTGACAGCTGTCATTCCAGTACAAATTATGTAATATTTGACGATTTAAGCCTCTCACAGACTGGCGTAGCCTGCGGTGGCGGTAAATAGTAAATTGGTCAACTAACGTCAAATATACTAATGACCGCCACCGCAGGACGAGCCAGTCTGTGATACGCCTTAATTTTACCGGTGTGGTAGCCAAATAGCTGTCACCGTACCCAAGCTGTTTGAAAAACACTATAACAAATCAATTATTTCATCCTCCAAGCATCCTATACCTAAGCATCTAAAGAATTTTGAAGAACTACCTGTGTCTGTTAGAGGTCGACTGCGTGGAACTTCGCCCAAGGCTCGGCGCGAGTCGTCGACCCGCCGTCACCTTGCCTCGCGCCAACTTACGCAATTAGTTAATCTTATCTCTCTACATACACAAACTGACCTCGACAGCCTCTCGCTAAAATTTGGTGCCTGCATAGTGCGCATGCATTCACTGCTTTGCTTTTCGGTTTTAACCACGGCCGGATGAGTTCTTTTTAAATATATGCTCATGATTTTAACTACCTTTACCTTTTAATATTTTTTCTTAGATATTGTTTAATGGATCAATTGATGTGAATTGTCTTGAAAGGTAAGGCGACTGGGCTATAATAGCTACATTTGTACTTACTGTAGCGGAAGATTTTTTCTTCTTTCTCATAGCTTTTCCTGAAATGTAAAATCCCACGAATGGCGCTGGATTTAAATTGATATAATATCCACAATTTCGAGAAAGAAGATAAACTCTCCATTATAAACACACTAAGTCAATATACTTACTTCAATAGTATTACATGGGTGACTAGGTACGCAATTACGATGCCGCATTAAAAAAATGGTACTTATAGGTATTTTAAAATAAAAGCGCTGGATGATGTTGCTGGTGGTACAAGCAGCTTGGCACTAAGCGCCGAGCGCTGGCAAAGAGAGGTGCGCTGGTGGGACGATCCTGCCAAGCACGTACCACCCCGCGCGTACCTATTTATTGGCAAGGCCACGCCAGCGGCGCGCCAGTGCGCAGACGACGTTCGAACGCGCTGTATCTGCCACTGCTGCGACCAACGCGCAGCCGCATACACGTTCGCGCACAATTATTATGATCGACTGATAAAAACGGACATTTCAGTTTAGTTCCTTTTATTCGTTTGTTATCAAAAAAGGTTCACAATGATTTCGATACTATCAAATTCTAAACTTTTGTGGGGACTATGTCAAGTGGTGAACTACTGTGTGGCGCGTACGTCGCTGCCGCTGCTGCTGGCGGCTTGCGCGGCGTTGCTGGCGGCCCGGCTGGCGCAGCTGGTGAGAGAGGTGCGCAAGCTGCCGCCGGGGCCGTGGGGCCCGCCCGTCGTCGGCTACCTGCCCTTCCTCGGCGTCCGCCACAAGACCTTCCTGGAGCTGGCGCGGAGCTACGGCGCGCTGTTCTCTGCGCGCCTGGGCAACCAGCTCACCGTTGTGCTCAGTGACTACCGGCTCATCAGAGAAGCATTCCGGCGAGAAGAGTTCACCGGGCGCCCCAGTACGCCCTTGATGCACACTTTGGATGGTCTCGGTAAGTACCTGATATTCAATTATCAATTTTATCGAAGATTTTCACTGTACTTTTTAGTAGTTTCGTACTGTTTATCTATTATCAACGAACTCTATCGTTTGTTAACATTACCTAATCCGATGCCTGGTGTAGACACTGATTTTTTTTCTTGTTCAATTACAAAAAGTTATCGATGCCTGGTGGAGACACTGATTTTTTTTCATGTTTATATTCTGTTAGTAGCTTTGGTAATAGTTTTAGTAATAGAATCTCTGTGCACATGGCACGAGCGCATGTGGGCGGTGCTCGCGCGCACGCGCCTCCCGCTCCCGCTCCCGGCGCCGTGCGCTCGCGCCGCCCACCGACCCCTCGCCGCAACTAACCGCCTCCCTCTGTGCAGGTATCATCAACAGCGAGGGCCGCCTCTGGAAAAGTCAGCGCCGTTTCCTCCACGAGAAACTACGCGAGTTCGGAATGACTTACATGGGAAACGGCAAAAAAATCATGGAAGCCAGAATAAAGGTACTTAAACTTTTCATTGCATGCGTTCATCGTGTAAAATTAAATTAAATTACACTTACCTAACGTGACTTTTCTTTCGCAGAATGAAGTTCATGATTTGATTACCAATCTGCGTAATACAGAGTGTGCTCCCGTCGATGCTAATCCTCTCTTGGCTCTCGGCGTTTCCAACGTTATCTGCGGCATCACGATGTCCGTCCGTTTCAGCCACGGAGACACACGGTTCACCCGATTGAACCATCTAATCGAAGAAGGAATGCGACTTTTCGGAGAAATCCACTATGGCGAATACATTCCCCTTTACAATGTAAGTTACTTCTAGTAACCGTTACTACATACAACATAAATTGTTCTTTTAATTGACATTCTCATTACTGTAATGAGACATCTATTTATACTTCTTTTTGTTTATATTTATAGTATCTACCAGGCAAAGCACAAGCGCAAGTGAAAGTTATGCAAAATCGGGATGAGATGTTTGCATTTTATCAAACACTAATCGATGAACATCGAGCGACGCTGGATCTTGACAACGCACGAGACCTCATCGATGTCTACTTGATCGAGATCGAGAAAGCAAAACTCGAGGGAAGGGCCGGAGAATTGTTCGAAGGGCGTGATCACGGTAAGTTTAACACTATAAAAGTACACGCGGTTGTTAATAAAGTCTTCCAAAGTTGACATAAAATATCGCCTTATTAAAAAACTCATAACAATTATAATATTTACTTGCAGAATTACAATTAAAACAAATCCTGGGCGATCTATTTTCCGCGGGCATGGAAACCATCAAATCATCGCTATTGTGGATGCTAGTGTTCATGCTCAGAAACCCTGAAGTCAAAAGACGAGTTCAAGAGGAACTTGACGCTGTGGTCGGACGGGAGCGGTTACCCACTATCGAAGATATGCCGAACTTAACATATACTGAAACCACCATCTTGGAGACCTTGCGCATGTCGAGCATCGTCCCACTTGCAACGACTCATTCACCAACAAAGTAAGTTCGGAATCGAATAATAATATATGTACGACAAATTTTTAATGAATAACAGTTTTTCGCTTATGGAAATGACGACAAAAACTAACAATGTTTTTTTATCCATCAGGGACGTACATCTGAACGGATACCGAATTCCTGCCGGATCACAAGTTGTACCCCTAATCAACTGCGTGCACATGGACCCCAATCTTTGGGATGAGCCCGAAAAATTCAACCCCAGCAGATTTATCGATGAAAACGGCAAAATTAGGCGGCCGGAGTACTTCATGCCCTTCGGTGTGGGGCGGCGGATGTGCCTCGGCGACGTGCTGGCTCGCATGGAGATGTTCATGTTCTTCGCGTGCGTGATGCACCAGTTCGACGTGCAGGTGGCGGAGGGCGCGGACTCGCCGTCGCTGGAGGGCACGGTGGGCGCCACTATCGCGCCGCAAGCCTTCCGGCTGCGGTTCATTCCGCGCGCGCCGCCCGCGCCGCTGGCGCTGGCCGTGCCCGACCACCCGCACCTGCGCCACGTCGGTGCGCACTAATCGACGCGGCTTCCCTGCCATTTTTTACCCACCAGTATTCACTGATCACTCGTTTTAGAGCGCATCGACGACCATTTATTTAAGTTTTATAATGTAAGTAACGACGTCGCTGCGGCGACGGTCGAGGCTGTGCATAAAGTGTTCAATTTAGTAGATAACAGAATTTTAGAGGTATTGAAAACTCCCATCGTTGAGATTATGAAATGTTTTTCGTATATGTAAGCAGTATTAAAGAAATATATGGAGATTAAAATTTCTTGATGTGACCTATGAGGTCTTTGGAATTTACACAATACGAAGTACATTTTGAAAAATTGATTAAAATAAGCATTAATTAAGTTCTCGTATACCAAAATTGTATATTCATTCTAGGTCATTATTTATTAAGATCACTTAGAGGAGTGCCTGTTTGAGTGTGATCTCATGTTTGTTGTGTTGAATAACATTATGTTTTGATAGGCTTCGCAAGTGTTCAATCTGTAACTTTTCTAGTTAACATGATATTGTATTGTACCTTTCAAGACTATAAGATAACATTCCATCATAGCTTAGGTTCAACCAGTAACTAGTCTAAATATTATTTAATAGTTAAGTGATCTTTAAGTATCAGTTGGAAGTAGGGGATTTGAATTTTTTGCAACCAAGTTGCTATGTACTGAACTTATATTTATACTTTCAGCTCACCGCTAAATAGTATATTACCACTACATTCGCCTTGTAAATATAGCTAATAATGAGAATACAATTTATATAAAAAAATAAATGAAGAAAAAGTAAGACATTAATATTGTTTATTATTACCTACACACATATTATAATCAAAACATCATTTAATAGCCCGAAAGCAATCCATTTTAATGTATTTACAATGGATCGCAATAGAAAAGCACCGGTGGAGGTGTTAGGGTGAGGCCAACCTTTCCCTTCATTTCCTCTTGCGATGGAGGATCTGAAGCGAGTCGTATTCTCCGACGACGGAACAGTCTAGCCACCAGGCCGCACGACAACATGCGAGATAGCTCGTCTCCTGGACACATGCGCTTTCCTAAAAAACATCAAAAATAGAAATCCTAACGAACATAAAGCGCTGTACCTATAAGGTATATGGCATTCATCAAGAGAATAATATGGATTCAAAATACTATAAACAAAATTGACAATCGTAGAACTCACCTGTCTGAAAAGGTATAAATTCTTGTGGCTTAAGAAGAGTACCGTCGTCAGAAATAAAACGACTGGGTGTAAACTTTTCTGGCTCGTTCCACGCATCGGCATCCATATGCAGCGCCCATTGCAAAGGAATTATCATCGCTCCTTTTGGAATTTTATAATCTCCCAGAATAGTGTCCTGAAGAGAAAAAAACATTTTTCGTAGGTATAAATTGAAATATATTGTTTTCTTAGTCTTTTTAATAAAATGATCTGGCTAGTTTTTTCGAACCTGTAAACACCCATGCGGAATTCCAACTGGAACTATAGAACGAATGCGCTGGGTTTCGCAAATGGCTGCCATAAGAAGTGGTAATCGGGCGCCGTCTACTTCATCTTCTTCTGGATACACAGTTAAAACTTCCGTTCGTATACGTTCCTATAACAGTTTTGAATCAAGATAACAAATAAAACATGCGTAGACACCAAGATGCGATCACAAGTTTCATACGCAAACTCTTACCTGTTCTTCCGGATACAAAGCCATGTATAATAAAAACCACGACAAAGTTACGGACGTGGTGTCCAAGCCCGCCCCAAACATGTCAGCCAAAAGATAATGGAGTTGTTCGTCTGTGACAAAGCCTGCTGATTTGTCACCACTATCGAATCTCTTCTTTTGTTCCTCTAGAAAGCTGTCTAAAATACACTCTCCTTCAGTTGCAATTAACGTTTCAGGGTCAAAGAAGTGTTTTTCTGCTTGATCTATATGTTTGCTATACGTGATACATTTAATATGTCCACCTGGGTGTTCATTGAGAAGGTCTTCGTGAGGTGGATATGTAGCTCCGGGCGGTTTGACTAGTCCCAGCAATGTACGACGTCTGGCTATTATACTGGCATACAACCTGTGCGTCTGTGCCTGGCCCCGGGTAAGTACTTCCATAGTCTTCCGAATAGATGACGAGAAAAATCTAAAAACAATTTGAATTTAAAGAAAAGATCTCAGGGAGAAAATAAAACTTACAACTAGGTAAACATAATGATACCAACCTCATAAAAGGCAAAAAGTTCACGACACCTGACACTCCCATCTCATGACAGCCTTCCTCTTGAATCTGCCTTAACCAATGCCAAGTTTTGTCTTCGGGCGAGAATTTGAAGCCAAATATTATTTCATTTACAACGTTACCGAGAGAGTTAGATAGCATGTGCGCCAAATCCAAGGGTGAGTCCGCCGATTTCTCCACATTCTAAGAAATTTCAAGTGAGTACTTACATATTAAGGTGGTTCGATAGCCATACAAAGCGTTATTTGACATTCGCAGGCTAACGGCGTGATATTTTAAGAAACTTATGTAACAAACTTTCATCAATTGGCTTCCCATTTGCGCCAAACTCCCCCTTTCCTAGAATAAACTTGTATTTATTAACTAGATTAATTTGAGAAAAATAGTTTTTCCAAAATATCACGTGACAAACCAATTTCTCAAATTGATCTAGTTCATACAAGTTTATTCTAGGAAAGGGGGAATTTGGCGCAAATGGGAAGCCAATTGATGAAAGTTTGTTACATAGGTAAGATTCTTAAAATATAACGCCGTTAGCCTACGAATGTCAAATAACGTTTTGTATGGCAATCGAACCACCTTAATATAGCAAATCAAGCGCGTAACGTATATTTGAATTTGGTAATTAGTAATTGTTCAAATTATTTATTATACGGGTGGGAATAAGGACCGATATGCGATAGAACAAAAAATAAAACACAAATATACAATATTTTTTGCTGCCTAATACATCTCAGAAGCATACATTTAGTCTCTGACAAAAGGTCACATTCAAGACACGCTTCATAAGTGCAGCTTTTTTGGGAGGGTAACAAACAAGAATTCTGAACTTTAATATGATCGGGGGGGCACCTTCGCACTTCATTATGCAGATTCTCAGTATAATGACCGTTTTACTCGTATGCAAATGAAACATGCCATTTAATATTATAACGTAATTTCGTACAACCTTTTATTTTATCAATTTGTACGATTATTTATTTGTCTGTAGCTGATTGAAGAACATCAAGAGTCTCAAAACTTTGGTTTTGCATTACATAATTGGACTCTGGATTGGATGTTTTTTCATCATTCAAGTGCGTCATTCGAGCAAATTAGTATAATAAATATTAATAAAAATAATTATCGTCAATTCGGAAGTAATATTGACTTACCTCTAGAAGTTCAAAAACCCCGGATGCAATTCGTTTCTCCAGCTTCTCTCTGGATGCACTATGCTTGCTCGTACCATAGCTCTTTAGCCATGTTGTCACTAGTTTCCTCTGATCTTTCCATAGAGGACCTTCAGCGCAAATAATTCCTACAATAAAAAAACATATTAATAAGTACAATAAACTGACATTCATTTTTCTTCACGATAGATTGAATATTTTTAGTTTCGTTAACAGTAAGTAAGGGATTTGTTTTATTAATTGTGGTTGGCTTACCATTTCCGTGCATTATTCCATGGGTTAAAAATAAAGGAGCTCTGCCAGCAAAGGTATCTTTCGCAAAAGCCTCTCTAATTAATTTATGGTCGGATAGCACTACTGCATAAATACTGCCCATCGCAACCCCATAAATCGGCCCGAACTGCCTCGATAATTTAGTCAAAGTCAAATGCGGATGGTTTCGGTCAATGAACGGCAGATAACCGACAATTGGCAGGCCCCATGGTCCCGGTGGTAAGGTCTTCCATTCTCGAATTTTCTTACTTATCCAGAACCCGACAACAAACGTACACAACCACACAAAAAAGAAATCCATGATTTTCTGAAACATAACATGTTACGAGCCTCTAAAAGTGCTTAAAATTAAGTATAAAAAGGGAAAACCATAATTTTGCGAAAAGGCTATTAAGAAATGATAGTACTTATTCCTTAAATTTAATCATAAAGACGTGCATTATGTTGATGGCATTCCTATGCAAATGTGTTAGATGGGGTTGCGTCATCGTTTTAGCTTGGCATCAGTTTTAATGAACTGGGCTTTAATCTAAATATTAAATTAATCAGAAAATTGCACTCAGAGGCAGTACGAGACACGGGTATAATACGGGTGTACCTATATTTTGTAGGGCTATTTCATAAGTGTATGTCTAACAGCCTAACAGTTAGATTAGATTACATTCAATTTATTTATTAGCATTTTAAGAAAACTAACAAATTTGTGACGAATTTAATAACAAACATAATATTTATTAATATTATTTTCGATCGGTGTGGTAACTTAAAAGCAAGCTTTTGTGCTAACTATACATAATTAGGTACGTATACGACGAATAAGTAACCTATTCCTAAAACGCGAAATAGTAGTTAGGTAAAGTTTTATGCCCACGGTTAGATTTTTCATTTAACTTTTTCTAAAAAGACATAGCGATCATAATTGACGTAATTTATGGAGTAGCTCGTTCGTGTGTGGTTGTGCGCTCATAGTTGAATAGTAAAACGAATAAAATGTAATAATCACTAAACTCTGGCCATCATTTCCTCTTCTTTATTAATATGGGACCAATAATAGTACCATGATTTTTTTTAAAGTCAGACACTGTTTAATGATTAGTCAAATTGCTTATGCGCAATCATATCATGCACGTCAATCACATTTTAATAAATTTCAATATCTGATGTTAGATTTGTTTTTTTATGAAAAATATAAATAAAATAAACAAATATTTATTAAGGTAGGTACCCAGTTATTTTTGTGTAAGATTATCTTACACAAAATGAACTGACTACCTATTCTAATAGGAATACATTCATAATTATATAATCATTATTTTTCTTCTAATACGTTACTTTCTCAATATTCTCGCAAGTTAACGTCGATTCATGAAAAGGTTCGTCACTTTTCGACTTCATTTTAATGATAATAAGGTGCAAAAGTGACAAACCTTCTCATTCCGCGAAACCGGCCGAAAATGTTACTTAGTTACGGTTTATTGATTTTTTAATTATGAATTTAGTTGATATTATTATTATTATATGTGCTTATTATTGTGTATTATTATTATGTGTGCTTTTGCATAACATAAAACATTTTATTAAATAAATGATTCAAGGCTGAAGTTGACAATTAATTAACTCATGAACGAAAACATTTAAACACAGGACTAATACAGAAGATTACATACTTAATCATCAAGACTAGGTAAATTAGACACTTATTGAAAACTAGCTGTTGCCCGCGACTTCGTCCGCGTAGAACTTTTTATCGTCTTAGAAAATGATTTCTCTCAATACAAAATTTGAACCCTCTTTTAGGGGATAATTAAAAAAAAAGTTGATGTTCATTTTCTAGTTTGTGGACAAACAGTCTAAAACCAAAGTTAAAAATCTCATACTTTAAAAATGCCTTGAAATACTCAAACTTTGAACCAATTTTAACACTCTTAGGGGATGAATTTGGAAAAACTCTGAAATCAGTTTTGTAGTATTTTAACGTACAGAATAAGACCGAAGTTAAAAATCTCTTACTCACACTTTAAAATTTTATTGCTCGCCATTTAAAATTTGAACCCCCTTTTAAACCCCCTTAGAGGTTGAATTTTTCTAATCGCTGAAAGAACTTTTTTCGTAAACTTTTAAGTCTCTAGCTCAAAAAAAGTGTTGCCCATACAAAACTTTCTTAACCCCCTTAGGAGTGGAATTTTCTAAAACTCTGAATGTACTTTATTATTAATTTTAATAAGTAACATTTCGAATAGTTTTAAGTCTAGTAAAAATAAAAGTTTTTCCCACACAACACTGGCTACCCTTCTTAAGGTTCTTAAGGATCCCCTTAGGGATGGAGTTTTCTAAAACGCTGAAAGTTCTTTTTTAGTATTCTAATAAGTAATCTTTTTGCAAAGTTTTAAGTCTAACTCAAAAAAAGTGTTGCCCATGCAAAGCTTGCTCTCCTTTTTAACCCTATTAGGGGTGGAATTTTCTAAAACGATTTGTGTTCTTTTTTTGTATTTTAATAAGTAATCTTTCTACAAAGTTTCAAGTCTCTAACTCAAAAACATAAACTTTCCCTGATAAAAACTTTGCACCCCTTTTTATCCCCCTTAGGGATAGATTTTTTCAAAACGCTAAAAGTTTTTTTTTTGTATTTTTATAAGTAATCTTTCTACAAAGTTTTAAGTGTCTAGCTCAGAAAAAGTGTTCCCCATACAAACCTTGCACCCTTTTTTAACCCCCTTGGGAATGATTTTTGTAAAACGCCGAATGTAGTATTTTTCATGTTCTAATAAGTAATTTTTCTTAAAAATTTTAAGTCTCTATTTAAAAAAAATATGTTTTTCCCATACAAACTTTGCACCCTATTTTACCCCCTTAGGGGTGAAATTTTCCAAAACGATGAAAGTACTTTCTTTGTATTTAAATAATCTTACTACAAAGTTTTAGGACTCTAGCTAAAAAAAATAATTTCCCACATACAAACTTTGCACCCCTATTTTAGCCCCCTATTTTTAGGGGTAGAATTTTCTAAAACGCTGAAAGTACTTAATTTGTATTCTGATGACTAATCTTTCTACAAAGTTTTAAGTCTCTATTTAAAAAAAATATTGTTTCCCCCATACAAAATTTGCACCCCTATTTTACCCCCTTAGGGGTAGATTTTTTTAAAACACTGAATCTAGGTACTTTATTTGTATTCTAATGAATAATTTCTCTACAAAGTTTTAAGTATCTATTTAAAAAAAAGTAGTTTTTCCCATACAAACTTTGCACTCTATTTTACCGCTTTAGGGGTAGAATTTTCTAAAACCCTGAAAGTTCTTTATTTGTATTCTAATGACTGATCTTTCTACAAAGTTTTAAGTCTCTATTTAAAAAAAAAATGTTTCCCCCATACAAACCTTGCACCCCTATTTTACCCCCGTAGGGGTGGAATTTTACAAAACGCTGAAAGTGTTTCATTTGTATTCTAATAACTAATTTTTCTACAAAGTTTAAGTCTATAGCTCAAAAAAAAAAGGTTCTCCCATACAAACTTTGCACCCCTATTTTACCCCCTTAGGGGTAGAATTTTCAAAAATCCCTTTTTATCCCTAGCCCACGTTATAAAAGCAACATACTCTGCAAAAATCAACTCTCTAAGATTAGTAGTTTCGGCTGTGCGTTGATGAGTGAGTGAGTGAGTGAATAAGTCAGTCACGACATAGGCATTTATTATGTATAAATAGATAGAAGATAATGAAACTCCCATTCAAATATCTCAAAAAATTATGAAGCTACATCCGTTTTAATGTCGCTTGTTAGAGTGAGAAAACGATGAGGGACTGTGACGTCAATAAACTCGAGCGTCATAGTAAAAAATAATCGTTTCATATGAAGGTGCGTTTTGCGGAAAAGGGACAGAACATACCCCCTCTTAAAACTTTGGACTCTTATAACTTAATCATTACCTATATAACTTCTTGCTTTGTTTTTTTCTTCATTTGACTATATTTATTTTAAATTCTTTTTCGAGAAAATACATTATGATTATTTACCATATTTTCGATTCCTGAGCTATAACCACGAACTTCGGAATTCGAAAATATTCGGGTATCTCTATCTCTATCGCACTAACCATACTCGAGTGACAGGGATGCAAATATATGAACATTGAGTATCGGTTTTCGTGGTAGCGCCGCAGGGGACCGATTTTTGACTTTCGAGCGCTCGAAATCAAAAGCGAGCGGTAGAAAATAATCGCATGCGAAAATTTGTCACGATTATTTTCGCATGAACCCAATAATAGGTATTTTTGACATTCATCACTCGAAAGCTAGTGGTTTGGCTATTTATACTTTTGCGCTTCGTTGTACGCAGAAATTCGATAAGTACTGGTTATTTAAAATTGTATTCTACACATGGAATAAAAATAAAACATGTAGGGCGACGTATAGTTTATAAAGAAAACACAACACTGACGCTAAGACATATATTGTCACGAGTTAAACACATAAACTACACAAGTCACAAACCACATATAAACAACATATCTCAAGACGTTAGGGCAGAGCGTATCCGTTAGCGAATCTGTCTAGTAACCCACTGAATACCGACTATCGCGCGGACTCGCAACATGGCGTGCGCGCATACCGGCTAACGACTGTAGATCCGCGGCTCAATCCTTTTGATAGCGAGCCGGGGGTCTACCTCTATTGGCCCTAGGAGGTAACGTGCGAGAAATAGGGCTATCCCTGTCACACGCTATAAACATCATTAGAAGGTCTATTTTAGGCTATAATATTAATGTTTAAGTGTTTTTTTTGTGTTTTATGCGTTACATAACAGAAAAAACTAAGAACGTAGTAAATAATACCTAGTAAACGAAACGTTTCGTTTCCCGTCTGTTATAAAAGTAAAGCCGCGTCCGCTGCGCCATGTTTTCGTGGTTTTTAAACGTCAAACATGTTTTGCCAATCAAAATAATACCCTATTTGTTTGCCGAAACTGACGGAAACATGTTAGTTGTTTAAAAACATGGAAAACATTGGTACAGCGGACCCGGCTTAATACAAATTACAAATGATACAATTTGTCACAACAACTTTCTTTAGTTAGAATGAGACAGCAATTCATACTTTTCATTCTAAGTATAGCGAGTTGTTGTGAATCATTGCCAGGCCTTTACATATTACTATATCTCTGTCTCTTTTTAACCTGTGCAAAGAGAGAGAGAGAGAGAGAGAGAGAGACAGACAAGTTAAATTATTTAATTTTAAAACAAACCCGCCAAAAGACTAAGTTCACAAAATTCGGTAGAAAAATAATATAAAATATATTAATCTTTATTTATCTCTTTCTAAGTTCATTGTCAGTCCAAAATTAAATACAAGTGAAGTGTCCAAATTGTCGGCACTTATTTTCTACCGATAGAATTGAATACGAGTGGTCAATACCACTCGTTTTTGAATTTTCTATCGCTCGGATTTCAAAAATAGTATTTCATCGTTTCTGACAGTTTTCGAGTGAAAGAGTCGAGCGCTCGAAAGTCAAAAATCGGTCCCCAGGTACTTTGGCTGAATGCGCCGAGCGCGTGCCATTGTCATTCAAAAAAAACAAATTCGTGTTAATTATATTGTTCAAATTTGTTGATTTCATTTATTGAAATTACGACATAAAACGACATTTGCGCATATAAGTTCTCATATTAGAATCGAATATTTTTTTATGGTTTATATTTTAGCATTTGTCTCGTAAAGGTCTATCGTAGACGGGATTTAAATTATTAATAAGTGAAAGGCAAAGCAATTCCGCCATTTTGACGAAAATTTGACGTTTCTTATAGCTGACAGTTGGAGCAGCGTTTGATTTCAATAAAAATAAATGAAAAATTAAATGAAGTCGTATATTTCGGAAAATTAATTAACTGTCGCAGTCGGATAAAAACTATCCTAAGTTGCAGCTAGAATAATAATGTACCTATATAAAATGTTTCATATTTTTCCGTTCATGGGATGCTGAGAACATTCGTACCGCGCAAAGCTTAGTTTCAAACTGGCTGATTCTTTTTTTAATTTAGAGATTTATTATAAGTGGAGATATACATTCAGATCTTGTATAAACATTTAATTTAATTAAATTCTTATACAAAATATGCACTGTTGGAAACATGCATATACTTAATGACAAACAAATGACAATGAAATAATAGCAAATTTTAGTACTCGACACCGCGATATTTCAGGTTTATGATAATAGCTAGTTTATCTTAATTTGTATTTTAAAAAAAATATGGCTTTAGAAGTCTCTCACCAGAACTTTTGTAGAGTATAGGTGAGCAAAAATCAACACAAGTCGCATTTCTTCTTCGTATAAAATATGAGGGAACGCAAAAGAACTAACTTGCAAACAAATTTGTTAGGGTTCCGTACCAAGAAGGTACATAAGGAACCCTTATGGTGCGACTCTGTCCGTCTGTCCGTCTGTCACAACGTTAAATATCTCAGGAACTACTTAAGCTATCAGATTGAAATTTGGAACAACTATTAAGAAGGTTAAGACATGTGTATGGATAATGAAAAAATTAAATATACATATTTATTTTTTGTGTAAATGACGAATATGAGGGGGGTTAAGAATTCAAAGTCTAGTAAATAGATCAAGTGGGGTATCATATGAAAGGGCTAGAGTTGCACTGTCTAAAAATGTATTCTTTTTCTACAGTGGTTAAATTTTTAATTATTAAGGAAAATGTAGAAAAAAATACCATTCCCCCCTTCCCCCCCTTATCTCCGAAGTTTACCAAACGAAAATTCTGAAATAATTACATATGATTAAGAGTAACATAAATGATACAGGAAAAATAAAACGATACCTCTATCTAGCGTATTTTTTTTTCAAGAATCGTTGCTTAATTAAGTTTTTAATTTACTTACGTTTTGTATGTAATGTAATGTTTTCAAATTCGTATGCCATTTTCTTTCTTTCTAATAAAAATTAAATAATCGAAATCGGTCAGTGTGATAAAAAATATCGCAGAACGGTAATTTCTACTATGAGCTGTTTAAGATTGTTCAAGAATGAATGGTGTATGAAAGTTTGTACGGAACCCTCGGTGCGCGAGTCAGACTCGTACTTGACCGGTTTTTTTATATAGCGTTGTTCGTTTTAGTGTCATTCAAATTCTTATAGACAACGAAAAAAAAATCTCGTTCCTATAAGAGTATCGTTAACGTCCCTTCTTTCAAATAAAAAAATATAATCGAAATCGGTACGCGTATTAAAAAATATCGCTGATAAACAAAGATACTAGGTTGCAAGTTATTATGTACCAAAATTCAGATGGCGCTGTACAACGGTAACTTCTACTATGAGCTGTTAAGATTGTTTAAGAATGAATGGGGTCGTAACGTGACGGGTATGTTGTATGAACGTTTGTACGGAACCCTCGGTGCGCGAGTCAGACTCGCACTTGACCGGTTTTTCATAATAATTGTAATGCTAGTATTATGGTGTTCAACGTTCATTATTAACGCCACATAAAAAGATTTTTGGGTAACTTAGCCCTAAGTAATCCATTCCCGATCATTTCGGTGTGCCCTACGTATTTTGAATCTCTCGAAATCAAAATCACGTCATTAACTATTAATTTATTTCAATCACGTTACTTGCCTATTAGTTGATAAAAATAACAATAAATGAGTATTCTTAATTTGCAGAAAAATTATTAAATACCGTCTACTTTACATGTTTTACCTTATTTTATTTTAAGTACATATAAATATTAACTTGAGAACTCCATAAAAAAATAAAGCCATGTGTTCACAAGTTCTCATAACGGCACCAACATTTTAAAAAATTGTTGGAGACCAACGGATTATAATTTTACGAAAATATTGTCCAGTAGGTATTTTTTATAAGAAAACTCGAAGGTATTGCACTTTAAAAGATGCGTTCGACATTCCTGAACTCGTACTAAGTTATGAGGTTAGTCCTGAAACTTTTATCTTATCGAACGCCATCGTGCCATCTAGCGGGCGCCTCCAAAATTTGTATAAAGTTAACGCCCCATTCACCGTCGGGCACGGCTTATTATGTTTGTTGGAGAAACCCCATTACAGGAATAAATCAGCTAAAATATGCAGGTTAATCTATGACATCAATCATCATAATTAACAAGTATGGTTAATAGGTTTCATGCTCGACGGTGAATAAGCCCTTTAATAACGCAATGCTACCAACCTAAATCACGACTCAGGTCACCTGAGTCAGGTGACGTTAGTCAATTGTGACAAAAAAAATTAATGGAAATTAGAAATAAAATGCTTACCGAAACCTCGCACTGGTGTCAGACAGCGCAACCTACACGTCGTTATTCACGTGTTAAGGAAGGTATGTTTACTTTGTAACTAATATATATGTATGTATAGATAGCTAACTGATAGCCGCGGCACAGACGGTGTCCAGCTATCGGCGCACACTGATCACGTGAACTCGCTCAAGGCGACCGCTCGCAGCGCCTCTACAACGCTAAGTGGAAACAAACCTCACAATTCAAATTTCAGTTTTGTTATTCAATACGAATTTTATTTTCAAATCCGAACTATATATTCCAGGCCATAATTTACATTTGCGTCCGCAGGTAAAATGCAGGGATAAAATACCTGGAATTTAGGACCGCTCGGATGTTACAAAAGGGAAATACAAACACATACATATGTACAGTCACCGGCATCAATATATGATGAATTGTTGAATTAAAGGCCGCAAAAATATCTGACACGCTCTTACGGCTCTAGGAATAGAGTTGTCATCAGATATTTTTGCGGCCTTTGTTCCATCATAATATGATGGAACAAAGGCATAAACATGTTAAGTTTATGCCGCTGACTGAACAAGAAAAACATACTTTACTGCACCTGAGAGAATCTACTCATTTAAAAGCAAAAACAAATGTTGTTTTAAATATTTTTTTTATTCCACTACGTATTCAGTATTTTTAGGGTTCCGTAGCCAAATGGCAAAAAACGGAACCCTTATAGATTCGTCATGTCCGTCCATCTGTCTGTCTATCTGTCCGTCCGTATGTCACAGCCACTTTTTTCCGAAACTATAAGAGCTATACTGTTAAAACTTGGTAAGTAGATGTATTCTGTGAACCACATTAAGATTTTCACACAAAAATCGAAAAAAAAACATTAAGTTTTAGGGGTCATGGGGACTCAGAACTGAAACTCAAAAAAAATTTTTTCATCAAACCAATACGTGTGGGGTATCTATGGATAGGTCTTCAAAAATGATATTGAGGTTTCTAACATCATTTTTTTCTAAACTGAATAGTTTGCGCGAGAGACACTTCCAAAGTGGTAAAATGTGTGTCCACCCCCCTGTAACTTCTAAAATAAGAGAATGATAAAACTAAAAAAAATATATGATGTACATTACCATGTAAACTTCCACCGAAAATTGGTTTGAACGAGATCTAATAAGTAGTTTTTTTTTAATACGTCATAAATCGTAAACCGCAATTTATTTCACGGAACCCTTCATGTGCGAGTCCGACTCGCACTTGGCCGCTTTTTTTAATTGTTCATAGTAACATTTGCATATTGTATGTATATGAACGTAATAGACCTGTTCATTGTCGAAAAAACGAGGTTCAGAACAGAACCCTAGATTGTCAAACAGATTAAATTAACATAATATATTTATTGATTTTTCGTGTTTGCTTCACGGACAAAAAATCTGGGTTTGAATTTAAAATCGTAGTAACAAATTTATTTAAAAATATGCCTAAATAAGAAAGTGACTGGGCTTATGTGCTCTGCAACAGAATTTTATTTCATTCCTACTCTGATCATAGATGAGACCCGCTCTTACCATTGCGCGTGAGTATGTGTGAAATACTCTTTTTGATTCGATTTAGGGTTCCGTACCTCTGAAGGAAAAAGCGGAACCCTTGGAGGCACGCGGTACGCGTCGAGGTATCGAGTTGAAATTACTCAAACATATACTCAGGTCTACAGTCCCATGAAGTTCTGAAAAAAACAAATTTTGAAGTAGTTAGTAGTTAACGTAAAAAAAGATATGGCCGTTTATACAGCAAAAAAGGTTTATTTCGACACTCTCAAGGGAGTCCAAATTTATAGGGTACTTTCCGTTGACCTAGAACTATGAAATCTTGCAAGTAATATCCTCTTATACAACAAGTACAGGGATAAATCTGAAAACTATACATTTGTAATTTTGTACGGCACCCTCGGCGGGTGAGTCCGACTCGCACTTGTCCGGTTTTTTTAATGTTACGATCGGGGTTGCCCTTCATGTCACCTAGGTACTTCAGTATTCTCTTGTACAGTCAAGGCACCAATACGTATACACCACAAAATCTCAAAAATATGTAGGTACCTACACAGCCCTTATTTCTGCAACAATAAGATTGTAGTATACATATTTATGAAACTTTGCGTATGTATTGGTGCCCTTGACTGTACCTTTTTCTGTAATTATATGCTATATATATATCAGGGTACAATATTACACAAATACCCTGAGAACTTTACGGTTTCGCTCTATGAAAACACAACAATATATCGATATCAGCCATATTTTTACACCAAAAAATAGGTTGGGTAGTCATCTTCATAAATTCCGTAAAACTCAGGCGAAAATGGTATTAAACTTTCTTTACTTTATAATTGACTACGTCTTTATACGTTCTTTGGGATACGCGCATAATCCACTTATTTTTGTTAATGAATAAACCTTTCTATAGGCCAGATGAAATTCAATATTATCTCAAGGTCGTAAATATTTAATTAAAATGCCGTTATTTCCTGATGCATATATTTTTGGATTCAGGTAGTAAGTCTCCAAATTTGTGTACTCAAACATGTTTTCATTATAAAAATACTGATAGCATTAATTTTTTTCCTAACTTCCGGTCCATAGAATTATTTATTTCAATAGTAAAAGTTGTTTAAAATAACGTATAAAAGCCGAATACAAATAATTAGCCTGATATTGAATTATTTCCAAAAAAATCGTAATTTTCTCAGCGTAAAATCGAACTAACCGTATATACGATCCCTCCAGGCAAAGATTATTAAGAATCGTATATCTTTGCTCCAGGTAAAATCATACCCCATCTTATCCGAGCGACTACTAGTGTCATCTATCTAAAAATACAATAAACGTCTACCCCGCGTCCCCGCCAGTTGCCTCTCAAAGTGTCATGGCGGTGTGGTTTTATTACAAAATAATAAAAAAATGTGTATTTAATCTACGGTAAGCCTATTTTCTGAATACCATTACATTTTTCATGTTACGTTTTATTGATATTGTGTTTCATTGTCGGATTACAATGATGTTTAGATATATTTTAACGATGTTTATATTATACCGACGCACAATGAATTTGAAGGTTATATTTTGATCGACGCTTTCAAATTTGGTGTTGAAGGTGAAATGATCCCTTTTCGTACGTGTAAAATGATCCCTGGAATCGTTTTATCCCATTATTATTTTTATTTTCACAGATCATGCCGCGAATTTAGAAACGTAAAACCACTTGCCAAAATTGGCCTGAGGAAGAAATGCTATTAGGCTCTTAATGCCGTTATAGAAGGAATGCCTTATAAAACAGCAAGCAGACAGTTTGTAAGTTGACAGATGTAAAATGATTCCTGGGATTATTTTAACCAAACCCTTGGGATCGTTTTATACATACACAGGTATAAATAAAGCTTACATTACATTACATAGGTATAAAATGATCCTTTACCAAATTTTTAGAAAACGTAACGTAATTAAGAAACTACGTACAAAATAATATGAGAAATAAGTATGCAGTTAAGTAAGTAAGTATTGTAAGAAAATTTACTATTCATAAACATCTAAATCTTATGTTTTTGGCTTCAAATTTGAACACAGTAAAGATTTTCCCTTAAGGGAATCATTTTGCACACATCTTCCCTATATGTCGGCACCGATCGTAAAATCCGGCAGATCACGAAATTCCTAGGCATATCGTGAAACGCCGCCATTTCATGATTTGGCTAAATGACATCCGCCATATCGTTTAAAACTTAACGTTTAACGATTTGTCTATTAACGTTTAGGCAGATCATTAAATTCCTAGGCATATCATGAAAGGCCGCCAATTCGTGATCTGGCTAAGTTACACCCACCAGAGGGGTAATCACGTAACGTTCCGAACGCGCGTCGGTACGATTTAACTGTCAATTTTCTATGTAAAAAGTGACATTTAGACCTACCCGACGTTCGTACAATGCGTCACGTGATCGACCTACAGGTGACGTTTAGGCAGATCATGACATTCCTAGGCATATCATGAAACGCCGTCATATCGTTCAATACTCGCCGTTATACGTAAATAGGGTTTGCAAACAAGTTTTACCGCTCTTTTATAAAAAAAAAATAACCTCGAAGACGAAAGCGGGAGCAAAGCCGGGAGTCGGTTTTGCCACTAAATCGATCTGCCGTATTTTTTATCAGGCACATCATGATATGCCTGGTCAACTTTTAGCCAAATCATGAAATTATGCTTGCTTAGGAATTTCATGATCTGCCTAAACGTCACTGGTGAGTGTTCCTTAGCCAAATCATGAAATGGCGGCGTTTCACGATATGCCTAGGAATTTCGTGAACTGTCCGATTTTTACGTTGTGCAGCCCGGTATAGAGCTAGGAAAATCGACGAATATGCCTGGGTTTACCATGATAAATCATCAAATGGCGGCGTTTCACGATATGATTTTCGTGATATTTTACAATCGGCCGCCGACATATGCACCCATATTTTTACAAGCTTTATATTAACTTTGCACTGTTCGTATGTATGTAAATATGTAAGTATGTAAGTTGTCCGTCAAAATTTGCAATCCATTTTTCAGTCACTTCCGGTTATCCAATTGAGCTGAAATTTTGCAAGCATATGTTTATCGCATGATAATGCAATATTATGATGACTTGGAACTGATCTGATGCTGGAGCTGGAAGGTGGCCATGGGAACTCCGCAATAAAACGACACAACCCCATCGAGTTTGGGCTCGTTAGAATCGTCTCAATGAGATGATGATGGTATGCAGAAAAGTACAGTCGGCAATAAAAGCTTGTACCAAAAATGAAATTTTTGACAGAAACTTATAATTACACTTGACTGTACTGGACGACGATATATTTAATAGGTAGAATACATAAATACTTACATACATAGAAAACATCCCGCGCTCACTTTACAAATGAATGCCCTCACAGGGATTGCAACCCGACGCCAGAAATCTTTTCCAATACCAATAAACATTAAAAGGGGGTTTACAAAAACCGGCCCTCTTGTAAGAGACAAACTAATGTCTTCCGCGCACGAGAAAACGTCATGAAACACTTTTCGGGAATGGTCGTTTTCGACAAATTTCGATAAGTATCTAACTTTGTGAAGTTTTATTCATATTTCCTTAAGTGTGATTTTATATGAGGCAAAGTACCATCGTTTTAATTTAATTGCGTCGTGAAATAATGTACCTATTGTTTGACTATTTAGGCTGATTGATGACCTATGTTCGTGATTTTTTTTATATCGAGCGAAAGTCAAAAACTCAGGATTCGAATAGCTATAACTAGTCCCCCAAGAAAGGCCTCAAGATTGCTAATTAAATTTAGGGCAGCCGTATTATGATCCAAACAAGAACTGCGACTTTTTTTTTAATCCGGTTTCTGAGCCTACGTCGCCTTAATTGCCTAAAAATAAGATTAATCGTGCCCCCAATTGGAAGGCTGGTTTTCCGTAATGGAAGTACCTGGAGTTTTTTTTCAAAGTAGTTACTTTAAAAATTGATTCGTCTACAGGAAGAAAGATTCCAACTAGTTCCATTAATAGAACAGATAGTAGAACTAGTGGGAACAGACCAAAAAAAGATAGGTATGCCATCTAGCTGGTAATTACCCACACAAAGTGAAGATTTATTTTTTGTTGTTTGACAAAATATGTTAAGCCGCGTCCGCTGCGCCATGTTTTCGTGGTTTTTAAACGTCAAACATGTTTTGCCAATCAAAACAATACCCTATTTGTTTTCCGAAACTGACGAAAAACATGTTAGATGTTTAAAAACATGGAAAACATTGGTGCAGCGGACCCGGCTTTAGCTACACAACTGGTACATCCCACTAAAATATTTCGTGTAAAGTTATTGCCAAGACTCCCATATCATTATTTATTTAAACTTTATTGCACAAATGGCATTCTCTACCCGCTAACTAACCATTGGGCTAAACGGAGACTTATAAAAGGTGCAACGAAAAAAGTATGATAATTTCTATTATTTTGATTACTTCCAGTTATAAAAAAGTTATAAGATCTCAAGTAACGTTAAGTCTCCTACGCCACACGGCCTAACTCTACCAGCCCTGCAGGTCGATCACGTAACGCATTTTACGCGCGTCAGTTAAGTCTAAATGTCACTTTTTATATGGAAAATTGACAGTTAAATTGTACCGACGCGCGTTCGGAACGTTACGTGATTTACGCCTCTGTAGGTCAATCACGTAACGCATTGTACGCGCGTCTGACAGTAAAATCACAATTTAACTGTCATTTTTCCATATAAAATTGACATTTAAACCTTACAGACGCGCGTAAGAAAAGTTACGTGATCGACCCACTGGTCTACAAATTCTACAACAAGACGGCCCTTTGCCTTGTCTTGGCGAGATATTACGGAAAACGTTAGAAAACATAATTGCGCGAGTTAAGATGTCCAACTTTATGGTTTCCACCCATAAATGTCTGGTAAAAATAAACTGGAACCGTTAGTAGGTATACTAGTATATAAGTTTAATTTACAAGTTTCTTTGTACAAAAATGGTGGGACGGAGCGTGGAGCGGACGAGGTCGGTCGCGCTCGCGGGCATGCAGCGAGAAGTGTGAAGGCCGGTCAGCGGCCGGGCCTTATCGGACCAATCGTAACGATATCCTAACACGATTAATGTGTGGCTGCGCCTGACCACGTGTCGCCTGATTGCCTTCCCTACAATACAAGCATCTTAGTCAGTGTCTTGACTCTTTTATTGTCTCTGTTAAGGCTTGTACACCCGCTAACGTCCTTGAGTCGTCGTCCGTATGGGCCAGCGCGCGACTTATCGGGCCTGCCGAGCCTCCGCGCTCGCGCATTTTGTAGGTATTTAAACATAGTAATTAAGGTAATCATTTTATCTATTCAAACTCTGCAAATTTGTCTATAAATATTTAATAACTTTATTTGAATACAAAAATTTAATTTAAAATATCTATAGTTTAGTCATAATATTGAATAAACTTTACAAAAAGAGGTAACTTTGGGATTTTTTTCTATCGAGTGAAGTTCATTAGATCGCGTAACTGAATGCGACTTTGACTAGATTAGATCCTTAAGTAATACGTATCTTTTTTTTAGATTTTTGAACCCTATTTTCTACGTCTGAGATTGATTAAAAAAAACTCGAAAACGCTGCCCCTGTTGACTGTCGAGCCTTAAGCCAAAAATGTAGTTAATTGAAGAGAAACGTGATCTCCCACTGCATAGAAACGTATATGCTAAAGAAGGTTTATCCCTTCTTATTAGGAATGCCACAGCATTAGTCTACATTACCTTTGTCGTTTAAAACTCAGCCTCAATACTGTTTTGCATAGCGAAGTCTGATGTCCTCTTTAGGTTGTATTAGCGAATTATACATACAGTTAGCATTCTCAATTTTCCACAAACGGAATCCTTCATAAAACCAATTTACGACATTTGTAATTAACAAAACATAAGTGATGTGATCAAACAGGTCTTTGACTCTTTTATTTCGGTGTAATGAACCTCTTAGGACGTACCTAACGAGGTTTATATTATATGCGTCAATATAAGAGTCGATTTTACCCCTTTGTGTATTTAAAGTTAAGGTACTGGTTATACAAATCGCCTATATTGCCGCGCTTAGCCGCCGCCAATCACATCACTAGATGCATTTCACCTACATGAGCTTAATTGAATAAACGCACACCCACGCAAATCGATATCACGAACAAATGTGTTGTTATCACCTAGCGAGAACAATAATGTCTCATGTCACTACATGTAGAGTTTACAATCGAACCGCGCAATCCAATACCTACGACGTTATTCGCCGGATTAGACGTAATATTTACAGTATCGATTAACCGAGTGATCGCTGACTTTATGACTTGATTAACCGTCAGTAGGTTTGTAATGGTAATTAGCAGATTATGACCATTTTTACGCTAAAATGGTAAGTTTGCGACCAAAACCCGTATCTACCGGGCGGCATTAGAACAAGATACATATAAGATCTATCTCTCTATCCAATTATTTTATTGAGTAGGACTACCGTTTGCGATTTAACTTAAGTCAGTAGATGCGGATATTTTCAGATGGAATCTCGGCATTTCTTGGGTTTTTGACCGAGTTCAAGAAGGAAGAGGTTCTCAATTCATCGGAATCTTTTACTTTTTATGCATGTTACCCGATTACTCGATGACGCCTGGACTGATTTGAAAAAAAAAATGTGTGAAAAGGGAGGTGGTCCCATGGTCAGGATCGGATGATGAGATTATGGAGAAATCGAGGGAACTCTTCAAATAACTTTTTATAATAATAATAATAGGGTACGCTTCTTTGTTACTTATTGTATATTTGGTCTTGGGGTTTTTTACTAGCCGTAAGCTTACATGTAGCCTTACATATTGTTTTAATTTTAATTTTGTTTGTATCTCGTTCTCGTGCGGTTGCACTAGTGCGTAGTATATTAATATAATTCTTCTTCTTTCTTTGTTTCTTTGTATCTAATGTCAATGTTTATTGTGTAAATATAGATGTTGGTTCTCCTTATAAATAAATAAGGCGAAGTACTGAATTTAAATCGGTTAAATCAAGAAATGCCGAGTTTCCATCTGAAAATATCCGCACCTACTGACTTAAGTTAAATCGCAAACGGTATAGTCCTACTCAATAAATAGTACATTGGTGTAGAGGCTAGAAAGTGCTATAGCTGGACTCGTACTTTCGAGGGCCTCGCGCGTCGGCCGGCCCTCGAACTAACTCGTCCATCTACTTATTACACTTTCGGCCAAGGCTTAACACAGTGTTTTTCACGTCTACTGCGAGGAAATTGCAAATAATTATAATTTTAAATCTAAATTAAGTACTTAATTAAAGATCATAAATTCATAAAACGAGTACTAAACGAAAAAACAAAAGAGCACGGCCCCGCTCGCCGGCGCAGCCTGTGATTATTCGGAGCGCTGTTCAAGCTGTCCAACAATAACATTGTTGGACAGTTTTAATTCATAGATGGCCTGTTTGTGCGACGTCCAACTAACCCTAGCTTTGAAGCCTGAATTCTGACCATCTTTTTCCACATTTCCGAGCAGTGGGGTGAAAACATAATGGGATAACTATCCCATTATTTAACTAGATGGTTCTATATTGTTCCAATGGCGTCCGGTAGGTACGCTTTTGTTGTAAATTTACCATTTTAGCGTTGGATTTTCATGAACAAAACAATATTCAGATTCAGATTATTTATTAATAAAATTTTAAATTTTACACGTCATAAATGATAAGAATAGAGGTAGATACTTATGTTCTAAGGCTAAATCAATGTATGTAGGTATACTATAGTTATGATAGTTGGTACACAAAATGTAATTTTTAAGTCATTATCTCCACTTATAATAAATCTCTAAATTAAAAAAAGAATCAGCCAGTTTGAAACTAAGCTTTGCGCGGTACGAATGTTCTCAGCATCCCATGAACGGAAAAATATGAAACATTTTATATAGGTACATTATTATTCTAGCTGCAACTTAGGATAGTTTTTATCCGACTGCGACAGTTAATTAATTTTCCGAAATATACGACTTCATTTAATTTCTCATTTATTTTTATTGAAATCAAACGCTGCTCCAACTGTCAGCTATAAGAAACGTCAAATTTTCGTCAAAATGGCGGAATTGCTTTGCCTTTCACTTATTAATAATTTAAATCCCGTCTACGATAGACCTTTACGAGACAAATGCTAAAATATAAACCATAAAAAAATATTCGATTCTGATATGAGAACTTATATGCGCAAATGTCGTTTTATGTCGTAATTTCAATAAATGAAATCAACAAATTTGAACAATATAATTAACACGAATTTGTTTTTTTTGAATGACAATGGCACGCGCTCGGCGCATTCAGCCAAAGTACCTGGGGACCGATTTTTGACTTTCGAGCGCTCGACTCTTTCACTCGAAAACTGTCAGAAACGATGAAATACTATTTTTGAAATCCGAGGGATAGAAAATTCAAAAACGAGTGGTATTGACCACTCGTATTCTATTCTATCGGTAGAAAATAAGTGCCGACAATTTGGACACTTCACTTGTATTTAATTTTGGACTGACAATGAACTTAGAAAGAGATAAATAAAGATTAATATATTTTATATTATTTTTCTACCGAATTTTGTGAACTTAGTCTTTTGGCGGGTTTGTTTTAAAATTAAATAATTTAACTTGTCTGTCTCTCTCTCTCTTTGCACAGGTTAAAAAGAGACAGAGATATAGTAATATGTAAAGGCCTGGCAATGATTCACAACAACTCGCTATACTTAGAATGAAAAGTATGAATTGCTGTCTCATTCTATCTAAAGAAAGTTGTTGTGACAAATTGTATCATTTGTAATTTGTATTAAGCCGGGTCCGCTGCACCAATGTTTTCCATGTTTTTAAACAACTAACATGTTTCCGTCAGTTTCGGCAAACAAATAGGGTATTATTTTGATTGGCAAAACATGTTTGACGTTTAAAAACCACGAAAACATGGCGCAGCGGACGCGGCTTTACTTTTATAACAGGCGGGAAACGAAACGTTTCGTTTACTAGGTATTATTTACTACGTTCTTAGTTTTTTTCTGTTATGTAACGCATAAAACACAAAAAAAACACTTAAACATTAATATTATAGCCTAAAATAGACCTTCTAATGATGTTTTATTTTTATTCCATGTGTAGAATACAATTTTAAATAACCAGTACTTATCGAATTTCTGCGTACAACGAAGCGCAAAAGTATAAATAGCCAAACCACTAGCTTTCGAGTGATGAATTTCAAAAATACCTATTATTGGGTTCATGCGAAAATAATCGTGACAAATTTTCGCATGCGATTATTTTCTACCGCTCGCTTTTGATTTCGAGCGCTCGAAAGTCAAAAATCGGTCCTCTGCGGCGCTACCACGAAAACCGATACTCAATGTTCATATATTTGCATCCCTGTCACTCGAGTATGGTTAGTGCGATAGAGATAGAGATACCCGAATATTTTCGAATTCCGAAGTTCGTGGTTATAGCTCAGGAATCGAAAATATGGTAAATAATCATAATGTATTTTCTCGAAAAAGAATTTAAAATAAATATAGTCAAATGAAGAAAAAAACAAAGCAAGAGGTTATATAGGTAATGATTAAGTTATAACTGACTTATAAGAGTCCAAAGTTTTAAGAGGGGGTATGTTCTGTCCCTTTTCCGCAAAACGCACCTTCATATGAAACGATTGTTTTTTACTATGACGCTCGAGTATATTGACGTCACAGTCCCTCATCGTTTTCTCACTCTAACAAGCGACATTAAAACGGACAAAAAAAAATATTTGAATGGGAGTTTCATTATCTTCTATCTATTTATACATAATAAATGCCTCCTGTCCTGACTGACTTATTCACTCAATCACTCACTCACTCACTCATCAACGCACAGCCGAAACTACTAATCTTAGAGAGTTGATTTTTGCACAGTATGTTGCTTTTATAACGTGGGCTAGGGATAAAAAGGGATTTTTGAAAATTCTACCCCTAAGGGGGTAAAATAGGGGTGCAAAGTTTGTATGGGAGAACCTTTTTTTTTTGAGCTATAGACTTAAACTTTGTAGAAAAAATAGTTATTAGAATACCTACAAATGAAACACTTTCAGCGTTTTGGAAAATTCCACCCCTACGGGGGTAAAATAGGGGTGCAAGGTTTGTATGGGGGAAACATTTTTTTTATAAATAGAGACTTAAAACTTTGTAGAAAGATCAGTCATTAGAATACAAATACAGAACTTTCAGGGTTTTAGAAAATTCTACCCCTAAAGCGGTAAAATAGAGTGCAAAGTTTGTATGGGAAAAACTACTTTTTTTTACATAGAGACTTAAAACTTTGTAGAGAAATTATTCATTAGAATACAAATAAAGTACCTAGATTCAGTGTTTTAAAAAAATCTACCCCTAAGGGGGTAAAATAGGGGTGCAAATTTTGTATGGGGGAAACAATATTTTTTTTAAATAGAGACTTAAAACTTTGTAGAAAGATTAGTCATCAGAATACTAATTAAGTACTTTCAGCGTTTTAGAAAATTCTACCCCTAAAAATAGGGGGCTAAAATAGGGGTGCAAAGTTTGTATGTGAGAAACTATTTTTTTTAGCTAGAGTCCTAAAACTTTGTAGAAAGATTATTTAAATACAAAGAAAGTACTTTCAGCGTTTTGGAAAATTTCACCCCTAAGGGGGTAAAATAGGGTGCAAAGTTTGTATGGGAAAAACATTTTTTTTTTGATAGAGACTTAAAATTTTGTCGAAAAATTACTTATTAGAACATGAAAAATACTACATTCGGCGTTTTACAAAAATCATTCCCTAAGGGGGTTAAAAAAGGGTGCAAGGTTTGTATGGGGAACACTTTTTCTGAGCTAGACACTTAAAACTTTGTAGAAAGATTACTTATAAAAATACAAAAAAAAAACTTTCAGCGTTTTGAAAAAATCTATCCCTAAGGGGGATAAAAAGGGGTGCAAAGTTTTTATCAGGGAAAGTTTATGTTTTTGAGTTAGAGACTTGAAACTTTGTAGAAAGATTACTTATTAAAATACAAAAAAAGAACACAAATCGTTTTAGAAAATTCCACCCCTAATAGGGTTAAAAAGGAGAGCAAGCTTTGCATGGGCAACACTTTTTTTGAGTTAGACTTAAAACTTTGCAAAAAGATTACTTATTAGAATACTAAAAAAGAACTTTCAGCGTTTTAGAAAACTCCATCCCTAAGGGGATCCTTAAGATCCTTAAGAAGGGTAGCCAGTGTTGTGTGGGAAAAACTTTTATTTTTACTAGACTTAAAACTATTCGAAATGTTACTTATTAAAATTAATAATAAAGTACTTTCAGAGTTTAAGAAAATTCCACCCCTAAGGGGGTTAAGAAAGCTTTGTATGGGCAACACTTTTTTTGAGCTAGAGACTTAAAAGTTTACGAAAAAAGTTCTTTCAGCGATTAGAAAAATTCAACCTCTAAGGGGGTTTAAAAGGGGGTTCAAATTTTAAATGGCGAGCAATAAAATTTTAAAGTGTGAGTAAGAGATTTTTAACTTCGGTCTTATTCTGTACGTTAAAATACTACAAAACTGATTTCAGAGTTTTTCCAAATTCATCCCCTAAGAGTGTTAAAATTGGTTCAAAGTTTGAGTATTTCAAGGCATTTTTAAAGTATGAGATTTTTAACTTTGGTTTTAGACTGTTTGTTCACAAACTAGAAAATGAACATCAACTTTTTTTTAAATTATCCCCTAAAAGAGGGTTCAAATTTTGTATTGAGAGAAATCATTTTCTAAGACGATAAAAAGTTCTACGCGGACGAAGTCGCGGGCAACAGCTAGTTTTCAATAAGTCAGAGTGAGAAATTACGTTAAAAAGTTTGCATTACAGGTAATTATTAGGTACATAATTATAATTTTATTTTTGTATTAGATACACACATAACATTATAATGTCATGATGACCTATTATATATATAAACTCGTTTACACTGTAACAAGCTAGTTTACTGACCAACATTTTTAGTTTTTTTGCAAAGATTGTTTTTTTTGCAGGAGCAGAGGTTATGCCAAGATCTAGTGTAATTGAAGTAAAGTTCTTATTTCAATTAGGTCCAGGTCCAGTGAAAATGGGACCTTTTTCTTAATAAATGTATTTTTTTACTGTGACGAGGGTTCCGTCCGTCTGTGTTTGAAGAAGAGAACTGTTCAACGTTTGGTTTTTAAGCATCTAATTCGGAAATATGACTTATATCGCGGCAGTAGGTAAAGGAGATTTAAAAATACTAACGCTGCGTTTACACAGCAAACATATGAAGAAATCGTGATGCATAAGACGCGTCATCCCAAATACGCGGCGTCAGCAAGATCCGCAGTGGTCGTTCTTTGTATTATAAGTAGTGAAACTGAGTCACAAATGCAAGTATGCAATACATAATCGATAGGTTCGGTTCTTAAAGTACGGTACAAAGTTCATTTAAAGGAGTCGTACGAGATCTAGATGGCGTTAAACAGACTCACTAAATAATTGCCTACTTCAAGTCAGTAAATGATTTTTCAGAGTAATCTCGTCAATACGATCGTTCAGAGGAAACCAAGCACATTTTAATCCTTCAATCCTGAAGTGCTGTAGGTATGTTGTAAACGTGTTCCATTTGCGTTGACATTCTGTTGTGGCAGTTACACGTGTAGGTAAAATGCGTCCCGGACGTCATTATATAAAGGTTTCTCGGTAGGCAGCAAAAATATCATAATGGCTTTGCACATAAGATGTAGGTAGTGAGTGTCATGATCAGGGTCCTTTAGTTTTTCTGCAGTTGTTCTGAAATAATGATTCATGGCAGTACCAAATATATTTCAACCATTATGCTATTGTACAACTATGCCAATTTTCTAATCTATAGGCTGTCTGAGAACTTTGGCTCTGATAAACTGAACTCAGGACCCCAAACTCTGGTCACGAAATCTTGCAGGTACTTTTCTACCTCGCACCAGAATCGGCCACTCTGGTGATC
The DNA here is from genome assembly GCA_963854355.1 of Epinotia brunnichana. NCBI lineage: Eukaryota > Metazoa > Arthropoda > Insecta > Lepidoptera > Tortricidae > Epinotia > Epinotia brunnichana. Next base: position 21,482,799 of record OY977943.1, on the reverse strand, counting down.
CTCAGGTATTTGAATTTATTCTTAAATGTAGGTATAATTCACTAATTGGTACTCGCTATCTTCTGAGCTGTAAAGCGTTAAAAGATTTTGCCTCTGAAGTGGCTTCGTTCGACATCCATTAACTAGGTATTCGGATTTAGAATATAGCATCGGTGATAAAGTATTAAGAAATATTAAAATGAATCCGCAGTATTCGTTTTAGTCTTCAGTCGTAACGTATATCGATTGTCTAGACGAGGTCGCAGCAAATACTTTTTCTCTAGGCGGTCTAGACAAACCACTTGACATCAGACAATAAGACTCGAGATGTGAATCTATTAAAAATGGTAAGTTGAGAGATTGGTTCACTTCATTTATTTCTTTGTGATGCAATATGCACATGCACTATGTTAAAAAAACCGGTCAAGTGCGAGTCTGACTCGCGCACCGAGGGTTCCGTACAAACGTTCATACACCATACCCGTCTTCCTTGTTCACGTTTTTTCCTCACCCATTCATACTTACACAATCTTAACAGTTAATAGTAGAAGTTACCGTTGTTATTTAAGATCTAAAAAAATTACATGTAAAACTACGTTTTATAAAGGAATAAATGAAAAAAAAACAGCGCCATCTGCATTTTGGTACTATTATCAGCGATATTTTTTTATTACGCGTACCGATTTCTATTATTATTATTTTATTTGAAAGGAGCAACGTTACCTCATAGGAATTTGAATACATAAAATTTCATACAAAAGTAATAAAATTACATACATAATTACATAAATAAGAAATGATTTTTGATAAATAAATAAAATACGCAAGATAGAGGTATCGTTTTATTTTTCCTGTATTATTTATATTACTCTTAATCATATGTAACAATTTCAGAATTTTCGCTTGGTAAGCTTCGGAGATAAGGGTCGCGGAATGGTATTTTTTGCAACATATTCCTTAATAAATCAAAATTTAACCACTGTAGAAAAAAAAATGGTTTTAGAAACCGCAAATCAAGCCCTTTCATATGATACCCCATTGGATCTATTAACTAGACATTGAATTTTAACCCCCCTCATATTCATCATTTACACAGAAAATTAATATGCATAATTATTTTTCATACAGTTTAGTAGTAGTTTAGTTTAGTTTTTTATTTTTCAGTTGTTCCAAATTTCAAATTGATAGCATAAGTAGTTCCTGAGATATTTAATGTTGTGACAGACGGACAGACGGACAGAGTCGCATCATAAGGGTTCCTTTTTTACCTTTTTGGTACGGAACCCTAAAAAGAATGTGTAAGGCTTTCGAAACCATGATATTTTACCAGTTTGCATAAATATTCGTATAGGTATATAAAAATATGTAGGATTTTTTTCGTCCCACGAAATCTGGTTAACTTCGATTAAGGAAGTAGGTACAGTCGCCATCACATACATCGGTACACTATACGTGTTCAAAAATATCGGCACATGCACCCTAACTCCTTGAAAATAGAGGTGTGTTCCGATGTTTGTGACGTGCTTGTTTGCTCCGATGTATGTGATGGCGCCTGTACCTAAATCTGTCGTTTCATGATGCCTCTTTCAGCAAGTGCCAGGACGGTCATCACTAAAGGGCGGACAGTGGATTCAATATACGTCAAAGTCGTGTCAAACGATATACTTAATATGGATATGACTACGATTGGTTTTAAGAAGAGAACATTTGTCAATAATTATTTTCAATATAAATATTAAAGGAAACGCATAAACTCGCAAGTGAAAACGTCAATGTAATTGACAAGTCTAAGACGTAATAGATATAAACACTTAATAGTCTCAAGAGGAGATAATTTACAAGTGGCCAGTAATTTCTTAATAATCACATTTTGTTCTATGGAGGATAGAGATATTTTGTAATTTCTGATATATTTTTATTAAAAATGTATAGATAAATATTGCTTAAAAGTCTTATCCATCTTATGCTTTTGTCACCCGATTGCATCCGCTGTCCGCCCTTTGGTCATCACCCTAGCTATAACCACGAAAATCGAGGTTCGGATTCTTATCTCCATCTCTAATTGCACTTATTTATTGAGCGACAGAGATATTATATGATTCGATATTCGATTTTCACGGTAGCGTCGCTGGGACCTGCTGATTCAACCACCGTACCTACAGTTCTCAGACTAAGAAAAAAGAAAGACAGAGCATTACGAACAACCTAGTGAAGCCGGTTTTCAACCAAGCCAAAAAACTTCAGCACACGCTCATGCACGCATCTACAGACAAAATTGCACAAAACTCTTCAGCACGTGTCGCAATGCTGTCAAGATCGTCTGTTTCGAGTTTTGTGCGAGTTCATTTGTTTATGTGTGCGTGTATTATATAAGACCACATTTGTATTACCTATGTTTCACAAATAAAAATCTGAATCTGAATCTGAATCTGAGCGTGTGTTAAACTTATTTGGCTTGGTTGAAAACCGGCTTCACTAGGTTGTTCGTCATACTCCGTCTATCTTTTTTTCTTGGTCTGAGCGTAGGTACAGTTATCCCGCGCAGCCAGTTGCAGTTGCAGTGGTTACTGACACAAGGCAAGGTTGACCGGGGTGGACGCCCGCGAGACTGGCTGCGTCTCGCCATCAAACGTAACAGTTTGGCGAGAATATAAATGTTTTGTTAGATGTAATTTGAAAATATAAAAAAAAAAAAAAAAAAAAAAAAAAATAATACTTAAGGGTTGGATTCCAACCTTTTCTGTTTGAGAGCTTCGTTAGGATTTAGTTCGCTGATAAACCAACATACTAGGTTGCAAGTTATTAGTACCAAAATGCAGATGGCGCTGTACAAAGGTAACTTCTACTATGAGCTGTTAAGATTGTTCAAGAATGAATGGGGTCGTGACGTGACGGGTATGGTATATGATCGTTTGTACGGAACCCTCGGTGCGCGAGTCAGACTCGCACTTGACCGGTTTTTTTCATACAAAAAGTGACATTTAGATCTACCTGACGCGCGTACAATACGTAACGTGATCGACCTGCAGATTTATTTTTGACTAGCTTTTGCCCGCGACTTCGTCCGCGCGGAACTCGTTTATATCGTAGCTTACCAAATTTCATCTCAATCGGTTCAGCGGTTTAAGCATGAAAAGGACAGACAGAATTACTTTCGTATTTGTAATATTAGTATGGATAGTATGAAGGAAAGGGTCATTATGGCTGAGTTGCATGATTTTATAGATAAGCTTACTCCGAACGCCTTTTTTTACAAAATAGACTCCGCCGCAAACTTGGTTTCTATGACCCGCCTCACCATAATAGATGCATGTAGGCTTTTTTCAGTATTATTTTGCATATTTTCATATCACACGGCCGTAAGGGCCTTTTCTACTAAACTGTAGGACTACATTAACTGACTTGTAATTTAAATATTTTATATTGAAAATAAAGATACGTGAACAAAATGTTATATCTAATAGTTTTCAAAATAGCCATAATAAAACGTCTTTATTACCCCGTTTTAGAAAACATTTTCGAAACTCCCGCCATAAGGTACCTTTACCCTTGGAACGTCACATACATATATTTACCTATGTAATGTTCTATTCCCCAGGACTCCCAACTACCGCTATACCGTAAATGTTTCGTATTTCACCTCCTTAGAGAATGATTTTCGGGATAAAAACTATCCGTTGTAATCTCCAGGACTCAAACTATGTATCTCTTTACCAAATTTCATCTAAATGCGCTAAATCCAAATTTTCACCCCCATTTTACCCCCTTAGGGAATGATTTCCGGAATAGAAACTATCAAATGTCCTTTTCCAGGACTCAAACTATCTTTCAACCAAATTTTATCAAAATGTGTCACAAAAAAAAATCCACTCCCAGTTACACCCCCTTAGGGGATGATTTTCGGGATAAAACTATCCTATGTCCTTCCTTAACTATTGCTATACCGTAAATGGGTTCAATCCAAATTTTTATCCACCATTTCTCACCCCCTTAGGTGATGATTTCCTCCTTTCATGTGATCCGGAATAAAAATTATTCTATATTCTTTCCTTGAACTGAGACCTCTCTCTTTTCATCTAAATGGGTTCTATCGAAATCTTCAACCCTCATTTCACCACCCCAGCAAATGATTTTTCGGGATAAAAACTATGCATTGTCCTTCCCTAGGACTCCTTCTATCTCTTTACCAAATTTCATCTAAATGGGTTTTATCCAAATGTTCACCCCCTATTTCATCCCTGAGGGGATGATTTTTGGGATTAAAACTATCCGTTGATATACTCGAGCACTCAAACTATCGTTCAACCAAATTTCATCAAAATGGGTCACAAACAAATTTTCACCCCCAATTACACCCCCTTAGGGGATGATTTTCGGGAGTAAACTATTATATGTCCTTCTCCAAGACTCCAACTCGCTATACCGTAAATGGGTTCCATCCAAATTTTCATACCTCATTTCACCCCCTTAGGAGATGATTTCTGGACTTAAAATTATTTTAAGTCCTTCCCCAGGACTCTTAACTTAACTATCTCCATACCAAATTTCATCTAAATCGGTTCTATCCAAATTTTCACGCCTCATTTCACCCCCTCAGGAGATGATTTTCCAGGATAAAAACTATGCATTGTCCTTCCCTGGGACTCCTTCTATCTCTATACCACATTTTAACTAAATGGGATTTATCCACATTTTCATTCCTATTTCATCCCCTTGGGGGATGATTTCGGGATTCAAACTATCCATTGTCATTCTCCGGGACTCAAACTATATTTATACCAAATTTGGTCTAAACGGAGTCCATCCAAAATTTCACCCCCTTAGGGGAAGATTTCCGAAATAAAAACTATCCAATGTCCTTCCCCAGAACTTAAACTACCTCTAAACCAAATTTTATCAAAATGGGTTACATCCAAATTTTCACCCCTCCATTTTACCCCCTAAAGGGAAGATTTTCGGAATAAAACCTACCCTTTGACCTTCCCCGGGACTCAAACTAATTATATACCAAATTTCATCCAATTCGGTGCAGCGGGTTAAGTAGTTCCATACAAATTTCCACCCCCCATTTCATCCCCTTAGGGGTTGATTTCCAGAATAAAAACTACACTAAGTCCTTTCTTAGGACTCAAACTATCTCTATACCAAATTTCATCTTAATCGGTTCAGCCGTTTTCACGTGATGCGCGGTCACATAAACAGACAAACAGATAAACATACAAACAGATAAACAGACAAACAGACAAACAGACAAAAAATCTAGAAACTGTTGGAACGTGTTCTGTTATCGATTTTAAGTATCCCTAGCCAATTTTTTTTCGAATATCTTCCATGTACAGACTTTCGACCTTCTTCAGCTTTATTATATGTATAGATATTCTACGAGTCATTCATTACGAGTAAGTAGTATAAAGATAGAATAATATAAAGAACTCAAAGCGCCGAAAGTGGACTCTAGACTAATTTACAATGGCGTCCAAGCACTTAACAGACTTGGAAGGCACAATAAGGTGCAACTAGTTTGGATACCAGGGCACAAGGGCTTCATCGGCAACGAAAGAGCAGATGAGCTTGCAAGAGGGGGCTCTACAAATCACTTTGTAGGGCCAGAACCATTTGTGGGACTCTCGCAGGGGACCATAATATCGGCCTTTAAAGCCTACGCCAAAACCAAACACCAACACGAGTGGAGGAATGAGGCTGGCTTAAGGCACTCTAAGCTCTTCATAGAAGGAGTGGACTCGGGCTGGACCAGAAAACTCTGGAAATCCAGTAGGAAGCAACTCAGAATTATATCTGGGGTGTTCACTGGTCACTTCGGGGTCAAGGATCTCTTGGCCAAGATGGGACTATCTGATAGTTTAGACTGTAGAATGTGTGGCGAGGAGGATGAGACTATGGAACACTTATTGTGTGAATGTCATGCCCTTGCCAGACAAAGAATGAACTACTTTGGTAACGGTTACCCGCAACCAAAGGAATTCAAGGTGCTCCCGGCGAACTGCATCATCCGCTTTGTGGAAATGATGGAGCAAGCCTGGGAGCAGGTATAAAGGAGAGGGCAAATGCACAAAAGATCCCACTGGGTCGAAGTGCATCCGAAAGGGCCCTCACCTAGATAAGGTAAGATAAGATAAGTATAAAGATACTACTTACTCGTAATAATGTGACAAGCAGTCGTTTCTTACTTAGAGACTTTCAGGTGGGTTCCAAGTTTAATCCCAATATTCTAGTTTCCTCAAAAACAAGTGCTAACACCATACTTGTCATTAATTTGCTAGCGATTCTCGCCAACAATACGTAGTGTGACAAAGTTCCAACAAATGGCCAAGCGACGCTCCTACTTGCTTAGCGCACAAATGTAAAATGAAACAGGTAGGTATAACATATTACATAATAAAATAACTCAATAGTGAGCAACATTGAAAACCATGCTAATAGGTTACCAAAACTTAAATGTTAGGTTCGCTGCCCGCCTCCGTGGTTCCAACGGAAGACCAGCGCTGGCAATCTCCACCATGCTGAGTTGGGACCATTTCGTGACGTGTTTTATTTATATTTTTATCCAATGTTTGTCGTTTTGTGTGTGTCACGAATACATGTTTTTCTATTTCAATAATTAACATTTTTTGTACTCAATTTTATCAAGTTCTTACACAGCACATAGCACTTGAAAAAAATTAGTACGATAAAGTTACTTTTTGTACAGTCGCCATCACATACATCGGAGCAAACAAGCAGCTCACAAACACCGGAACACACCTCTATTTTCAAGGCATTAGAGTGCATGTGCCGATATTTTTGAACACCTATACACTATAGGTATGTGATGGCGACTGTACCTAACATTAGATCTAAGTACCAAAAGTATTGGGTACCTCTGAGAAGGTGTCAATCAATGTCACCAGATTATTACTTCCATATCTTCATCAATACCGTGAAGACTACCAAGTAAACAAATCGCAAAGTGTCGCAAATCGCAATATGTTTTTTACCAATAACATATTATAAATCAAGTTCCAAACGTGGTACCAATTCATATAAGTACGCATTAGTAACTTTTTGGTTGCAGATCACGACTTGTCATATTGTTTTTTGTTTCCGTTGCGATGTTGTGAAAATTGAGATAGTGTGTTAATGGGGAACATGGTAAATAAATTACAGGCGCTGTAAATTTACCCCCACAGCACATACCTACCCTTCAAAGGACATTTTACTAGTGCAGACCAACTGACCTTTGCGTTATGGTTTAAATGTGACGGTGATCGATTAGATTTAATCTCAAGTTGCCTACATGCTAACGTAGCATTGACATATTTAAGCGATTTTAATATTTTAGTTTTACAATTTAAAAACTATATCGCCTTCATTAGAGACAGACATTAACCGGGTCATTTTAAATAGACACGTTATAAATTATGTTTAAAATTAAAGAATAGATAAAGCTTAGCTCTGGGAAAACCTAAGTCAACTTGTCCGCTGCGGACAATGACAGCGCCTTATCAAGCAATCCCAGGCAATGTGAACTACCACTAAAGAGGAATTTACCCTATAGACTGCAGATAGCTGCTTCCCCTTTCAATATTTCTACAATTTTACTTGCATAAAAATATAATTCATAAAGCGTTGCAATATTTAAATACACACGTCTCTCTTGATTAAACTCCGAATTGAATAGAGCAAGATAACGCGAATAAAAAATATACATAATGAATTCTTATAGTGACCATCGGGTAGTAATAAATAAGTAATACAGGAAACAATAATTAACATGTATAAATACTAAAATTCTTTCCAATAAGCGGTTTCCTGATGAGAAGAAGAATCGTTAAAATGGTTTATAATGAGAGCAAGTGCCTTGGCGGAATGTGGTACGGTACACTCGTAGTCAATAAGAGTCCAGTTGATTACATTCAATATCTCTATTGAGTGAGGAGCCAGCCAACATTCAGTGTCAATCAAGTCAATAGTATCCCTAATGAGGCGCGCATGTCAATGAGTCCGATCTCAATCGAAGCATAACTATTATCTTTTACTTTCAATCGCACGCCGCGGACAAAAGTCGGCGGCCGCTGCGTCCGGTCGTCCACTCCGGGCACTGAACGGGTTAGCTTCTTTTTGATCTTTTACTCTGGCAACTACTCGTATTAGAGTCTAGAATGCCCGTATCCCGTCCCTGGCTAACGTCGTTCCTCTTTTATTTTTAGTAGCGCGAAAAAGGTGGTCGACCAGTTGTAGCGTTGGGTCAACGTATTCGAGGCTAAAGCCGTAGCTGCCCCAGAGCAGCTGTTGCACAATAGTCGAGAAGATTCCAGGAATAATTTACTCTCCTGCGAGACTTAACGATAGAGTTATTAATATACTGCATCGTGTTGTTAGGTATTTTACTGCTTAATTAAGTTTGTTTAGATTTGTCATTCAATATTTGTAAAACGCGGCGCCTAAATATTGTCATAGTTAGAAATAACCTATTTACAATAGGTAGGTAATACAGTCGATATTGTTCAACCTCGAATTTTCGGGGAGTTTGATGAATTTTGGTACGAATGTTAGTTGGAAGCCCTGTTTTCGTCTCCGAAAAGTCCCCGGGTCAGGACCTTGTAGAACGGCCGCTATCTTAGGAAATGTACTCCCATTCGCAAGAAATTCAGGTTTTGTTCCAAAACTACGTACTCTATGAAAACGTGGTCTACAGTAACATTAAAGCTTGAATAAATTCTGCACAAGCCTGTAGAACAACCTTGACGAGAAAACGTGTCTTCGTGGCGAAAAATGCATCCACATGTGAGATTTTCCCTCAATGTCCTTCCAGGGAAGATTGTCCGAAATTGGAGCTCGGGAGAATTTCAAATCCACTTTGATTTACACAATAGGATTTAAACTACATTAATAATAACATTTTACCCGACAACGGCTAAACCCAAAAGAATGGTAATGGATTAAATTTCTCGTTAAGTAGTGATAGTTTGCTACCACCTCCTTCAAGATGCTTGATGAATTCCAAAAAATGAGGTGGTGTTCGATTTCTCTTAATGCTGACAACGTGTTGGTGCACATCGAGTTTAAAAAAAGACAATATGGCGGGCGTGAGTGGAGGCCAAATCTGAAATCACTACTTCGCTTCTAGCACTTAATTTATCGGGCGGATTTCAATAAACATGACATCAGTATATGGGTATGTAACACGCCAATGCTACACATTATAGGTACATTTAACATTATTGATGCGGGACGTATTACTGAAACTTCATAATGTGATGGTCAAAACATATTTTAGGGCAAAAATGGGGCAAAATGCAAGTGACAGTAGTCAAGTTCACTTTTCACACTCACCGAAACCTCTGTTTACATATCTTAAAATTTGACCTTTAGGGACCACAGGGGTTAACCGCTATCCTGAAAAGTATACTTCATTTTGTATTTTCCTTGAAAATTATTGACTTTATGGGCGGATATATGACAAAATGAAACCTTTTTTAATTTTACACAAAAAATTACTAACGTGATGGCGCCAGTAATGGATACTTCAAGGAGGTCGTGTATTTTCATCAACAATAAAATAATAATGTTTGTACTTGGAACAATAATAAGGAGAAAAAACTACGAAATATATCCGTAAGAAATGAAACATTTGCTTTTTACTAATTGAAGCGACATAGATTAAGATAAAAATTGGAATAAGCAAAAATATGTCAAATCTCCAGTTATGGTCACCCAATCTCCAGTAATGGGCAGACCCCAATAATGGACACTAGGATTATGCAATGATGGTCCTTTTTATGGCTTATTTTATGGGAGATGATATTAATATATCATGAAATAAAACTTGTTAATTCAAATTTTAGGTGTATGTTCCTGTAAGGTACCGAGTAATTTATAAACAAATTTCAGTCGCAACTTGGATCAGAAACAGTAGCAAATATGTGAATTTAAGATGCAATAATTTTACTTGACAGAATAATAATTTGCCATAAAAAACTACATTTTTGCGAGCCGTTCGAATGTTGCGAATCTTCGGTTTTGTCACACCGACCTGCCTTAGAGTTGAGTTGGACCGAAGGCGGTGAGAATATGATAAAATTGATAAATCAAATAATAATCACCTACATCCAGGATTTTAACCCAAATCCTAATCCGTTTGCAAGTCAAAAGATTGTCACACATTACAATGACGTTATTTGTCAGAATATTGAGACCCCTATTTTCCGTCCCTATCCTATTTGCACCTCGATCTGTCCACATTCCTTCAGTAATTTGTTATTTCACATCTTCCTAGTATGAAACTTCCTTTTGAAAGTCATTGGCAAATGTTTATATTGCATATGAATATATCAGGCATATGATAATATGGAAAATAACAATTCTGTCTTATGAATACTTATTATGGTAAATAACAGTTATGGAAAAATTATGGCCTGTGAATTTGATTGCAAATGAAATTCGGGCAAACGAACGAATACCGTTTACATTACTAATCTATATGAAAGATTAATAGTCTTAATCGTTTACTCACTGATAAAATAACACAACAGAAATGCGGTGTAATATTGAAATTTAAAGTTTGTTGACGTGAAATTCGACATTTGAGGATTCTCGCAGCCTAAAAACTTATTTCGAAATGTGTGTGGATGCTGGGAGGCAAACAGTCGCGCAACCGCGTCGTGTCTGTCGCCAGCCGCGGCGCCCGCGCACGGTCAGAGTCGCTCGCGCCGCGCATCGACTCGAGTCGCCGCGCCAGCCACCAGAGGCCCATCAATGTCCTTGCATTCTTCGGGGGAATAGCAGAACCGTATCGGTTCGATGACCTTTGACAATGTGAAGGGATTTACAAAGAATTTAGCTCTAATATACACGTTTTCTTTACGTAACAAAGCTTAAGGGCAGAGACCGCTTGACGGTCGCGACTCAACTTAACCTTTACACGTCTCCGTCAATACCAACCAGATAATGTTAAGTAGGTACTATTTATTTTATCTAATGCCTATAAATATAAATATGCAGGATCATAATGTTTACCTGTAGTATCCATAGAATACTAGTATAACTTACTGGACAAGACTTTTAGGTACCTACTTAAAGGCGTCGTGAGAATAAATATTCGAGAATCGAGGTCAGATCTTGTGCACTGCTTATGTATTCACGAAGTACCACGATAGTGAAACAATGAGCTGTAATATTTGGGCGGAGATATACCTACTCGTCAAAATTTTGCAAGACTCCACTTTTGGTCAATATTACACCATTGTGTTTGCATGTTATGGTTACGTGGGTAAAATTAAGATGACTTGAACATTTCGCGGTGGCTTTTAAAGAGAACAGACGTATAAAAATGTAATCATCATGAAACTAAACCAAAATGGTTAAAAAAACGGAACATATAATACCAGAACATATAAGGGAGGAATCGAAAGATGAAATATTTAAACGGAAATTAAGAGAAATATTACTTGATAAATGCTACTATTCAATTGAGGAGTTCATATGTGATGACCAACTGAAATAGAATTTAGTAAATATTATTTATTTGTGTGTATTGTTTTGTATAGCATGTTAATATTAGCCCGTAACTATAAATTGCTAATTATAATTTTTAAAACCAGAAACTACGACATGATTATATGCCAAAAATTATGAGTAGGTAATATGTATGACTCTTAGTTGTAGCTTTAATTTTAAAGGAATACTTGCTGTGCCCTAACAGGGTTCATGTGCGAACCAACCCTAATGTAACACCGATTTTATAACACATGATAACTAGGCAATAAATGAATTATGAATTATTTAAACACAATAAAAATTTTGTATGAGCATAATATCACAGAAAACAAAGGTTAGGTAGGTGGCGCAGGAGGAAGGTTGTCTTGTAATTGGCTTCAACTCTGACGACGTTAGAGCAGTCAAATTTGAATGGGTGAGAAAAATGAAAAGCGGTGATGGAATAGACTTCAGGGGAGCTAGCACAATTTGCTGTCTAGTCACATCGCGCGCGACGCGGGTCCTCCTGTCTCACTCACACTGTGCAAATGAGAAGAGGAGATTAGATTTTCTTCTCGCAGCGACAGTCATGCTATTCCCGCAGGTGTTTTTTAGGGTTCCGTAGCCAAATGGCAAAAAACGGAACCCTTATAGATTCGTCATGTCTGTCTGTCTGTCTGTCCGTCCGTATGTCACAGCCACTTTTTTCCGAAACTATAAGAGCTATACTGTTGAAACTTGGTAAGTAGATGTATTTTGTGAACCGCATTAAGATGTAACTTCTAAAATAAGAGAATGATAAAACTAAAAAAAATATATAATGTACATTACTATGCAAACTTCCAACGAAAATTGGTTTGAACGAGATCTAGTAAGTAGTTTTTTTTAATACGTCATAAATCGTAGTAAGCAATTTATTTAACGGAACCCTTCATGTGCGAGTCCGACTCGCACTTGGCCGCTTTTTTTTTGTATGATTTGGTAGTACTACCTTGGGAGCAAAGAAATCGAGCCAAACGTGCAATTTTCATGTTTGTTCGTTTTATCCAAAATCTGCCCATGAAAAAAGACAAATTAGGATGTCGTTTGATTTGTCACTCAGCTATTAAATAGTGCTAATTTCATTATATGGTATAGCGTCATTACGAAATTATGGGTGATAATGTTGCCCCATTACTAATGAGCCAATTAATGCACATGTGGTTTGTGCCATTTGGGATGGTATAAAATGAAAAAATATCAGTAATTGCCCATCAATTGTGAATTGCGTCACATACATTTATTTGCCATACAAAACTTGTAAATACTCATTAAATAGTTTTATAACTTCTTGATTCTTGGTTCATCTTAAAACAACCTTATGTACGCCCGTACATAAATTGCTATTAAGGTGTGAATGGAGAATCAGGAAATACTTGATATTGTTGTTTAGATATTTTATTCTAAGTAAGACATTTTAAAGACAGCTTACAAGAGACGATCAAATATAAACAAATCTAGAACTATCATAAACTACCATATCTAATCTAATCTATAAATTAAAAAAACAGCTATCTATGGAGTCTTCCATTGGGTAAAACGAAACGTAATTTGACATCTGACAGTTGTCAGTCAAATAATAAACAAACTTCACCAGAATAACAAATCATGACGATGAAAATATAACCTACTTATGAAAATATTACACGGCAATATAAAAGCGTTAAACATAGTGAAATTGGGGTTGCATTTGAATTTCGCATTGTAGGGAGAGGGGTGGGAGGGGGTAGGGGGAAGGGGGGAGGAGTTAGGAACCCCCCTGACCCCTCCCCAAAGTTAGGAAATCAATAGTTACCACAAAAAAAATATTTTTATTTTTTGAGGTTATGTTCAATAAAACAACTAAATTAGTGGACTTACGACCAAATTATTCGTTTTTGGGGGTGGGTAAACTCAAAATTGTATACTTTAGAAATGAAATATTTTTTTTATATTTAATTTATATGATTATTATAGGTTTAATCAGTTGTACCACCTACAAAATAATAACCAAATTAACGGTTTTTCTGTGTGGCAACGGTCCGCCTAAAGCAAAGGGGGCAGATAATTTTTAATATTCGGAAAACTATAGACAAAAAAAAGTCGGTTCTGGCGCTTCGCCGGCCGCTACCGCGGCACGTTCGCTTCGCTCGCTCGGCTCGCGCGCTTAGGGTCGCAGTACACCTAACACTCCTCCTCGCTTCGCTCGTCGTCGTAACCTACACCGACCTGTCCTAAAATCTTCCCAAATTTGAGGTCAAATATCTCGGCCATTTTTGATTTTAATTACTAAATAAAATTTTAAACACGTATAAAAAAAAAACTACGCGTCTCCTAGACACAAATTGGGTGTCATTTGAAAGGGGGTGAGTAACCCCTATAAAATGACACCCTCCCCCCCCCCTCCCTACAATGCGAAATTCAAATGCCGACCCGTGAAATTCATCATAGTAATAAAATAACTAGGTTTTTTAACTTCACGACCTGACCGAGTATATTGTTTATGATGATCTTATCTTGCTACAGTTTCTTCTAAACCTTGACCATGTCCAACATTAGTCGAATGCGTAGAACTACAAGGACTATATTCAGGCAACGGATCAATAAACATAGGCCGTTCTAAAATGTGTTGCCTGTTTCGCCTGTATATACCATCAGGACTTTTGACTAAGTATGACCTTGGTTCAGAACAAACTTTCTCAACAATACCAGGAACCCATGGTGAATCTGGGCGCTTTTTGAACATTACTTGACTCCCAGAGTTTAATGGTTTTAAATCTTTAACATTCCTATTAAAGTAATCAGTCAGTTTTGCAACTCTATTGTCATGAGTCATGATATTCATTTAAGGCATTATAATCACACATTTTTGGTTTCAAGTATGTTTCAACAGTTGGCAGCTTAGTACGTAATGGCCTAGACATCAATAACTCCGCAGGCGAGTATTGACTATCCTTAGCAGTATTCCTGTACTGTAGTAATGCTAGGTACGGATCAGAATTATCTGCCTGACACTTCTTCAACATATTTTTTATTATACCTACCGTACGTTCAACTAAACCATTTGACCTGCTATGATACGGACTAGAGGTGATATGTTCAATATTCCACTCCCTAGTAAAGTCTTGGAAAGATTTAGAATTCATTGGTGGACCGTTATCTGAAATTAATGTGGCAGGAATACCATGTCTGGCAAAGATTGATTTAAGTTGGGTAATTATTATATCACTAGTGGTTCTCGAACAACGTGCTACTTCGACATATTTCGTAAAATAATCGACTACTATTAGATAAGTAGTTCTATTGAAATCAAAAAAATTTAATCATGAGTTAGAAGACTTTCGTTAGAATTGTTCCTCCTATATTAAGATTTATACTAACATTATATGGATATTGGAAATCTGAAATAAAAATATATATGTCAAACAAATTTCACAGTTACCTATGTAATTCTGGATTATTTATATTAGGCCAATAAATTGAACCTCTGGCTAGTATTTGACACGAATTTTGACATGAAGTAAAGATAAATACTTTCTTCGCAGTGTTTGTGGTATAATGACTCTATTAGACATGAACATTACGTTATGTGTGCAGTGTATGTCATCTTTGACTGGAAAATAGGGTTTGACATCTGACTCTACTTTTTTGTTGTTATCAGGCCACCCATTTTCACAATAAAACTTTAATCTATTCATGACGCGACATGAAGAAGTTGCCTCTTCGACTTCACTCACATTTTTAGGGCTAAGGGACAAATTAGAAACTAACAAGTTTACATGAAGATCTATGTCTTTGTCTAAGTCAGTCAGTACATTTTCAGGAAGAGCAGCCCGAGATAAAGTATCTGCGACATACAAATGACGTTCTAATCATATGGCTGTAATCTAAGCATTATTCTTTGTAAACGTGGCGGTATGTCATACAATGACTTGTTGAAAATATTGACAATCGGGTTATGATCTGTCTCTACTAACACTTTATTGCCATAGACATATTGGTGAAACTTAGTGCACCCGAATAAAATAGCCATCAGCTCTTTCTCGATTTGTGAGTAGTTTTGCTGAGATTTAGTGAGAGACGCTGACGCATATGCTATGGGATTCTTATCATGCATAATAACAGCTCCCATTGCATCTTTGGAACTATCGACTGAGAGAATCAATTGTTTATTCTCATCAAAATAAGTTAAGACTGGTGCTGAACTAATACGTTTCTTTAAACAACTAAACTCACTTTCATGTGTATCTTTCCATAACCACGCAGTGTTTTTATTTAACAACTGCATTTATCTAGCAACTTTAATATGAGTCGTTTCTTTTGACATATTTGAAATAAACGGACCTAAGTAATTAACCATTCCCAGGAACCGAACCGCTGTAATTCAGTGACATTAGTGGGACTTGACATTTTGCAAATTGCTTCGACTTTTGACGGATCGACTGAAACTCCATTCTTGTTAAATATATGTCCCAAGTATTTGACTTCTGAAACGCACATAATTGATTTTTCACGATTGAATTTCAGACCTATTTGATCTGCGCGTTCAAGCACCTGCTTTAACCTAGAATCATGCTCAGACTTAGTTTTTCCGTAAATCAAAAAATCATCCATCATTATTTTTAAACCCTTGATATCTCCGAATCTTTTTACCATTTCGCCGTGAAATATTTCTGGCACCGCGTTAATTCCAAAAGGTAAACGAAGAAAACGGTATCTACCTTGTGGCGAAATGAACGTACATAGCTTAGAAGACTCCTCATCTAGTTTTATCATCCAGAAACCAGATCTTGCATCTAATTTCGAAAAGAAGTGTGAGCCAGATAAGTCCGATTTAATCTCATCGATATTTGGAAATGCGAAATGTGACCTTAGTATAGCCTTATTAGGTTTTCTCTTGACACAATAACAATTGAATTAACCCAAGGCGTCGGTTCATCAACTCTAGTAATGATGCCTTGTAACTAACTGTAACTTTGACAACTGTTCAGCGAACTTCTCTTGTATTTTAAACGGTATTTTTCGACACGCATCAATACTAGGCTCGATGTCCGGTTTCAGAACTAAATGACATTCAAAATCTTTTATACACCCTCCTATATCTTCAAATGTGTTTGTACTGTTCAAACAAGTTATCGTTGTCAATTGAAACCTGTTCCTGATTGCCTTCAAATTTGACTTTATGAACTCTTTTTATCAATTTCAATTTTTCTGACATACCTCGACCTATAATATTTTGGCATTGTAAATTCGCGATATAGAAAGTTATTCTATGACATGACCCATTATAAACACAATTCAATTCACATTGACCGACTGTCGGTATAGCATGTTTGGGTGATGTGCACGTCGGCGTGAATAATACAACTGCAGTTTTATAGAGATGCACTACTCGTATTTATTGCGCCAAGCTTATGTTATGGGGCGTACAATAAGAATTCCTCAAGTCTACCGAGAGGAGATACAGTTTTAGTCACGATACACTTTTCTCGTCTTGTCTCTGTCCTTGTGTGTGTGGTGTTGCCAGAGCACTTTATGCATCTATTTCAAATTGGATGCGTGGCTATTCGCCACACCACCCCCCACGGAGACAACAAGGCATATAAACACAGAAAAACAATACTAATAACAAGTACTTATAAATGTAACACACACAAAAAACAACAATATTATAGATGCTACATTAAAAAACATCATTTTACTTTTGCTAAATGATAATACGTAACAACCCTTTATACTCGTAGATCTAAAGTAATCTTATGCTTTATAGTTCTACCTGCCCTAGTGGTTATAGGAGCAGGATGGGCAGTGCCCGGAACGGTATCAGGAAACGGAACAGGATAAACAGCCGGTGCTACATCTGGCGCAGGTGCCACGCGAATAGGAACTTGCCTGGGTTCCACAGTGTCCAAGTGTGCTGGTTTCACTCTGTCAATACTGACAGTAACATCCCTACCGTTGACGTGTAAAGTAAGATTTTTCATTTGTCTTCCCTTTATGAAGTATGGACCGGTGTACGGTGGTTGTAGCGAACGCCGCACCGAGTCGTCTCTTAGGAAAAAATGAGTCCCTACGTTCAAATCTTTAAAAATGAAAGAAGATGGGTGGCTATGGTGGGAAGCAGGATTGGCTCTCAGTCCATTCATATGACTTCTCAGTCGAGTCACAAAATCTATAGTTGCTTCGGTACTAGCTGGTTTCTCAGGGGCCACAACAAACTCGCCATGAAGACGCAGAGGCTCGCCGTACAGCAGCTCTGCCGATGACGTTTTTAAATCTTCCTTGAGTGCTGTTCTCATACCTAATAGCACCTATGGTAATGCTGTGGACCAAGTGTCTCCGTGGCACATAAAAGCCGCCTTTAATTGGCGATGCATACGTTATTTCGTGCCGCAGACATCCATGAGACGGTGGAATAATGCGGATTCAAACTGGCGGCCTTGGTCAGTAGTCACTACAGAGGGAACCCCATACCGGGATATCCACTCCCGTGTGAATATTTCCGCTACCTCTTCCGCCGTTATACCGACCATCGGCCAGGCCTCTGGCCACCGGGTAAATCTGTCCACAGCTGTCAAACAGTACTGAAAACCCTTACTGTGGGGCATGGGGCCTATGATGTCGATATGTAAATGGCGGAACCGAAGGGATGGGCTAGTGAACTTCTCTAATGGTGCGTTTACATGCCTGGTAACTTTGCTGCGTCGGCAGGCGAGGCACGTGCGAGCCCATTCACGACATTCCTTCCTTATATTAGGCCAAACGAAACGGCCAGCCATCAAGCGAGCCGAGGTTCGTACGCCTGGATGACTGAGATTGTGGATCTTCTCAAAATACTTCCAACGGAACGCAGGTGTTAGGAAGGGTCGGGGTTTCCCCGTCGACACGTCGCAGAATATTGACATGTCCGTACCGGGTAAGTTGATCTTTTCGATTCTTAAAGACGAATTTGATTGTAACTTACGAAGTTCTTCGTCTATAGCCTGGGCATCTGCCAATGCCGCGTAGTCGTCCTCGATCCGAATCGCCTCGACTCGGGACATCGTGTCTGCGACGACATTTTCTTTTCCTTGGACATGAACTTTGTCTGTCGTAAAATGGGAAATAAAGGAAAGATGGTTCAGCTGAACAGGGGGCAATTTCTCCCGTCGTTGAGAAAAGGCAAAGATCAGTGGTTTGTGTTCTGCAGACGTCGGGGTTTTCGGAGCGGGAATGATTTGAGAAAGAGTGGAGATAAACAGATATGTTAGTCTAAGAAAATATCTTATTATGCCTAATGAATAACTACCTCTCTGTGAGTTGTATACAATCTGTGACAAAGTTTTATTTTAATTTCCGTAAAAGTCTTATAACTTATAAGGTAACAATAAAAATAACTTTAATTAATTACCTGCTGTAAATTGAATAGTTGACACGATTTTCAGAATAAACTATTAATATTTTTTCTATATTTGGGACAGTTAATCTACGGCGTCTTGCTGTAAATATCCATTTCAAGGAGCTAAATGATCTTTCCACGTCGACAGTTGTAATAGGTGCATATTTAATTTTTTTGTAGGAATCAATTGATGCACGAGAAGTTTGAGATTGAAGTTCTATTTCTTTTCCTTGTACCAACTCATTTATAATTTTTAGTGTGCTATAGCCAGAATTCTTCTTTAACACCAACTTCAGTTTATCATAAATCTGTTTTCCTTTTACGCTCATGTTTAATTTGGAAACATCTCTATAACTATCGCTGATGGACAGCTTCGCATCCTGTAGTTTTTTAATAGCATTTGGGATAGTCATCAAATGATTTGCTATGAAATTTAAGTCACTTTTTATATTTGCATTTCCAAACGCTCTTTTTGCCTTTCTAATACTCTGGGCTTCGGTGGGACTGAATGTATTTAGAACACGTTTCACTTCATCGTAATGTTTGCTGTAATACGTTGCAGCTTCTATCCAGGTTCCCCACCGAATAATTGTTGGTCGAGGTGGTAAAGGCACTCCGGGGAGCATTTCTTTAAACTTTTGTATTCTTTTAGGAGATTTCAAAAATGTCTTCTTAACATTTGCGATTAAATCATTCACATCTGGATAAAGTTTTCTTACTAGTTCAGCCACTCTATTTAAACCATGAGCCAAACATGTGACGTGCAAAAGATTGGGAAAAATACATTTTAAATTTCTTCCAGCCTTTAGCATGTAGCCCACACCGTCAGTTAAAAGTAAAAGTACTTTATTGTGATTATTATGGTTAGCAACCCATAATTCATCAAGAGCACTTGTGACCGTATTGGATATTGATACATTGTTCGTGCTGTCTAACCGTTTACTGGATATCAAGTGTTGAGTGCCAATGTGATCATCACGTAATGCTCCCACTATTACGTTAGCTATTTGACGACCATAATCATCCGTGGTTTCGTCAACACTCACATATATATATTCATTCAACGACCGTTTTAGCCTAGTTGGTAGTGACCCTGCCTACGAAGCAAGAGGTCCTGGGTTCGAATCCCGGTAAGGCCATTTATTTGTGTGATGAGCACGAATATTTGTTCCTGAGTCATGGATGTTTTCTATGTATTTAAGTATTTATTTCTCTATATAAGTATGTGTATCGTCGTCTAGTACCCATAGTACAAGCTTTGCTTAGTTTGGGACTAGGTCGATTTGTGTAAGATTGTCCGCAAATATTATATATTATATATATATATTTTTTAGCTCGCTCCGTATTTTATTCATTTTTTCATCGTAAGCTTTATTTAAATATTCCCGTCGCAGTTGACATTCCGAAGGAACTTTTGCAGTTTTTCCAAATTTACCGGTAACTCAATTTTCGATACAATCTTTAAATATCGGATTGTTTACCTGCGTGTATGAAGCATTTTCTTATAAATGAATAGACTTAACTGAAGAGGTTGATAATGAATGACCAATATAAAATATGTACCTATATGTATGATTAATCTTTATTTATTTTTCAATCAATTATTCATTCGGTAGAAACCTACTAGGGTACGATCTGTTTTTAACTAAATACCTACTCTTTGGCTAATGTCAAACGTTCCCGCTCCGAAAACCCCGATGTTTGGACTGATCTGTGTAATATGGTGACGTGTTGCGCTTCGAGCACGTAGCGAAAGTGTTGCACCGCCTCATAGACCGCTAGCAACTCGCGATAATAGGCTGGCCAAGTTGTGTAACGTGGTGAAAGCTTCTTACTGAAGAAGGCCAGAGGTTCCCAAGAACCCTTGACTTGTTGCTGTAAGCAGGCCCCTACATGCGTTGATGATGCATCATTAAATAGTCCCAATTGTGCATCATTAATGGGGTAGGTTAGAAGAGTAGTAGTAGCAAGGTGCTCTTTGCATTTCTTAAACGCGAGCTCCAGCTCAGGCGTCCAAGGAGCTCAGCAGCTTTTGGAAGAAATCGGCGGTAAAAATTTACCATGCCTAAGAACCTCCGAAGGCCCTCAACAGTCTTAGGTAGAGGCAAACTTCGTAGAGATTGTATTCTTTCTGGAGGTGGGCAGGAGCCATTTTTATCAATACGGTAGCCAAGAAATGTTACCTCTTTTGCGCCTAGCATACACTTAGACGGGTTAACGACGACACCGCACTCAGACAGCCGCTGGAACAGGGCGCGGAGATATTGGGCATGCTCCTCAGCGCTGCTGGAACATACAAGGATATCTTCGATGTATGGGTAACAGAAATCGAGTCCCCTCACGACCTCGTCCATAAAGCGTTGGAAAGTCTGTCCAGCGTTACGCAAACCGAAGGTCATGAAGGGAAATTCGAAGAGTCCAAAGGGAGTCGTAATCGCATTTTTACAAATGTCGGCCTCGTGGACTGGTATCTGCTGGTAAGCTTTAACAAGGTCTATTGTACTAAAAATCGTTGAGCCAGCCAGATTGTGTGCAAAGTGACGCACTGGGTAGCGATCTGGGACTGTTCTGGAATTTAGTATGCGGTAGTCGCCACAAGGACGCCATCCATGCTCACGTTTTTGTGCGGTGAGGCCCATGGGCTGCTTGAACGACGTGCAGTTCCACAACTCAACATCTCCTCAAATTCTTTCTTTGCTGCCAGGAGTTTCTGTGGTGCAAGTCTTCGAGGGCGACACGATACAGGTGGACCATCAGTGGTAATGATGTGGTGCATGGTGGAATGTTTCACTGTCCGTGGCAATCCAGGTGGTCGCAAAATGTCCGGAAATTCCAGGAGAATCTTGGCCAATGGGGATTCAGCAACAATAGTCTTTACGCTAGCTTGGTCAATCTGGGCAATTGTAGCTGGAGCAGAGAGCTTGGTGCTGCCATCTAGTAGCAGCTGGTTGCGGCAATCTGGCATAAGATGGTATTCTGCCAACAAGTCTGAGCCGATGATGGGCGCATTCACATCTGCAATCACAAAATGCCATTTCAGATCCCGACCGACCTAATCCTAAATCTAGCCGAAAGGGAAGAGTGCCATAGGTTTTTATTGCACTCCCATTAGCAGCACGAACATCAAAGGTCGTGGGATTGTATCTTCCCTTCAGCAGGTTGCGTGGAAAACCACTGAGGTCCGAGCCAGTATCAACTAATAATCGATGGCCTGACCTAGAATCCATTACAAATAAACGGCGGCCGGGGTGGGAGCAATCAGATGCCGTCTCTACTGATTGCTTGGAAACTTTCCCTCTTGGCGGGGTTTCCATGAACAGGGAGGTATGCATTTTGAAGCTCTCTTGCCATAACGTTTATGGTACCAGCACCAACGTTCTCCAGAATTATGTAGTGACTGTGTATTAGGCTGCGGGCGGTCTGAGGACCTAGGTAACTCAGAGTTTCTGGAGCTGAGCGCTTCAACTCTCTCTGATAAATCCTCAATGCATTTCAAGAGAGCTCTTATTTCTGGAGGAGGGGGTGTATTACTGACTGCAAAGGCAACAGGTGCACTGTCAGAGGGGGAAGCCTCTAAGATGGCATCAGCGATCTCAGCCACCTGTTCCAGGTCTAGGTTCTTGTGAGCAATCAGAATTCTCTGTACCTCAAGTGGCAGGCGACGTAACCATAACTCCCGAAGTATGCCCTCATCTGTTGTTGATCCTGCCAGCGAGCGAAGATGTTGGAGGAACACTGTAGGTTTCCGGTCTCCAAGTTCCTCTCCATTTAGCAGTTGGCGTATTTCTTGAGGTCTAGAGATAGAAAGCTTTTTAATTAGTTCAGCTTTAAGCTTACCATATTTATCATCTGAGGGTGGGTTTAATATGCAGTCCTCGACCAATGAGGCGGTTGCTGTGTCAAGCATTGACATCACATAGCCATATTTCGTTCTATCCGATTTGATGCCTGTTATGTCAAATTGAGATTCCGCTTGGGCAAACCAGAGTTTTGGTTTGTGAGTCCAAAAATTAGGAAGTTTGACTTTAACTTCATTAACAAGCCGGGTGGAAGGTCCACCAAGAAGTAACATCTGCTGTTGGAGTTCCTCCAATTTTTTTTAACATTTATGAATTTTCTGAAGCACTCATGATTGTGGAAAATGGAACTGATTGTTCCTATAATCCTAGGGAAGTGTTACTACTCTGAGTACTTAGAATATTAATTTAAATAACAAATTTCAGTAAGTAATTGAACATTCACAAAATATAAACATATTAATTATACCACCATTTCTATTTGTTATTGCACTTTAAGTACACTAATGCCATTAAATAATATCATATTGTTAATCCAAATAGGTACAATTTGCAGACCTGCAGATTACATAGGTGTTAAAAGATTAAGATCAATTGGAAATACGATTTGCATACCTGCTATTTATGGCCATGTATTTGTACAGACTTCTAGAGTAATAACATACCTTACAACGATTCAATAACATGTCAGAGTTAATTGTTCCTAGTTACATTAAAATTGGTTTACGTTTCATATTATTTATTATAAAGTTCAGGGGTTATATTTGTATAATTACGGCACCAAATGTTAAATCTTATCATTCCCCAATTTTGTCCCAAACACCGGAATCACACAGAATTACGAATTATTTAATAAAAGTAACTTACAATTGTCCAAATTCAATATATACTTGTACTGATACTTCGTTCCCACTGACAGCGTTGACAGTTCAATGTGACGTCTAACACTCAATTTTATATTTCCCGCCTTTCAACACGCGAGAAATTATGGCCGGCGAAAAGTTTACAATCACATAAATCACAATGATTCCAAATATTCACTAAACTAAATGCACTTCACCACTTTTAAACACTGCTTTTTAGGGTTCCGAAGCCAAATGGCAAAGAACGGAACCCTTATAGATTCGTCATGTCTGTCTGTCTGTCTGTCTGTCTGTCCGTCCGTATGTCACAGCCACTTTTTTCCAAAACTGTAAGAGCTATACTGCTGAAACTTGGTAGTGGATGAATTATGTGAAGGGCATTAAGATTTTGACACAAAAATCGAAAAAAAACATTAAGTTTTGGGGGTTCTCCATACTCAGGACTGAAATTCAAATTTTTTTTTTTCATCAAACCCATACGGCATCTATGGATAGGTCTTTAAAAATGATATTGAGATTTCTAATATATTTTTTTTCTAAACTGAATTGTTTGTGCGAGAGACACTTCCAAAGTGGTAAAATGTGTGTCCCCCCCCCCCCCTGTAACTTCTAAAATAAGAGAATGATAAAACTACAAAAAATATATGATGCCATGCAAACTTCCACCGAAAATTGGTTTGAACGAGATCTAGTAAGTAGTTTTTTAGAAAATCCAGAAACGCACAGGAACAGGTCTGAGGCGTAGGCCGCGTAGGGAGAATAACGCCAGATGTCCCAAGAACTGCTCCAAGCAATGACCACTAGCCGTATTCACGGAACACTACTCCAATTCCAACGGAGTTTCGGGGTCACCATTTTGGGCCCGTATAGCATGTTTGGGTGATGTGCACGTCGGCGTGAATAATACAACTGCAGTTTTATAGAGATGCACTATTTATTGCGTTGCGCCAAGCTTATGCTAAGGGGCGTACAATAAGAATTCCTTAAATCTACCGAGAGGAGATACAGTTTTAGTCACGATACACTTTTCTCGTCTTGTCTCTGTCCTTGTGTGTGTGGTGTTGCCAGAGCACTTTATGCATCTGTTTCTAATTGGATGCGTGGCTATTCGCCACACATGACCTGTCAAGGTTGACAATTTGAAATCACTTTTCTTGATTAAGTGGGACGGCAGTTTTAACTTTTGAAAATCAAGATAAGATATTATGTTCGTATCTGCTCCTGAGTCAATCAGAAATGTCATTGAAACATTGCGAATATCTAAATTCAGTGTCCACGGTCTATTTTTATTAACATTGTTGCACGTGATGGAACTGAAAAACATGAAATTATTCTCGTTATTATCGTTATCAACAAATGTGGCACCAATATTTTGTCTACGACAGTACTTACTGAAGTGGTTTAGGCGATGACAGTTATGACATTTGGCACCTTGAGCCGGACAGCGATGACGATGTACCTGTCCGCAATTTCCGCATGGACGTTGTGACGACGGTCCTGGCGAGTTAGAAGAAGCAGCTCGCAACGGTGTACTGGATCTAGACGGCGACGGGTTATTGGCTCGGGACGTGGTAGGCGTGCTTGAATATCTGTAAGTAGAATTATTCCTGTATGACGTAGCTGACGGAGACGCTCTCGCTTGGCCTCTGTACCTATCTCTTGAGTAATGCTTCGGTTCACTTGTGGCTGACAGGATGTAGCGTTGGAATTATTCGAGAGTTATTTTGCTTGAATCCTTGACAACTCTACTGACTTCGCTAGATCGATAGCTTCATCTAATGTTTTCGGGGCATGTTGCAGTATCCTTTCTTTGATATATTGATTAGCTTGGTTTAAGTTCCAGCTGAAAATATCTCTGACAAGCTCGTCTCGCAATGAGTCAAAATCACATGAAAGGCCCATATTTTTCAAATTTGTTGCGTACGAATCAATTTCCTCGTCGGTATATTGACGGTGATTAAATAATTTATGTCGCTCCATCGTTACATTAACCTTAGGGCTGAAGTAATTCTCATGAAGATTCATAAGCTCCTTAAGGGTGATTTTGTCCATATCCACATTGAAGCTGTAGAAAATATTCAGGGCTTCATTACCGACGTGATGAAGAAATAGAGCTACTTTACGAGACTCCGACTCCTCTTCTAGGCTGAGTGTTCTTAAATATATAGTGAATTTGGTTTTAATTTTTTCCAAATTTGTGGCATATTGCTCGCATTTATATTTATTGGCTCAATACCTGTATTATTCATAGGCTTACTACTTCTCGCTCCTGACGATGACTGCGGAAGCTCCTTTTCCAAATTATTATTTGCCATTTTTACTCACGACGACGGTTGTTTCCCGTGACTTTTATTTATTGTGACGATAATTACGTTGACGATAAAATTACACCTGACACCATATTAAGGTGTGAATGGAGAATCAGGAAAGACTTGATATTGTTGTTTAGATATTTTATTATACGTAAGACGTTTTAAAGACAGCTTACAAGAGATGATCAAATATAGACAAATCTAGAACTATCATAAACTACCATATACTACTATCGTAACAATTGGTCTCTATTAAATTTGCCAGAAAGTTCATGAAAAATGGATGCTACCCCTGCTGAAACCACCCAAGCCGTAGCTCTGCTCCAACCCAGACTTGGTCAGCGTCAAGTGGCTCTACAACTTAATTTAAGCCAATCAGCAGCCAAGTGTTTCAAAGGTACCGAGAGACTGGTGCTTTTACGAGAAGACCCGGCACAGGCAGGGTACGGTCTACCTCAAAAACAGACGACCGCTTCATCGTCTCAGCTTCTCTACGGGCACGCCGACTCAATGCTGTTAAGCTACAGTAGAAACTGCAGGAGGTCCGGAATGTATCCATAAGTCGACGGACCGTGAGAAGACGTCTCAAGGAAGTGCCATTGGGCCCAAGTTGACCGCCGCTCATCGCACAGCACGACGTGTTTTCGCACAGGATCATTACAATTGGACCCTTGAGCAATGGAAGACCGTGATGTTTTCTGATGAGTGCAGGATCTGCCTTTTGGTCAATGATGGAAAAGAAAGGCCAAAGACCAGGAGAGCGATTTTCGCAGTGTTGCATCGAATAAAGAGTCGCATATCGCGGTGGATCTGTCATCGTCTGGGTCGGTATTTCATTGGAGGCGAAGACTGATATTGTTTTCGTCGTATGGCATGACAGGCGTAACGCAGGATGATAAACTGCTAATTTATCCCTACACTCGAGTTTTGTTTTCCGCCCTAAATGTGTGGAAAATCACGCGTTTTTCATCTGAAAATAAACATCGATAGAAAGCAAAATTATCTTTCAGACGATACCCCATTTTCCACATTTCCTTCAACCGTTTTTCCATAAAATAGAAATGGGAAAAAAATTTAAGGGGGCTCAATTTCTTTGCTTCCAAGTGTAGTACCTAATATCCTACCTATATACCTAATATCTTAAATACCGAATCACACGCGGAAGTCCTAGAGTTCCTAATCATCATCATCATCATCATATCAGCCGAAAGACGTCCACTGCTGGACATAGGCCTCCCCCAAAGAGTGACAAAATGACCGGTCCTGCGCCACCCGCATCCAGCGGACTCCCGCGACCTTTACCAGGTCATCAGTCCACCTTGTGGGGGGCCTACCCACGCCGCGCCTTCCGGTACGTGGTCGCCACTCTAGAACCTTTCCGCCCCAGCGGCCATCGGTTCTACGTGCAATGTGCCCCGCCCACTGCCACTTAAGTTTAGCGATTCGGAGGGCTATATCGGTTACCTTGGTTCTGCTGCTGCTGCTCTGTGCCACAACATGCCATCCGCTGAATGTATAGCCGCGACTCCATCCTCTGTTATAATTTCACCCTGTAAAATATAAAGTTTGCCATTATTGTATGCCCATATAGTGGACCCATTAAAAAAGGTAATTTTCGCATATTTATTTCTAAATATGATTTCATTTGGTTTTTCAAGAAGTTTTCGTACAGACAAAAGATTATAGGCTAGATTTGCCACTATAAGTCCCTCGACAGTAAACTTAACACTGCCACATTTCATTGGTAAACTCCCACTTTGATGAGCAATTAACTTTTCGCCATTAGTTATGTTAATTCTTATAGGATGCTCTAAGTTTTTTATATTTATCAAACATTGTGTATATTGGTCAGATATGAAATTTTGTGATGCACCAGAGTCCACCACAAAATATATAGATTCACTAAAGAATGCCTTACAAGTTAAATTGAATTATCCATCAATCATACAACCCACTTCCTCGACACCTTCATGGGCTATTGTTGCATCATTTCTTGATGTAGATGCTCTATTGGCACCACGAAGGCGTCCCTGCATTCTGCCACGACCACGTCTATATGATTCACCACCTCGGACAGGAGCTCCTCGTTGGGAAGTATAATTCAGTTTGTTTTGAAAACCTTTTTGGCAATTTATTGCTTTGTGCCCTCTTTCGTTACAATTCCAGCATTCTATATTAAATGCATTATCTTGGTTTGGTATGATCATGTCATTCATTCGAATTTCTGCATTAAGTAGAGTCTTTTTTGCCTTTTCCAAAGTCAGTTCTTCATTAATTGCTTCTAAAGCTGTTGTAACACTATTTTACTTATCTGGTAAAGCGAGTGAGAGCAAATGTACCACTTTATCTGACTCATCCATTTTTGACATTACTTCAACGTCACTTACAAGCTTGTCAAATATCAAAAAAAATCTTGTAAATTTTCGTTACTGTCACATTTCAACTCAATCAATCTTCTTTTTAAATTATATTTATTCATTACGCTTCTTCTTGTAAAAATATTTTCCAAAGAATCCATCATCTGTTTTGCACTTTTACACCCTTTTACGATTTCCAAAAATTTATCTCCTATGCATTGTACAATTAGCGATCTAGCTTCTGCATCTCTCTTTTTATCTTTGTCCTCCACATTAGCACAGGCCACTATATCACCAAGGCATTTTTCCTCCAACGACAACTCCAATCTAAATTTCCAATTATGAAAATTATTTCCATCTTCTAACCGACAAATCACGTTTTGTAGTTTTGGTTGAGCCATATTTTGCTCTTGTAGGTCTTCTGTTCCGATAACAAGCTTATACAAAAATTTTGAAAAACCTTTAATTTTTGAAAATCAAGAATATGGGGCAGCCCAAAAATTTTGCACCTCCCTCTATACCTGCAATCTGTGGGAGCAGTATACGCAAAAGGCATATGAGGCCCTTAAGGTCCAGTATAATAATGCGTTCCGGGTGTTGATGGGACTGCGTCGTTTCTGTAGCGCATCAGGGATGTTCGCGGCGGCGCGTGTGGACTGTTTTTATACGAGCATGCGTACGCGCGCAGCATCCCTGGTGCGCAGGGTGCGCCGCAGTCCCAACAGCATTCTGCGCATGATAGCGGACAGGGTTGACTGTCCCTACATGTCGCACTGCGAGGGACTACACTCCCCTGTCAGTGTGGTTTTGTTTTAAATGTAAGTTTAACTGTAACTACTAACCCCCTAGTTTTGTAAATTCTACTAACAACATGTGTCCATGGTTACACGAAATAAAAATTTCATTCATTCATTCATTCATAACCTCTTAAATACCGAATCACACGCGAAAGTCACCATATTCCTAATATTAAACAGTAAAACTAATATTCACGTCCTTACACCATTTCGTTTTATTTTCTTCAAAACAAAGTGACATGACAACGTCTTAACACAAACCATAGATACAGATCATAGACAATAACGTAAAACCTTAACAAAATACGTAGTAAATATAATATATGTAGAGAATATGCAATATTCGTGGTCGTTGTAACTGAACGAGCGAGCGAAGTGAACGCAGTTCTCCGTTCAGGTTGTGTCAAAATTATTTCGTATGTCCGGCTGTTCTCCTCTACAGGTCACAAATTCACAATTCTCAGCCGATTCTCGTGAAATTTTGTAAGCAGGTTCAGTAATTATATTGATTTTTTTGTCGATTCTGTTTTAATGTCAAATATAAGAAAACGAGTTTTACAGCTCACAGAGCAACTAGTATATTTTTTTGTCATTATTATTTATCGTATTTACTAAGCTTTGTAAGCTCGGTCAGAGAAGATGTGTCGGACCGTATGTCTACCTGTCGTGAATAAGCGACTAATTAGGGCCTAATTATAAAATAAGACTTAATTAGTCGCTCTTTTACTCCAGGCAAAATACGGTTTTGAAAAACATTAGTTTATAATAGCGTTTTTTTGTTTATTTAATTTTAAAACATTATTCTAAGTTGTTTTGTTCAAGAATCCAACAAACTTTCTATCCGGAAGTATTTATATAGATTTAAATAAAGCATGAATGGCTTTTTTTTAAATAATTTATCGTGAATACTATAGAGCAACTGTAAATGAACCAAAATATATTTTTCAGACTTTTCAGAAGCTATTTAGTTAAGTTATCATTTTTTTCGTAACTTATTTGTAATCGATATAGGTGCCGGCAAACATCTTGAATCAAAAGGGCTACTGGCTAAATCGGCTACTGCGCACTCAAGGTCCAGCTCGAGATGTTTGCCGGCAACTGTACACATAAATTGATATATTTAAATAAGTAAAAAACTACACGTTCGTCAAAACCACATGCAAATGGGTTCAGTAGTGTAAAAAAAATATTGTACATAACAGGTTTTGACGAAGGGTTATTCATAGGGGATGTAGTAGTAGGTAGGCCGTTACCGGCGTAACAATTCAACAATTATTGCAAAAATTACACTTAGGAACTACGCGGGCGAAGCCACGGGCAAAAGCTAGTACTTAATTCATAAAAATATTGCTTGCGCAAAACTATTCAAATTAAATTAAGCGACGTCAGAACTAGATTCCTATTTTTGTAATATAGTGATTTGATAGTGGTTATGTACATACATTTTCGATATACCTTTGATTTTAAAGTTGGAAACTAAACTTCAAAACAGGAGAGAAAATATTATAGGAAATATGTTAATCTACGATGACTGGATGAAAACAAGAACCGATAAATTTTGACATTGTGACTATTATTATTATTATTAAGTTATTACTCACTACTATTTATAACTTCCTGTGTATATTGATTATTTTAGCTACACCCTATGGGTAAAATTGTATATTCAATTTAAAGCTTAATAAATAAATGAAATGAAATGAAATGAAAAGAATAGAGAAATATTAAAAAAAGCGGAATGTAGAATAAGTTCGAAATTACTCCACCGACGAGAGCCTAGCTCTTCAATAAGAAGAAGAAGAGTAATATAAGTAGCATACGAAAGCAACATCCCTAAATTAGCACCAGCAAAGTTCGAAGGTGCAACTTGGTTGCGCATACGCCGAGTTCGGCAAGCGATTAGGGCGTCGTCGACGCCATGTTTACAAACAAAGAGATCAATGCTCGCAAAGTAGGTTAGCGCAGCCGCTGCGCCCGCGCGCGCGCCGGCTGTATTGCGCGGGTCGTGGTCTCACGCGGCCAGCTCCCAAATGCGAGGCCCGAGATCACCATTAGACCACTAAATGAGTTTCCTAACCGACTTTTTGTGCGCTCTAGAAATCCAAATTTTTTTGTTTCGATGCGTGTTACGCACACAGCCTCAATTCGATTCATCTCTTTCACACACCAACCGCATTTCAATATCGCGCGCTCCTACTGACACGATAATTCGGTGCCCGTGGCAGAGTTAGTGCGAAGCACATTTATTTGGATCGGAACGTTGGACAAAAATAGACCTGCAGTTATATTCCAATTGAGTGCGGTGGCATATTCTATCATTTGGGTACAATTTATAATATACGTAACCTATTTTACGTTTCAATGTTATACACTGTACTGTTTTTCCGTGCCTAAGCGGTTTTAAAAGTGCGGATGTCACACCTCTATGAATGTAATAATATATTATGGTTGGTTAATTTTTTTTTTTTTTTAAGACTCAGCACGGCTATCCACAAGACAGCGCGCGAGCTCTCTTGATTTTTCTCGCACTATCCGTCTCTCTCTTATTAGAAAATTTAGAAAGAGAGGTATAGTGCGAGAAAAATCGAGAGAGCTCGCGGGCCCGTCTTGTGATATTAGCATAGCCGTGCAGTAGGAAACGGATGCACACGTGCTTACGCTAGTGTTTAATTAATTGTGTTAGATCACGATGCACTTATAATCAAATTAGATTTGAATTACCCTCGTAAGTTTTTTCGTACTAAATTTTATAGAATTAAAGAAGGTACAGGGGACTTAGTGACGAAGATAACAATTAAATGGATTGGTCATCGCTGTGGATATGTTTCTATTCGCGGAAGTAATGTTGCACATAAGAGTAAGGTAATTGACTTAAAACAGTGCATTAACTTGGGACAAAAAAAATCTTTCTCCGTGAAGCTTTTTGTTCATCCTATAATCAAAAAATCAAAATCAAAATCAATTATTTATTCTGCAAATAGGCCACAAGGGCACTTTTACATGTCAAATGGTATTCTACAATATAATATTAATAATCTTACACAATAATCATTTTAAAATTGCAGATTTTAACCAATTAGTACCTAAATGGTTAACAAACTAAATGTCACTAAATGAAAACTAAAAAAATCCAAAATTGTAAAATATTATCAAATACATTCGATATAAGGTCTGTATCAGAAGTAACAATAACTTTATGATATTAATTTAGTACCCCAAATACAATTAGTAGTCCAAATACAATTAATAATTATTCTAATGTTCTTATAGAGATGTATACTGTCTCTAAGCGTTAAAACAGAAAAAAAAAGGATCATTAATGTAATATTGTCAGAGATGTACAGGGTCAATAACAATAAAACGTGTCAAAATAATGATAATAACACTAGTATTTAGGTAGCTACTATGCCCTTGCAAGCATGAACAGACCGGACTCCACAAACAGCACCCGATCACGAGTATGACGCATATCTCAGCCATCGCCTCCCTCAACCATATGTTAGGGAAGGGTTATATACTATTATAAATGTGAAAGTTTGGATGTTTGGATGTCTAGATGTTTGTTAGTCAATCACGCTTAAACGGCTGAACCGATTTGGATAAAATTTTGCATGAAGATAGCTTATAGTTATAGCCTATATTAAAATATAGGATAGTTTTTATCCCGGGTTTACGCAGACGAAGTCGCGGGAGAAAACTAGTTTCTATATACAGGGTGTTTGGTCCATCGTTTGCCAAATAAAAACGTCAGGTAGTTTAGGTCATTTGCTATCACTTCCAGCATTAAAAAAAAAATTGTAGCCACGGGTTTTTTTTTATTAAAAAAAACCCGTGGCCATAAATTTATTTTGAATGCTGGAAGTGATAGCAAATGACCCAAACTACCTGACGTTTTAATTTGGCAAATGATGGACCAAACACCCTGTATAATTGTATCCAATTCTCACAGATTGTTATCAAATTACAAAGACAATTAGGGTACACCTAATAATACAGTCCCTACCAATTAAACCCGCCGGTACCTCTTTTTCACTAAAAATAATACAGGAAACAATTATTGCGGTTACACACTGGTACATATACAGGGCGTCCCACGGCGATGCCACATGAAGGGAAAGTACCTTGAATATTGTAGATGGAACATTTTACTGAAAGAAGACATTATTTTTATTTTAAAAACAATTTAAACTGCATTCATAGTTTTTAAAATAATTACATGGTTGAACCGGGAATCGAACCCGCTACACGAGAAAAATAATTACCCTGTAGCTTTATCATACCGATCGAAAGGCTTCATTGTAAGGATTATTTTTTGCTAAATAACATAGTGTCAGAAATAAAAGGAAGATCATGAGTTTTAACATTGTATGTGAAATTTTGTTCAGAAAAATGAAAAGCTGACATTGCCGTAAGGACATACAACTGACATTATCATAAGTACCTATTACTAATAAATCAGTACCCACTTGAGAAGTACGCATCATTTCCCTATTAAAATTTAAGTGCATGATAAAATGATAAAGATATACGTAATTAGTAGGTACCTGGTTGTATGCAACAAATCGAGTTTCTGTCCAATCAAGTTTCTGCCGTATCCTGAATCTGCCGAAAGGCGCGTAAATGATTTTTTCAATGGGACTCTTTTTGAGCATTTGATAGATTAAATTGATTAATTTTGAATTAAAATGTTAAAATTCATGGTCTTTCCTTTATTTCTGACACTATGTTATTTAGCAAAAAATAATCCTTATGATGAAGCCTTTCGATCGGTATGATAAAGCTACAGGATGATTATTTTTCTCGTGTAGCGGGTTCGATTCCCGGTTCAACCATGTAATTATTTTAAAAACTATGAATGCAGTTTAAATTGTTTTTAAAATAAAAATAATGTCTTCTTTCAGTAAAATGTTCCATCTACAATATTCAAGGTACTTTCCCTCCATGTGGCATCGCCGTGGGACGCCCTGTATATATGTCTTCGTATCGATGTCACTGATAGGGTTCCAGTGTGCGCTGCGAGGTTCAGAAGGAACAGTGCAGCTGCCGAGTTTGTTGTTCTTTTAGCACCACCCGGAGGTCACATGTATGGTTTCTAGGGTTATTCCTACGGGCGTAGAACAACAACGTCCTTCATTGAACTCCATTAAGTATCAAAAATCTATTATGTAAAAAAAATATTTTATGTATTTAAATATTTATTTATCTATATATGCTTGTATTTTATCGTCTAGTACCTACCCATAGTTCCGCTTTACTTAGTTTAGAACTAGGCCGATTTGTGAAAGGTTGTCGCCTATAAAATTTAAAATACCCATTTTACATACAATGACATGTACCTACCTAAGTAAGTATGTCATGAAAAAAACTCCCTGTTATATACAGACGGACAGACACCGAGGGATCACATAATACCTTAGCGTACCAATTTTGGTACGGAACACTACTCGTATATAAATCACGTTTCCGTATGTATTAATTAATAATACGGAATAAATAATATAGTTACCCAAGTCACCATAAATAAAAGCAATAATCAGGTTTCGGATTCTAGAGAATCCCCTTGACCCGTTATCGGTAAATACAATGTATTACAGCACCTACGTAAAATAAGTACCAATTTTAGAATTCATCTCCACTTGAATCGACAATAACTGCATTAATAGACACATTAAATAATCATTAACAAGTGCATCATCACAAGATATCAACCACAGTATATATCAACCTACCTATATAATTATAGATATATTTATCTCTAGTAAAAGTACGACACACTGTCTTCCAGTTTTCTCTGAAAGAGAAATTGTTTTCTCATCTAGTGGTAGAAATTATCATATAGGCAGGCATATGCATAGCATAGGCACGTGAAACTTGCTTTTATCATTAAGATTTGTATTTATTACCATAAATTGTTTATTTTATTTTATATAAATACACCGCACTTCACTCCAATTTAATAAATAAGGGAAATAAACGGGAAGATAAAACAAGTACGTATGTTTTTTTCTGGACGGCATTTATCACGGAGGCGGAGAAATCGAAAAAATAGCTCGCTACCGCGCCGGAAGAAAGTTCCTGCCTATTTGCATAGAAGTGCGATCGCGGCGCGCGGCGGCCGCAGCCCTGGCCTCGATGTCCCACATAGACATGCTTTATAGTTTATTGTCACGGACCCATTTCTGTGGGTGCACGACCACCGCCAGGCCCGCGCCGTGACACACTTCCCTAGCTCCGAAAGTTTCTCCGATAGAGAAACCTACAATATCTAATACCACCGACATCCGTCTAGGTATGCTGATTTCCAGAGCAGCCTCCGCGATCTAAATAAGAACACTACAAAGCAAACAAACGGAGAGGGCCTGGCAATGCAAATCAGATATCTTAAGATATCTGATTTGCATTGCCCGAAAATTGTAAATGCCACTCTGCCATTAAATAACTGTTTATAAGATAAAAGTCAAATCAAACATCAATGACGATATCAATTCGATTTCATTAAGAATGGGAGGCGCGAAGAAAAACTTGCTCTAGTGTTACGTTAGAAAGCGTAGGCATTTCACCATAAAGCCTAGAAAGTGTACATAAGAAGAAAGTGAAAAAGTAGGGGAAAAATGTGCAATGCAAGTGCATCGAGGTGCGGGAGCGAGAGACAATACTCTGAATCTCGCCAGTTTCCAGATCGTTCGAGATCACTTTTAACTTTTTCTCCCTAGATCCGCGGCACAGCGCTCGCGTTTCTTGCCGCCACGTGTGGTGCCTAGTTCATATATCGATGCACTCATTTTTACTTTCCTTTCGATTCGCTCTTGTTTGTTTGTTGCTCGTCGCGCTTTTGCTCGATGGCTAGATGCCGATGCCGAGGTATATACACCCTGCCAGAACGGAATGAAAAGTAAACTTATTATTATTAAGAAGTTATTGCTTGAACGTGTGGACACGCGTACAAAGAATACACTTTGTTTGCCTTTGTTCAGAACTTCAGAGGGGTAATCACGTAACGTTCCGAACGCGCGTTAGTACAATTTAACTGTCATTTTTCCATATAAAAAGTGACAGATCTACCTGACGCGCGTACAATGCGTTAAGTGACCGACCTGCAGGCCCAAGTGATTTTTTTTTCTTACTCAACAAAAATTACGATAAACTTAGTCTAAGTTTTCGCCAAACTGCATAACAGTTTGTTGGCGAATGTTCACTCTTTATAATTATAACATTCTTTTTTCTTCTATTGATTATTAAATTTGAAATGAAAATACATATAGTATCCAAGAATGAATTATCATATAGAAAGGTACTATTAAATATCCTATCCTATACTACTAAACGAGCATTATTTTTTTGTATATTTGTATTCACTTTCTCGAAAAAGGCTCTAACAATTTTAATGAAATTTGGAATATGGGGATTTAAGGGGCGAAAAATCTATCTACATATGTCTCATATCTGGATAATTTCGCTTTCCCAAGCAGAGCTGGTTCGCTCAGGTACTAGAAACTTAAATAAAATAAATTTAATCAATGATAATATTCTGAAAATATAGTCGAACCCAAATTCACACTAGTGATGTGGGTTCGACGCCGTACCAGCCGTAAGTACCTATGTGTAAATATTCTGGGATTATGATTTGTCACTTGTTTTCTTTTTGATACTCGTAACAATCAATGAAATGGGAAAACCTCATATCCGAGGTGCCCGTTTACCTGAAAGTGAAAATCTAATGTTCACACATGCCTGGCAAATGGACGTGCACGCACGGCGGGCCTCACGCAGCTATACGGATAACTGAGCAGATGTTCCATCCACGAGCACTTGTGACAAAACTAACCATTAAAAGAGAGCGACATTCTCAATTATTTGATATTTTAATGACAGTTTCTTATATGTCAGTTCCGTTGAATAGTTCGGATGGTCACATGCAAGCAGAATGTGCGGGAGAAAATAAAACGACGATCAGACACGATATCTGCGTGATGTTCGAATCAAACGATTACAGTGACAAATTATTTTCAGTATGATGCAGATTAAATTGGCTTTGTTCATGTACGATGGGTCAGTGCGCAAGCGCGTGCATTTGCAGTGTGGAGAGCAGTCGTGGGCGCACGCGAAAGCTATCGCTTGGCGAACGTCGAGAGAAAGAGTGCGAAGGAGAGAGATGGGCATTTCACCGCGTGGGGTCAACGCGCTCGCTATACTGTCGCTGATTGTGGCCCAATTGCAATATGTAGGTCTAGGCCAGCGGTCGTTGACCTGCGTACGTGACACACTTACCGCGCCCGCGCACGACCGCAGTGCTTTCACGCCCCGCTCAAGGGGTGGGGGCGCTACGCTTGCACCGCGCCCGCCGCGCTGTTGCTGCATCTTTCACGGAAAGCTGAGAAACTACGGAGCTGCACCGTAAATAAACACATTCACGGGGAAAAATACATTCAATATTAATAAAATATTTAGCAACGTTGGATATAAATTTTACTTACGAAAATCTTGATGTCATGAATCATATGTGGTAAAGTGGAATACTTATTTGGTTTTAATGAAAAAACATGTCAAAATTCGTCGACTTGGTTGGCATAGCACTCCAGCGCAGGTCGATACATTTTTTCAAGTTTTTAGGTTTTGTTTTAATAATAACATGGATATGCGTTTGTCGATTTGGCCGCGTTATCCGCGGAATTGACATCTTAGTAGCATTATAAATTGGAAAATCGTGCTTGGATTTGTCTTCTACTATCAATGGTTTGAAAGATTTAGACGACATTTGAATGAGCTAAGCTAATGGACCAAAGTAGGTTGAGAACCCGGTAGGTATATTTATGCCGTTGACTCTAGCTTATCTATTTTAGATTTAAAGGACTTAAGGGAGGAATATTTAATTCGCAATTCATTGAATACCCTGCACTTTTTGTAGAAATTGTAGATGACTAGATACGACATATTATCTACTTTTTACAATATATTACCTATGGCATGATGTGGTTTTACAATCAATTGCTTTATTTAAAGCAATGTACTTGTAGTTAAAGCAATAAATACAACTATGAATATCTACACATACCTATAGTAAAATAAAACACAAAAGCTGTACCTAAATAGGAGATATTTAAAAAACTTTAAAAAAGGGATCCGTGTTCAAATGTATACTTTTCTGAAAACCGCATCAAAATCGGTTCAGCCAAACGCGAGATAATCGAGGACAAACATACATACATA
Source organism: Epinotia brunnichana (assembly GCA_963854355.1). NCBI lineage: Eukaryota > Metazoa > Arthropoda > Insecta > Lepidoptera > Tortricidae > Epinotia > Epinotia brunnichana. The sequence goes on along the minus strand of OY977943.1, from coordinate 21,444,616 downwards.
ATACATACAAACGGTTTATCATCAAATTGTCGACACTCATTTCGTCGAATTTCACTTCTAAGTCAACGTTTCATGTATTTTCATTTCGTCGACAATTCATTTCGTGGAACGGTCATTACAAGTAATTTTAAATCGTATATTTTTACTTGTCGGATGATTCATTAAATAGTAGTATTATGTCATGGAAAACGTTTCGTGATTTATTGTTTCAAATATTTTTAATTAACATACAAAGTATTACAAGGATTATAACTTATTTTTATTTAAGATAAATAGTTGGCATTACACAGTTATCTATGGCATTACGTTGAGAACGGAACGCAATGCAATGGCTTAAGTACCATCCAGGGGACACGTGCAAGGTTGTGGTAGGTAGCTCCTGCGGACGCAAGTGACAGTTGTCCCCCCTGTGTCAAGTGGACATTGGCAACTCGACTGCCAGAGGTTCTTAAGCCGCCTAAGGGCCTCTAACTCGGCTTGACGACTACTGTCATAGGCAGCAGCCGGGATGAACTGCTTAGCGTGCCTTCCAAAGCACGGCATTTTAACCTTACCTAAACCTAACCTAACCGCCAGCGTGTCGACGTCACCCCGCTTCGCGGGGTGCCTATTTCCGCTCTGAGGGACACAAGTGAACCCTAACCTAACCTACTTATAAAACAATTGTTACGGTTGCTTGTTTTTTAACTGCGGGGGGCGGATAGTTAAACCCCTGTAATCAGTTTATTTTGATCATTTTGTAATGCTGTAATACAATTTCGAACAAATGAAATTCATTGGTTTGTTATTCTGCCATTCAAAATTTATACATAAGGAATAATTTGCCAAATAATATTCCCTGAACAGTTATTCTATAAAATAATAAAAATTGGAATGATCTGGTCATGAAATAAAATAACACCAAATAATAATTCATGAACTAAATGTTACTTGAAACGTTTTCGATGAAATGAAATTCGTTGAAAAGTGTGTCGACAAAACAAGGGACACCCACATACAAACATACTGGTCAAACTGTGAACCTCCTTTTTTTGAAGTCGGTTAAAAAACAGTTCAACATTTAAGATAAACCAGACTAAATTTTTTTAAAATGTTCGGTCTATCTTTTTGTCAATTTGTTTTGTCCGCAAAAACTACCGAATATGATGTAAAATTTTAGTAGCATAAACACTTAATAATTATAAACCAGAGTAAAAAGTAATTAAATACAAAGGCGAACTTATGTCTTTAATTAAGGGATCTCTTCCAGCTAATTATTCGAGCAATGTAGTGTAAACTTGACGTGGCCGCTCGCATGAAATTGGTACCTATTTAAACCAGAGAAATCAGTGATGGTTTTATGACGCTGTTTTCCAATATTTCTACTTTTCATAATATTTCAGCGTAGCATGTACTTAGCGCTATTTTTTGTTTCAATACAAACACAGAAAAGTTTTCAATTTCCTTGGTAGCTGAGATGTCACTGCGTGATGAAGTACAGCAGCATCAAAAGTAGCTACGCAAACGAAGACGTCCAAAGTCTTTATTAAAAGGGAATAAGAGCTTTGGACGTCTTCGATTGCGTAGCTACTTTTGATGCTGACTGTACATGATACCCACACTTTGCTGAGAACAAATTTTGAATTGAAAGAAAGAAAGAAAGATACATTTATTCACTAACACACAGGACACACATATTAATCAAAAAAAATAACAGTAAAAAAACATGTAACAAGTGTGTCTCTGCGGCAGTGAACCATGCAGAAATCATACGCGGATACCGAACGTTTGTGCCCAGCCTAAATCCTAACTTATATTATACATGCGAAAGCTCTGGCAATATATCTGTCTGTGTGTTACGTTTTCACGCTTAAATCTCTGAACCGATTGAATCCTTTTGAAGGACATATGTTATTTTTATAGGGGGAGAAAAGGGGGGGAATGTTAGTATGGAGCTTTATAACGTTATAATTATAAACGAGTTTCACGCGGACGAAGTTAAACGGAAACTAGTCACTCATAATTAAATAATATCATGGATCAGTCCTAATTTGACTGGTTTTTGTTAAATACAATGTAAATATATCTATTTTAATTACCTATTTTATTTTTATTTTTTTCTTTTAATTTGGAATGTCATTCATTATTATTAGATTATAATTTAAAGTACAATTTTAAATGTCATAAGTGATGTAAGAATTAAAATTTATAACTAAAATCCTTAAATTACCTATTAGAACAATCAGACGTTATGTTTTCTCTTCATAAGATGCCTCATACAAAAATATCTAACAATGTACAATAGCCCTTAAAATTCGGTCAGTGTATCGTTGTAATAAACCTTTACATGTGCTAAACTATTTGTTATGAGGTCAACATCACATAATGTAAACCGACTAAATGCAAGGTTAGATGGACTACCATATTTCACATATAATAATAATAATAATAAATAAACCCGCGGGGGCAGCTTGTGGCGAGCTGACGGTGAGTGGCGACACCGCGGACCCCTAATCTCCAGAGGGCCCATTTGATCTGGCCCTCGCCTCTGCGCTTGCCTTAACCGGCCGGCCAGAGTGGAGTCGCAAGAGCGGAACCTATGCTCCAGGTTGGAAGTGTAAAATGTCATAACGCCGGCGGCCCTTGAACGGAACACCGGGATCTGGCGCACCGCAGACTCACCTCTCGACAACCTCACAGCCGCTCAGACGTGTTGCTCCATTGTCGCACTGTGCGTGCGACTGTTTTGTGGGGCCCACTTAGCGAGTTGGCGAGTCACCGCCTGCCTTTATACAATTTTGAGACTGATTGTCACGGCAGGTGTCCGCTAGTCTCCTTCCATAACCCATTATCCAGTCCATCCAACACTCTACTCAATAGCCCATGACCTTAATTTCCATCGCAGTCACAGTGCTGCACTGCAATAGTCTTTGCACCTGACGGGGATCATCACTGGTTGTATCATGTTGTGCGCTCGGAGATGGTATCCGCCATGTGCATCCCTCGCTTTAGATTATTTTTGTCTTAAAGGGCCTCTGCGCTGTTGGCTTTGGCCCCACGCATGCCTTCCAAAAGTCCGGGACCCCATGGTCCCGTGATATGGCACAGACATACAAATAATAATAATAATAATAAGCCCGCAGGGCAGCTTGTGGCGAGCTGTTGGGGAGTAACGACCCCACGGACCCGAGTGCTCCCGAGAGTCGGTCAGGGCCTCCGTCTCCGGCGTTTCTTCGTCGGTCGGAGTGGAACCCCAAGGGGGCCCGCAGGACTCTCAGCTCTGGCTTGCCTTCATTGGCCGCCCAGAGAGGAGTCGTCAGAGCTATATGCTCCAGGGGTGGAAGTGTTAAAGGGCATAACGCCGCGAGTAACTTCGGAGAAAGCGCAGCACCACCTCTCGACACCCCTGAGCCGCTCACCCGGTGTTGCTCCTGGCCGTCTTTACGACGTCGCTTTCAGGAGCCCATCTAATGAGCGGCTAGTCACCACCTGCCTCGATAACTTTGTGTACAATAATGTTATGGCAGGTGTCCGGAACTTTTTGCAATAGCCCAGTTTCATAATCCACCCAAACCTCATCACCATAGAACCCGTTCTCTATCCATATATAACCCACAATAGCCCCAACGCCTGTTGGAACCGGTTCACGGGTATCTACCGATGTACCCGTGAATGGGTTCTAGCAGGTGTATTACATCACATTAAACTTCGTCTCCAAAGGGCCTCTACGTGTTGGATCTATATCCCCACGCACGCCTTCCAAAGGACCGGGCTTTGTCCCGTGAATTTAAACAGGAGATACATAATAATAATAATAAAATCTTTATTTCGGAATACAAAAGATTCCATAGTTGTTAGTAACATAAAAAAACATACAAATTATATAAAACTATGTTAGTTTAAGTACAATACAAGGTAACTTAATTAAATTGAATACAAATACAAGTTAAATACAAATTAAATACAAATTAAAATACTTTTTAGTCGGGGTTTAGGGCTACCTCTTTAATAAGTCCAACCCAATGTATGAGGATTGCGCTGTCGAACCTTGGAATGACTATAATTCCACGTTGTCAGCATAGAGGTTGCTACGGGTATCACAGAACGCAGATAATGTTCATGCGTTGACACTATGTTGTCTTTATGAAAAAATGTTCCGTCAGGTGAATGTCACTGTGTCCACGGATATCGACTTATTAATATTTTATGTATCTTGGAAGTTTGCAGCAATTTGATTCCAAGAAAACTTATTACTTTTCTTTAACCGTTGTGTGCAAGTGTTATCGAGACACGGGGTAAGTGATTTCTTTACATTTCTAACGGCTTAACATTTGACTTGTGCTCAAGATGAATTTTCGTGGGTTCACGTCCTGTGTTACGTTGTTCACAGCCTTTGAGACACGCCCTTTTGGATAGGGATTCAACATCCCACACTCAAGCGATTTCCGAAATCTTATTTGGCGCATTACGCTGGAACGGACAGCTGTTTTCACATCGTCCCTCATCGTCTGCGTGGTCTAGCGGCCGCATAGTGCCACTAGTTTTACTGAGCTGCTACGTACGCCAGTTCGAGCCTCAACGAGGATAAATATTTTTGTATTTTTATTTCTTTGGTTTTTGTTTTATTTAAGGTTGTTCCTATTTCGCCCTTTGTTTGGTTTTTTTCATTTTGTTTAATTTAATTTCACAACTTGTTCTTTTCCGTATTTTATAAATATAATTGTCACAAAGTGGTTGCTCAATTATTTATTCACCTTCGCAGCATAAGAACCAGAATCATTTCATTGGCGCCCACAGGGTTGATGAAGGTTGAGCACGCACTATTTAAATGTTTTTGTACGTAGGTAGTAGCTTTTTATAACGCGCTAAGATTTTAATTTAAGTTTTTTTTCTCTTATTTGTGTAAAGCTTTTGTTTGTTGGTCTTTAAACATGGACGTGAATTTTCTTTTGAAGGACGAGCTCATGTTTGAACTCGCTTGCAGGGGCGTGTATGATGTGGAAACAGTAGCTCCGATGCGTAGAATTCTTAGAGAAATTATTAAGAAGGAATCGAGTGGTGTTTGTTCTATTGAGTTTAAGGTACCAAAGAGCTGCATTGAGAACCCCCTGTCAGAGATAATCACTTGCGAGTCTAAATTTAAATCACTGTCTGCTGCACTCGGTGAGATTACGGACGGGACCGATCGTTCCAACTTTAGTAGGATTTGTACTCGCCTCGCTCATTTGTTAGGTCGCATTAAATTGGTTATTCCGACAGAACAAGGCCTCATAGAAAAACACTTGTCTATATTGAATAAAATCCAGGAGGCTACTGCTAGAATGCAAACATTGGAAAATGTGGATGAAGAGGATGATGAGTGTATTTCAGAGCGCGACAAAGAAATTTTGCATAAATCGCTGGGTGAGGAAGCCTCGAGTATAATAGACAATCTGGAGCAGGAAAAGATGTCCGATGTTAAGTCTTCATACAAACCAATTGTAGGGTTAGGTACGGCCCCACTAGTGGGGTCTGAGCTAGGCAATAGGTGCGGCCAGTCAGAGACTTTACAGCCTCCGTTATTCAAGGACAGTGATTTAAGACGTTCACAACATCAGCGTACTTCCACCCCTGATGTGGATGTCAACAAAAGGAAATTGGTCCCAATTAAGGACTGGGGCATAAAATTTAATGGTAAGGGGACTTTGAGCATCAATGCGTTCCTAGAACGGGTCGTGGAGTTAAAAGATGCTCGCAACGCCACTGAAACCGACTTATTTCGTTACGCTATTGACCTATTTGAGGATGACGCTCTGATTTGGTTCCGTGCTAATCGTGACAGAGCCTCTTGCTGGGATGAGCTAGTACGGCTCCTGATTAGTTCATTTCAAAGTCCATTTTATGAGGAAGAATTATTGGATGAGATAAAGAGGCGCACTCAGAGTAAACATGAAAACGTACAGATTTACATGTCTGTGATGCAGAACATGTTCAATCGCTTACCCACCAGGTTATCAGATCAACAGAAGCTGGCCATTCTGTTGAGAAACATCCAACCAGATCTTCAAAGAGCGGTGTGTAGAGACCATTTTAACACAATATCAGAATTGGTTGAAGTCTTAAGGGCTATTGAAAGAACGAACGTCAATTGCGAGAACTTTCAAGAGCCCTGCCAGGGTCGGTGTGTTGTCGAGCCCGATCTAGCATTCCGTGGCAAGGAGATTAATGCTTTGAATCGGAACCCCAATATGCAGGGTATAAGGATGACAGCCACGATGAGATGCTGGAATTGCCGAAACACTGGGCACGTTTTCAGAGAATGTCCAGCTGAAAAGCAAAGGGTATTCTGTTACAAATGCGGGAAATTTGGATCTACGGTTAAGAAATGCCCTTGCAGCAATTCGGGAAACGCCAATTCGGAAGGCAAACCTGCCGAACTCCTTCCGAAATAAATTATATTGATAATGATTGGCAGGCCTGGCTGACGGTAATTCACTCCTTCTTTGAGTCAGGGGAGATTAACAGAATTGAAACTAAGCCTCAGGATAAACGCTATTATGTTTCCTTCAAGATTTTAGGGAAAACATTTTCAGGGCTTTTGGACTCGGGCGCAACTATTTCGGTGATTTCAGAGGGTTTTCACACGCGGTTGATGTCTTTTGGTATGCAGGCGGAGAACATACCTCAGCAGTGTCTGTCTACCGCCGATGGCACACGTCATACCGTTGACTCTGTTGTTTATCTGCCCATAGAATCCTTTGGAAAATACAAAGTTATTAAATGTCATGTTATGAAACAACTAAACCACGAGGTTATCCTAGGCATGAACTTCTTCGAGCAGTTTGGGTTAGAAATCAACTGCGGCTGTGATCATACAGACATATTGAGCAGCGAAGATATTGCGGAGTTCAGCTCGCCTAATCCAGTTATTTCTAGAGATGAGTTAACGCCGGGGCAAAAAACGTCCTTAGACTTGATTATCAAGGAAATGCGTGAGCAAATAGGCACGGGTATTGGTAGAACACACTTGATTGAGCACCATATTGAAACGGAAAATCATTTACCTGTGTGCCAGAGGCAATATCCGTTCGCTCCCCCCATAATGAAAGAATTAGAAGCTGAGATAGAAGAAATGTTAGCTAACGACATCATTGAACCATCTCACAGTTCTTGGCGCTCTCCGGTCCTCCTGGTTAAAAAAGCATCGGGTAAAAACAGACTGTGCCTAGACAGTAGGCAACTAAACAAAGTTACCAAGAAGGATTCATATCCTCTACCCAGAATATCTGTGATACTAGACAGTCTAAGGAATGCTCGTTACCTGTCCACCATAGATCTGCGTTCAGCATTCTGGCAAATACCGTTAGAGGAATCTAGCAAAGAAAAAACGGCTTTCGGTATAAGTGGAAAAGGGCTTTTCCAATTTAAGGTTATGCCGTTTGGGTTGTGTAATGCTTCCCAAACTCAACAACGTTTCATGGATAGGTTATTTCCACCGGAATACGAAGGAAAGATATTCACTTACCTGGATGACATAGTAATTTGCAATAGTAGTTTTGAAGAGCATCTTTCCTCGTTAAAATGGGTCATAGACCAATTGAAGATGGCTGGTTTGACAGTTAATACGGAAAAATGTGAGTTTGCACGGTCTTCACTCAGATATCTGGGTTATCTGGTAGATAAAGAGGGTTTAAGGACAGATCCAGATAAAGTGAGTGCGATACTTAACTATCCACGGCCAGAAACATTTACGGAATTAAAGCGGTTTATTGGTATGGCTAGTTGGTATAGGCGGTTTGTTGAGAATTTTGCCATGGTGGCCGCGCCTTTACATGAACTTACGAAAGGTGGGAAAAAGGGCAAGCGTATAGTTTGGAACATTGAGGCGGAGAATGCGTTCACGAATTTAAAAACAGCCTTGACCTCAACCCCGGTTTTGAGTGTTCCGGATTTCAGCCAGGAATTTTCTGTGCAGTGCGATGCGTCGAACAGAGGAACAGGTGCGGTTTTGTTTCAGAAGAGTGAGGGAGTTGAAAGGCCGATCGCCTATACCAGTTCTAAACTTACGGATAGGGAGAGAAATTATTCAGCGTCTGAGAGGGAGTTATTAAGCGTCCTTCACGCAGTAGAAAAATTCAGGCCATATGTTGAGGGAAGTCACTTCAAAGTAATTTCTGATCATAGTGCTTTGCAGTGGCTTCACAAAAACAAAGATCCACACGGCCGACTAGCTAGATGGGCCATGCGTCTGCAACAGTTTGACTATGAAATAGTTTTTCGCAAAGGCAAGCAGAATGTTGTTCCAGACGCGTTGTCAAGAGCTTTGAACGCAGAAGACGTAAATGTGTTGGAAATCAGGGCAGAAAATAAAGATGACTGGTATAAGGCACAGGAAGAGAAGGTACTAAGCGGATCGCATTCGGAAGATTGGCAGCTTAGTCAGGACCGACTTTGGAAATACTTGAAGCTGAAGCAATTTCCAGAGGAAAAATATAACTGGAAATTGGTAGTTCCAGAATCGCTTAGAAGCCAGGTTTTGAATGAATGTCATGATGATCCGACCGCGGGTCACTTTGGTGTCAAGAAAACAGTAAATAGAGTTAGGCAACACTACTTTTGGCCCTCCCTCATTAGCGACGTTAAACTTTATGTCAGAAAATGTGAGGTCTGCGCCAGCCATAAACCATCACAGTTACCTCCAAGTGGCATGATGGGGCGACAAAGAGAAGTGTCGGGGCCATTTCAGGTTGTATCAGTAGACCTAATGGGTCCATTCCCACGTTCTAAGCAGGGTAATACTATGTTATTAGTGCTTTCATGCTGGTTCAGCAAGTTTTCTCTGCTATTCCCTTTACGCACAGGTAAAGCATCTAACATTGTTAAAATTTTAGAAGAACAAGTTATATTAGTTTATGGCTCCCCGGATGTCATTATTTGTGACAATGGAAAACAATTTGTAGCCAACCAGTTTAAGGAGATGGCAGAGAACTATGGCGTAGACTTGTGGTATACACCTTATTATCATCCTCAGGCGAACCCGACAGAGAGAGTGAATAAGGTCATCGGAACAGCCATAGCCTGTTATGTGAGGGATAATCATAGGGATTGGGATAAGTACATCCATCACATTGCACATGCCATAAGAACTTCGGTTCATGAGGTAACGGGAAAGACGCCATCTTATCTGTTCTTTGGGCGAGAGACCTCTGTTCTAGGTAACAAATGCGGGCATTTTCAGGAAGAGGTTCCACTGAAATGCAATAGAGAGGGTTTTGAGTCTTATTTAAAGTCAAGAAATGAAATCTACGCTGACATTAAAGAGAGGTTGAGAAGAGCACATGAGGAAAATTCCAAGCAATATAACAAACGACGGCGTATTTGTGAGTATCGGGAAGGAGATATGGTTTGGAAACGCACCAAATTCCTATCAAATGCTGCGAAAGGATTCATGTCTAAATTGTCACCGAAGTTCGAGAAAGCCATCGTTGCTAAGAAGTTATCGACAGACGTCTATAAATTAGTTAGTGTCAGAGGCAAAGACTTGGGCAAATGGCACTCATCGGACCTAAAGCGCATGTTATGAATCCGGGGCGGATTCTTCTGAGGAGAGGGGATATTGGAATGACTATAATTCCACGTTGTCAGCATAGAGGTTGCTACGGGTATCACAGAACGCAGATAATGTTCATGCGTTGACACTATGTTGTCTTTATGAAAAAATGTTCCGTCAGGTGAATGTCACTGTGTCCACGGATATCGACTTATTAATATTTTATGTATCTTGGAAGTTTGCAGCAATTTGATTCCAAGAAAACTTATTACTTTTCTTTAACCGTTGTGTGCAAGTGTTATCGAGACACGGGGTAAGTGATTTCTTTACATTTCTAACGGCTTAACATTTGACTTGTGCTCAAGATGAATTTTCGTGGGTTCACGTCCTGTGTTACGTTGTTCACAGCCTTTGAGACACGCCCTTTTGGATAGGGATTCAACATCCCACACTCAAGCGATTTCCGAAATCTTATTTGGCGCATTACGCTGGAACGGACAGCTGTTTTCACATCGTCCCTCATCGTCTGCGTGGTCTAGCGGCCGCATAGTGCCACTAGTTTTACTGAGCTGCTACGTACGCCAGTTCGAGCCTCAACGAGGATAAATATTTTTGTATTTTTATTTCTTTGGTTTTTGTTTTATTTAAGGTTGTTCCTATTTCGCCCTTTGTTTGGTTTTTTTCATTTTGTTTAATTTAATTTCACAACTTGTTCTTTTCCGTATTTTATAAATATAATTGTCACAAAGTGGTTGCTCAATTATTTATTCACCTTCGCAGCATAAGAACCAGAATCATTTCAACCTGTTGGCAAACACACTTAGAATGCTGTTGGCGTATTCATATATGACAGCTAACAGCCTTTGTATTTTTGATGTATATGTCCGAGCCGTCCGTGCCGGGCCCGAGCCGAGACCGGGCTACGGGCATTGGAGCGTTGTTATAGTTAACCGGGCCGTTTCCGGGCCGTTTCCGGGCCGGGCTGGGACCGAGCTGCTTCCGAGCCTCGGTTGGCGGTAGAACGGCCGTCAAACGTTGGTGTTACAGTTGAGCGACCGGGCCGTGCCGACACCGAGCCGCTTCCGAGCCTCGGCCGTGGCCCGGCCGGGCTTGGGTATGACGTCAGCCGCGCAAAAACGCCGCGTTTTTCTTAGAAAACGGCCCGGGCCGGAGACGGCCCGTTTTAGCGTGAGTCATCCTTTATGCTGTGTCAGTCAGACACCTACAGCGCTGATTCTCAGCCAGCACTGTTGGTGACTCACGGAAACGTCAAACAATTATAATTACACAACTATATAATTGTGAAAGGCGAGAGAGAAATAAACATATTTAAATACATAGTGAGATAGTACATGTACAATTGCTAATCAATCAAACTCTCTCTCTGTGTGTATGTCCCTACATGTATGAGGGCCGTGGCCATGCAGCGACAGCGTTGCACCTGGATCGGATGATCTGTCTCCACCGGTTTCTGTCCAGCTTGTCTCTTACGACCGTGTATAATTTGGAGGACGACGAGTCTTTCGCTTGATCCATCTTGTTGGTGAACGACCGCACGATCTTTTACCTTCGGTGTTTCACAATCAGATCCTCCAAATTTTCGTCGCCTTTGCGCATTGTGTGGGCGAAATATGAAAGAATAATATGTTGTCATGTGGCGGAAACGCGAGTTTTTTTTTGGGCCGGTTTAGGATCAATGCATTGGTGCGTTTCGCAGTCCAAAGTACTCTTAGCATTCGTCTCCAGCACCACATCTCAAGGGCATTAATCCTATGTCTCTCTCGGGCCAATTATCCACGTTTCATATTGCCAAGATATATCATAGGTATTGCCATCATTTTTTCACATTTTGATGCAAAAAATAGTTTAGAATGGTTTTGCTTGAAAAAAAATCGAGAAGAATTCGAGTCTATCATAATTAATTATTACTACACTGCATTGTGAGTAATTATAGAACATATTTACTATTAATGTATGTATATATAGAATTTAAATCTTCACAGCGATATACAAGGTGTATTATTGAAACGGGGCAGTGAGGGAAAATCCGAAACTATAATAAAAATAAAACTAAATTCAAAGATTTTTAAAAGATCCATTACCATACATTAAACTATGAAATTCAGCGTTTTCCTGTGATTGTAGATACAGGTTTCCGTAGCACCAATTCTTCCTTACATTTAGCACTATTTATTTACGCAAAAAAACAAACTCTGATTTTTAGACAGATTTGACCGGGTTCGATTCCCGAGGCTTTATTGAAAATCTTTGAATGCAGTTTTTTTTTTTCTAAAATCGGTCTCGTGATTCCTAAGAGCAAATTTCCGTATCTATTATAGTTTCAGATTTTCCCTCACTGCCCCGTTTGAATAATACACCCTGTATAGTATACATCACATTCTAAGTACAAGAAATAAGGGTTTTTCCGACATCAAATATCTTCTCATTTAAAGGAAGGAAATCGTCTAAGGTTCATAAGAACCATCCATAAGAATCTGAGATTTCTTCCTTGATTCGTTTAGAAATCCAAGAACAATAGTGTGAGTCATACCTACACAATTATATTAGAAACGGTTCAAAAGTCCTTTGATGGTCACAGTGTCCTCCAAAATACAAAATATTTTATTTGTTAACCATAGTTATGTGTTATGTACATCGGTATATGTGGTCTGCATTTAAGTACATAAGTGCAGTATTGATAAAAGGTAATTATACAGTATACCTAATGCTCGAACTTGATTTTAATTTTGAACGACAGAGATGGAGATACGTACTTCGAAATTCGATTTTGGTAGTGGCGCCGTTGACATAACCGCGTTTTTTCTCGGGCACCAAGTATTTTTACTACATTCTCTATACGCTACTATTTTTTCTCTATGTACCTATTCAATGCAATGCACCAACTTCGAAATTCGATTTTGGTAGTGGCGCCGTTGACATCACCGCGTTTTTCTTCGAGCACCAAGTATTTTTACTACATTCTCTATACGCTACTATTTTTTCTCTATATACCTATTCAATGCAATGCACCAACTTCGAAATTCGATTTTGGTAGTGGCGCCGTAGACATAACCGCGTTTTTTCTCGGGCACCAAGTATTTTTACTACATTCTCTATACGCTAGTACTATATTCTTTACTAGCGACCCGCCCCGGCTTTGCACGAGTTTATATGTATAATACATCTACGTATAAACCTTCCTCTTGAATCATTCTATCTATTAAAAAAACCGCATCAAAATCCGTTACGTAGGTTTAAAGATCTATGCATACATAGGGACAGACAGACAGACAGCGGGCAGTGGCTTTGTTTTATACTATGTAGTGATTGTATGCACTTCGAACCTCATTCTTTAAACAGCAATACTCCGGTAACTAGAACGTGTTATATTTTTGTTTATCTCCACTTATAATAAATCTCTAAATTAAAAAAAGAATCAGCCAGTTTGAAACTAAGCTTTCTGTGGTACGAATGTTCTCAGCATCCCATGGACGGAAAAATATGAAACATTTTATATAGGTACATTATTATTCCAGCTGCAACTTAGGATAGTTTTTATCCGACTGCGACAATTAATTTATTTTCCGTAATATACGACTTCATTTCATTTTTCATTTATTATTCTTAAAGTATACCGCCGCCACATCTGTCAGCTAAAAGAAACGTCAAAATCACAGACTAATAAGAAATACTACGGACAAAATGGCGGAATTTCTTTGCCTTTCTTTCGCCTATTAATAATTTTAATCCCGTCTACGATATACATTGACGAGACACATAGGTACCAAAAGCAAATATAAAATTAATCGATTTTGATATGCGAACTTATATGCGCAAATGTCGAATTAAGGCGTAATTTCTACAAAATGTAACAACAAATTCGAACAATATAAACTTGGTTTTTTTGAATGGCACGCGTGCGCGCTCTTTGCGTATTTAGCCAAACCACAAAAACTGAAACTCGAAGTTCGTATATCTGCATTCCTGTCATTTGTTAGTGCGATAGAGATAGAGATACCCGAATATTTTCGAATTCCGAAGTTCGTGGTTTAAAAGAAAATACGGATGTCGGATAGATCTAAATTAATATTTTATGTGTGAATATGGTTAAAATTATTTGGAAATACTATTGTTGTTATTGTTTTAGTATATTTGACTAGCTTTAAGTTTAATATTGTACGTCCGAAATGGGCAAGCTGTTGGACTTTATTTTACCCAAAACAACTAAATGTACACAGTTCTGACAATAAAGAAATCTTATTTTATCTTATCTTATCGAAAATAGGGATGTAGACACTAAACAAAGTAATCATAATGTTGTATTATCTCGAAAAAAAACAACGCAAGAGGCTATACTCGTATAGGTAATCACTAAGTGATAAGTGTATAAAGTTTGATGAGGGGGTTTGTTGCGTCTCTTTTCCGCAAAACGCACCTTTATAATGAAACGATTGTTTTTTACTATGAAGCTCGAGGATCGTGACGTCACGGTCCCTGATCGTTTTCTCACTCTAACAAGCGACATTAAAACGGTTGTAGCTTCGTAATTTTTTGAGATATTTGAATGAGTTTTTCGTTTCTTCTTTCTTTTGAAGTGAGTCTACAGCTACACCTCTATTTGGAAGACAAGCGGAAAGAACCCATGCTGCTGAAATTGGGGGTGGAAATTTGTATGGAGCTACTTACCTTACTTAACAGCTGCCCCGATTTAGATGAAATTTGGTATATAAATAGTTTGAGTCCCGGGGAAGGACATATAATAGGTTTTATCCCGGAAATTATCCCCTAAGGGGGTGAAAGGGGGGGGGGGGGGGGGTGAACATTTGGATGTAATCTATTTTGATGAAATTTGGTGTAGATATAGGTTAAGTCCTGGGAAAGGACATGGGATAGTTTTTACCCCAGAAATCATCCCCTAAGGGGGTGAAATTAGGGGTGAAAATTCGGATAGAACCCATTTTAATACAATTTGGTAAAGAGATAGCTTGAGTCCTGGGAAAGGACATAGGATAGTTGTAATTCCGGAAATCACTCCCTAAGGGGGTGAAATGGGGGTGAAAATTTGGATGAATCCCGTTTAGATGAAATTTGGTATAAAGGTCGTTTGAGTCCCGAAGAATGATATTAGATAGTTTTTATCCCTAAAATCATTCTCTAAGGGTATGAAATAGGGGGTGAAAGTTTGGATAAAATCCATGTACCTAGATGAAATTTGGTATAGAGATAATTTGAGACCCTTCGAAGGATATAGAATAGTTTTTGCCTCGGAAACATCCCTTAAGATGGTAAGTAGAAGTTTGTTTGCATTATATTTTCTAAGTATAAGTTCTACGCAGACGAAGTCGCGGGCAACAGCTAGTAAATAAATACTTCTCCAAACACAAATGTGAAAGTAACCAATAGTGATGAATTTTAACGGCGTTTTAGCTGAAATAAGGCCGTTAGAGTATAATCCGAAGAAACTGCAAGCACAATAACAAACAACATGTCCGTGTTGATATATCTATGTATATCAATACGGATAAGCATTTGTAACTCATTAGCTTGACAGTGAGAACAAGGTCGAATGATCTGGAGCAAGGTCGAATCGGGCGAAGTCTTCGAGTGATAGTGTGGCCTCCCGCTGTATTCATTATCGCCAGATCACACCACATAAACAACTGTGGCTATACTTAATGCGCGTAGGTGCCAATAAAGCTTGTGCCTCCGGTGCGAGTAGGTACAGTGAGCACCAACAGACACTCGTCGTTTTCATTGTTAAGGCGACGGTAGCCCCCATAGTTTTGTCCACAGATGTATGAATATAAGGAGATCGGACATGGCGGCCGATTTGTATAGAGTGAGCCTGTCGCAAGTACATTAACCCACACAACGCCCAAGTAATTGACAAGACAAAGCACGCACACATCTAAAACACACACTCTTGTATACCTACACGCTTATTTGACAATAAACGCGCATCATATCAGGCATTTTGGGAAAAAACGTAATATTCTCTGCGATCAGCACGCGTGCACAGTATGGCAGTGTATGCCCATTGAGCATACAGCTGCGACACGGCCGCCGGCGGCTTGTCCTCTCTCTAGTATTCTATGCTCTGAGGTTTTGTCCCACTCACTTGCTAATGTTAACTCTATACTCTTCGGCTGTGCTCTTCGGCTGCGCAAGTGCGCACGGCTCAACTTACGAGAGTAGGTACCATTTTTAGGATTCCGTACTCAAAGAGTAAAACGGGACCCTATTAGTAAGACTCCGCTGAGTTTACGGAGTCCGTCTGTCTGTCTGTCTGTCTGTCACCAGACTGTATCTCACTGATACCATGATAGTTCCAGTTGAAATTTTCACAGATGATAACAACAAATACTGAAAACAGAATAAAATAAATATTTTTATTGATAATGGTACGGAACCCTTCGTGCGCGAGTCCCACTCGCACTTGGCCGGTTTTTAGAGTAACTTTCAGTTTCAGACAAATTAATTACGCTTTTCTTTCCAAAGAATCATGAAAAAACCACCTGTGCTTTATTTAGAAGCAGTAGGTAGCAAAATTTAAGTTGAAAACAGGCTCTTTTCAGGAATTATCTTGACATAGTACCTATTTTAGTGTAGGTCACACAGTGTCCTACTAAAAGCTCAGATTATTAATGATATATCAAAGGATGACATTTTTTTAAATTTTGATTCATGTGCTCATTTGAGTGCCTTATAGCGTTTCAATATGATAAGCTGGCGTAGTTACTCCCCATAAGTTTCATAAGCACAGGTAAACGCACGAGATGCTGGTTTTACGATGTTTGTTACATTGGATAAAGCATGTGTTCGTAGAGATAAATATACATTTATTTGCAGCTAGTATAAAGCATACCTATTTTACAAAAATATGGTAGGATGCGTTATCCATGTCTTTCTACGAAGTAATTAAGTGCGCCAAACACCAACCCTGAAGCAAGTGTTCACGATTGTATAGAGGACGTCAAAGACATACATCTTTCGTCTTATTACAATTGAATAAGGTGCAAATAATATCTTTGACTTCGACCTTCGACTACTGAACAAAGTAGGCATGTAGTCGCTACAATGTCAACTTAGGTAGAGTAATCACACAAAAGATACAATAAAAGTATGAACATATTGGGTGGTTACTTGATAATATATATACTTCTGCGAAATCAGTTAATTTCAAGAAATAAATAGGGTAAATCATGTCTCAGTATTATTCTATAGGTATATACATAATATTGAAAAGGTTTCAGCAAGGTTTTTTTTTCTTTAGAGTATTTATTTGAGTATTTCTCTAGAAATTCGCATTTCTTCTTCAATGTTTAATTTCTGTAAATTCCTTATTTATACACATAATTTTTTCGACATTTGATTAAGTCGCATTATTTTTCGTCTTTGTCTTTGTTTAGAAATAACAATTTTGTGTTTATTTAATAACAGTAGAGAGGGAATTATTTTAGAGGGCTATCTAGCTATGAACTCGAATACCTGCTTAAAAGTCTACTTAAAAACGCAAAATTCAAAAGGTATAAAAAGCTTTAAGTTATCATTTAAGTTTGGTTGCGCGACTAGCAACGACTTATTAATAGCACTCTATAATTAATCACAACCAACAAGCCGAGTAGGAGTAAAAAAGAACTGTCACGGTAATTGATGACCGCGTTTGCAGCACGCTCGGTCACAGTTAAATGGAGGTCCAAATAGAGCAGGTGCATAAAAAATACATGTTATTCGTGGTACCGAGAGAGCATTCTCAGAACCAGTTGCGAAGCGTCTGTGTTGAGCCCGTGCATCTTGCATGTTGATTGTTGAGTGACACTGCTCAGGGCGTGCATTTAAAACGCTTACCGACCACTCGACATACCAATTTGATTACAATGTGATGCGCATGCTTGCTTCGACGCGCGTCAAGATGGCGTGTTAGAAAAAACAAACGAATAACATTAAAATCAAACTGTATGTGAAGGGTCCACGGAAAGAACATGTCTAGTCACTTTAGTGACATTTTGAGTTATCGCGTTTTTAAAGTTGATCATCAAATATATTTATGCACTTGTGTATAAATCAATTGTATGTTAAAATTACTTATCTTTAGATAAATAAATAAGAATATTAGTTAAAAGTGACGGATTGTTATTCTTAATACCAAAAAACCGAACCAAACCCCTATTGAACACGGAAGAAACATGCGTTGTCACTTAACTACAGGAAATAAACATGCAAAATCAAAAGCATAATAGTATATTTTATTGGAATCTGATAACTTTGAATATCAATTAGGTATATTTTGATTACATATTTCGTGGTTCTACATGGAGTCGCTATTGTATTTATTAATAATATTTATTTAAATGTAGGTAAGTCATGCTAGGTGTGTAATTTATAGGAAGGTAATACCGATTTTAGTATTATAACGATGTCCAATAATTAATAAAAATACCCTTTGGTCTTGTGTGATATAACATGTTTTTTCCATGTACCTAATATACAACGCACGTTATTTCCGTGTATATGTTTTTTTTAAAGTTAAAAAAGTCATGTTAATAAAATAATACAGTTGTAACAGAAGATGTAAGTAATAGTTTATTACTTACTCTACATTTTGGCATTAAAATCTAATTTTCAAAAAAAAGTGACTAGACATGTTCTTTCCGTGGACCATTCATGTTTTGAATCGCCCCTGGCCTCTTATTGCCCATTGTTGTAACGGATATCAGGGATATATTGGATATAAAAGGAATGCCAAGGGGCCGTTCCCGTCTTGCAATATAAAACCAAAGCGGCAAGATAAGACAAGCAATCTCCTCTATATTTTCCTGTAAGTTCTACCATGGGTAATTGGGTAAACCTAGTAATTAACTCTTTAAGAACAGAAGCATTTATAATTTATGTTTCTGTTTTCAATGCCATACGATTAAATAAACTCTTTAAGAATGTTAATATTATGGAAACATACAATGCTTATAAGATGGATGGATGGGAAGACAATGGAGACTGGAGACACAGGAGACAGTAAGTCCTCGTTTAGTAGTTATCAGTATCATAAGTTGTAGGTAAGTACGGAATTTAGTTGTACGTGTGGTTAAACAAATACGTCAGGTAAACGACTCAGTTTTTGACAACTCAATTCATAATAATGTTAAAAATAATTAAGAATGAAGTCTCTAGTATTGCGCCAGTGCCAAGCACGGGGATGTTTACCTTGATGCTGTACTAGTGCTTCATGGGACCCTACAAATAGTAGGTACTTTCTCCTACTAAATTACTTAGATCATCATTATATCAATAAAGTACTTAGATCATGAAAATTTACTTTATTCTCAATCACTCGCAATATTCTTAATACATGTTCACATGTGACTCTCAAAGCTGCATTTATCAGACTACCAAAACAAATTTGAATAGAAACAAAAACAGAGTTTCTTTAAAAATGATGATCCTATCGTCTCTTTAGATTACGTCACCCAACAAATGCAAAAACGCACATTGAAACAGCAGGATTACCTCTCATTCAACCCCTGGAAAGGCCGCTACGTCACCGACTAGGAATGCGTGAGTCAGACGTGAGTATTTATAGCGAGGTGTACCAGTCAGCAGCCCCGCGTGGCAACAACCTTTTTTTTATAATACGTTTTCCTGCAATGTAGTGGCGAATAAAACCAATGCGAAATACCAGCGTTCACTGTGTATTTTTCCAGTCCTATGGGACTTATTTTTGAATCTTGGAATTTCAATTACGTGTTAACACTTTGGTCTATATCTGTCAGAGTGCGTGACCGTAACCACAGTATCATCAAGATCAATCAGCTGTGTTGTTGACGACGGTCCGTAGATATTAGATAGCTAACCCACAAAAACATTATAGAACAACCAAAGAAAAGATAATGATATTTTATAAGCATTACGATATACATGTTTTATTTATTACCATGTTACTGTCCTTTACTTTCACAGTTTGTTGAAATCGTAACATATGTGGTATACTTAGACTTTAAGACTTCAAAGTATATGATCACTTATTCTTTGCGCACCACAATGGTCTGAGGTTGGGGCACAGGCAGAGGTAGGGGATCGTAGCTGGCTTCAGGCGCAATCACAACGGGTTGAGGTTGGGGCACAGGGAGAGGTAGGGGATCGTAGCTGGCTTCAGGAGCGATCACAACGGGCTGAGGTTGGGGCACAGGCAGAGGTAGGGGATCGTAGCTGGCTTCAGGAGCGATCACAACGGGCTGAGGTTGGGGCACAGGCAGAGGTAGAGGATCGTAGCTGGCTTCAGGCGCGATCACAACGGGCTGAGGCTGCAGCACAGGCAGAGGTAGGGGATCGTAGCTGGCTTCAGGCGCGATCACAACGGGCTGAGGTTGGGGCACAGGGAGAGGTAGGGGATCGTAGCTGGCTTCAGGCGCGATCACAACGGGCTGAGGCTGCGGCACAGGCAGAGGTAGGGGATCGTAGCTGGCTTCAGGCGCAATCACAACGGGCTGAGGCTGCAGCACAGGCAGAGGTAGGGGATCGTAGCTGGCTTCAGGCGCGATCACAACGGGCTGAGGTTGGGGCACAGGGAGAGGTAGGGGATCGTAGCTGGCTTCAGGCGCGATAGCCGGGCTTTCTCCAACGGCGGCGGCTTCGGTGGGTAAGGGCGTCAAGTCAGTGGTTTCGGGGGCATCCACGTTCACGACAATCTGGACTAGCGGCAAAGGGTTGGCCGCAGCAACAGCAGCGAGGGCGAGCAGGGCAACGAAGAATTTCATTGTGAAGCGCTGAAAATTCGATGATTTCAATGAACATATTTACGTTTGATAATGAAACATTTAACTCCTAGCATTGTACTTTTCTGGCTAAAGATTTGAGTTTGTAAACCGGCAAAGTAATGTACCAGGTGTAAGACATTTAGAAAGTTAGAAACTCAAACATCTGAAAATAATCATGCAAGTATAATTCTTTCTTTGGTATTTTTAGAAAATGTTCTAATTTTTCCAAGGCCTTTCCATAAAGAACTTCAGAAATATCTCGTCGGTGCAAAGCTTCTTCTTTCTATGTCGTTAAGGAAGCACTTAAATATTCTAAACACGCTGTTCATATGAGGGATACCGTCAACCAAATTATCTATTGGACAACCAAAAATGTTCACTTACTTACCTTGTTTGCTATTACCTATGAAACTAAAGTAAAATTGCTTCACGTGTATTTATATACAAATATCTCGATACTGCGATATAAAAATCCCCAAATGTTATCAGATTACGCGATTAAGGGATTCTCTACAGTTGAAATTAACAATAAATAAGATAAAATACTTAACTATCTACATTGGTGAGCAGATAACTTAATGCAACCAGAGATCCGTAAAAAGAAACGAAATTCCACTTTTTCCAATTTTACTTACCAAAAAAAACAAAAAATTATGAAGATTAGCCCGTTAAAGTTCCGCGTGACGTCACATTATGGTTACACTTTTTAGCATATACCCCAATTCCATGAAAATCCGTATGAAAATTTGGTGTATAGTTACAGGTTGTCTCACGGTTAGTCGGTTATGTGACATCATAAATAAAGTATATATTTTCTCTATGGTGACATGTAGGAAAAGTACCTGTAATAATCAAGATAGGGCATTTTGGTATATGTGGTAATTACTTTCTGAGCATTCAAAAATACTATAAAAACGTGATCCATCTGAATAGAACCGAACAAATGTCCAAATACTTGTGATAAAAAAATCATACCTCATTACATTATGAACGCTCGGTCACATAGTGTCCATAGTGATAGTTACAGGCCAACCGTGAAATTTTTCATTCAAGTTTCTTGGTAGGTTCAATACCTCGGTGAAGCTAGAATTTTTTGAAGCATATGAATGAAGAATTACTATTAAAAAGATATCTATAAGAAAATACCCTTTCTACAATATTCGAGGTACATTCCTTACATGTCACAAAGCCGCGTGGGATAACTTGTCGTTAACATAGAGTTGTCTTCACAAAGATATTGTATAGCCCTTTACGATAGTAACCAAAAAAGTCAGCAGTAAGCAGTATTCACAACGAACTCTAAATTCAAAGTCGCAGATAAAATTAACATAATAATAAAATAAAATCAAAATTGTTTATTTCAGACCGCGATCCATAATAGTGTTAGTAACAATTGGGACTTACAAGACGATTAGTATTACACGTTAAGTTTAGATTGAATTAATTACATTTTTGAAACAGTATTATGGCCGAACCTATGACCGAAAGGCAGGAGCAGGTAGTGAATATTTTATTCCCTACTTGGCCCTACCAATGACCACTTCAACCCAATATTTAGTGACCAGGCAGTCGAGGCAGACCAACACCCTCAGCATATTGTTGCTGCTGCCTCGCATCCGCTTTAGCATTGAGGGTATTCTTTTCCGCCGAATAGCAAAACAGTCGTCCGTTTGGGTTTCGGCAAACATGCCCGATGCACATGCAACATAATCTATTTCGTTTTTGTAATCTAACTCTTTTTAAGCGTCTTGTATTTTATGTGCCTGTAGACATTGTTTTTAATTTTTAATAATCTTATTATGATATTGTTTATGTAATAAAATATATATGTATGTGTATATGTGTTTATTTTTAAATAAATTAAAACAAAATGGTGTCTGTATGATTATTATGATGAGCTTACCTTGACATGTAATAAAACGTATGTACCTACTCTTTTTTATATTCTGCCTGACATGTAAAATAATGTGTTTAATCAATAAAATTCAGATTTCTGAATGAATGACAATGTATGATTAATACGAAATAAATGAATATTAAATGTTTCCATAAATAAAACCTCCTCTACGCCACCTGGAAACTCTCTAGATAATCTTGTTCTGAGTCGATTGCCTACATTCGTCTACCCACGCATTGGAAAAGTCGGAAAAGTCTACCCATCCGGTGATAACCCATACATTACATTAATCCTGTATATTTCCCCGCTGGTCGAGGCAGCTCGTTAAATTCGCGTGTTGGAAAGCCTGCAGTGACAGGCGCCGGGCGGCGCCGGGGCGCTTCTAGTACCTCGGTGGTCGTGGAAACTATGCCACGTCGCGCCCTCTCTCAGTAAAAGTACTTTCTTCGAGCCGCTTTCGGAAACTCGTCTAGAACGAATGAATTTCCTCGCTTTACTAACCTTGTACGATGTGACATAAGGTGGTTAAGCAAATGCACTATAATTAGAACTGTCGGTGTTTTATGGCCGCTTGGGAAATGGTGATCACTCATATGTGAATATCGTATGTGACTGTGAGAGACGATGTTTATGTTTAATTTTTTTTATATTATGTTTTAAGATTTTTGCTTATCATTGGTGGTCTTAAAAGGGATTGCAAATAGTTAGGTTCTCATCACCGATATTAACTACTAACAAATAATGGATCTCGTTATCTGAGTAATAAATGAATTGAATTGAATTGAATTGAATTAATAACTAGCGGTTGCCCGCGACTTCGTCCGCGTAGAACTTTTTATCGTCTTAGAAAATGATTTCTCTCAATACAAACTTTGGAGCCTCTGTTAGGGGATAAATTAAAAAAAATGTTTATGTTCATGTTCTAGTTTGTGAACAAACAGTCTAAAACCAAAGTTAAAAATGTCATACTTTAAAAATATCTTGAAATACGAGTACACAAATTTTGAACCCCCTTTTAACACTCTTAGGGGATGAATTTGGAAAAACTCTTAAATTAGTTTTGTAGTCTTTTAACGTACAGAATAAGACCGAAGTTACAAATCTCTTACTCACACTTTAAAATTTTCTTGCTCTCTATTTAAAATGTAAACCCCCTTTTAAACCCCCTTAGGGGTTGAATTTCTCTAATCGCTGAAAGAACTTTTTTCGTATTGTAGTAAGTAGTCTTACTACTAACTTTTAAGTCTCTAGCTCAAAAAAAGTGCTGCCCATGCAAAGCTTGCTCCCCTTTTTAACCCGCTTAGGGAAGGAATTTTCTAAAACGCTTTAAGGTGCATTTTTAGTGTTCCGTACTCACAGAGTAAAACGGGACCCTATTACTAAGACTTCGCTGTCCGTCCGTCCGTCCGTCCGTCTGTCTGTCACCAGGCTGTATCTCAAGAACCGTGATAGCTAGAGAGGTGGAATTTTCACAGATTATGTATTTCTGTTGCCGCTATAACATAAAATACTAAAAACAATTTTTTTTAAGGGGGGCTCCCATACAACAAACGTGTTTTTGCCGTTTTTATAGATAATGGTACGGAACCCTTCGTGCGCGAGTCCAACTCGCACTTGGCCGGTTTTTTTGTATTATAATAAGTAATCTTTCTACAATGTTTCAAGTCTCTGACTCAAAAACATAAACTTTCCCTCATAAAAACTATGTACCTCTTTTTATCCCCCTTAGGTTTTTTTTCCAAAACGCTGAAAGGACTTTATTTGTATTTTTACAAGTAATCTTTCTACAAAGTTTCAAGTGTCTCGCTCAGAAAAAGTTTCCCCATACAAACCTTGCACGTCTTTTTAACCCCCTTAAGGAATGATTTTTGTAAAACGCTGAATGTAGTTTTTTCATGTTCTAATAAGTAATCTTTCTACAAAGTTTTAAGTCTCTACTCTATTTCAATAAAAGTAGTTTTTCCCATACAAACTGTGCACCCTATTTTACCCCCTAAGGGGTGAAATTTTCTAAAACACTGAAAGTATTTTCTTTGTATTTTAACTAATCTTTCTACAAAGTTTTAGGTCTCTAGCTCAAAAAAAAGTTTCCCACATACAAACTTTGCACCCCTATTTTACCCCCTTAGGGGTAGAATTTTCTAAAATGCTGAAAGGGCTTTATTTGTATTCTAATGACTAATCTTTCTAGAAAGTTTTAGTTTCTATTTAAAAAATATATTGTTTCCCCCATACAAACTTTGCATCCGTATTTTACCCCCTTAGGGGTAGAATTTTCTAAAACACTGAAAGGTCTTTATTTGTATTCTAATGACTAATCTTTCTACAAAGTTTAAAGTATCTATTTCAAAAAAAGTAGTTTTTTCCCATACAAACTTTGCACCCTATTTTACCCCCTTAGGGGTGAAATTTTCCAAAATACTGTAAGAACTTTCTTTGTAAGTATTCTAATAACTAATCTTTCTACAAAGTTTTAGGTCTCTAGCTAAAAAAAAAGTTTTCCACATGTTAGCTATTTAATACATTCTGTAATTTTGGTCCTATTCATCTCATCAAATACTATTAAAATGTATAATGTCATATGGGTATCGTTCATAAAAGCGCGGGCCAGTAGGTCGATCACGTGACGCATTGTACGAACGTCGGGTAGATCTAAATGTCACTTTTTACATAGAAAATTGACAGTTAAATCGTACCGACGCGCGTTCGGAACGTTACGTGATTACCCCTCTGGTGCGGGCAGTCGTCGACTAGCTGTCAGATAGAGAAGTTGTGTGACAATTTATATTCTGTTAATTCTATAGTAATGTGTCTATGAATAAACTTTATATTTACTAGTCTTCGTGAGTATAATTTACAACAGGAACCCTGGGAATAACTACGTTTCTAACATTTCAGAAGTGGGATAAACCTTAGAGAAAATCTGCTGGTATGTAACCTCTTTATTATAATGTGAATCACTACATAATTGGTTTGTATATTTACTTACAAAGATGTCAATTACATTATTTTACAATCTTAGTATCGAGAATTAAGAACGAAGTGTGTAGGTTATACGTCACTTGCCTTGAAAGTTAAATGTGGCGAGCAATGGTGATACTCACATTACAGTAGGTGTTATAAACAAGCGTAATCACCTCTAGAACTAAACAAAAGTGTCTGATTTGAAATGATAAGCTCACTTTTTATTTTATAAACATGTTTAACGGGGGGTGTGGTAATTATGTACTTTTATAGTACATCTGAGGGTGCACTAACAAAAGTTGTAAGTAGGTCAATATGGTCATCGCAAAGCGTACCTACCAACAGCCGCCGGAAGTAGGTAGGGTACCGACCGGGCTTGTGTCGGTTTCTTTGCTTTCTACGTTTATGATAACAAAGACTAAGCACATAGTACGTCTGGTGGCGTGCGTGTGTAAGAGAGCCCGGGTTCGATCCCCGGCCGAGTATTAGAAAAATTTACTTGAATACATGATTGGGTTCTGGCCGTTCTGGGGTTTATTTGTATACCCTTTGTTTTGTTGTGTGTGTGTTTCTTGTTATTTCATGTATTTATGACCGCAGCTGACGCTGCTTAAATTCCATTAAGTACCTACAATAATTATGTTCTAAGCGTCAAAAAAAAAATTAAAGAAAAACAATAATTAGAACAATACAAATACAACTTATATAAACTAATTAATACTTTAAGAAAAATAGGGTGACAACGTTCAGTTACACGTAGCTACCTACTCATTGCGTAATGATACATTTTATTGTTTTCTTCTCTTCCTCTCTCCTTCACCGACCCCTTTTACTTTCTTCCTTTTCCTTCATACACACACACATTCACTCACTCATTTTTGTATATACCTACCTGTTATCTTGTTTTGCTACTTTGTGGATGCATACATAGTCTCCACCCATACCAGAAACGTGTCAGTCATGTCAGAACCCATACAACAAACGGAAGCGTCAGGCTATACGCCACCACCCCGGCGTCTCTTACGTGATCGTGGGCGAACTAAAGAGTCTCGCAGCAGTCGCAGAAAAATTCGGTATGATCTGCCCATTCGGTCTGTGACAAGTTTGCGTAATAAACGCCGCCGTCATAAACGACAAACTATTAACCGTAGCAGATCTCGAAGACGACGCTCGGATGACTTATACTACAAGTATATTAAAAATTGACACTCAAAAAGTAAGAAACGACGGCGTGGTTCCCAATCTAACACATCATCATTTGATGATTCACTTTCATCGACTGCATTCGAAAGATCATCGCGCCCAAAACCACGGCTAAGCAAGTACTCAAAGCGTAAGAGAAGATCGTATGCAACACCGCGCCGTGACATCGACGTTATAAGAGAACTTTCACGTTTGTTTCATAACACCGATCACCACTTTGAAGGGGCGCAAAATGTGATTCCCGAATATAACCCAGATGCTAATGAACAATCGGCTATAAATTGGATTCGCAAGGATAATGAAACCGCTAAAATTTATAAATGGAGTGAAAAACAGATTATTTTCTACGCCATTACAAAATTAGCAGGTCATGCAAAGAAATGGTTCCAGGGTCTTAGTACGCTAAACATGACCTGGCGTGATTGGCAAAAGAAAATAATTAGAACCTTCCCTGATGACAGGAACTATGCATTATTTAATAATAAATAAATATAACATGAAAACATGACACTTACATATAGGTAAGTAAAATGAATAAATAAATATAATAACAAAATCATGAATGTAATTATAATACAATAATGTGACGACGTATAACGATGTTATTAATAATAAAAAAAAAAATCAAAAATACTTTAAATACTTTAGGTACTATTTTAAATCTGTTACTTTAAATGGAGTTAAACTATCCCCATACATTGATTTTGGTAGTGAATGCACCCTTATTCGCAAATCAGTGGCAGGTGAGACTCATCTCACTATAGCAGGCGCGGCTCACTCGCGATTTGTGTTTATCGCTACAAGTACATGCCGGTCGCCCCTTACAAGGGCTCTATCTATTCAGTAGCTGCCACGCGTTGGGACGGGACGCTCGCACGGGTTGCAGCGCGTTGCATGCGATAGAAAGGGATGGCCACGTTTAGGCACGTTTGGCGTACCTAAACAGGGAGTTTGTTAACAGAGAACCTTCTGTACGTAGTACTATTACTTATTCTGTGACTATAGTAAAGTCAGGTCTCCCCTTAATTAAAGGATTTGCTTTTGGGAGTATAGTACCGATAGGTAAAACCAATGTTTATGTCGTGGTCGACGCAGTTGAGGCTAATATTGTAGCGTACATTGTGGACGATCATCTATTAGAAACTGATGTTTTAATCGGGCAATCATTGACTGAACGGTAGTTGTATATAACACAAGTTCTAGTTTAATATTATATTGCGATGACTCCGAGCTAGAAAAGATTAACTTACATGTCGCCCACGACACAGTATTGGAAGAAGGGTTAAATATTTTGAAGGACACACAAGGGCTACTTTTTGTACCCGGAAATATGTGTATGAGACCTGGAAGTGAATATTCAATTCTTCAGGGAGTTTACCAGTTCGTAAAGGTAAAAATTCTTAGAATGAACATGTCGAATGAACACATTAGATTCAAGGGAACTAAGCTAATATCGCGTGTACCTGTAAAAGCATGCATTAATTGCGCCTCATCATATCAGCCGAAAGACATCCACTGCTGAACATAGGCCTCCCCCAAAGAGTTGCAATGTGAACGGTCCTGCGCCACCCGCAGCCACCGGACTCCCGCGACCTTTATCAGTCCAGCTTGTGGGAGGCTTACTAACGCCGCGCCTTCCGGTACGTGGTCGCCACCCACCTTATAAGTAAACGCATGACTCATTATGCCGCTTTCAATTGAAATCATATAAAAACATCAAAATCGATCAGTCTTAAAAGTATTATACTTACATTGAAAAATAATAAAATGCAAATGAGATATAAACTTTAACGCGTTTCACATATTTGCTTCTGTTTCTGATCCAAGTTGTGACTGTTTGTTTATAAATTACTCGGTACCTTACAGGAAAATACACCTAAAATACTTTCATTTGGAATTTTTACGTTTTATTTCACGATATACGAATTTTCCTGTCCCGTAAATAAGCCAGAATAAAAAGGATCTATACCAAATCATTGCATAATCCTATTGTCCATTATTGGGGTATCCATTATAGGCGTCGGTCCATTACTGGGTCTCGAGAAGTGTCCATAACTGGAGATTTGACATATTTTTGCTTTTCTAAATTTTCCTATAAATCTATAGATGTCTCTTCAATTAGTAAAAAGCTAATGTTTCATTTCTTACGAATATATTTTATAGTTTTCGATCGTAATCATTGTTTAAAGTGTAAACATTATTATTTTATTGTTAATGAAAATACACGACCTCTTTAAAGTATCCATTACTGGTGCCACCACGTTTTGACAAAAATAAAGCATCCACTTAAGTATTTCAGCAGGACGATCTTGTTATGATTCTCAATCATAAAACAGAAAAAGGCAAAGTAAGATGATAGCCTCAAAGTTTCGGGGACCCTTTCAGATAACACGCGTCCTAGATAATTACAGGTATATCGTGCGTAGCGCAATATTTTCCCGGCAGACTACTTAAAACCGTGGATAACGATGGCTCCCAAAAAGCACAATACTGCATTATAGGACGTAACAGATGTCCACATCGGTAACTTTAGCATCCAACGACAATAGCTGAAAATTAAGCTTTCGCCTGTATAGTAATGCTATTAAGCGTCACGGAGACAACACTGTAATGTTGCAAACATTAATATAGTTATACAGTTCAGTATTATACAGCTCTTAGCAATCAATGGTACTTTCAGCAGCAAATAAGCATTTTCATGGATTTAAACTAAGCTATATTCTGAATTAAATGACAAAAGTGTACCCTTATAATGCTTGCATTCTAAGATAGAACATGTGAAGTACTATAATGCAGTAAGTTATTCTGTGACTTCAATTAACAATGATATAATGCGTCTAGTTGCATAGAGTAGAACTTTAATACTGGTAATCAGCTTGTTACACGCAATCTTATAATAGCACTTATATAGCCCACATCTTCACTATAAGTGAATCAATATGATCAATATGATGCTAAATTACTGTAAACTGCTATAGATTAGGTCACATGTTACCCATGATCCCCGTTAAAGCTGAATACTTATACTAGCGTCGGCAATAAATCTACTAATGCAGTTTAATAAGATCGGAAGACTCATTTTCTCAGCGCCTCTAAGGTTTATTGGTGGTTCACAAGTGGATTCTTAAACAGCCCATACCATTTAATTGTGATTAGTACAGTGCACATTGAATTGCAGCCATTTTGTGGGGTCTAATTTAACCGTAATATAATAGTAACAATTAATATTTCTTTAGCCAACGAAACTAACAACTGGATTTGAAAAGAAAATCAAATGATTTTATAAGTAAACTGGCTCCCGCCAAATTACAAGTTCAAAATAAAAATATTCCTATTTTTCATCATATCATCAACCTATTTTTTTTGCTTTAATTTTTAAGTAAACAGTAATATTTTGAGAGCGCGTGAAAGTTTTCATCTATATTCATATACTATTTGACAATAAACTCTCTTTCCCATTCGAATTTTACGTACATGGAGAAAAAAAATCAAGTAGTTTTATATTTACGAACTATTGCTCCACACAAACACTGTCACGAAATGTGGTTCACGCAAACGGTTACGACATTTATGAAAATAATGGAGTCGTAGAGGAGTGAAAAATATTCACAATGCTGCCACTTGTGATTCCTCAAATCCATAGAAGCGTTAAAAAGATCCTGGCTGGTAGTTTGTGCTGAAAAATAGGTAACACACACTCTGCTATTCAGCCATTGTACTGTGTAATGTTTAACACATACTCTCATAATCAGTCAATGTTCAGCTCTTGGGTTGCCTGTTACCTTTAATAATGCTCAAATAATGCTGTTATAATGTCATTGGTTACAGTTATTCAGCTAATAGCTGTTTAATTTGTGCCCAAATCAGAGTTATATCAGCATTAGAGGCGCCTCTAATGCTCTTATTCAGCAGGCTTGTACAGCTTAGGATTATATTGTGGACAGGTTTTCAGATCATATACAGCGCTTCTGTGTTACTTGGGCTGTTACTGATGAAATAAGCTCCACAACTGACGATTCTCTTTCAGGGTAATTGACTACATCTATTATCTGAGTCATTTATATATTTATTAATTAACTGACTTACATCGTATACACTTACCACTATTTTCCCTAATATGACCCTTACAGCATAGATAGCAGTGAGAGAATGATGAAATACGACCCTGAGTGTTGCTGTTAGCCCCTAGTGTGGCCAATATAAGTAGATGACAATGGTCCCCAAGTGTGGTACCCAATGACGTTCCCAAGCGTGAACACTAATGATGATTATCTACTGAAATTAATGAGAATCCCCAAGTGTGACTGTTAGCCCCTAGTGTGGCCAATACAAGTAGATAACAATGGACCCCAAGTGTGGTACCAAAAGAAGTTCCCAAGCGTGAACACTAATGATGATTATATACTAAAATTAATGAGAATCCCCAAGTGTGACTGTTAGCCCCTAGTGTGGCCAATACAAGTAGATAACAATGGACCCCAAGTGTGGTACCAAAAGAAGTTCCCAAGCGTGAACACTAATGATGATTATCTACTGAAATTAATGAGAATCCCCAAATGTGACTGTTAGCCCCTAGTGTGGCCAATACAAGTAGATAACAATGGACCCCTAGTGTGGTACCTAATGAAGTTCCCAATCGTGAACACTAGTGATGATTATCCACTGAAATTAATGAGAATCCTTAAAGTGTTACTGTTAGCCCCTAGTGTGGCCAATACAAGTAGATAACAATGGACCCCAAGTGTGATACCTAATGAAGTTCCCAAGCGTGAACACTAATGATGATTATCCACTGAAATGTCCTTAGATTATAAATTGTGTGCCCCTAGTGTGACTCTAGTGTTTGGACAGGTTTGGACTAATTAATTACACTTAGTAATTATAAACTGTGTGATAATTTTAATTTTTATTAAGTTTATAGATATATAATTCTTGAAGTCTTAAAAATATCAATCATTGTTTGTATTTAGATCTGTGCTACACTAGAATGAGATAAATAAATGGGTACAGTTAAAATGTGAAATAGAAAATTATTTATATACATAACACTGTGGACTGATTTCTTGAACTCTGGAAAATATCTATCATTAATGATGTTAGATTTATGTTATATATACTAGAATAAGATCAAATAAGTACAGTTAAAAATGTAATGTAAAATAAGTAGAAATCTTGTAATCAATGCTTCTCAACATATTTTAATTTATGGTGTATAAACAAATCAAGGCATGAGGTCATACCTAACAGTGAATGGCCGAGCGGAGTTGGGGATGGGGTCATCCCCACGGCAGAATGGCCGTCTGTTAGCTATTTAATACATTCTGTAATTTTGGTCCTATTCATCTCATCAAATACTATTAAAATGTATAATGTCATATGGGTATCGTTCATAAAAGCGCGGGCCAGTAGGTCGATCACGTGACGCATTGTACGAACGTCGGGTAGATCTAAATGTCACTTTTTACATAGAAAATTGACAGTTAAATCGTACCGACGCGCGTTCGGAACGTTACGTGATTACCCCTCTGGTGCGGGCAGTCGTCGACTAGCTGTCAGATAGAGAAGTTGTGTGACAATTTATATTCTGTTAATTCTATAGTAATGTGTCTATGAATAAACTTTATATTTACTAGTCTTCGTGAGTATAATTTACAACAGGAACCCTGGGAATAACTACGTTTCTAACACACATACAAATTTTGCACCCCTATTTTACCCCCTTAGGGGTAGAATTTTTTTTAACGCTGAAAGTATTTTTTTTGTATTCTAATGACTAATCTTTCTACAAAGTTTTAAGTCTCTATTTAAAAAAAAATTGTTTCCCCCATACAAACTTTGCACCCCTATTTTACCCCATTCGGGGTAGAATTTTCCAAATCGCTGAAAGCACTTTATTTGTATTCTAATAACTAATTATTCTACAAAGTTTTAAGTCTCTAGCTCAACAAAAAAAAGGTTCTCCCATACAAACTCCGCACCCCTATTTTACCGCCTTAGGGGTGGAATTATCAAAAATCCTTTATTATCCCTAGCTCACGTTATAAAAGCAATCTACTGTGCAAAAATTAATTCTCTGAGATTAGTAGTTTCGGCTGTGCGTTGATGAGTTAGTGAGTGAGTGAATAAGTCAGTCAGGACATAGGCATTTATATATATATATATATATATATATACAGGGTGTTTTGTAGCTGGGTGCAAACCTTTAAGGGGGAGATACACTAGACCATGTAGAACATATTCATCAAAAAAAAATTTTTTTTAGCGATTTTTTTTAGCGATTTAAATAACATCAAAAGTAAGATTTTATTTTTATTTTTGTAAAGTTTAAATGCTTTGCACATAACTTTTTTGGACACAATGGTGCTTCAAACTACTTTGGTACGATTAAGGACACATTAGACTACTACAAGCTACAAAACACCCTGTATATTAAGAAACCTACAGTGACACTCACACTACTTTTTATTAGGTAGGTATATAGTAATAGGTACCAGATGTTTGCGAGTTTTTATGTATTAAGGGGTAATCTGCTATATTTTATCTCGTGGCGTGACTTCACATGGGTTCTTTGTAATACACGGACGGAGCCGGGCGGGCAGCTAGTATTTTATTATTACGTCACCTAAAATATTTTCAGCACAAATTATATGATGACCTTTTATTGATAATCGCCAAGACCATAAAGATTATATTGTTAAGTAGTTTACAAAGATAAGTTGAAGAAGTGCTAATGTTCAGTTTTATAACATTTTAGTATTTTTGATTTATTGAACTTCTGTAGGGGTCTGTATATACAATAACCTCATTTCAAAATAGGGGGGGTAGTAATTTTATTAGAGGGGTTGGGTCCATACAAGGAATTAACAGGATGATGATAGGGTCAAAAATCGACAAAAAACGATGACGTAATATATGGACAAGCCCTATTTACAACTGGACGCCAGCGCGACTTCGCCTGAGTAGGTATTGCAAAGAACGCAGGTAAAAGGTAAATCGGATAAGTGGCTTAGGAGATTACTCCCTACATACAAACTTTTTTATTTAATAAACAGAGTATTCAGGTGACAAGCAAAACTCACTAAGTAACAAATACCTACTCAAATCAAAGGTCGTATCTCGATATCGACTACGTATCGAGATACGAGGTTTTGAAGAGCAGTGACAGTTTTGGTAGTGACTTTTGCTTGTCACCCGACGAATATAAACATGGGTACCTACATTTACTTACAAGGCAACAATCTCACAGACTTTACCTCTGTATAATATTAGTTAAGACAAACTGCCCGCGTATTGGAAATAACGCAGGCAACCCTGCGGGATACAGTATAGCATATTTGCATCCAGTTGTTGTGTACACCCCTACCTACAGAATACCTACAGGTGAAAGATTTTTGAAATCGGATAAGTGGTGTCGCTGATATATGTTCTATTGATTAATACGCCAAGGCGCTGTTAGAATTATTATATTGAATCACACAACGGTAGCAATTGTAAATAGTAACTGGATGTCCCAGGCAAAACTATTTGCATGCCAACGGAGATGTAGAACATTCCGCTGACAACCTAAATAATCTGAGTCGCTATATAAACAAACATATCTGATGAATTGATGATTTTGCTTTTGTATTCTTTATCTTGCATCGCAGCATAAACAAATCTTAATAAGAATCTTTTCCAACAATAGGTACGTCGTTATGGTTTTTTTTAGTTAAATAGTTAATTAAAGCGGCAAATATACTAGAGCCGGTGTAAGATTTATTAATAAATGGAAATACTGTTAATGGTTTAGTTCGATGGTGAATAGAAGCTATAAGCTGGACAGAAAGAAGAAGAAATACTTAAAGAAATTTTAGATTTGGTGAGAGTGAAGAAATAGGTATTGAGGATGATTGAGAATAGGGGAGGGAATATGTTGGGGTATGTACCTAACGGATACGACATGACGCTTTTGGCTCAAGCGGAGAGAGAGTCAATTTAATGTCATATCAGGAGCTTAAAACATTGGCAGAGAAGCGAACAGAATGGCAGTTAAAATTCAAATTCAAATATTTATTCGTGACAATAAAAAAAAACACATACAAAAGAAATAATACAGTACACATTTTGTTACTCCACCTACCAGAGCTAATCTTGTTGAGGAATGTATGAGGAAGTTTTATTTTATGAGCTACGCTCGAGTATCTACTTCGTTATTCGTTGACAGAGTAATAGTTTTGATTTCACATCAATCACATTCCTAGAACGTTATAGGCAAATAATTATCGATATTGCCTAGCAGTATGCCTTTGTAAGCCCAAAAGACCAATGTTCTTAGTCAAATTAGAATATAGCTCTTCGAATGGGATGGGGTTTTAGAGACTTGAAGTTGAACGTGATCAATTAACATAGATGCTGCAAAAAATCAATGAGAAATATTAACCTTTAGGCAACTGCACCAACTTAAGATTACAGACCGATCAACGTTTAATAATGGCGCCGGCAACTGTCACTCCATAGAAACTTGTCAAACTTTCCATACTTACTTACATTCAGATTTTAAGGAACGCCGCATATGATTATTACCTACAGGCGGTTTCGTGCAACCCACCTTTTTTTTTACCCAGGGGAAATCCATTGTGGATCCCACCCGGCTCGGGAGAAGCCGGATGGGTATATCCGACTCCCGCGGACTAAAACCCCTGGGGTGTTCCATTACTCGCTTTAGGACAGAGCCCCGGGAACGCCATCGCAGTCGCACACATCCGGAACTCTGTCGGCGCTGCCCTTGCAGGCCCACGCAGGTGGCAAGGTTATGGCTCGCCACCTACTCCGCTTTTGGCACCCCAGAACCAGGACCTCTCCTAGACGGATGACGGGACCCCCGATCCACCACCCACAGGTCCGCGTTATGGCGGCAGCATACGGCCTGCGAAGGCCCTTCGCCGCCTGCCTGGCCTCCTACGACGCTGCGGGACTGAAATCGGATCGTCCTCGCGCATCCGCTCCGCCGCCTCCTTCTGCGTCAACACCGATACGCTGACGGCTAGCATCGTGCAAACCACCTTAAGTAAACCCTTATAGTAATACCACCTCATTTTACGGTAAACACGCAAAATACATGGTCTGTATGACAATCAGCTCGTATTACCAAAGAACGCCAGCAAACCCAGCTGATAAAATATAGGACCATTCTATAT
This sequence comes from Epinotia brunnichana, assembly GCA_963854355.1. Lineage (NCBI taxonomy): Eukaryota > Metazoa > Arthropoda > Insecta > Lepidoptera > Tortricidae > Epinotia > Epinotia brunnichana. Next base: position 21,409,117 of record OY977943.1, on the reverse strand, counting down.
ACTGGTGAAAAAACGAAATGGATGAGTAGTTCCGGAGATTACCCGCTACATACAAACTTATTACAAAGCTACACCCTCAAAAACCATACCTGTATTTAATATTAAATATAGGTAGTACTCGTAGGTATAGATAACGCTCACTCAGCATTGTATGTTATCTAGCGATAGGTTAGGTTAGGTACCTGCAGGATTAAGGGACTATGTCATCGAATCATCCAAAATACATTCCGCTCAGGCCATGTCAAGTTCTTTGTCTCCCAGTGAATTCGTGGACACGTAAAAGTCCCGTTGCAAAAAAATAAAAGGTGGCTCAAGATTTCTGAAAGTTTTATGTGTCTGGAGCTGGAAACAAAGAGTCGTTTAACGGTTTCGAAAGCCAATAAATATTTTAGAACAGTTTTCAAGCAAATTAAGCTGGCACACGTGTCGAATTAGGTCACGAAAGCTTTCCTAATATCGAATAAATCGTCTGGGCTTTGTTTCGGGTCTGGGGTTAGATGTTATACTATCACCTAGCTAGCCAACACAATTTAATTTACTTTCAAAACAAAGTTTTACCCGACTTCAATTCAGTACTCCGCCAAGCCACATTAACATTTCCACATTTTTTTTCCAATTTACCACATGAACTGATTTTCGAGAACAAAAGCGTTGATTTTTAGACCAATAAACCAAATCGCTGTATGTGGGCCGATAATATTTGAGGACTTCCGTCGATTCCTCAAGGATCTCAGAATTACCTTTGGCACTTCATTGTTTGCTATTTCAACGGAATAATATCAGAATCTGTGACGTACTTATATAGTTTGAAGTACATCATTGAGAAGTTCCACAAGCCATCTGTGGTCTTCATCATCACTTCCACTTCACCAAATTTATGATTTCCGGGTGTAAATACACGAGTTATAATAGAAAATACCGAAATTACTACACGCGTGCCTAATATATTTGAGGAGTTCCCTCAATTCCTCATGGTTCCCATCATCCAACTGGGGTTTTGGAAACAATGGGACCAATCTGGAAGCATATACTTTCAGTTAAAAAAATAATTGTACGAATCGGTTCATAAATGACGGAGTTCTGAGGTAACAAACATTAAAAATAAAAATAAATTAAATAAAAAATACATCCTAATTGAGAACCTCCTCCTTTTTTTGAAGTCGGTTAAAAACGAAACAGATTTATTAATTTGCCCATTCAGTATAAATTTCAATATCGTATGACTTATGGCAATTCCTCTTTAAACAGGCGTAGTTTTCAAGATAAGAAAAGTTTTCGTTTTCTCGGTATGTATAGGGTACTTATTAAACTTCTAGCTTTGACCCGCTACGTGCGCTTTTAAACTATAATAACCTATTATTTAGATGTAGTTATGAACTATATCAGAAATAGAAGAACTCGTTAAAATTCGTTTGGATGAAAGGGTAACCACTGCCAAACATCGTCACGTCACAAACTTTAGCGTTCTCATAATCCTCCTAGTGTTTTACCCGCTGACATTACTAAGTAATTGTATAAGTACAATAGAAATAATATAATATTAAAATGTGTTATCAGTAGTTGTGTTAAAGTCCAATACGTACAAGCCGGGCGGCAACAGGAGAAGGCTAGTGCGCGCACGCAGGCTCGCCGCTACGGTGCGGCGCGGCTATGGTTGCCAGCGCTGTTGCGCACAGTCTCTCCACTCCGCAGCGAATTTCGCCGCTCTCGCCCACTGATCTACATTTCACTTCCAATATGGGTCAATAACTGCCCACGCTCAGCCCCTCGAGCGCGGCCATTCACCTCGCACTCCGAATCATTGTTCGCCAAATGTAAAGCGTTGCTCGAGGTCAACGACCGACGATGGTGCGTTTGCTGTTAGCGCAAGAGTCTTCTTCGAAAGCCACTCGACACGCTGTCAACAGCGCAAATACAAACATCCTCTCGTCGTTCGGTACTAGGTAGTTAGTTACGGGCAGTATAATACGCACATTATATCATATAGGTAATCCATAGATACCTAGGTACCAGGAGATTATGTTCATTGTTTGAAGTAGGTAGGTAAAAGTGAACAAGACAATTTATTTTACAGCCTTTTGAGATTGACCTCATCTTGTCTACTTTACAATTTATAGCCCACGTAAAGGTAAGATGGTTGTATGTATTACATCATCATCATCATATCAGCCGAAAGACGTCCATTGCTGGACATATGTATGCATTACATATTTAATGCTTATTGGTTACATAGGCAAAGTAAGTTCGTAACAATCCGGCTGTCGGTCGGCTTGGAAGACTTTTACCTACCCAATGCGACAATGTCAAAAATAAAAACCTTTCGCCATTAGCGCGGGAATCTGTCTATTATACCTAAATATTTATCCTTCCTTTTCTTATTTAAGAGTTCGGCTCTTGTCGGTGGAGTAATTTCCAAATTGTTCTACATTCTGCCTTTCTTTTTATTTCTCTGTACGATGAAGCGTTTATTATTAGTACATTACTTACCTAGGGCGGTTAAACAAAGAATGTCTCAGATCGCAGGTATTTGACGCCCGAGCCGAAGGCAAGGGCGATAAATATGCGCTCTGAGGCTTTCTTTATTACCGCCCGTGGTGAGTACAAAATTTTACGTCGCTACCTGGCCAGGAAGTGGGGTTTTCCGCACGCATAGCGTGCGGTAATTCCTACTTTATGGCCAGGTATGACGTAAAAATATTTATATGCAATTAAAATACTAATACCTATAAATTACGTTTTGATTAAGCGACTAAGCAGCTACCTAGAACAAAATTAAAACTAAAACTAAATAATATTTGAGATTGAACTTTTGAACACGTTTTACAACAGGCAAAGGTTGGGGTTGCCGGCAGATTGAATTTTATGTATTTAAATAAGTACTAAGGATAAGTTCATATAATATAGCTATAGAGGTGCAAAAGCAAATTAGTCCACCTACTTTCGGTCTTTCCCTTTGATCAAATTACCTAGTGTGGATAGTGCCCAGCTTTGAACACGCATACTTCGGAGGAAAGTCGGAGCTCTCCAATTGGACAAAATACATCGTGAAAGCCTAAAATGTAACGCAATTACAGGTGGTTGGCAATGGCAAAAGATAACCTCATTATAATGGTGCCGTAGGGGGCTCAACGTGATATCGAGAAAGAGTAGCTCCTTTAGATAGGAATTAAGTTTCCGTTGTAAACGGTCGCATTTAGTGATGGGCAGCGGGAACATTCCCGCTACCGGTAAGACTCGCATTTGATCCGCAAGGCCTGCAGTCATATCAATTGCGATCAGCTCTTTAGGGTTCCGTAGCCAAATGGAAAAAACGGAACCCTTATGGATTCGACATTTCTGACTGTCCGTCCGTATGTCACAGCCATTTTTTTCTGAAACTATAAAAACTATACTGTTGAAACTTGGTAAGTAGATGTATTCTGTGAACCGCATTAAGATATTCACACAAAAATGTAAAAAAAAACAATAAATTTTGGGGGTTCCCCATACTTAATACTGAAACTCAATTTTTTTTTCATTACACCCATACGTGTGGGGTATTTATGGATACGTCTTTAAAAAATATATTGAGGTTTCTTATATATTTATTTCTAAACTGAATAGTTTGCGCGAGAAACACTTCCAAAGATATTATTGGTATTGTGTAAATTATAGAAAAAAATCACGAACATAGGTCTAAAATACACTTAAAAAAATCGTAACAAATTATGCACAACTGCTAAACATATTAAAATTGGTTCTATCTATCATCGGCAATTTCATGTTCATGTTTGAGGGAAATCAGCTATTACTTTTTTATTTATTAAAACGCGCAAAAAATTAAAATTAAAAAACATGATATCCGTGCTTCCAACTCGCTCACGCTTATACTCAGTGAGAGGGCGAGAAAACCACGAACCTACATCGCCTTAATCATGTTTGGAATCACTGATCTCGCTGCAGAAAAGCCTCTAGATTACTATTCGTTTATTTTTATTCGTATTTTTTTGAAACCATATTATTATAAACAGACGCATTAAGTATATTGGTTCAAAGGTGTTCAAACCGATACACGTTATTAATTCAAAAAGTGAACATTTTAAACATATTAAATTTGAGACAACTCGTATCCGAATATTCCGAATATCATCATCATCATATCAGCCGAAAGACGTCCACTGCTGGACATAGGCCTCCCCTAAAGAGTGCCAAAATGACCGGCCTTGCGCCACCCGCATCCAGCGGAATCCGAATCTATTTATGCACGATCTGATAAACGGTGACGCAGCAAATTGATGAGCCATACAGCGATAACTAAATATTTAAAGCGGCATCGGCAAGGAAAGTGGCGCGCTGAACGGCGCTTGTCGTATCATCAGAAGTGTCACGTTGACCTCTTACATAAGCATTTGGTGTGCTTTCGAAAATATTAAACGGCAATTTTTGCCATGTCCCCGGCGAACAATGGCGGCTGTTTAAAATGAAGCGTATAAGAAAGCCGCTCGTAACGCCATACATGTCCTCGATTTACAAAGTTAAGGTAGGTGGGTACCTAGTTACCTACCTACATTTACCCACCAAATAACATCAGAGTTGGAGATTACTGACTTACTTATGTATTACGTTCTTAATCCGGTTGACAAAAAGAAATGTGGCATAGGCCCGGCTATTTGCAATGTAATAATAACTGTTTGATGTTTTTTATCTATTAGGTACATACTAACCTAAAAGTAGGTAGGGTTAATCGCCAGTAACTGGCCACCGTTCAATAACTGGCCTCCTCATACTAAAAATAAACTCTATTCACCTATAATGGAATTCAATTTAGTAGGTATAACGTGGCCAGTTATTGAACGGTGGGCAGTTACTGGCGATTTACCTTACGTGGGCAGATAAATAACTTTAGGTGCATATAGTGATACATACACTATGCACTCAAAGTTTAACTTATGCCTTATGTATGCGTCAAAGTCCAATGTTTTGAACTTGATGTTTTTTCATTAATTTCAAACTTAAGCATAGGTAATGTGTTACGGATCAACGTTAGACATCTAACCTACAGCGCTATCAGTTTATTTGAGCAGGTATACACTCGTATACCTACTCTACTAGCAACAAGGCAAGAACATTGTTGTCTCGTATTTAAAACACATGCTGAAACCGCAAACCAGCCGTGTATTTTGGCCCGGGGCGGTTCTGGCACATGGCGGACAGGTTCGGACTCAAGAAGAAACACTCGGCTTGCTCCACATTCAAGTTCGGAGCCGATGACTCCTCGTGACCGCGTCCTCCTTAGCGAGTGCTGCTTTATCTCGCCGAATTTCTCCACTGTTCCGCATCATCATGAACAAAAAGTCGAGACCCGTTCGGTGGAAGCGCGCCCTAGTTGTGACTCTGACCTGCCCACATAGCGCCGTGCTGCTCAATGCCAAACACAGAAGACAATTTGCCCCAACAAAGGTGATAATTAAACTGAAGGGGGACAGAAATAGCTTGTCATGTTTGGCAGTGTTGCACGCGGCTGAAATATAACGGCAAAGGTATAATTTTGTTTTAGCACTTGAAGAAACATGAGGTATTATAGGATACGTGCGGTAAATGTGTTTTGTTAAATTTCTTACTTTAAGGCCTGATTTTTGTGACCTTTCTCAAGATATATTATATGAAATGAAATCTTTTGTTCGGTTTTTGGGTAATATGTGTGTGGAATCAGCGGCTTTCCAAATCGGCCTAAAATCTATTTGTGTTAAGTTACAAAAAAAGTTTTTTATACTGTAGGTAGGCCTTGCAACCTAAGGAAGAAGGGTATTCCCTATGCAGGTTTTTGTAAATGGTATCCCTAAATCAACTAAGTTCGGACGAAAGAGAAAGATGATACAGGATTTCGCTGTAGTTAAATTTTAAATAACTAAACCTAAACGTAAAATATAAATTCGCACACATTAAAATCACCGAAATCAATTTTGAAAGTAGGCAAGTCATGCATGAATAAAAATACCGGTTATTTTAACAGTTACCACAGTCATCATCATCACAATTACATAATTTGTGAATGGTGCGTGTATCTCTACAGCACGGGGCGGCGCGGGCGCGAGCAACCTGCTATGCTATTCACATCCTCTTTCACCTCGCGTGACCCTAGTATATTTTGACCCCGCGATCCGTAAAATTACACATGATCAAAGAACAGGCTTAAACTGGTTCTCATAAGATGAGTTTTCAGTAAGCAATGCGAACGTCAGCCCTGCTCGATCTCCAAATAAGCGGTTTCGTAGCTACCGTACGACGAACGCCTACTGACCGACTGAGCGAGCCCCGTAATTACTCACTGTTTTTTCACTTTCCGGTGCTGATTAAAAGAAATGCAGCTATTAGGTCGCCAACTCATATATATTTCAAAGTGTTGTTTCTTTGTTACTAAGGGCGGCTTGCACCAACTTACGATTACAGACCGATCAACAATAAATATGGCGCCGGCAGCTGTCATTCCATAAAACCTATCAAACTTGCGTATTTTACGAACACCGCTCACGATTACAGACGATTTGGCGCAACCCACCCTTAATAACTAAAATACTGATTCCCAGACCTTGATTGAAGTCCGGATATCGCAATTACAAATTGCTCCATAAAAGTTTCAAGTTTCAAGTATTTTATTGCATTCATGTTGTTATAATATAGTACATAGTTGACACATGTAAAATTAACTAGTTGTAAAGTGATGCAGCAAATGCTAACGTCCAGTTAATATAAGCACATTTAAACGCCGGATCTACATAATCGTAGGCAAGTAATGCTAAAAATTAAATGTTATTCCCGTGTATGTGAATCAAAATGCACTAAGCTTTTACGTAAGTATAATTGACGACACGTGACATACTAAACATACATGTAGTCAATTATTTAACGGTGCTTAAATTGCAAATCGTTAGTAAATCATTAAACATTAAACTGGAGTAAGTTTACTCGTACCTACTGTATAGATTTAGTGGCGAATTATTTCAATATCTTAATCGTTATCCATGAAAAAGGAAAAACTACTATCGGTCGGAAATAGTCGCTCGTGTGGGTACTTTATATTAGGTATGGCTAGTTAAGTTTTCCTCAATACAAAATTACAAACCTGATGAACGTAAAGGCGGTACGAGATAGGTATAGGTACATAACCTAGTCTAAAGGCTTGCTTAGTAACGCCAACAGTTTAGGAAACTATAATGTATGGTTCAATGAACGGAGTTATTCTTAGCCGAGTTGATCACGTATTGGTTAGTCAATATTAATTTCATAATACTTAAAAATAGAACAGACTTCAATTTTATATTTTCACAGCATTGATACCGTTATGCCTATTTAGCGAAAACGATTTAGAGGCAAAGCTGGTGGTCAATATCCGATATGAATTTGTCGGTTAGTAAGTATGTCGATGTTTTTTCAGCCTATGCGCATACAACTGTAGGGTTATCCTACGTGGTATGCATCTAATCAAACTAATGGCTTGAAGAGGTGCGGCGTGCAATACCGGGCGCAGGCGCGTCCAGCAGCAGGGCTGTTATTCGCTACGCGTTAATGCGGCTCACCCCGCCGGTCACCCGTTACGAAACTAGACCTCTACCTTCGCTTAATTACTACGCATCGCGGTGTCAAGGTATAATTGTGGGTGAGCGTTGAGATGAGCTTAAAACAAGTTACAGAATAGGGGGGCAGGCGCGCGCAGTCTCAGGTAAATGTCGCGCATGCGGCCTCCGCAGTCACAAACGGCCTTTGCAGTTCGGCGCGGTCACCGACCCGAACGGGGTTATTGACCGGACCCGCATGTAGTTTTCACTTTCGTCCACAAAGGATAACTGTACCACATACAATAAGTCACGTGCGCACCATGATTCAGTCAACTACGATTCCGCATCGCGGTTCCTGAAGCCTGAGAGGAATACGTAACAACAGATTCACCTAATTCTTAAACAAAGCTTTAACGCGACAACTATTGTCTCTAACTTTTCCGTATATATTTTATACAGATGTTTTACGGTATTATGATATGGAGGAGAATTTGGGCAATGCTCGTCACGCAAGACAACTTATTTTCTCCGCATGATAATCAGGGGGCCGATTTTTTGCGCATTTTCTATTTAAAAATAGCATTTCATCTTTTTTTTACAGCTTTCGAGTGAAAGATTCGAGCGCTCGAAAGTCAAAAATCGGTCCCCTGGTACATAAATGTCAATTGAACGGACGCTCGATCACCTGCGCGGATCTAGGAGGTTGTTGCACTAATGATAGCCGATGTCGTAAGTCGGGCAATGGACCTGTGTCCTTTTTGCGTATTTTGGTTACAATTAGGTAATTTCTGGTTAGGTGGTGGGGACGATGCGTGGGGTTGGTTGCGGGCCCGGCGGTTGCGCAATCGGTCGTCGACTCGGTTATGTCAGCGGTTTACGTAAGCGCCCCTCGTCGCGGGGCAGCGCGGGCGCCAATTGTGCCCCGCGACCGTTTCGCACTTCGCGGACTATTTGCAGACGGCCGCGACTCGTTAGCGAGATGCGATCCGACGCATCGGCACGCTGTGGAAACAACCAACCCCACTAAATCAATGTTTTACTTACCTACTGCGTCATTTTTAGCCAAGATGCTAGCAGCGATATGAAACTTGGACTTTTGATTCGAGTCTTTAATAGGTAGGTACATAATTTAATCCGTTTTCTGTGAATGATATGTTCATAATTTTATCCCTTTTCTCCTATAAAGTGAACATTATAATAAATAATATAAAATGAAAGTCCACGAGAACGGTTATTGTACATCGAACCATTTTTTAACGCCGCCTCTAGTAGGTATATTGGGTAAAGTAAACCGCCATCCCATTAAGTTTAACCTTTTGTTAATCGATTAGAAACAATACCTATCTGCTCATTGTGGCCGTTGCGAACGAAATGTGCCCTAAAGGAGTAATTAAGATATGGTCGGGTACTCGGGTTGCAGAGAAGGGGCTGTAGTGGTTGCGTCAGAGAGCGGAGAACGGCCGGACTCAACGCACAAGGTTGCAGAGGTTCAATGCTCTAGAAATACGACACCCGACCCCGCGCAATTCGCGGCGTCGCCAGCGCCCGCGCCGCTCGTAGACCCCACGGCTACGGCGTAGACCACAGGAAACCAATACTTACCAATTGGGAAGATCTACTCCAAATGTTACATGAGGGTCCTTGAGAAACTGGATCGGGTTAATCATGTTTAGCAAATTTGGCTGTTGCAATTGATGCCAATTTGATTCGTTGACGATTTTTTTGACAACCTCTGTAGCCTATAGTTGGTAGCGACCCTGCCTACGAAGCCAGAGATCCCGGGTTCGAATCCCAGTAAGGGCATTTATTTGTTCGTGAGTCATGGATGTTTTCTATGTATTTAAGTATTCATTTATCTGCAGGATGTTTTTATTCATTTGCTTTAACTTCGACACAGTGTTTGGTACATTCACAGAAACAAATTAGCATTTAAAAAGCTGTTATGAAGTCACAGTTAAGAGCCATTTACACCGGTTAAATCTGCAAAACAGATAAAATTAAACATTGAATATCTTGATAACAGTAAGAGTTAAGATACTACTTTTTTGGAGAAATTAACTTTATTTGATCTAAACTATACCTACTAGCAATTAACGGAAATTGTCATGAACACGTTGTATATAATATAAGTATGTTAATCGTCGTCTAGTACCCACAGTAGTACCTACAAGCTTTGCTTAGTTTGGGACTAGGTCGACTTGTGTAAGATTGTCCCCAAATATTTATGTATTCATTTATTTTTACTTGACGATTCGTTAGGCACCAATAATGTGTCTTGATAGGTACCTATTTTTATAATTTGTGAGTAGCATAAATATTTATTTAGTACGCGGGTAACGAACTTAAACCCACCACGGTGACATTTATAGCTCAAAGTGTTTAATTTGAATTGCAATATACAATTAGTAATTTAAGGCACAATAATTTATTCAATTTGGGATTCTTGCCAGTTGGCGTCAGGTGGCATCTTGTAATAAGTCGAATTCAAAATAAATTTTACACATGTGTGAGTAAACATATACATATAGGATACCTATTAAAAATCTGGTGTCGAGAAAAAAAATTTAATACCAGGACAGAGTGAATGGGGTAGCTCTTTCACCGTCGCTGAAAATAGGATACGAAACTGAATCTCCTTACACACTCCTTACGAAACAGAAAATGAACCTAAGGAAGTGAGACCGTATAACTACCTATTATGAATAGCGGTTTTAACAAGCTACACTTAAATTCTATTGAGGATTACAGCCCATCAGTAAACAATGGGCTTTTGTTAAGCTGCTCCCGAGGGCAGTTTTGTTTTAGCTGTAGACCGCTTTTAAAAGATTCCGTCGCCCGACCACGTCCTATGTGCCAATCTGGTTAACATCAGCGTTTCGCAATTTTTATAAATAATTTTGCCTCTGACCTTTGTGCGCCACCGAATTTAACTCGATTGGTATTCCTGTGGTGACGATGTGCGTTTTTCGTAACATGTGTTTCGGCGCAGCCGTGACCAACTTAGCTACAGTGCGCACCATCATGCAGGGTACAAATCATTTTCGACACTTTGGCACCTGTACGTACCACTTTTATATTCTGTATGCAAGTTTTAAAACCTAAAATACTCGATACGAAACAATGTTAGATTTACGTATCGTACGTCATTTTCATGTCAAATACTTAGTGAAGATGTGCTGACTTGAATCCATACTGAAACCTGGGTCCAAAAAAGACTCGTACCTATTCAAAATAACGTACAATTACCTCTGTACATTAGGGGCAATACCCGATTACCTTTGTTAAACAATACAATGAACGATGCATTTTACCCATAACAAACCAATTTTGTTATTGCAATTTTATCACAGATCAGTAGCAATCGCACGTATGAACATGTCTGTAACTACTATGTCATGGATGGATGATCTCAGCAAGTGATTAAAAAAAATGAGACAGTCAAGATCATTTACCAGGATAAATCCTCTTAATACAGGGAAAACCCCCGATGAAGGTTGAACTAAGAACACGTATTTTATCTAGGGTCAACTTTGTTAATACCGTCCAACTTATACCCAACGCTAAGGTACGACACGAACCAAACCACGACTTGTTTATTTATTTTTTGAGCGAAATGTTGAAACGTTGACAATTTCTCCGCTCACTTCTTTGCTTATTCTGATGTCTTGCAAGAAACCGTAGAAAGCGTCACAGTGCTTATACAACTCTTCAACACCGCTCGCAAACGGCGCCGTCGATGGTTGAGATCGCCAAAAATCTTTGCCGATTCGCGATAGCAACTGCTTTGGGCCGAGTTCACTGACCCCCGTGGCCCGCTCTACTAACAACTGAGTTTCACCGCAATAATATCTGCAATATCTATACGTTACGCGCATAGGCTGAAAACTCTGAATTTAATTATGGTTACGTAATACCTATTGCGACCGTTTTGAAATGCTGTCATAACATATAGGTAAGAACTGATGTTCTACAATGTACCTACTATTTATTTCAGACAGCAGGTATATTTTAGGCATTTAAGTAAGTAATATTAAATAGATATAATTTATACATTCACGATGTAGCCAATGCTAGGTAGCAAAGCAAGGTGAGTAAAATATGACACCGCGATCTCAGCTATTCTCAGACAAGGCCTAGGTAAACCTAAACAATTCTAATGATCAGACTACCCTATAAAATGAAGTAGGGATTTATCTCAATTGCCAATCTTTCTTTAACCCTTTGAACGCCAAGAACCTATAAAGTGGTCGTGTGTCGTCGTGCCCACCACGCCAAGAACCCCTATATCGGTTATGACGTCCGCTGTCAAACCAACCTTCAGTCTTTCATATAAAGAAGGTTGGCGTCTCAGTGACTCTTTAGTACGTGAATCATGGCGTTCAAAGGGACAACTATGACTCCTCTAACTATTTTTATCTACACTAATATTATGAAGAGGTAACATTTTGTCACTATGTAAGTTTGTATGTAAGGGGAAATCTTGGGAACTACTTATTTGATTTCATATTTAGAATTACCAATATTTAGAATTGATTTCCGGATGGACATAAGTTATATTGAATCCTGTAGCTCCGCCTGCTTTCTTTGTAATACGCGATTCGAGCCGTACGGACGGACAGCTAAGTCTCACAAAGATGTCAGCAAGAATCAAATATCGAACCTAGGGTACGAACGACAACGCGACCATGTAAAAAAAATACAAAAATAATTGAATTCGGCACTGCTATAAATAGATAGAATGGGCAGAATAGATGGTCAGGAAGTCGCCCAGAGTGTTCCGAGGCCCTGGCGACGCGTGCGCCGCGCTACCGGAACAGCTCGGCTAGGCGGTACGCAGCCTTTCACGCACTTAATTTGGCAGGACCCCCTTCATGCCGTTCCTCGAACCCCGCAACAGCGAGAGAAAGTAGTTAGCCTACGCAATGCTAGGGTCGACGACCGTACTCGAAAATTCTTACCTCTGACGAAAAGTGACACACTACCTGCGCGCATTTTATATTCAGTAAGTGTGGTCAGTTTCTTGCACGGCCGATGAATGGGGAATGCGATTAGGTCAGGCTAGGCTAGCAACAGCCATTGTACGCAAAAAGCTGATGGAGGGCACGTAGGGACGAGCGTACGCCCTAACAGTCCCATTAAATACCTGCATACCTCACGATATAACTCTATTACTTGGCAAGTTGGCAGGGTAAGTATCTTTTAAGCAAACATTTTTTTTTACATCTTTTCATTTTTAGATCGATTTTTTGTGCACGACCTAGGTTTGAATGCTCGATTTTCAGCTTTACATGTTCTGTTTAAATAACTGTCTGCTTCTTGTCCAGGAAAAATACGGTTTAGAAAACCATTCATTTAATATAGTACCGTTTTTTGTTTACTTAATTTTAAACCGTTATTCAAGATTCCTACAAACTTTCCACCCGGAAGTAATTACATAGATTTATATGAAGCATTTATTGTTTTTTTCGCATGATTTATTTCGAATATTACCTATAGAGCAAATGTAAATTGACCAAAATGAAGATTAACAACATTTAGTAATATTTTTTTTTATTTTCAGGAGTTTATTAAGTTATAGTTTTTTATGTGTAGGTATTTTGTTGGATTTTGTCTCCAGGTAATTATTTAAATGATGAATATATCCGTTACACAGACAAAGTCAGCTATTAAAAATTATTTCGGTAATGTGTTTTTTTCCATACTAGTCAATAAAATGACTGGACTATTACTTGACAGGAATTTACGAGCTTCAAACAAATGCACTTGACAACAAGTTTGCATTTTTGTGTTAATCTGACCTTGATATCTTCAAGCCTTATATATAAAGCAGGAAGTATGCAATTGGCATTAACAAAGGCGTGGCTGGTAGATACAAGTATGGCAATCACGATTAACATGCAAATCACTATTTGTTTGTAGAAATAAGTCAATAAAACCATGAAGAAGTCTTATAGACTCATAAGTTAATGTAGGTACGGTGGTTTGTCAAGGCGACATTGTTCTCACGAATGGGGCTTGCGTGAAAAGTGCGTATTGTACTGAAACAAACAACAATATGTTTACATTAACTGATGTTAGCGAGGAGGCGTTAATCATTGTGTCGATCCTCTTAAGTGGAGTGGAACACTTAGTGCCTAGTTACACTCAGCGGTTAGTACTCAAAACACTATGGTTTCAGTTCGATAACAGTTCAGTTCGTTATTTGATTTAGAATCGAAATTTTTGATGAAGCGATGCCCCTTTCTAGTATTGACTAGAATTTATTTAACTGTAAGTCATTCTAAATGATAATAGCTCAAAGTTAAGGCGACGTGAGCTCAGAAAACGGATTTTAAAAAGTCGTAGCTCTTGTTTTGGATTATAATACGGCTGCCCTAAATTTAATTAGCAATCTTGAGGCCTTTCTCGAGGGAAATCAGCTATTCGAATCCTGAGTTTTTGACTTTCGTTTGATAGAAAAAAATCACGAGCGTTTTAAAACGTATAATACCCTTAAAAAAGTCGTAACAAATTCTACACTACAGCTAAACATATTAAAATTGGTTCTAAAAATCGGCAATGTCATGTTTGCGGGAAATCAGCTATTACTTTTTTTATTTATTAACCCGCACAAAAAATTCAAATTAAAAAAAACTGGCCAAGTGCGAGTCGGACTCGCGCACGAAGGGTTCCGTACCATTATCTATAAATATTTATTTAATTCTGTTTTTTAGTAGTTGTTGTTATAGCGGCAACAGAAATACATCATCTGTGAAAATTTCAACTGTCTAACTATCACGGTTCATGAGATATAGCCTGGTCACAGACGGACAGACAGACATACAGACAGACGGACAGCGGAGTCTTAGCAATAGGGTCCCGTTTTACTCTTTGAGTACGGAACCCTAAAAACACAATGATATCCGCGCTTCCAAACACGCACTTCCATCTCGCTCACGCTTATGCTCAGTGAGAGGGAGAGAAGACCACGAACCTACTCGTACTTCGCCTTAAAATGTTGCATGCTGATATTGTTCGCATATTGCGTAGGTACCTAGAAACGGGATATGTCACCATTATTATGCTTTAACTATGTTTTCGCAACGAATAAAAAAACTTTCTCTTTCTATGTATTCGTAACAACCTTACTTACCACGGGCGGTAATAAAGAAAGCCTCAGAGCGCATATTTATCGCCCTTGCCTTCGGCTCGGGCGTCAAATACCTGCGATCTGAGACATTCTTTGTTTAACCGCCCTAGGTAAGTAATGTACTATTTCTAATTTTATGAACATCCAAGAAACATATAATAGTACATTATGATACAAGTGTGCTACGTTGGTCATTACACTCGAGTCGGTTTTTAAGCCTGAGCCGAAGGCGAAGGCTTAATGGAGACGAGAAGTGTAATGACCAATGCTCACGTGTTTCATACGACGTTTTTCAACACATTTGCGAGGAAAAAAAAAATGAAAATGTTAAAAGATATGTAATGAAAAGGCACTAGTGCGATAATGTAATGTAAAAGTCACGGCATGGGTAATATTCTGCATTAACAGTGTAAATACGCTGTAATAAGACCTACTTTACGAGCAGGTGTGTTGAAAAATATTTTGTCTATCCAAATATCATAAACCCTCCATGATGCGTTCAAGAACCGCACATTATGACCACCATAAAAACAGACTGTCTCGTTAGAACACATTTCTTATCTGTGAAAATGTTATTATGGCCAAATAATAACATCGATTTCGATAATATTATTTCATTCAAATTTCGAACATCTCTGAAAACAATGAAAGTTGATTTGACCTCTATTCTAATATCCTTCGAGATGACGTTTAGTTCGAAATTAATTGTCAATTTGCATACAAATTTGACAAGTGTCGCACGTAAGTAAGATATCGAACGACTATCATATCGAGCCCGACTCTAGTTTATCTCTGAATTAAAAAAAAAACTATGACATCTGCCAGAAAACAACGCCGCAATGCCGGTCATACTATGCGGCTCCTGAATGCATCATAGAGGCTTATGATATGTGGATAGATAAAGTAGGTAGTGTATGTAACTGTACATAATTAGGCATTAAAACACTCGTGTGATGTTATTATGAAACTCGCCTTCGGCTCGTTTCATAAACCCACATTCATGTTTAATGCCCTTCATTATGTACAGTCACATAAACTACTATATTCATACTTATATATTACTAGCTGTTGCCCGCGACTTCGTCCGCGTAGAACTTTTTATCGTCTTAGAAAATGATTTCTCTCAATACAAAATTTGAACCCTCTTTTAGGGGATAATTAAAAAAAAAGTTGATGTTCATTTTCTAGTTTGTGAACAAACAGTCTAAAACCAAAGTTAAAAATCTCATACTTTAAAAATGCCTTGAAATACTCAAACTTTGAACCAATTTTAACACTCTTAGGGGATGAATTTGGAAAAACTCTGAAATCAGTTTTGTAGTCTTTTAACGTACAGAATAAGACCGAAGTTAAAAATCTCTTACTTACACTTTAAAATTTTATTGCTCGCCATTTAAAATTTGAACCCCCTTTTAAACCCCCTTAGAGGTTGAATTTTTCTAATCGCTGAAAGAACTTTTTTCGTAAACTTTTAAGTCTCTAGCTCAAAAAAAGTGTTGCTCATACAAAGCTTTCTTTAGGGGTGGAATTTTCTAAAACTCTGAAAGTACTTTATTATTAATTTTAATAAGTAACATTTTGAATAGTTTTAAGTCTAGTAAAAAAAAAAGTTTTTCCCACACAACACTGGCTACCCATCTTAAGGATCCCCTTAGGGATGGAGTTTTCTAAAACGCTGAAAGTTCTTTTTTAGTATTCTAATAAGTAATCTTTTTGCAAAGTTTTAAGTCTAACTCAAAAAAAAGTGTTGCCCATGCAAAGCTTGCTCTCCTTTTTAACCCTATTAGGGGTGGAATTTTCTAAAACGATTTGAGTTCTTTTTTTGTATTTTAATAAGTAATCTTTCTACAAAGTTTCAAGTCTCTAACTCAAAAACATGAACTTTCCCTGATAAAAACTTTGCACCCCTTTTTATCCCCCTTAGGGATAGATTTTTTTAAAACGCTGAAAGTCTTTTTTTTTGTATTTTTATAAGTAATCTTTCTACAAAGTTTTAAGTGTCTAGCTCAGAAAAAGTGTTCCCCATACAAACCTTGCACCCTTTTTTAACCCCCTTAGGGAATGATTTTTGTAAAACGCCGAATGTAGTATTTTTCATGTTCTAATAAGTAATTTTTCGTCAAAATTTTAAGTCTCTATTAAAAAAAAATATGTTTTTCCCATACAAACTTTGCACCCTATTTTACCCCCTTAGGGGTGAAATTTTCCAAAACGCTGAAAGTACTTTCTTTGTATTTAAATAATCTTTCTACAAAGTTTTAGGACTCTAGCTAAAAAAAATAGTTTCCCACATACAAACTTTGCACCCCTATTTTAGCCCCCTATTTTTAGGGGTAGAATTTTTAAAACGCTGAAAGTACTTAATTTGTATTCTGATGACTAATCTTTCTACAAAGTTTTAAGTCTCTATTTAAAAAAAATATTGTTTCCCCCATACAAAATTTGCACCCCTATTTTACCCCCTTAGGGGTAGATTTTTTTAAAACACTGAATCTAGGTACTTTATTTGTATTCTAATGAATAATTTCTCTACAAAGTTTTAAGTCTCTATTTTAAAAAAAGTAGTTAAGTCCCATACAAACTTTGCACTCTATTTTACCCCTTTAGGGGCAGAATTTTCTAAAACCCTGAAAGTTCTTTATTTGTATTCTAATGACTGATCTTTCTACAAAGTTTTAAGTCTCTATTTAAAAAAAAAATGTTTCCCCCATACAAACCTCGCACCCCTATTTTACCCCCGTAGGGGTGGAATTTTCCAAAACGCTGAAAGTGTTTCATTTGTATTCTAATAACTAATTTTTCTACAAAGTTTAAGTCTATAGCTCAAAAAAAAAAGGTTCTCCCATACAAACTTTGCACCCCCATTTTACCCCCTTAGGGGTAGAATTTTCAAAAATCCCTTTTTATCCCTAGCCCACGTTATAAAAGCAACATACTGTGCAAAAATCAACTCTCTAAGATTAGTAGTTTCGGCTGTGCGTTGATGAGTGTGTGAGTGAGTGATTGAGTGAATAAGTCAGTCAGGACATAGGCATTTATTATGTACTAGCTGTTGCCCGCGACTTCGTCCGCGTAGAACTTTTTATCGTCTTAGAAAATGATTTCTCTCAATACAAAATTTGAACCCTCTTTTAGGGGATAATTAAAAAAAAAATTGATGTTCATTTTCTAGTTTGTGAACAAACAGTCTAAAACCAAAGTTAAAAATCTCATACTTTAAAAATGCCTTGAAATACTCAAACTTTGAACCAATTTTAACACTTTTAGGGGATGAATTTGGAAAAACTCTGAAATCAGTTTTGTAGTCTTTTAACGTACAGAATAAGACCGAAGTTAAAAATCTCTTACTGACACTTTAAAAATTTATTGCTCGCCATTTAAGATTTGAACCCCCTTTTAAACCCCCTTAGAGGTTGAATTTTTCTAATCGCTGAAAGAACTTTTTTCGTAAACTTTTAAGTCTCTAGCTCAAAAAAAGTGTTGCCCATACAAAGCTTTCTTAACCCCCTTAGGGGTGGAATTTTCTAAAACTCTGAAAATACTTTATTATTAATTTTAATAAGGAACATTTTGAATAGTTTTAAGTCTAGTAAAAAAAAAGTTTTTCCCACACAACACTGGCTACCCTTCTTAAGGATCCCCTTAGGGATGGAGTTTTCTAAAACGCTGAAAGTTCTTTTTTAGTATTCTAATAAGTAATCTTTTTGCAAAGTTTTAAGTCTAACTCAAAAAAAAGTGTTGCCCATGCAAAGCTTGCTCTCCTTTTTAACCCTATTAGGGGTGGAATTTTCTAAAACTATTTGTGTTCTTTTTTTGTATTTTAATAAGTAATCTTTCTACAAAGTTTCAAGTCTCTAACTCAAAAACATAAACTTTCCCTGATAAAAACTTTGCACCCCTTTTTATCCCCCTTAGGGATAGATTTTTTCAAAACGCTGAAAGTCTTTTTTTTTGTATTTTTATAAGTAATCTTTCTACAAAGTTTTAAGTGTCTAGCTCAGAAAAAGTGTTCCCCATACAAACCTTGCACCCTTTTTTAACCCCCTTAGGGAATGATTTTTGTAAAACGCCGAATGTAGTATTTTTCATGTTCTAATAAGTAATTTTTCGTCAAAACTTTAAGTCTCTATTAAAAAAAAAAATGTTTTTCCCATACAAACTTTGCACCCTATTTTACCCCCTTAGGGGTGAAATTTTCCAAAACGCTGAAAGTACTTTCTTTGTATTTAAATAATCTTTCTACAAAGTTTTAGGACTCTAGCTAAAAAAAATAGTTTCCCACATACAAACTTTGCACCCCTATTTTAGCCCCCTATTTTTAGCGGTAGAATTTTCTAAAACGCTGAAAGTACTTAATTTGTATTCTGATGACTAATCTTTCTACAAAGTTTTAAGTCTCTATTTAAAAAAAAATATTGTTTCCCCCATACAAAATTTGCACCCCTATTTACCCCCTTAGGGGTAGATTTTTTTAAAACACTGAATCTAGGTACTTTATTTGTATTCTAATGAATAATTTCTCTACAAAGTTTTAAGTCTCTATTTAAAAAAAAGTAGTTTTTCCCATACAAACTTTGCACTCTATTTTACCCCTTTAGGGGTAGAATTTTCTAAAACCCTGAAAGTTCTTTATTTGTATTCTAATGACTGATCTTTCTACAAAGTTTTAAGTCTCTATTTAAAAAAAAAATGTTTCCCCCATACAAACCTTGCACCCCTATTTTACCCCCGTAGGGGTGGAATTTTCCAAAACGCTGAAAGTGTTTCATTTGTATTCTAATAACTAATTTTTCTACAAAGTTTAAGTCTATAGCTCAAAAAAAAAAGGTTCTCCCATACAAACTTTGCACCCCTATTTTACCCCCTTAGGGGTAGAATTTTCAAAAATCCCTTTTTATCCCTAGCCCACGTTATAAAAGCAACATACTGTGCAAAAATCAACTCTCTAAGATTAGTAGTTTCGGCTGTGCGTTGATGAGTGAGTGAGTGAGTGAGTGAGTGAATAAGTCAGTCAGGACATAGGCATTTATTATGTATAAATAGATAGAAGATAATGAAACTCCCATTCAAATATCTCAAAAAATTATGAAGCTACATCCGTTTTAATGTCGCTTGTTAGAGTGAGAAAACGATGAGGGACTGTGACGTCAATATACTCGAGCGTCATAGTAAAAAACAATCGTTTCATATGAAGGTGCGTTTTGCGGAAAAGGGACAGAACATACCCCCTCTTAAAACTTTGGACTCTTATAACTTAATCATTACCTGAAAATACATTATGATTATTTACCATATTTTCGATTCCTGAGCTATAACCACGAACTTCGGAATTCGAAAATATTCGGGTATCTCTATCTCTATCGCACTAACCATACTCGAGTGACAGGGATGCAAATATATAAACATTGAGTATCGGTTTTCGTGGTAGCGCCGCAGGTACTTTGGCTGAATGCGCCGAGCGCGTGCCATTGTCATTCAAAAAAAACAAATTCGTGTTAATTATATTGTTCAAATTTGTTGATTTCATTTATTGAAATTACGACATAAAACGACATTTGCGCATATAAGTTCTCATATCAGAATCGAATATTTTTTTATGGTTTATATTTTAGCATTTGTCTCGTAAAGGTCTATCGTAGACGGGATTTAAATTATTAATAAGTGAAAGGCAAAGCAATTACGCCATTTTGACGAAAATTTGACGGTTATTATAGCTGACAGTTGGAGCAGCGTTTGATTTCAATAAAAATAAATGAAAAATTAAATGAAGTCGTATATTTCGGAAAATTAATTAACTGTCGCAGTCGGATAAAAACTATCCTAAGTTGCAGCTAGAATAATAATGTACCTATATAAAATGTTTCATATTTTTCCGTTCATGGGATGCTGAGAACATTCGAACCGCGCAAAGCTTAGTTTCAAACTGGCTGATTCTTTTTTTAATTTAGAGATTTATTATAAGTGGAGATAAATAAATAGAAGATAATGAAACTCCCATTCAAATATCTCAAAAAATTATGAAGCTACATCCGTTTTAATGTCGCTTGTTAGAGTGAGAAAACGATGAGGGACTGTGACGTCAATATACTCGAGCGTCATAGTAAAAAACAATCGTTTCATATGAAGGTGCGTTTTGCGGAAAAGGGACAGAACATACCCCCTCTTAAAACTTTGGACTCTTATAACTTAATCATTACCTATATAACCTCTTGCTTTGTTTTTTTCTCCATTTGACTATATTTATTTTAAATTCTTTTTCGAGAAAATACATTATGATTATTTACCATATTTTCGATTCCTGAGCTATAACCACGAACTTCGGAATTCGAAAATATTCGGGTATCTCTATCTCTATCGCACTAACCATACTCGAGTGACAGGGATGCAAATATATGAACATTGAGTATCGGTTTTCGTGGTAGCGCCGCAGGTACTTTGGCTGAATGCGCCGAGCGCGTGCCATTGTCATTCAAAAAAAACAAATTCGTGTTAATTATATTGTTCAAATTTGTTGATTTCATTTATTGAAATTACGACATAAAACGACATTTGCGCATATAAGTTCTCATATCAGAATCGAATATTTTTTTATGGTTTATATTTTAGCATTTGTCTCGTAAAGGTCTATCGTAGACGGGATTTAAATTATTAATAAGTGAAAGGCAAAGCAATTCCGCCATTTTGACGAAAATTTGACGGTTCTTATAGCTGACAGTTGGAGCAGCGTTTGATTTCAATAAAAATAAATGAAAAATTAAATGAAGTCGTATATTTCGGAAAATTAATTAACTGTCGCAGTCGGATAAAAACTATCCTAAGTTGCAGCTAGAATAATAATGTACCTATATAAAATGTTTCATATTTTTCCGTTCATGGGATGCTGAGAACATTCGAACCGCGCAAAGCTTAGTTTCAAACTGGCTGATTCTTTTTTTAATTTAGAGATTTATTATAAGTGGAGATAAATAGATAGAAGATAATGAAACTCCCATTCAAATATCTCAAAAAATTATGAAGCTACATCCGTTTTAATGTCGCTTGTTAGAGTGAGAAAACGATGAGGGACTGTGACGTCAATATACTCGAGCGTCATAGTAAAAAATAATCGTTTCATATGAAGGTGCGTTTTGCGGAAAAGGGACAGAACATACCCCCTCTTAAAACTTTGGACTCTTATAACTTAATCATTACCTATATAACTTCTTGCTTTGTTTTTTTCTTCATTTGACTATTATTATTATTATTATATCGAGCCCGTTATGTCCCACTGCTGAGCAAAGGCCTCCCCTCTCCCCTTCCATTCATCGCGGTCTTGAGCAATAACTGGCCAGTCTTTTAAAAAGGAGTCCAAGTTATCCCGCCATCGCCGACGAGGTCTACCGCGTCTCCGTTTTGAGTGTATTTGACTATATTTATTTTAAATTCTTTTTCGAGAAAATACATTATGATTATTTACCATATTTTCGATTCCTGAGCTATAACCACGAACTTCGGAATTCGAAAATATTCGGGTATCTCTATCTCTATCGCACTAACCATACTCGAGTGACAGGGATGCAAATATATGAACATTGAGTATCGGTTTTCGTGGTAGCGCCGCAGGGGACCGATTTTTGACTTTCGAGCGCTCGAAATCAAAAGCGAGCGGTAGAAAATAATCGCATGCGAAAATTTGTCACGATTATTTTCGCATGAACCCAATAATAGGTATTTTTGACATTCATCACTCGAAAGCTAGTGGTTTGGCTATTTATACTTTTGCGCTTCGTTGTACGCAGAAATTCGATAAGTACTGGTTATTTAAAATTGTATTCTACACATGGAATAAAAATAAAACATCATTAGAAGGTCTATTTTAGGCTATAATATTAATGTTTAAGTGTTTTTTTTGTGTTTTATGCGTTACATAACAGAAAAAACTAAGAACGTAGTAAATAATACCTAGTAAACGAAACGTTTCGTTTCCCGTCTGTTATAAAAGTAAAGCCGCGTCCGCTGCGCCATGTTTTCGTGGTTTTTAAACGTCAAACATGTTTTGCCAATCAAAATAATACCCTATTTGTTTGCCGAAACTGACGGAAACATGTTAGTTGTTTAAAAACATGGAAAACATTGGTGCAGCGGACCCGGCTTAATACAAATTACAAATGATACAATTTGTCACAACAACTTTCTTTAGTTAGAATGAGACAGCAATTCATACTTTTCATTCTAAGTATAGCGAGTTGTTGTGAATCATTGCCAGGCCTTTACATATTACTATATCTCTGTCTCTTTTTAACCTGTGCAAAGAGAGAGAGAGAGAGAGAGAGACAGACAAGTTAAATTATTTAATTTTAAAACAAACCCGCCAAAAGACTAAGTTCACAAAATTCGGTAGAAAAATAATATAAAATATATTAATCTTTATTTATCTCTTTCTAAGTTCATTGTCAGTCCAAAATTAAATACAAGTGAAGTGTCCAAATTGTCGGCACTTATTTTCTACCGATAGAATTGAATACGAGTGGTCAATACCACTCGTTTTTGAATTTTCTATCGCTCGGATTTCAAAAATAGTATTTCATCGTTTCTGACAGTTTTCGAGTGAAAGAGTCGAGCGCTCGAAAGTCAAAAATCGGTCCCCAGGTACTTTGGCTGAATGCGCCGAGCGCGTGCCATTGTCATTCAAAAAAAACAAATTCGTGTTAATTATATTGTTCAAATTTGTTGATTTCATTTATTGAAATTACGACATAAAACGACATTTGCGCATATAAGTTCTCATATCAGAATCGAATATTTTTTTATGGTTTATATTTTAGCATTTGTCTCGTAAAGGTCTATCGTAGACGGGATTTAAATTATTAATAAGTGAAAGGCAAAGCAATTCCGCCATTTTGACGAACATTTGACGTTTCTTATAGCTGACAGTTGGAGCAGCGTTTGATTTCAATAAAAATAAATGAAAAATTAAATGAAGTCGTATATTTCGGAAAATTAATTAACTGTCGCAGTCGGATAAAAACTATCCTAAGTTGCAGCTAGAATAATAATGTACCTATATAAAATGTTTCATATTTTTCCGTTCATGGGATGCTGAGAACATTCGTACCGCGCAAAGCTTGGTTTCAAACTGGCTGATTCTTTTTTTAATTTAGAGATTTATTATAAGTGGAGATGATCATGTTCATTATAGGTACAATAGGTGTAAATATAACAGTTGTCAGTGTCACATGAAAACCCTGTAAGGATAAAATATAAGTAGGTATATTATTTATTTATCGTATGGCGGTTACACACTGGTATATATATGTATTCGTGCGAGGTTCAGAAGGAACAGTGCAGCTGCCGAGTTTGTTGTTCCTTTAGCACCACCCGGAGGTCACGTGTAGGGTTTATATTCTAGGGTTATTCCTACGGACGTAGAACAACAACTGTCAAGAACGACCTCCGAGGTATAGGTAGGTAGTACCTAATAAATATATATAAAGGTGTCAATTTCGCGAAACTGATATAGATTTTGTTCTAATATAAAGTATATATGTAGGAATATACAATTTTGGTATTCAACTTCAGAATAAATACTTATTCCTGTTTGGTCAAAACCGGCTTATGTACCTAGGTATTAATAACAAACAAAAACAAGAATATATTTTTCCCGATATTAGTCCGCTCAATTCTGGCAGTTAACCTCAGATCAGGTCCTAATTGCTATTTAGTCGAATTCGGCCATTCACAGACTTTCTTACACAAGAAAGAAATTCGAATCAAAATTGGTCAGTTTCGCCTTCTTACAGACAAGTAATAAAAAGTTGTGGAGCAAAAGGGCTGGGAAAGTCACGATTCGTGAATGATTATGATTAAGCGACGTAAAAAATAACCGTATTAAAAACATAACAGAATTGTGGCCCAGTCTACTAAGCGCATGGCAACGAGAGCAGCCCAAGGCGGTGTTAGATAGTTAGATGGAAGCACGCGAACCTACTTTTATCGCAGTGCGTATCGAGTCGAGCATCCGGCGGATTTGTAACATTTACCCCTTGAGAATTGACCTTGTATTGTTTTCAGTCTTCTTTTGACGTTCCCACCATTCTTTTAATATTATCCGATTTATCAGATCTTACCTTTGTGGTTTGATGATGGTCCGTCATGCTTATTATTATGGCTTTGAAAAAAGTTAATTAAGCCTGCTTGATTGCATTGTCATGATTAATCTCCGATTTGTTAAGGTTACACCAACTTTATATTCGCGCTCCGAAAGATAAACCAACAACGTATAAGAGTATCTGAAATCTTATGCTTAATTTCAGCAAATTTTGATAAAACGTTACGGGTTGTGTCGGAAAGTTTCGTGTAGGTATGATTAATTACTTAAATTAGTCCTAGTACTTAACTGCTTACACTTATAATTTATATCTAAAGTCCGACTTAAATATCGTACTTCGCCATACAAGCATATTTTTACGTTTGCTTTCCTCTTCTCCATATCCGCTTTCGGAGAGCAAATTCGTTGGTTGCTACTGAATATATCCAAAACGCTATATGTGGGTCGATATCATTTCGAGAATTCAGTACAAAACTTAAGAAACCCATAATTAGTTACCTGTGGAAGCTACTTCATCATCAGTTCGACTACAACATGTGTATTTGTTTATAAGTCATATTCATATGTGGTTCTCAACTGACGATGAACTGATTCCACGCTACCAAACTTGCAGTTTTTGAGAATAAATTCATAATTTGCTTCAGAAAATACCGAAATCACCACAATATATTTCAAAATGCTACGTCACCAACTTTACACGTGTCTCTTCCTCAATCTTGGTTTAAACCACAAAAATATAGATTAATGCAAGTATACCCACGATACATATTTGCGCGTATCTAATTAAGTCCTCACTTCAAATATTTACATAATTCATATTGAAATTGAAATTCATTTATTTGCTGAACATTACGTACTATTTTGAAGGTGGAAGACAATTTTTTGAATCAGTAATATTCATACCTTATTAGAGTAGGCATGCAAAATATAGGACATAATAATACATCACAACACAATTGAATAATATGAATAACATTCGAATACAAACAATTTCTATACACATATAACATTAAGTTGATTAATTAAGAATCCATATACAGAATAAATAATTAACATGTCAAATTTATTCATTGCAAATTATCCTTATGATTAAAATATTCTTGTAGCGAGTAGAAATTATACTTAGAAAGCCACTTTAAGATAGCAGTCTTGAATTTACTAAATGGTAGGTCTGATATTGTAGGTGGAAGCTTATTAAATATTTTGGCCGCCATTCCTGAAACATTTTTATGAACTAAAGCTAGATTACTCCTCGGGATCATTAATTGATTCCTGCGTCTACGCATCCCTTCAGGTTGCCTTTATTTATTTATTGTATGGCGGTTACACACTGGAACATAATATATATATGTTTTCGTATCGATGTCGCTGGTTGCCTTTGGTAGGCATTAACAAAAAGGTGCTGATATTTTTTTACAAAAATGCAAATTTCGGCTATGTAAACACAAGGTAAGGGGAGAATATTCAAGTTTTTAAACACTGGCCGACAAGATTCTCTGCTACTTAAGTTTGTAAGAGCACGTATAGACGTTTTTTGCTCTTTGAAAGCTCCATGAAAATCTTCCGAATTGCCCCATATTACTTACAACGCCGTAGCGAAGTATTGACGATACATAGCCATGGTATGCATTAAATGCGGTTTGTAACGATGCTATTCTTCTAAGACGATTTAAAGCAAACACAAATGTATTTACCTTTTTGCACACAATATCGATATGATTTTTCCAGTGAAGGTTTCCATCTACTGTAATACCCAAAAATTTAGCCGAGTCTACTAATTCTAGGTCAAGTTTCAATTTTTTACTTTTATACGTTTTGAATTGAATTGCCTTAGTTTTAGAAACATTCATTTTTAAGTTATATTTGTGCAACCAGTCTATTACGTCATTTAATGTATGGTTTATGTCATTTTCTAAGTCGTCAGTGTTATCGCTCTTAACTAATATTGTGGTGTCATCTGTGAATAAAATACATTTGTGTTTTGTTACTTCAGGCAGATCATTAATGTAGAGGATAAACAAAAGAGGTCCAAGAATGCTCCCTTGAGGGACCCCACGTTCCACTATTTTATATTCCGAGCGAATAGAAAGTTTGTTACCATTATCATCGTTTTTTAGAAATTTCAGTGCATTGCTTACGATCTTTCAATGGGTTGGTATCAAAAAGACTGGATTCTCAAAACGACCAGAACCGCATAAAGATTGGATCACAAAACGACCACAGCTGCAACAAGCCTTTATCTCGTAATGACGTAAAAAACGACCACCGAGCATAAAGTCTAAATCTCAGAATAGCTTACCTATCAAAATTACTAGATCGCGAAAGGACCACCTCGCAAATGGTCTACATCTTAAAATGCCCTAATAGCAAAATTATCAGATCGCGGAAGAACTGAATCTCAGAATGGCATGGTAGCAATTAGTCTTGTTAGTAAAGTGGCATGTGACAATTTGTTTCTGAGTTATGACATCTCATATGTATTTAAGTATTATATCTTTCAGTATAGAAAGTATGTATATCGTCGCCTGGATACCCATAGTACAAGCTTTGCTCAGTTCGGGATCAGGTCGATTTGTGTGAAAATTGTCCCCCCAATATTTATTTATTTAATAGTAGGTACTCTATAACAATAAAAAATAAATACATTAAGTACATTAAAAACACAACAGAATATACAATTAAAACTAGATTGAAAATTAAAACTAGATTGAAAATAAAAACTAAAACTAACTTAAAAATAACCTACCATCCATCTTCCTAGCGTTATTCCCGGTTGTGCCCCTAAGTGTAAGGCCTGAGTGGACGCTCGGAGCGGAGCGTTCGGCGGGGCGTGCAGCGTGGCGGGCGAGCGTGCATTTGTTTTGTGCAGCGTCTACTCAGGACACCAGTATGAGTTTCATTTGTTTAACATGGACGCCGCACGCTCCGCTCTCCCGCACGCCCGACTCGAGCGTCCACTCAGGCCTTACACTAAAGGAGCCAGGGGTCCGCTTTGACACCTAATAATAACCTACCAAAAACTATAAATTACTTTCTAAATTTGGACCCTTTGGTAGGGTACCCATCACGCAGGCAGCGTTCCCGCATTGGATTGCGATTGAAAGTCTTTGTGCGAGAAAGCTGCATGCGCGAGGGTCGCCTGTTGCCTCCCCCAAGCGTATGCTGAGCGCCCCGTGAAGCCCACGCGCGCCCTTGGCCCACGGGCCAAGTGTCTCGACACCAAATGCAACGAATGCAAATTGACCGCCTTTGCTCGTTCCCGTGCGCCTGCCGCCGCGCCGGCACGTCTGCTGGTTGAAGGGAGGTAGGACGCAGCCAACGTGACAGCGCAAGTGGCGTCCCACACCAGTGCTCGGCCCATCGTCCACGGAATCAACGACATCCCGTCAGGGCGCTTACCATCGCTCAGCACAATCTGGGGCTCCAGAGCGGTGGGAACATCGGCACTGACGAGTGCCCTTCTGAGGATGTCGTTGAGAGCGGCATGGCGGGACAGGCGGCCGGCGCCTGAGGAGCAGGCGAGTCCGTTGTGGCCGAGATGTACTCTATAGTTATTGTTGCTATTCTGATAATTAGTCGTTTTGCTACCATAAATTGTAGTCGTTTCACTAGGAAGTCGTTTTATGATCTAGTTATTTTACTATTAGAGCATTTTAAGATGTAGACCTTCTGCGAGGTGGTCCTTTCGCGATCTAGTAATTTTGATAGTAAGCTATTCTGAGATTTAGACTTTATGCTCGGTGGTCGTTTTACTAGAAAGTCATTACGAGATAAAGGCTTTTTGCAGCTGTGGTCGTTTTGCGATCCAATCTTTATGCGGTTCTGGTCGTTTTGAGAATCCAGTCGTTTTGATACCAACCCCTTTCAATTATCTCACAAACCAGTCGTAAGCTTTGCCCTTAATACCATAATTATTCAGTTTAGACAAGAGTATTTGATGGTCTACATAGTCAAATGCCCTAGACATGTCTAAAAATATATCTATTACAGGCAGCTTCTTGTCAATACATTCCGTAACAAACTTGATTAAAGAAAAACATGCTAGCGTCGTTGATTTTCCTTTCTGAAAGCCATACTGTTCCGTGTTAAAAACATTATGTTTCAAAAGAAAACTGTTTACTTTCCCAGCCATAACCTTTTCAAATATTTTTGAAACCTAAGGAATCAGTGTAATAGGTCTGTAATTACTCATGTCAGATGGATCACCTTTCTTAAGTAATGGCTTTACCACCGAGTATTTGAGGCGCTCTGGAAAGTCCCTGTTCTATAGACAAATTTATGAGGTATGCTATTGGTGTCGCTAATTTATGTGAACATATCAAAGCACAGTTCAAAATGTCATGAAATTTATTGAAGGCTTCATTAGTATCACTTATCTCCATAATCTCGTTAAATGTAAGGGACTCTATGCAGTTGCAGAACTTATTTGTGTTTTCTGTGCTGAAGTCTCTCTTGAATTCATACCAACATTTACGTGGATTAAAGTCTTCCACTTCAATGGACAATATTTGCCCGGTGTCGTGATCCGACAGTGCTAACTGGTCCGTATACCCATATGCTTGAGGGATGTTACTTGCTATTAAGTCAATACAGGTGTTTAGTCTTGTCGGGGTATTTATATGCAGTATACAGTTGTGGTTTTCTAAGATACTGTTAAGGGTTCGGGTTATTGGATTTGATTTAAGCGTGTTTATATTCCAGTCACCACATAATATTATTTTACTATTTTTATTATTTATTTTTCCGAGTAGAATATTAAGTTAATCCAGAAAAAGATGAACATTGGACGATGGTGTTCTGTAGATACATACTATCAATATATTTGGTTTATCTATCTGTATCCCACAACATTCAAACTCATAGTTTTGAGCCAACTTATCACAAATACTCAATATTTTATAGTCTAGTCTAAATCTTCATATTGGTTAACCCGCGTTGCATGGGTGTAAGTTGCATGCATGCGTTGCATGGGCCAATATGGTCTCGGGTACATGCATCTGCGCAGTTGTCCGTCCGTTTCTAATCAGGTGTTAATTTATTGTATTAGCTTGCATGAGATAGAGGTCTGCAGCTCGCACGTGAGCCGCGGCGCGCGGGCGCACGTGCTCGGCTTCGCGATGGAAAATCACAGAAAACAAGGACACAATGCAATGGTTCATTCAACTGGACGTTATTATTCAACGAGCGCACTGTGATGAAACTACACAGATCTTCATTACTATTAACGGAGCCCAGCATTTCGACATATTGGTACACGTAACCTCGTAGCAGCACCTAGGGCACGCACGGGAGCTGTACCCGAAATTTGACGCCCTTTGAAGCGTAACATGATATAACACAGAACATATAGATAATCGTTCGTACGTAATCTTAAAACCACAAAGAGGAAATACGCAGTTTTGTTATTCCTAGGCCGCCGTCGGAACTGTAGTGGGCAGCGAGGGCACGAGCGGGCGTTCATAGATTGAACTCAATCAAATGTATGAACTGCAACTCATCGCTGGCGTCCAGAATGTGGCCTTAGTGTAAATCTGTAGCTAAACTCAGCAGCATTTCTAACTGAGCTGATGATGTAGGTACAATTATGCTTAAACTTAAACTTTTTAGTTTAAGTTGACTCAATAAAACTGTTACCTCCTTACAAGTTTCTCCCGAAACTATTAAAAACTACTCTTTTTTGTATACCGACAGTACGGATTTTGGCAAAAATACTTATATGTATTGCCCATTTTCTCCCATCCGCGAGAGGAGGCTTGTGTTAGCAGCATATATAGTTAATCAGGACGTAGGTATTTATGGGTATAAAGTATTGGTTAGGTAAGAATGCACTTAACACTAAATTATTACTCAATAGTAATGCTTCGTTAAGTTATTAACATTAATAATATAAATTCCACCAACACTTGGTAAGTATAATGTACCTATTACCAAAACAATTATAAAATCTTTGTCTCTCTGTATCAGCAACTCCAGAAACACTTGTTTTTACTACAACTCTTATTGGTCTTTAATTACCTAACGGGATGTTATTCTTTCTAGCTTGAGATATATGTAGTCTTACTTACCCCGGTAACGTCAGCAGGGCAGGGAGGCCGCGAGTCGAATCAGGGACATAAGAGGTATACCTAATGTCCCAGTGACTCTGTGAACAAAATATTGCATTACGCTCCGTTTTAACAAATTACCCGCAGTGGCTATGATTACATTATTACTATAACTGGACCCGCGATAAGCTCTACTTTATTACAATGGTTAGCTAGCTGTATAATTACTAAATTAAAATTACATCATCATGACTTTGTGCTGCGCCCACGCCAGAGATTTCAAAATTTTGCTAAAATTATATCCTGTGGTCAGGCTTGCTCGCTGACGCAGTTTGTTTTGAATAAATAA
Organism: Epinotia brunnichana; assembly: GCA_963854355.1. Taxonomy (NCBI): domain Eukaryota; kingdom Metazoa; phylum Arthropoda; class Insecta; order Lepidoptera; family Tortricidae; genus Epinotia; species Epinotia brunnichana. The sequence continues at coordinate 21,377,973 of OY977943.1, read as the reverse complement.
GTGGTCACCATTAATCTAAGAATCTTGTTGCGAACATTCTATTCATATTTGCGGGTGAAAGAACTGGATGAAATCTAAACATAACATAAATAGCTACATACTCCGCACTCAATTACATTAATAATTATTATATAAAAAAAACCGACCAAGTGCGAGTCGGACTCGGGCACGAAGGGTTCCGTACCATTATCAATAAAAATATTTTTTTTTTTCTGTTTTTAGCATTTGTTGTTATAGCGGCAACAGAAATACATCATCTGTGAAAATTTCAACTGGAACTATCACGGTATCAGTGACATACATCCTGGTGAAAGACAGACGGACGGACAGCGGAGTCTTAGTAATAGAGCCCCGTTTTACTCTTTGAGTACGGAACCCTAAAAATCGATGCTGATTTGCTGAATCACTCCTAAATAATAGGCACATATTTATGCCAGTGATTGTTGGGAGCAAAGCTGCATAAAAAGTTCTTCTTACAAGATTTCAGTTCCTTTCCTTATAAATAAATTGCACAAATCCTCGTAAATCCGTGGAGAGATCTCACCACAACAACCCCAAATAAGAACCCATTGGCATGCATGCCGTACTCGGGCGCAGCCACAACCTACGTGATGGTGTAACCGTGAGTGCGGTAGTGATGTGCCGGGTTCGTTCAACGATAAAAGCGAAAGTGCGTTCACTGGGACATCGACCGGCTCCTGCGTTGCCTGCGGGGCTCCTTCCTGGGCCCTTGTTCATAACACCTTGACAACCAGCCAACATAAGTCTGACCTCCGGTCACGCACAGTTGCACGTTGTTACGAATTTCGGGGTCGAGAAATACTAGGGCTGAGTGGTGAGTCTCTACTCATGAGGAGATTGTGAATCCATATGTGGCAGAAACCGCTGTTTCTTACTCTAACTCAGTTGTAGAAACCTTTCAAACTTAATCGACTCGCATTCAAAGTATTCAAACCACCGTCTTACCTAGTAACACGATAAGCGACTAATGTGAACATAAAATGCTCAAAGATATTAAGTTCATATTATGAGTAAATAACTAATGACAACGAAGGGAATTACCAAGTAAAAATAGAACTAGTGGGAGACACCTATACATAAATAGATTGAATATTTATTCGTCCCAGCCATAGGTCGCAGGCCCGTTTTTTTCCGAATATTCAAAATCACCGGCGACTGTACCTACTACTAACATCTTCTTATAAGAGCGTTTACCAAACAGGAATAAGGAGATATCTGGGGTTGACCGTCAAATTATGGATTATTCTTGGAATAAGCTTTAATCTTATGCGGTGGAATCTGGCCTCACATTACAACAGAGCCATTACTAAGCCTACACTGTCCATCATCCGTCCATCTATCTGTCTATCATTTAAAATGTTGTGTTTTGAATCTTAATAGGTTGTAATCGATATTCGCGGCATATTTTCTTCATCATATCAGCCGAAAGACGTCCACTGCTGGGCATAGGCCTCCCCTAAATAGTGTCACAATGGCCGGTCCTGCGCCACCCGCATCCAGTGGACTCCCGCGACCTTTACCAGGTCATCAGTCCACCTTGCGGGGGGCCTACCCACGCCACGCCTTCTGGTACGTGGTCGCCACTCGAGAACCTTTCCGCCCCAATGGCCATCGGTTCTACGTGCAATGTGCCCTGCCCACTGCCACTTAAGTTTAGCAATTCGGAGGGCTATATCGGTTACCTTGGTTCTGCTGCGGATAGCCTCATTTCTGATGCGATCGCGCAGAGAAACTCCCAGCATAGCCCTCTCCATTGCCCTTTGAGTGACTTTGAGCCTTCTTATGAGGCCCATAGTAAGCGACCACGTTTCCGTGCCATATGTCATCACTGGCAACACACACTGGTCAAAGACTCTCGTCTTGAGACACTGCGGAATATTGGACGAAAAGATGTGCTAAACTTCCCGAATGCTGCCCAGCCGAGTCGGATTCGACGATTGACCTCTTTCTCAAAGTTGGACCTACCTAACTGGACAGTCTGTCCTAGGTATACATAATCGTCTACAACTTCGAGCGTAAAGTGTCCGATTGAAATGGGAGTTGGTACTACATGGACGTTTGACATGATCTTCGTCTTATAAGACGAAGATCATATTTTCTTATTATGATGAAAATTGTACCATTTGTGGTGGAACGGCTTGTATGCCGATTCCAACCTAATTTTTAGAGAAGCCTATAGTTGTATACTCTAAACTCTTTCATAACTTTTGTGTTCCGGGTTGACCATCGAACATTTTCACGTGCCGCCACTGGGACCCTACAGAACAAGTTGGTAACTTTTGTATTTTTTATTTTCGAAGCTAAATTAAGGAATATTTTGTTCAATTTTCTGGATCTATCAAATCTTTAGCTGGTGAGGTAAAAAGGTCTGTCTTTCAAACCAAAAATGTTCTAAGCTTAAGTGTTTTAAAAAAGACGCAAAACCTGCCCTTTCAATTAAATAATAATTTATTTAAACTGTGGTGCAAGTTTTAATATAGGGTGCGGGTAAAACTGTATTTATTTCCGTAGAAAGAAGCGTACTTAAGCAAAAGCATAGTATAGTGTATGTATGAGGGTTGTAATTTAAGCTTGCATGCGCCGTTGCGGTCGTTTGTCACGGACACTCGACCCTTGAAAGGTCATGAAACATGCTACGGGGATGATTACAGTAATTTGGAAACGTAGCTACTCGCGTAGCAGCGTCAAATGTTATATATAATACAAAGTAAGAATTGTATTAGGTACTATTTTGACTTTGACCGAATTTTGTTTTTAATAATCGAACGTCGGTATTCCATTTCAAAATCAGAATAACAGACATCATAATTAGGATATGTCCCCTTCTGTCAATGTAGCGGGACAATCAACTTTTTCTTGTTGTTATCCTGGCCCGGTAAGCCAAGAGACAACAGTCACAGAATTTCTGAGCAAAAATACTATAAATTGGACTCCTCTATCACGCTAAGGAGATGCCCCACCATGGAATGTGTTTACCAATCTAACAAAAACACGTGTTTAGTGGATTTAAACCCCATTAAATAATAGTTTTAAATAGTGACCCAAGAGACATAACCATGGCAACGAACAACAAAGAACAGTTGATTGGCCTACCAAAATTTTCATTATTTGGAGTAACCAAATATGTACACTAACACAAGACATTACTCAAGCTATTTGTAATCTATAGCTGTAGTAAATGTAGCATACGGTCTACGTCAGTAATAAATAAATAAATAAATAAATATTTACGGACAATCTTACACAAATCAACCTAGTCCCAAACTAAGCAAAGCTTGTACTATGGGTACTAGACGACGATATAGATACTTATATAGAGAAATACATACTTAAATACATAGAAAACATCCATGACTCAGGAACAAATATTCGTGCTCATCACACAAATAAATGCCTTTACCGGGATTCGAACCCAGAACCTCTTGCTTCGTAGGCAGGGTCACTACCAACTATGCTAAAGCGGTCGTCATAAATGCGCCTAGTTTCCAAGAACTCCAAATCGACGTTACGTGTTTTGCCATTACATAAATAGTAGGCGTTTTATCGCAGTTGCGAGGGTTCGATGAAGATTGCACCTTTTTGTAAGTCGTGTCGTGCCAGCTTAGCTTCGTAATAAAAATGCCCAACTTAATACTTGATTGCTTTATAAACAAAATGTGCATACATATGTTTGGGACATGTAATCGATCGGCAAAAGGTCGATAATAGGTAACAAAGCTCACGAAATGGCCGTAGTACCCTTTCACCCCATAAACTTTAACCTTGTTGACTCTCTACGACTACATTATTGGTAAGGTACGTCTAAATCAAATCGTAAAAAGGTACGAATATTTTATGATGGATTCGATTAAATTATGAAAATACTGAATGAAAACCTTTTGGATTTACTTTACCAAAGATTATCTTTGACTCTACATACAATGTTAAAAAACTGCCATTAGAAACAATATATAGGTACCTATTATAGTTCCAATTATTTATTTTCTCTGTGAATAGTGTTCCAGTGGTATTTCTTTTGCCATAAAACCTAACTCGAAGAGTCATGCATGAATGTTCGTGTCTTCAATGTGGTCATAGCCAAAATTAAGGGCATGTTGTGCGAAATTATGAGATTTTTCAAAGGCAATAATCGTCCTGTCTAATTAAGGAATCAAAAAATATTTTTTCGTGTAATTACGGTTTGTATATTTTAACCCCCGACGCAAAAAGAGCGGTGTTATAAGTTTAACTGTCAAATTCATTCTGAACAATAATCCTACCGATTCGTATAATAAAATAGCACGGGTTTTTTTTTTTTATTTTTAGTTGTTTCGATTCCCGGGTGAGACAAGCGAATTTTAAAAGATCTTAAAATGCAGTTTTGTTTATTTAAAAAAATAAAGGAATGTTTCCTTTCAGTAAAATGAGCAAACTAAAGGATTTAAGGTAGTTCCCCTCCAGGCCCCATATTTTTTTTCCATCCTGTATAACTTTTTACTGTAGACCAACATATACCGGCAGCAGTTGTTTACGTCGGCTTATGCACAAAAATGGGTTTTTTTGAAATATTGTAGTGAAAATGTTCTAAGAACTAGTCAATGCACTTCTCAGATAAGGATTAACTATTGTTAACTCCGGCTTTTGCACAGAAGGTTTTTTTACCTGGAGCTTAAAGTGAGAGAAAACAATTGCAATTAGAACTAGAGGCTCGGAACAAGTGAGTTTTAAATATTGTAGTTGTAAGTTAGTAAGAGTCTAGTTGTCCAAGCAAAAGCCGCACGTTTTATTCTACCGACCAACTAGTAGAATAAAACGTGCGGTTTTTTAATATTTTTTCTACTCCTGTACCGTTATCTGTCATTTATATAGGCTGTAGCTCAAATACAATGACACCACTAATAAGTCGTCGAAAAACTCTATGCTCTATGGCCCAAAAACGCACTGTACAGCGTACTTTTTTGGTTCATACATTTTTCATAAAAGCACTGTTTAACTTTTTTTTAAATCGGCCGCTATATTGCAGTGGTGCCAACTTCATAAACAAATATTTCGAAATAAAAGTATTTATTTACGATTTAACATTTGTATATTATAAATTATTTGCTACAATAATAATAAATCATCATCTTTTGTGTGTTAAATTACATGTTTTATAAATTATTGGTATTATTTATAAAAATAAACAGTTCGAATTCGGTCCGGGTCCGGATTTGGTTTGGTTCGGATGGCAAGTGCAAACAAATTAAAAACAAAACAAACCATAAGCAAGAGCTGTCACATTTCCGATTTGCCACCAAAATACAGTTCAAAATGAAAAGACAAAAGATGATAAACTATTTGTCCTAAACTATTAAGATTCTATTTGTGTTTGTGAAGACAAAAGTGTACGTTCCTTTTAAAATGGTCGAATAAATTAATAACTGCACTCCTGAAGAAATTGCGTGAGTAGCAAAAGTACGAATAGAAAACTTGCTGCCTGAAAAGTTTAACTACCTATTCTGTAGTCTGCTATTTATTTAAAATTTGTCGTAGAAAAAGTATTGTATGCAACGGTGTATAACTGGTCTAATAACGCTCGTGGCGTCTTTAATTGCGATGCTCGCCAAGGCTCGCATCGCAACCCACGCCACTCGCCTTTTAAGACCCTTCTTATACAACAGTTGCATAAAATACTATAAGTAATGTTGGTAGCTTCCTTATTTACTGTTTTTTTTTTGTTTTTGTTAAAGTTGTGTTGTGTTATTTTTTGTTGTTGATTGTTAAAAATGAAAAGAAGTTGGGTGTGGAGTTACGCCACTAGAGTTGGAGACAAAAGCTATTGTGATTTGTGTGGTGACCGAACTAATAATGAAATTTCGTGTCTTGGTGGTTCTACTGGAGCCATAGGAAGGCATTTGAAAACAGCTCACCAAAAATCACCAACCCAGACATCGCCTTCTGAGTAAGTACTTGTGTCCTTGTAATATTTTACTGTGGATAAAATGTATTATTTTATTCAAAGAAATTATTATTACAACATTATTGCACCTAGTTTAATTAGATAACTTACTGCGTTTTAGTAAATTATAATTAGGGTTAGGATTCTGGTGGCAGTTTAGCACAAGTAATCATTAGTGGAGTCGCCATTGTATTTTTTTTATTTGAATAAATGATTAACTGAACGATAAATCTATATTACAGTACCGGCTAATAATACATCACCTTTGCGATATATTGTATGAACGTGTATAGAGTAAACAATTTAGGTTTGTTGATACATCGCATATTTTACTAGTTACATATTTAACATTACATTTTTGACGACAACTGCAATGCAATACTGTAAATTACAATGATGATTTTATGATATAAGAGTTAGTTGCCGGGACTTTTTGGTCAACCAAAAAGGTAAAATAGGTGTGTAATATAATGTTTTATTCTACATAAAATGTTTTTACCATTCAGTCATTCTTCATCTTTTTTGGCCTCGCCTTATTCCGTTACGCGGGGTCGGCTTTTCCAATCATGCGGTGCCACTTTCTTTGGTCCTGTGCGTCCTCTGTAGTAAGGCCCATCTTCTTCATGTCTCTCTGGAAATTCGTCATCCAGGTAGCTAGAGGTCTTCCTCTTCCCCTCTTTTTTGTAACCATGTTACCATTCAGTCATTCGTTCAATTATTAAAGTATATAACAGCAGATTTACTACATTATCATATCATTGTACAGTACAAGTAAAATCAAACAAAAATTAATATTAACGTAGTAAGAGGGTATTTCGAATGAATATTATATGCTACTACTGGGCAGCTAAAAAGACACACGAGCAGAAGCTGCACACCACTGAAATGCGTATGCTGAGATGGGCGGGTGGAGTGACACTTAAGGATAGAATACGTAACGAACACATAAGAGGAAGCTTTAAGGTTGCACCCATAAGTGACAAAATATGTGAAGCAAGGCTCAGATGGTACGGTCACGTGATGAGGAGACCCGACAATTATATTGTGAAGAAATGCCTTTCTATGGCTACCAAAAAAAGGGGAAGGGGAAGACCTCAAATGACCTGGTTGACGAATGTCCACAGAGACATGAATAGTCTCGGGCTTAAAGAAGAGGATACCATCCAGCGGACTACATGGCGCCGCATGATAAAGAAAGCCGACCCCGTGTAACGGGAAAAGGCGAGGACAAAGAAGAAGAAGATTATATGCTACTACTGATACTGAAACTGAAGTATATGTAGTATACTGAAACTAATTCCAATTAAAAATTGTTCAAAACCAAAATAGGTATAACTTATACATTTCAACAAAATATTATGTTTTTATTGAATTTTAATGAATCAATTTACTTTTATGAAACCAATAAATTTAATTATTGGTTTATCAATCATTTATTCATTCAGTCATTCAATCAAAAATATATAACAACATCTCCTTTGCTCTTTGTTCACCCCAATGCCACCAAACATCCCAACTGTAATTATAATATTAAAATAAATGTAAGTATCATGTTAACTGTATGTAATTACTCCAACCCGTTAACTTGGACTAGTATTTTGCATTATTTTTCATTTTAATCTATAGCTACTGATTAAGCCTTGTTTACTTATTTGATATATACGTATCTGTAAACAATGAAAACCAACATAAATAAGTAACTCACTCACCTCCTGACTCCATCATCAGACCATTGTCACCAATAATAATGAATAGAACTCGTCAAAACAAACCAAATGAACCCAAACTCGGGGGGTATACAAGAAGCCATTGAGGAGTTCCACTATCCATCTCTTGACTCCATCAGCAGACCATCGTCACCAAGTATAATTTATAGGACTCTTCAAAACAAACCAAATGAACCCAAACTAGAGGGGCATACAAATAGCCATTGAGGAGTTCTACTACCCACCTCCTGACTCCATCAACAGACCATCGTCACCAAGTATAATATATAGAACTCGTCAAAACAAACCAAATTAATCCCAACTTGTCATAAAATCCATTGCGTGAAAATCACCTTACAAAATTTTACTGACGACACCACAAAATTATCTTTATTTGAATAACGTTTTATTTAAATAAAATGTTAGTTAGGATAACCCCATTTGTGGAATCATTATTCCGTATTTCATTCCTTATTTAAATTAAAAGTAGCTTGTCAGCGTGAATTATTCACCTTCATGTTATTTTAAATAACGAGCGCATGAATTTATTCTTATTCCCATCGATTTGAATAAGAATAAAAATTCTGTTCTTATTCTTATTCAAGATAACTATTTTGCCCACCTCTGGTGCTAGGTTACAATTTATTACATTTATCAATCTGCAAAAAGCTACGAACACTCATTTGGTACTTGTATGTACATTCTTAGAACGACGGGATAGTTCCTAGCTTCACACCTCAAGGACGGGTACTACCCGCGTGTACCCGTGCACATGGGTACCCGTGTACCCGTGTACACGTGTACCCGTGTACACGTGTATCCGTGTACACGGATACCCGTGCGCTAATTACACGGGTACGTTCGGACCGGTCGCTTAAACCCGCGGGCGTGTTACACAGGCACGGGTACCCGACACGACTACACGAAACCCGGACACAACCGCAAGCCCTAGATTATACCTTCGAGGACCAACAACGGCCAGGCCAAAAACCAGGTCCGTCCAATCCAAAACTGGACCAAAAGATAGTAAAATTATTCGCATCTAATAGAGAGCTATCTGTCCGAGATGTCGCGAAAAAAGTTGGTACGAGTATCGGGATGGTACAACGTGCAAAGAAAAGGAATAATTTAAAGACATTAAAAAAACAGAAACAGCCGAAAAGAAGTCAAAAACAAAAAGAATCTGTTAAGACACGAGTCCGAAAATTATATGACTCGATTTTATCGAAAAAACACAGCTGTGTAATAATGGACGACGAAACGTATGTAAAACTGGACTACAAGTCTTTGCCAGGCCCCCAGTATTACACTATTCGTGAGGGAACAGAAATCACAGAGGCTGAAAAATCCATTTGCGTTGAGAAGTTCGGCAAGAAAGTCATGGTGTGGCAGGCCATTTGTGAATGCGGAATGAAGTCAACTACTTTTTTCACTACCTCGTCGATGAATTGCCTTCAGAAACGAGTATTGCCGATGATCAAAAAGCACAACTCCGAAACTGTATTTTGGCCTGACTTAGCGTCTTGCCATTACGCGGCTAAGGTAGTAAAATGGTATAAAGACAATAATGTAAATTTTGTGGCCAAAGAGTTAAATCCACCGAATGGGGAATGGATGAAAATTTTAGAAATGCCTGATTATTTTTTTGTTGATAGGAATAACCTTCCTTATCACCAGAAAAAAGTTGCAGACTTGTCAGCTGCGTCAATTATTTTTGAAAAATATAAACAGTTTCCTCACTTAGGTTTTGTGGTTAGGACGGCGAATGAGACACTTTCCTTGTGGCGAATGAGACGTTTTCCGTTTCATATTACAAAAAATATTTTAAATATCTGACCCTGGCAATGACCAATATAGCTGCTGCAGCTGTCAATATCATTGTCAGTGTCAGTTTACCACGGATTTTTATGATATTTTTATGTAATATGAAACGGATCAAGGAAATTGTCTCATTCGCCGTCCTAACCACGAAACGTAAGTGAGGAAACTGTTTATATTTTTCAAAAATAATTGACGCATCAGAAAAGTCTGCAACTCTTTTCTGGTGCTAAGGAAGGTTATTCCTATCACCAAAAAAAAAATCAGGCTTTTCTAAAATGTTCATCCATTCCCCATTGTCCAGAGCTTCGCCCGATTGAACACTACTGGGCTATAATGAAAGCTAAACTACGTAAATTAGCCCGTAGTGCCGATACAGAGCAACAGTTTCGGTCAGATTGGAATAAGGTGGCTCGAACTTTTGACAAAGTCGCTGTCCGGTCATTAATGGGCACCATGAGGCAAAAAATTAGAAAACTGGCCAGAAATGAATAATTTGGGCTTTTTATGGTACTATTCGAGTTGTCCATATTATTTTGTACATAGTTGATTGATTTTAGTAGGTATGTATGTCAATAAATAATTTTTAAAAAGTTGCGACTTTTTTTTCTTGTATTTATAACAAACGATACAGTCTTTACGCTGCAATATAACGAATTTTGTACCATTTATGTCTACGAGGGCTGTCTTTTAAGTTGTGTCGGTTGGAAAAACTAAAGACAATTAAAGTGTTAAATGGTATTTATTGTTTTTCAAAGTAATCACCGTGATATGTAATATACTTTTTCATTCGATCGAACCAGTTTTCGAAACACTTATTCCAGTCTGAAGTCGGGGTCTCCAAAATGGCCGTTTTGTATGCCTCAACCGCTTCTTCAGGCGTCTGGTACCGTTGACCACGAAGTCGTTGCTCGATTTTTGGAAAAGTAAAAAAATCGTTAGGGCTTAAGTCTGGACTGTACGGCGGGTGTTCCAGAATTTCAGTTTTGCTCTTTTAAAAACGCAATTGTTTGCCGGGCGGTGTGCGAGCTCGCATTATCGTGGTGCAGTCTTAAACGACGTCTTGGGTTATTTTTTCGAAACTCGCCGATGACTTCTGGTAAACAGACAGTGGTATACCAGTCAGCATTAACCGTTTTACGATCCTCGAGCACGATGGTGGCAACGTGGCCACTTTTCGCCACAAACGTGGCGACCATTTTTTTCGAAGTGCTCCGTGAGCGTATTACTTTGGTCGGTTTTGGCTCATCTTGGAACACCCAAACAGTCGACTGCTGTTTAGAATCGGGATCGTAGGCATCCAAGATTCGTCACCACTGATAATGTCGTAAACATGTTTCGAGTTTCCTCGGTTGAGTTGCCGCAGAGTTTTGCGACACCATCGAACGCGAGCCGTTTTTTGGTCTTCACTGAGTAAATGTGGTATCCAGCGTGAGATCAACTTTTTTACGCCTAAGTGATCATGCAAAATACTATGAACACTGGTCCCTGAAATACTTAAGGAAGCTTCTATCTCACGGTATGTCGCATGGCGATCTTCGACGATCAGATCATTGAAAACCGTAGTCAACTCTTCGAAGCACTGAAGTCGCGTTAAGCCTCTTTTGAAGTTGTAAAAAATTATCGCACTTAAATTTTCCTTCGAAATTTCCATTTTCACAACTGATTTGTCAACTTTGAACGAACGCTGTACTAAAACGGTTGGGCCGATTTAGAGTCATTCTTTTGTTTTCGAATTCTAAATTCAAATATTTTAAGATGACACTAGTTCTTTTTTATGCAATCACGGGAGGTTTGCAAACGACAGAACTTAAAAGGCAGCCCTCGTAACAATATCTTAGGTATGCGTGGGTACGACGCTAGGGGTAAGTATTGAGAGTTGATTCGTCATTATACCTAAATCTTCGGCAAGAAAGTGTGTGCTTAAGGGAAACTCAAATCGAGCCCAAACTGTATAAAATATAACACCTAATCTAGACTGCACCATCCCTAACGAACAGCTGTAATCAATCCCTATAAATAGCAGTAAATAAGCAAGAGCGACCGAGCGAGTTAAGAAACGTCAGTTTTGCAGTTGTTTGTTTTGTTGCATAGTTCAAATTTCCCTCTTGGCGCCGGAGACAGCCAGTCGCGTACCTGTCTGGCAAGCAGCAATCGTTACCGCCCGGCGCGCCGGTCTGCATCAGCGGGCATGCGCAGTGCCCGTGTGAGTTCAACCGAGTAGGAAATGAGGAGCGAGGCATGGAAGCGCGTACTCAGTGCCGCGGCGAGGAGTCCCCGGCCGCCGCCGCGCCGCCGCGCCGCCCGCACCCGCAACCCGCACCGCAGTCCACTCGCCGCGCCGGCTCAGAGCGCTACACGCTAACCGAATCATGGTGAGTCATTGCTATTACGTGCGAAAACTATACATTTACGACGACCTTTCAAGTGTATCTACACAGCGGGTTTATTACCTACTTGATCTACTTACTGAGCCTACACGAGATTCATCATTATCGCGACGTTAAGCGGCTAACGAGCTTGACTTTTAAACCAATTACCGAATATAGAAACTGCAAGCGAATAAACGAGTACATAAGTACTGTTGGTATATGAATTAAACATTGGTTAAAACCTATTTCAGGTAATGGACAACCGAATGTATGAAGAGAATAAAAATGAAAACAACTCTTCCATATTTATAATAAATTTTCAATATGGGGATATTGTGAACTATTCATTAGTTTTTATTAAAGGCATAATAACTAGAGGCAATTCAAACAACAATGATAAAATATTATGCACTGTTACCAATGGCGGAGTTCAAAACAAGTCAGAATGGATAATATACAATGGCGAATTCAAAGTGTTAATTGAATTGAAGAAAGGTGATAATGTAATTGACTTTGAATACACCGGACAACAGCGTAGAACTTTACTACTGGATTACACACCCCGGAGAACAAATCTAAGAGTAACTCCAGTTTACATAATATGCCAAGGACACGATGGTTGTTTCCAAAGCCCAGCTGATGTAGACAATTCTGTAGAAAGCGCCTGTTCCCGTATTGCAATTGGTGCTAAGCTTATTCAAAGCCTAACTGCAGAAAAGCTCTTTGAAAGTGGATTCGGAAGAAAAACTTTCCAGCTCGAACACGAAATAAACTCAAAAAGTCCAGAATGCATATTATTCCGAAGCAACTTGAATGTAAACAAAGCAAGAAAAATGAAACAAGCAGATTTATGGGCACATTTTGGAAGAGAGCTGATGTTGTCTGATTTAGGCAGTAACGAGAGAAAATTTCTAGCGTTCATTTCGTGTACGAGGTTCAAAGGGACTGACTTAGACAAGCCAATGACACACGATGAGATCGTTGCGTTGACGGAAGCCTACGCCGCACTTGGTGGTGGAGGTCTTGCTTTGTTTGGGACCGCTTGCTTGTATACTTGGCCGACGATTGTGGAGGAAATCGTTCCTAAATTCCAAGATACAACACCTGTAAACACACGACGATTTATGGATGACAGCGGATATCGAGGAACGCTTGGAGCGTGTTTTGCTACGACCTTGGGATCTGTGTTTCATGAACTAGGACATACTTTTGATCTTGGCCACACGAAAGATGGTATTATGGGCAGAGGTTTTGACCACATTGACAGAGTATTTACGGTAGGAGAGAAAAAATCTGCTTTATCCAAAGATAATATGAACAACTTTAACGGAAAACCTGTTCAACATTCGACAGTTTCTCTTCAACGTAATATAAGTGTTACAATGAACGTGGCTGAACCACACCGAGTATTGGGACCAAGAAGCAAAACAACGTTAGGAAACTTCGCGGCGATGTCAAAATCAGATATAATCCGGAGGAGCCCTAACGTCACACCTATAACTAGACCATCTAGCGTGTACTCTAATATTTCAAACCGGATGTCAGATTCCAGAAAAAATTTCAGTCGAACGAATGGGAATGATTCCATTTACTGGACGAGAAATTGCGCTGTGCTGTTATCTTACCACAGATGGTTTAATAACGAGTACGGTAGAGAAAGGCAAGCAATAACTAGATATCTAAAATTTGATAAAAACAAGATGATGATAATATCAACTGCAGGGATAAGAATAGTGGAAGTGAGAGATGAATCAAATGGAATGGTGTTAGATTCATATGAATTCACAGACCTCTTACCTGAAAAGAGATTCTTGGTGCCTTTTACCTTTTCACCTAAAAGCAAAGTTTTGACAATAGTGGTTGAAGATGATTTGGGAAACGTGCTAAAACAAACACTTTCTTCTTATTAAGCATAAGCAAAGTATCGAAAAATTATCATGTTTGACAATAAGTGAAGAAGATAGATAATACCTATAAACATACTTACCTACAATATTTTAAATATAATTCAAATAAGAATGTATTATGAGCAAGATTATTTAAATATTAAGCAAATATGTAAATCATTCGTCAAGTGTAAACTTCCATTGGATCACCATAGGTACGTACCCAGCACAGACCACATGTACCTACCCTCTTTAATCAGTTTTTTTTTTACATATCCTAGGACTTAGAGCAATAGTTCCCTAGAATTGGTATCTACCTAAATAAATTGTAATAAAGGTAATAATATGTACTTATACATAAAATCAGTGCATACAATGTAGTTCCATGGAAACAACGTGCCATAAACGAAAAATATCCATACGAAGCTTTTTTTTTCGGAAACGAAACGTAATATTGGCATATTGACATCTCACTGACATTTGCATTCATGCATTGTGTCAAAATTATTACAATTACACCGACGAAAGTCAACAAAGTAACCTATAAAATTTTTAGAACACGCTGAAAATATTTTACAAGTAATTTATTCCTTAAAGAAATACTTATTTTAAATTATAAACCAGAATTTGCTTGATTTTAATAAATCATACACCACTACTTTTTTATTGTTTTAGGTAGGTGTAAGGAGTAACTAACAGAATTTTGTTAATTGATCCACAGTTTTTATAGTCGTAGATTGGACTGAATGGTCAAGATAATAGTTTAATTGTGAAAATGGCTAACAGCACCCAAGAAAACAAGGGCTTTCTGGAGCATGTAAAGGATTTCCCTCCAATTGTTGATGGCAGAATTGATGCAGTAAAATTTATTGAATCATGTCATGGCTTGCTATGGGTTGTAGGTAAGTTCCTAATCAATACAACCTTTTTATTATTTTCACGCAGAGGGAATGCGTTTACGCATCCCCCTGGGTTAGGGGTCTCACCCGTAAAGGAAGGGGATAGCCACTAAACCCTCTGCGGAGTTACCTCTCGCGGCCGTATAGACCTAACCAACGCACTTTAACTAACATACCTAATTCTTCTTTAGTAGAGTTTGTACTCAAATATTTCTAATTAATTACAGAGAGCCTTGGTAAAATATTTGCTCCAGTTAAATATGACATGGAGGGAAATATTGAAGTAAGCATGATGTTGATATTTTTAAATACCAATCCCCTAGTTCACAATAATACTTCTTACGGGAAAAAGAGTGCTGTAATAAGGCTTATAATAATGTGCATACCTAAATATATAGATAAAGCTACAATTTCATAGACAAAAAATAAAGAGTGCCTATAATTGTGATATTTGTGATCTAGGGTATTGATACCTACTCTAAAAACTTTCATAAAACTACTCAACAGAAATGGTAATAGTAATTAAAGTTAGCTCATGTAAGTGTTATATTTTCATATGCCAATTATTCATTTCAGAAAATCAAGAAGTTAAACTTTAAAGATGGCTCTTGTTTACTTGAATTAATACTCAAAGAATGTTCCCAAAGCAAACCAGTGGGTACTGAAGGATTGTTATGGCTTAACAGGTGAGATTGAAAACAATTAAATCAGTGGTGGCAAATAATGTAATGTACAGTCTAGGCAATGAACTGACAGCTTGTATGGAAAAAATTACAAATTTGGAAATAATTTATAATAGCAGATTTTTTCTATGTAATGGATATATTATCAATTAAATAGTTACCTATCGACAAAAGCCAACAAAATTTCAGGCATCAAAAAATTTTAACTTAACTAGCTTCTGAAAAGTCAGCAAAAGTAGTTATAAATAAATGGTTTTATCTTTATTTTAGTTCATTTACATTTGCTCTATAATATTCATGATGAATAATAAAAAAAAACAATTCATGCTTTATTTAAATCTATATAAATACTTCCGGATAGAAAGTTTGTTGGATTTGTGAATAAAGCATCTTAGAATAATGTTTTAAAATGAAATAAAGAAAAAAAACGCTATTATAAATTAATGTTTTTTAAAACCGTATTTTGCCTGGAGTATGTAACTAATTAATTTAATTTAGCTTTTTATAATTATCATGTATTTTCATTGTATTCTAATAAAAAAAAAAAAAAACTGTAAATGGTGTAACTAAAAATTATTTGAGTTGACTAGTAGCATCATTGTGATCCGTTGAAAAAGTGACTTTACCGTCCAAGCTATTAGAGTCAAATTTTAATGAAAGTTTTATAAAATGTGGGTAGGGTCACCTTAAATGATTACAACCATACCCTTCAATTTCCTTGCTCTAGGTACAGTTGATGTCAATAATATGTTTAGTTAGGTAGTTAGTTATCATCTGTACTATTTTACAAGCTTTCTATTAACTTGCAATGTATTTTACCTAACTATGTAAACATGAGGTTATGTATGTATGTAACTGTTAGTTCGGGTGAAATCTTGCAACTCAATTCTGAAGCAGATATCCTCAAACGATTGAGCTGAAATTTTGGGTATAGTTTGGATGACAATTCAATATTATGGTACCATCAAGCTGATCTGGCCCCGTAGCATGGATGGCGTTATCACGCGACAAGTGACAGGATAGAGCACCCGTCCCTGGCTGACACCATTCGATAGAACGAGACGACGCGCTTATCCTATCACTTATCGCGTGATAACGCCATCCATGCTAAGGGGCCAGATGATGGAGTCAGAAGGTGACCATGGGAATTCAGTCTCTTAACTGACATAACCCCGTTGAATTTGGGCTTGTTAGTAACAATACTAACAAGCTGTACTTTTCTGTATACCGTCATCAACTACTAATTGAGACGTCATAATTAGTAGTTGATGACGGTATACAGAAAAGTACAGTCAGCAACAAAAGCTTGCAGAAATTTTTGACAGAAACTTATTTAATGTGAGTGTGCATCCTTGTGTCCAACTTAAGCCAATACTATGGTGAAGTTTGTACAAAGTTAAACCTATGTCAGCAAATTCGCACTTTTTATTTTCCTCTTTTGTGCAGAATTTTATTCATGATTTAATATAAAATTTATTAGTATTTTTGGTGATTGCAAAATTCAAAATGTGATTTAATTGACATAGTAACTTTGTACAAACTTATCTAGAAATGCTCAATTATCAATAACATAATATAGCTTGATGCAATATTAACACATATATATTATAGTTTGGTGTAATAATTTTTACAGATCGCTATGCTTCTTCGAAATAGTGTTTCAAGAAATAATACACTCTCTTGAGAACAACAAGTTGGATGTAAATATGAAGAAGATATATAGCATTGCCTATGAGGAGTCTGTTAAGAAATACCACAATTGGGTTACTCAACAAATATTTGGAGTAAGTATTTAATTGATTACTCCCTTAAAAGTGTATCCAAGAGTAGCTTTAAGGTACCTAAATACTCTTGACTATAAGTGGAGACTAAAATGGTGTGTAAAATGTAAATTATATCATAATTCTAACGTACCTCAGATCCAATAACTCCAATGTTCCAAATTGTGCAGAGAACTTGTCTCTGAACTTCATTTAATTTAGATAGCAGCAAGAGATTAGACTATTTTAAAATTGTCAGACAGGGTACCTTCCCCTTTACATGATTTTTGAAAAAGTGTTTCATAATGATGGATGCCACCGTTGGTGACAGTGCATGTTATAGCATAGACCAAACAAACCAAACTATGAATGTGTTAATATGTACTGAACACTCCATATGTATCAATATTTTATCAGTGTTAAATGTATCTGTGTTCCTGGGACAGGCAGTATCCTGACCAGCTAGCTTGATAGGTTTTATCGTCATGTTTTACGTGACGTTTTGGGACGTTTAGGCCGTAAAACTTGACCATAAAACCTATTGTACTAGCTGGGCGGGTGCGGGTCTTATATAGACTCTTATATATATATTGTTTTTTTTTACTTTGCAGCTCATTTGCCGGTTGGCTCCAACACTTCATCAACTACTGAAATCATTTGGAGTGGACAACAACATGGAATGCTTTAGATCCAGTCTCACAAGTTTTAACATAACATTGCATTTAGTAAGATGTAAAATTGATGATTTTTACAGAGATAATAATTTATTTTGTTAATGATATGATAGATATTATTATCAAAGATAGTATTTTAATATGATGCCATATGTATTATCTGAATAGCAGTAGCGTTTGTAAAAAGACCATTGTATTTTTTAGATAATAATATAACATTATAATGCTATCAGTCATATAATGAAATAATGCAGAGGCTAAAGTTTGGGTATATATTATTTATTTATTATAAATAGAAAGTCATCACATTTTTAATTTAATATAGCATAGTTTAAATGTTCCTTTAGATATGCTAATAATGCCAAAATTTTGCTTTACCAAAAATAGTAACGTCACAAAAATTAAAAATTCAGTGCCTTGATGACTATCGTCTTGTTCAACATGTAGTCTCCATCACCAACAAATAAGTAGGACGTAAACAATCATAGTATTTTTTTTATTTAATACCAAAAGACGTACATAGATCTCAACCTAATTTTGTTTTTATTACTTGGAATGCTTAAATGGTGTACAGGAGCATACAAGGAACACGTCATTAGAACTTAGTTTGTAATATACTACACTTAAATAAATTATTCTAGAAATACAAATGTATAACAACATAATATAAGGTGGTCAGTGGGTAAGTGGCCTATGTTTTTTCCAGACTTCATATTCAATTTCTATGTCAAAAGGGTCTAAGTACCATACTTATTGCTGTTAGCTAAAGGTACTTCTCCACTGTAAACCTTATAATTGTGTAGAGTTTGGCCGAAGTTAAAAAAAAAAGAGATTTGTACCCTAGAAAATGTGAATCATCTGAAGATAGTACTTTTAAAGATATGTATAGATTGTTAAAAAATGTTCAGAAATGTAATTGGGTAGGTACGAAATTATTGAATGAAACCATTTGTAAGTTGTAAAAAGCTATTGAACCTTGAGCAATTAGAATTGTTTTACCAAACTATATTGTTGTCTTAATTTTATGCTTTAAATTTAGTACCTCGCTTTGTGTGCATTAAATGATTTCAAATGTTATACCAAATTCGGGTTTGTAAAAAAAAAATTAATTACAATGTGTATTGTCTCAATATGCTGACATATAGAGCATATGAGTTGAAACAGTGATATTGCTATAAAGTATAAATTATGTGATCTTGACCTACCTATTTAATGGAATTATTAAAGTTTGAGGAAAATCTGTCAAACAGATTCCCGTAAAAATATGCAATGCAATTGTACAATTCAGTGATTGTTTTGGCAAGCTGTGAGTGTGCTGTGTAAAATGAATAAAAATAAATTATTTCTTTTAAATGCATAACATTAATTTATTTCTTACACATCTAAGTTACAAGGATATCATATTGAGATGATCTATGCATTACTGATTGCCTATTTCCTGCTCACCGGCACACTAGGATTCAGGGGCGTATTTACCCTAGGACCAAGGGGACCATGGCCCGGGGCGGCAGGCTGCGAGGGGCGGCCCGAGCCGCTCCGAGGGGCGGCACGTGCCGCCAAAACTTACTGGCCCCGGGGCGGCAAAACTTACTGGCCCGGGGCGCCAAATCTTTAAATACGCCTCTGCTAGGATTGCCTTCAATTCTTGTGTGTCAAATAAATACTCTTTGCTAATAATGATGCCTGTTTTAAACCTATGAAACTAAACACTACTTCAGCAACAGTCAAGAAGTATAATGTTGCATGAAGGACAATTTCAGTTGGTGTACTTAGCAAGTAAGGATTGAAAAGGAAAAAACTAACAAGAGGCAGCTGCATGAGTACAGACAGCATCAAAAACCCCGCTAGTTCAGGCACCTGAAAGGGCCAAAAATAATATTGTTATTGATACAAATTCATCACCTAAGACATAAAAATTGTAGGAATTAATCAATTTGAACTCACCCGACAAGATAAATTCCCGTACTGTCCAAGATATAGCCTTGCAAATTCTATGACAACCAGCAGTGCGTAAACTGTTAAAGATAAGTATCTCGTCAAATGTCCAAGTAAATCCAGCTGTAAAGAAATACTATATAATTATAAGAAGGTGAATTCTCTTTGGACAAGTCTTTTTACTGAGGCCAAATAATAATGTTGTGATAAAAACAACTTTCTAAGGCCCTCAGCTTTATACACTATATTACTCTTATTTATACACTACTGTACATACCACCCGTTTAAGATAGTTAATTATATTTAAATACAATACTATAGATAGAATACGCGTACCTTAACGTAAAGGAAGAATCCTGCTACACACACCCATACTACGTAAAGATACGCATTCATAAATAAACATTTCTGCAGCTGAATCATTGAATTCATGGGTAAGAACTAAGACAAACAAGCAGAGAAATGATTTCAAACTGTGTTCACTTTTTATTTAAAGCCTCATTCCGTCTCCTATCGCAACGCCAAACAATGCAAATCAAAACAAAACGTTAACCCGCCAAACCAAAAAAAATACGTTTCTGACAGATTGTAAGAAAATCTCGTCGGGGATTTAAAAAATACAACATACCAACAGTTTTAATAGTAACTTGAATGGTTTCATTTTGACTTTCATCACAGATTAAAAAGGCGCTTTGATAGGGTCTATACATGTCATGATTTGTCAGCCCCAATTTGTCAGTCTGACTAATTGCTATCGTATGTAATGAATTTGTTTTGACTTACCAGCTACAACCAAAGAGAATAGACAAATTTTACCTAAAAATAAAATTTATATTAAGTTACTTACCTTATTCCAAGCCTATACAATTGAGATGGCAACCTCTACTTCCACTGGCAATACGCCTAGTTCCAAGTGACAGGTGCTATAATTTCAAACTTATCCCACCTTTTTGAATCAGCTAACGACATCGGCTGCGCGCCGCGCGGTTATCATTGGATTCTCAATTGAGTCTACCGTCCAATATGAAATAGGTGGACGGTAGGTAGCCACTGTAATTAGACAGGTGGCGATGTAGCCATGGTCGGTAGACCGGTGGCAATACTATGTTATGTAAACAAACACCGCATTGGATGTAGGTGGTTGGTTTTGAAGTAAACAAACTATGGTACTTCATAGGTACAGCTGAAATAAGAGCTTAAGTACTAAAGTGTTAAAAATCAAAATCAAAATCAATTATTTATTCTGCAAATAGGCCACAAGGGCACTTTTACATGTCAAATGGTGTTCTACAATATAATATTAATAATCTTACACAATAATCATTTTAAAATTGCAGATTTTAACTAATTAGTACCTAAATGGTTACAAACTAAATGTCACTTAATGAAAACTATAACAATCCAAAATTGTAAAATATTATCAAATACATTCGATATAAGGTCTGTATCAGAATTAACAATAAGTTTATGATATAATTTAGTACCCCAGAGATGTATAATGTCTCTGAGCATCCAAATACAATTAATAATTATTCTAATGTTCTTATAGAGATGTATACTGTCCCTAAGCGTTAAAACAGAAAAAAAAGGATCATTAATGTAATATTGTCAGAGATGTACAGGGTCAATAACAATAAAACGTGTCAAGAACAGAATGATGTCTCTCGTCAAAATAATGATAATAACACTAGTATTTAGGTAGTTACTATGCCCTTGCAAGCATGAACAGACCGGACTCCACAAACAGCACCCGATCACGAGTATGACGCATATCTCAGCCATCGCCTCCCTCAACCATATGTTAGGGAAGGTGGCGACCCGATCAACGACGCCACCGTAAGCAAAGCCCTTTAAGCGAGCATGACATATTCAAGCCACACTGGACATTGATAATAGCAAAGATTAAAGCTACTTGTTCGGCGAGAAAAAGCATTACGTGCTCTCATGTTACATAAAACGGAACAGCTATTTCCGGTACTTATAATAATTACAAAGGTAATACGCCAAGACAATCATACTCGAAGGTATATTAATTCTAATACAATTTGAATGCTACTGGCTTAAAGGCATTTTTGTCGTTTATGAAATCGTTGACATTATAATACGCCTTGCTTAGCAAATATTTTTTTATATGAGACTTAAATTTACTTAACGGCAAATTAACAATTTCGGTAGGTATTTTATTGTAAAAACGTATACAGTTCCCCACGAACGACGTGCTAACCTTGCGAAGACGACTGTACTGCACTGCGATCTTGTGTTTACTTCTGGTGTTGTAGTCGTGGATATCACTGTTGAGATTGAAGTCCTGAAGGTTTTTCCGCACATACATAATATTCTCAAGAATGTATTGGCATGCTACAGTAAGAATATTTGCCTCCTTAAATTTGTCCCTGAGAGAATTTCGGGCTTTTAGTTCGTAGATGGAGCGTACAGCTCGTTTCTGTAGCACGAAGATGGTCTGGATATCAGCCGCTTTTCCCCACAACAGGATTCCGTAGGACATAACACTGTGGAAGTAACTGTAGTACACCAGCCTGGCCGTCTCAACGTTTGTTAACTGTCTTATACGTCTTACTGCATAGGCTGCAGAACCAAGTTTGCCGGCTAGGGTGTCGATATGCGCATGCCATTGTAGTTTTGAGTCCAAGGTGATGCCTAAAAACACTGTTCTATCTTCAAATTCCAGTTCATCGCCCTTTAATTTGATCCTGGTATTGTTTACGTGCTTGACATTAGGTAAAGTGAATCTGATACACTTTGTTTTCTTGGAATTTAACAGTAAATTATTTGCTGTAAACCATTCCACAACAGTGTTGAGCGCATCATTAATATTATCGAAGCTTGTCTCTTTCCTGTCTACCTTGAAAATAAGCGACGTGTCGTCTGCGAATAACACTATATCATGCTTATCTTGCACCACATTTGGTAGGTCATTGATGTAAATCAGAAACAAAAATGGACCCAGAATTGAGCCTTGAGGAACACCAAGAGCAACAGTTGTCCCCGCTGAGTGCATCCCGTTGACGACTACTCGTTGTGTTCTCTTAGAAAGATACGATGATACAAGATCAAGAGCACCGTTTTTAATCCCATAATGTCTTAACTTTCTGATTAAATTCTCGTGATCAACGCAATCAAATGCCTTTGATAAATCACAGAACACTCCAATAGCATCTTGAGCCTCTTCCCAGGCTTCAAAAATATGTTTAATTAGTACCACACCGGCATCAGTGGTAGAGCGACCCCTAGTAAAACCGAACTGATTGTTATTGAACAGTTTATTACAATTAAAGTGAGACATAAGCTGATTAAGAATAATCTTTTCAAAGACTTTGCTTAGTGCCGGTAGTATTGATATTGGCCTGAAGTTGGTAGGGTCAGTTTTCGTTCCTGATTTAAACAGCGGAATAATTTTACTGTGTTTCATGAGATCAGGAAATACTCCAGTATCAATACATTTATTAAAAATATCAGCTAAAAAAGGTGCGATTGATTCTACAATGGAATGTAATACTTTGACTGAAATGCCCCAAAGATCTTCAGTCTTCTTTAAGTTCAACAATTTAAACGTTTTTACAAGAATATGAGGGGTCACGTGAGTGAAGCTAAAGTTTTCTGTACATTCCGCTACATTTGCTTTCAATAATGATTCAGCGACATCTGGTGATGAGTTTAAAGACTTCGTGGTCTCAAAAGGTACGTTAGAAAAGAACCGCTCAAAATGATCTGCTACTTCATGGTCAGAACTTACCAAAGTATCATCAATTCGTAGACTGTAGTGTGGGTCTCTTATCTTGCGTTTCCCAGTTTCATTGTTTATAACTTGCCATACAGTTTTAACCTTGTCGTTGGAGTTCTGGATCTTTTTTGACAAGTAATCGGCTTTAGCGGCGACACACAATAACTTAAAAGATTTCGAGTAGTTCTTAACATACTCCAGAAATTCCGGCCTTTTATCAATAGTTCTCGAATCGTACAAGTCATAGAGTCGGCGTCTTTTCTCGTGAATATCCGGGGTAGCCCAGTCGCTAAATTTAGTCCTGATCTTGCTTTGAAGTTTCCTTAAATTAAAACAGGCATCCTGAAATACAAGCTTAAAAACTAGGTTTAGTGGCTGAAATATAAGCTTAATTACTTAATTGTGTAGCTGAAAAATAAGCTTAAATACTAAGATATACCTTTGCATGTTATTAAACATGGAAAGGTATTTGAGCATACGCCAGCAGGCAGCAATGAAATTAGCCTTGGAATAAGGTAAGTAACTAAATATGAATTTTATTTTTAGGTAAAATTTGTCTATTAAGTATTGTACCTTATTCCAAGCCTATACAGTTGAGAAGTGTTTGTAATCGGCTGCTGGTTCAATGAGGATTAAAAATAGTTAGAACCGTATAGTTTCGTTAGAACGACAATGTGAAAAAGATATTAGTTAGATTTATTATAAGAAAACTTGTACAGCAGTGAAAGGTTCTTATACAAACTCAGGTAATTTAAAAGCCGAAAGTTTTTTTATAAACTTTCTGTAATATATATTTCTGTAATATCTGTAATAGCATCATTGAGCACCTAATGTAATGAATTACGTCTTTCCAAGACGACTAGGTACCTAGTAGATATTAATACATTAGTAGGTACTACCTACTAATGGAACAATATTATGACTGTCAAGTGTGTGACCAGCTTGACGATCGCGTCATAGATACATACTGTTCACACTACTAGATATGTGCGTTAGCATTCTTCAGAAAAACATGAATGATTGTTCATGAAGCTGGTTTAACAAAGTCACATGTTCATAAATTAATAATCTGTATAACCTCACTGCACCGGCGACGAATAACGTCAGTCTACGTTTTGCTGAGTGGGTCGATATTTGGATTTAAAACGTGTAGCCAGCCAATTTTTGAATAATTATGTAATTCATTGGAAACCCTAGAGTCAAAATCGAGTTACAAATTTATTTGATCAAATTCAATGTTACTTCCACCTACAAGTCTCAAATATCGAGCTACGTCAATATACCCACTTGGGAAAGCTGATAGAAACAAAAATTGTGAACTAAGCGGTGGGTCCGTGTCCGACCACAGAACTACATGATAAAACCTGTGTAGGTATTGATATGTTCAAGCGTAATTTAATATGTAAGTACGATACATACATGCGATACTAAGCTAAGTTGGTTTAAAAAACGCCCTAGGTGATTCTATCCTTGTGCTAAGAAGTCAACTTTGTGTTAGCCCACTACTCATCAGCCAGACTTTAACAACTATCTAAAAAACAGATAAAAGACTGTATCGTTTGTTATAAATACAAGAAAAAAATGCGAAAACTTTTTTAAAATTATTTATTGACATACTAAAATCAATCAACTATGTACAAAATAATATGGACAACTCGAATAGTACCATAAAAAGCCCAAATTATAAATTTCTGGCCAGTTTTCTAATTTTTTGCCTCATGGTGCCCATTAATGACCGGACAGCGACTTTGTTTTTTTTTTTTTTTTTTTTTTTAATTTATTGACCAATATAATCTGAGTAGTACATTTTGGTATACATTTTTTCACCAGCGGAAACCTCAAGGGTTTATATGCTGATGAATAGTTCGCTATGGTACATTAATTTACTTGAATACATCACCGTTATAGGCTCATAATTATTACAATACACTCGTATTGGGTTCAGATAACGTCAGATACCTTTTGATACTAGGTATCGATTGTAAGCTATTTACGTATTTATGCTGTAGTTCTTTTGGTAGTTGGTTTATTATATAAGGAAGAAGATATCTGACGTTTCTTTTCCCATGAACATTGACAAAATTAGGTAATTTGAACATAGCTTGTTTTGGTAAATTTTGTCTAAGGTTGCTTTTTCTTACATATAATACTAAATGTTCTTTGTACGCATACTCTTCCCTCAAAATACATAGTTTAACTTTATTGAACACTGACATTACTTCACAATAATTAAACAAACGCTCATAGTTTGGTGATATTTTATTCCTTGTGTTTTTGGGTACAATGTTTTTAAGTAATCTAATTTGTAGTTTATAAATATCGTTCAGGTAAGTTTTGTAAGTTCTACCATAACTGCTTAGTCCGTATGTAACCACTGAATCTGCCATGGAGGTATACAATAGCTTAAGTGTGCGATAAGGTAGTTTATATTTTAAAATGTGTATTTTACTGAGTAGTGCTCTTAGTTTATCGCATACATGCTTTATATGCGGACCCCAGTTAAATCTCTGGTCAATTATTAAACCCACATAAGTATGTTGCATGACTATTTCAATCTGTGTACAATTACACTTAATACATTTAACATCGTAATTATTATGCAAGCAGTCGACGCTGTGCGCTATGAGGCACGGGATGTGAGCTGCCTTATTGTGTCTAGTATGTATGTGCATAGCTTTGGTTTTGTGAGCATTAATGACAAGCCCCATATCGTGCGACCAGCGGCACAGCAGGTCGAAGTTTGCCTGCATTTGCTGTTCTGCCCTTACAATGTCTGTGTCCGCGACTATCAGGCAGGTATCGTCCGCAAACTGGTAACGTTAACGTTAACGTCAAAAGTTCGAGCCACCTTATTCCAATCTGACCGAAACTGTTGCTCTGTATCGGCACTACGGGCTAATTTACGTAGTTTAGCTTTCATTGTAGCCCAGAAGTGTTCAATCGGGCGAAGCTCTGGACAATTCGGTGGATTTAACTCTTTGGCCACAAAATTTACATTATTGTCTTTATACCATTTTACTACCTTAGCCGCGTAATGGCAAGACGCTAAGTCAGGCCAAAATACAGTTTCAGAGTTGTGCTTTTTGATCATCGGCAATACTCGTTTCTGAAGGCAATTCATCGACGAGGTAGTGAAAAAAGTAGTTGACTTCATTCCGCATTCACAAATGGCCTGCCACACCATGACTTTCTTGCCGAACTTCTCGACGCAAATGGATTTTTCAGCCTCTGTGATTTATGTTCCCTCACGAAAAGTGTAATACTGGGGGCCTGGCAAAGACTTGTAGTCCAGTTTTACATACGTTTCGTCGTCCATTATTACACAGCTGTGTTTTTTCGATAAAATCGAGTCATATAATTTTCGGACTCGTGTCTTAACAGATTCTTTTTGTTTTTGACTTCTTTTCGGCTGTTTCTGTTTTTTTAATGTCTTTAAATTATTCCTTTTCTTTGCACGTTGTACCATCCCGATACTCGTACCAACTTTTTTCGCGACATCTCGGACAGATAGCTCTCTATTAGATGCGAATAATTTTACTATCTTTTGGTCCAGTTTTGGATTGGACGGACCTGATTTTTGGCCTGGCCGTTGTTGGTCCTCGAAGGTATAATCCTCCCCGTACTTACGGATAGCAGTTTGGACGGCTCCAACACTAACACCTTCCATTTGTGCGAGTTTTCGGTACGTAATACCTTTAACCGAACACCATTTGTCCACAATAGATTTTCGCTTTTGCGGTGTAAGACCCCTCATTTTTTTTATTGAAATAAGTTGAGCAAAAAAAGAATAAAGATATCGGTTCAATGACAAATGTCAATCAATTGTCTTGTATCAGAATATTTTTAAATGAATACACAACTTATTCCTGCCAGAGCTAACTTGTATTTATAACAAACGATACAGTCTTTAGTGGTAGGTATCTGTCACAAACAAAGTGTGTAGTATCATTAGTCTCTATGGGATAATTATATGCGGGCCGCATTCCACAGGTCACTGAGATAAAACGCCAAACAAGGTAATAGGTACGCTAACACTCAGATCAGTGAAAAAATGTTGTTCCGAGTAACACTGAGTAAAGGACTAGTCGACGCCAATAATACCTAGGTACTTACATCTAACTCTGATTGAAATTACTAACTTTACCCACGTTAAACTAACTGAACTATATAATGTCACTATGTACCAAGACTTTCTTCGACGTGAAGAGATCTGACAAAAACTAAATTCTTTGTATGTTGAGGCCCTTGTTGAGTAGAGTGGATGCCACTCCTACTGACATTAAAATGTTTAAAATCGATCTATCCTGGTGGTGTATGACCTACGACTGTCATATATGTAGTAGGTACCTACGAAGGCTACCGGTGGTTTAGCACGAGATACAGAATGTGTAGGTACTACTGAATTCTTACCGCTCTTGTTGACTAAGTACGATACAAATGTTTGATATCTAACACGATTTGATAGCGATGAGTATGTTAGTCTATTAATTTCCCTTAGGTATCGGTACTGGCAACATGACAGGAAGACTAAAGTATCTGCAAGATTCACTAACTTGCAGTAGTAGCCGTTAACGTCTCTCATTTTGAATAGGACTCTCTTGTCTAACTGATCTGTCTCCAGTAAAATCGGTGATGATATAAATACGAGTAATAGCTCGAGAACTAGAATTACAAACAGCTTTAAGCTTAGTTGGATATTATTCATAAATGATACTGACTCGAAGATTGAGGCTTTGCATATGCTGAGTCTGTAAGGTAACCGTCCCAGTGCTCGACACGGGGCCAATGCTGGGACTTTCAAACTTATAAGGTAATAAAGGCGAGCAATATGGGAATTATTAGAAAAGAAGATGTCAAATATTGGGACCCTATAGGTACTTTCCTAACCTCTCGTGAAAATCTTGTGATTTGTGCTCAATCCCTTCAGCTGAGAAGGACTTATTATTAATCGCCGGATCCCCCTGCAATCCCAGGAACTCCATGGATCGCTAGCACTAAATTGTTCAGCTAGAGAAACCTTTAGTTATGCAGCAACCTTCGGTTCCAGCGTGCACAAGCAACGAGCCTGGTACTTCGAGATCTGAGAACCTCAACTACCTGAATGATGAGCGAAGCTGCTGCCGAAAAATTGAGAGACTAGACAAATATCTAAATCGAATTATATTACCTTCATCAATTGTCGTTGTATGTTGTACGACCTGAATGACTAAAAAGTATACATACACGCCCATTTTCACCATCCAATCACGTGGTCAAAGTCGGGAACCTTGGAAAAGACAATAGATCCACATATAGGGACATGACTCATAGTTCGCAAGGTCTCTCGATATCTTCCATCAATGATTTTGACAACATTTGTGAAGGCAGGCAGCATTTAGACTGACCTGATTATTACAAACTGCTCTATGTTGGAAACCGCGCTGTAGCCCCACCTTCAACCTACTTGGTTTGCTTGTACGTAGTACCTACGTAATTTTGTGTAACTCAACAGAGACAGCGGGAGCTATAAGCTGCGGAAAGTACTCGAAATAGTCAACTTCCAGCCGGGAAGGTTAAACAGTGACTTTTAATTATGCTTTGACCGAAACATTCGCAAAAGTTTGTTTGATAGCAACTCCTTGCGCAGGAGTAATAGTAATAGTAATAGTAATAAATCTTTATTGTTCAAAAACATAAGTTTGTTACAACTGGAGCCTTGGAGACTGCGTTAGTTTACACTGTGTTGCAGCCCCCAGTGGTTGCCCGTAAACATGAACAGAAAATTGTTAAGAACAAATGACTTAAGTACTAATAAAATATATTAAAAAGTAAAAAAGTAATAATATTTGGATAACTGTTAAGTTAGGCTATTGTTAGGTTAGGTTACTGTTACTTACATTATATTTAAAGAATACATATGTTAGGTCTGCAAACAATTATTATTTATTTTTGTGTTGGTGTGTGTGCGTGCGTGCGTGCGAGTGCGTGTGTGTGAGTGTGTGTGTGTGTGTGTGTGTGTGTGTGTGTGTGTGTGTGTGTGTGTGTGTGTGTGTGTGTGTGTGTGTATGTGTGTGTGTATATGTGTGTGTGTGTGTGCATTTGGACGACTCCTTAGGGTAGGAACTTATGTTAAAACTGATTAGTTGTACGAGCCAAAATATCCCAGTCGTAAAAGGTTTTCAGTCTCATCATAATTTTTATCACTCAACCATGTCCACACAGTTTTTTTAAATGCATAGTTAGGTAGCGATTTCAGGTACGTATGATCTAATTTTATTTTATTATAGATAAATGGAGCACAGTAGTTAATGTTGCGCCGAGCAAATTTAGTTTTGTATGTCGGGAGAGGACAGCGGTCAATGCGTTTGTTTGTTGCTGGTAACATAGGAACAACTTTGCGATGGTATCTCTTCAGGCATTGTAAGATATACAGTTTGCGAACCGAGGGTACCAATGACATGTGGTATAATTCAGTAGTTGCAAAACGGAACGGTAGACGCAGAATGACCTTTAAAAGCGCTCGCTGGGCTCTCTCTAATTCTATCATGTGCGTCTTGGCTGCACCGCCCCAGGAGCTGATACAGTAATTAACAATGCATTCGCCTAGCGCTTTATAGGTTTGCATTAAAAGCGGTTTACTTGCTACCTCTCTTAGATTCCTGAAAGCATATAGGAGTTTCCGAACACTGGAAGCCACAGCGGTAATGTAAGGAGTCCAGTTGAGATGAGCATCAATATGAACACCTAGATATTTAAGATGATCGACGCGTGTCAATAGAGCACAGTTACAGTTGCTAGCTATACGTCTGTTGCACGGATATGTGTGTACTGCTACCTTAAAATCCTCTCTTGGTTTAGTGGCTTTTGTCTTACTAAAGCAGATGTAATTTGTTTTGGTTACATTAAGTGAAAGAAGAGAGTCCTCCAGCCATGCGGTGACTAATCAAAGACCGTTTTCAGCAAGCATACGAACTCTGTCCCAACTCTTATCATAAAATAGCAATACTGTGTCATCAGCAAACATAAGCGTCTCACAACTGGGTATGTTGGTTTTACAGAGGTCATTTACGTAGATTAGGAACAGAGTCGGGGCCAGGGAGCTACCTTGCGGCACGCCATACTCTATAGGACTCCACTCACTATTGGCTTTATTAGGAGTGACTTTTGAACGGGTGATAGCAACTCATTGCGCAAGAGAGACAGCTGAACGGGTGGTAGCAACTCCTTGCACAGGAGAGACAGCTGCACGGGTGGTAGCAACTCCTTGCGCAGGACAGACAGCTGAACTGGTGGAAGCAACTCCTTGCACAGGAGAGACAGCTAAACTGGTGGTAGCAACTCCTTGCGGAGGAGAGACAGCTGAACGGTTAGTAGCGCGTAAGCTGGAAAATGCCTTATAGCTTTTGAAATTCAAACACATGTAACGTGTCGGAACGGAACTCGAACAAGCATTCGCTGCGTAACAGTCAACACATGGCTGCGCACTCATTATTATATAATTAAGTAGTAACTATTCATTAGAGATTCTCTCCTGTACGCTCCTAGCGGAATATATGCAACAGCAAATAATAAGTAATAGTACTACGTAAAGAATGTTCTCTGTAAACAAATTCCCTGTTTAGGTACGCTAAACGTGCCTAAATTTGGCCATCCCTTTCTATCGCATGCAACGCGCTGCGATCCGTGCGTGCATCCCGTACCAGCGCGCGGCAACTACTAATGGCCGGCTGGCATGTAGATGATACGAACATATTTTATATGTATTTGTAAGGCAGGTAAGCACAGCCCATAATCTTTATTATTTTAGGTTCGGTTAGATTGACATATATATAACGACTCGAAAATAATAGTAGAAACTGAAATACGGTAATCCTATCACACTTCGTAGCCTAGGAACCGGTGTGCTCCTTACACAATTGCAGTACCCGATGAATTGATGGTAGTTTCAAATGTGAAATAATTTTCCTTCAAAGTAGCACTAGCATGGGTAGGCCGTGCCAGTTTTACGAGGAAGAACTTAAGGGGGCTTCCAGGTCATCGGGTACGCAAATTTACAAAAACCTTAATCATCAAAATAGCCTTCATGCTTGAGGAATAAACGTCATTGAAGCACCTTACCTCCTGAGTACTACTCACGATTTTCTCCAATACTAGCATCCGTCCGTTGCCAGGCGGTGAAGAATCCTCGCTACTCAGGACCTTTTGTTAGCGGAGCACAATCCTGCACCTTCATTTCGTTGATTACTACCCATTTTGTCACTATCATGGAACATTTCGATCAGCTAGGAATTTTCCGTTTTATAAGTATATTATAAGTAGTACTGCCGAAGCTAGTACTACGTGTTGCCTCTGCAAGAAAAAGAACGCCAATGTTGACCGTGCGGTGCGCAGCCGATGTCGTAAGCTGATTCAAAAAGGTGGGATAAAACCGGAATTATAGCACCTGTCACTTGGAACTAGGCGTGTTGCCAGTAGAAATAGAGGTTGCCATCTCATTTGTATAGGCTTGGAATAAGGTACAATACCTAATATTAATAAGAGACGGGACTTCGAACACGGTTTTGGATGACAGTGACATTTCGATCAAAGACGAAAATTGAAAAATTATTCGCCACGAGCGGGATTTGAACCCGCGACCTCTGGAATCAGTTGGATAAGAGCAATGGACGGATTCCAGAGGTCGCGGATTCTTATCCCGCTCGTGGCAACTAATTTTTCAATTTTCCTCTTTGATCGAAACTTAGAATTTCGTTAGCGGACGTTTCTGCTTAGTATAAATTTACTGACAGTGACATTTTCATTTGATTTTGACATGACAACTCATTCATACTTTAGCTGTTTTGAAATACCACAATACAAATAAAAATTAACGTCCAATGCGGAAGTAGACTTACCAACCTAACGAACGAGGACGATAGTAGGGTTGTAGTACTTAACGTTATCGATATCGATAATATTAGAACCCAACGTTATCGATATCGATAAATTATGATTAGGGACGTCGTTGGGCCCACTATGGGCCCACTGCATGAACAGAAAATTGCTTTAAAAAATCTCACACTAATCCGATTTAGGTATGAAATAATAAAAGGAGAACAAATATTTCATACAGTTTATTTCACACTTATTTCCAAATCATAGTATATTTACAAAAAAACACCAATCTGTACACATCTTCGCGGGTCGCAATTAATTCTTCTCGTACTAAAAAACCTCCCACTTCTAGCTTTTATCCAAGTACTAACCGTTGTTTTTCATGAGTAAATCAATATTGGCGCTTGATATTTCGTTACGGGTACTTACGTGTTTTATTTTAAGATAATTATTAATTTCATTTCGTCAAAAACATTGTTTGTTTGCCACATATGTTTTCTCGTGAAGTCATAATATCCATGGTAACCGGCCAAAGTCACCATGAAAAAATGACAGAAAGAGAAAGTACGGAAGTAGGAGATAGCATGAGTCCGCCATAGCAAAAGCACAGATAGAAAACTTGTCAGAACTTGTCGGATTTGATGCTGAATTTGAGCAAATGGACGTCATTCATCTTTTTGTTCCTAGTTGTGCGACACTGGTTATAATATACAGGGCGTCCCACGCCTATGTCACATGGAGGGAAAGTACATTAAATACTGTAAATGAAACATTTTACTGAAAGAAGACATTATTTTGATTTATTAAATAATTTAAACTGCATTCATAGATTCTTAAATAATTACACGGTGGAACTGGGAATCGAACCCGCTACACGAGAAAAAAAATACCTTGTATCTTTATGATAACGATCGAAAGGCTTCATCATAAGGATTATTTTTTGCTAGTAACATAGTGTCAGAAATAAAAGGAAGACCATGCATTTTAACATTTGATGTGAAATATTGTTCAAAAAAATTAAAACCTGACATTGAGTAAGGACATACAACGGACATTATCACTTTAAGAACCTATTACTAATAAATGAATCAGTACCCACTTGAGAAGTATGCATCATTTCCTTATTATAATTTAAGTGCATGATAAGTAGAGTTAGGATGTTTGGTGGCAAAAGTGAACAAAGAGTAAAGGAGACGATGTTATATATTTTTTGATTAAACGAATGAATGAATAAATGATTGATAAACCAATAATGTTAAATTAAATTTATTGGTTTGATACCAGTAAATTGATTCATACAAATTCAATAAAAACACAATTTATTGTTTGAATGTATAATGTTGTACCTATTCCAGGTCTTGAACAATTATTAATTGGAATAAGTTTCAGTATAGTACTGATACTTCAGTTTCAGTATCAGTAGTAGCAATATTCATTCGAAATACCCTCTCTTACTACGTCAATATTAATTCTTGTTTGATTTCACTTGTACTGTACATAATAATTATATAATTATTAGGGTCACGATTCTCATGGCACTTTAGCACAAGAAATGAAGTAAATCCGCCGCTATATACTTTTATAACTGAACGAATGACTGAATAGTAAAAACATTGTATATAGAATTTCTAATATACGGTTGACCAAAAAGTCCCGGCAACTAACTCTTAAGTATATCGTTCTCGACACATAAATGGATTTTTCACAAGTTGAGATGAGAAACCGTATAACGCCAGCTAATATGGAACAAATTGCCATAGTACATGATTTTCATAATATTGACAACCGTTTAACATCAGAATAAGATAATATGCAAGATTTTGAAACTTTAATTCCAGTTGCAAGTTGTTCAAGCTCTTCAATACATTAAACATTTTAGCAAACAAGTAAAATTTATTTAAATGTTACAGTATAAAATCATCATTGTAATTAACAGTATTGCATTGCAGTTGTCGTCATAAATTTATGTAAAATATATAACTAGTAAAATATGCGATGTTTCAACAAACCTAAATTGTTTACTCTATACACGTTCATACAATAAAACGCAAAGGTGATATATTATTGGCCGGTAGGTACTGTAATATAGATTTATCGTTAAATTATTCAATTATTCAAATAAAAAAATACACAATGGCGACTCCACTGCATTACTTGTGCTAAACTGCCACCAGAATCCTAACACTAATAATAAGATTATAGGTAATATTAAAGAGATACGTAATTAGTAGGTACCATCAGCCAAAAAAGCGGTCTACCACTTTTGGACCTTATTTTGTATGCAATAAAGTCAAAAAGTGGTAGACCACTTTCTTGGCTGACTGTACTATCGGCCAAAGCCAGAGAGAACCTTAAAGGCGCAATTTGGTTCCAGCCGTATTGCCGTATAGCATTGCAAGCGATTTTGTTTTGAATATGGTCGACTGTGGCTTTGGCCGATGGTACCTGGTTGTATGCGACAATTTGAGTTTCTGTCCAATCAAGTTTCTGCTGTATCCTGAATCTGCCGAAAGACGCGTTAATGATTTTGTCAATGGGACTCATTTTGAGCATTTGATAGATTAAATTGATTAATTTTGAATTAAACAGTTAAAATGCATGGTCTTCGTTTTATTTCTGACACTATGTTATGTAGAAAAAAATAATCCTTATGATGTAGCCTTTCGATCGGTATGATAAAGCAACAGAGTATTTTTTTTCTCGTGTAGCGGGTTTGATTCTCGGTTCAACCAGGTAATTATTTAAAAATCTATGAATGCAGTTTAATTTGTTATTTAAATTAAAATAATGTCTTCTTTTAGTAAAATCTACTATCTACAAAATCCAATGTATTTTCCCTCCATGTGGCATAGGCGTGGGACGCCCTGTATAATATAATATAATGTGACAAATTTGGTTGTACACTGTAAAGGGCATTTAAGTCTTGAAACATGAATGTAGCCAGCAAAAAAAAGACTACATCAGTCAATCAAAGTAAGTAGTGACACTGACACTAGACATTCAATTCAAGTGACACTGTGACTGTGACATTAGCAAGAGAAAACTGAGGTTATGTTCCTGTTTGGGAGTTCGGTCAGTTTGGGAAATCAGTAAAATATACAATAACACAAATTTCAATTAATTTTAACATGATATCAAGGCAAGCATTAGGCCTTTCAATTGGTAAGAAAATAAATATTTGGTCAGTATGATAGTAATTGGAGTTTGTTCACACCACTCATTTCAATATATATATTTTTTACATTTTCAGGCCTATTGCGGTCAAATGGACTTCAGTTGACGTGTGTAGCTGGAATAAAATACTTCCCGCCCCCTAAGAATTATGATGGTAGGCACTTATTCACCAGTTTTATGCAATTCAGCATCTGTAATATTAGTAGGTACTATTTTCGAAGTCGGTAATTTTCCTTTTACTATCTTTACAGACATTGAGATTCCGAAAGAGCGTCAGAGGCTGCGTCCTCTGGATAAGGTACCCACGTATCCTGCGAATCTGAAGCCACCTAAGATGCAGAAAAGGTTGCGGTATATGCGAGGACCAGAAATCTTACACAACACACTTCAGTTGAAGCAGTATGGAGTTATTGTAAGTATTTGACAATCAATTTCATTCCTCAGCATGATTCACTTGTTTTTCGGCACTATTTCTTTATTTTAGGGTTTATGCCACTAAAGATCATGTAGAAATTAGAGAAGACAGTTATCAGAAATATAAGTCCCAATTATGTAAACTGCCCAAAATATATGACAGATGTTATATTTAATCAATTGATATTTTCAGGCCACTGGAGGAGGTAGAATGCGTCATGAGCACTTTGAGATGGCCCGTTTAGTGGTAGCCCGTAAATTGGACCAGAAGAGAATGTATGCCATTTGGCGTGTAGACCCCCCATGGCAGCCAGTGACTAAGAAAGGTCAGGGGCAAAGAATGGGTGGTGGAAAAGGGGCTATTGACCATTATGTCACCCCCATTCGGGCTGGCAGGGTTATATTAGAAGTTGCTGGCAAATGTGAATATGAAGAGGTAAATTACTTGCAGTATTTATTACTTTTACAATTAATCTCATTGAAACTCTGTTTAAAAATACATGCTTGTTATTATGTGGCCTCTTTTAAAATTGATTGGGTATGGATGTCTCCATTAAATTGTGAACACCGTCAGTTTATAATCTAACTCGCGATATTAACTGATGAAAAATTGTGAACTGTCAAAACCTTTCACAATTTAACTTTTCGTTAGTTTATAAACAATCAATGTCGAATCTTCAAATTGTGAACTGAGATCAAATCAGCTTGCTATGGAATGTATACAAAGACTAGGTAGGTTAGGTTAGTTAGGTATCTTCAGTTGCCCAAATGGAAAAGCGCCCAGAAATAGGAGCCCCACGCAGCGGGGCTCCGTCAACACTGCTGGATGCCGAAATAAATGGAATAAAATGTCTGAATAACAAAAAAAAAATTACGTTCTGGCATTAGTGGAAACTGATGCAAGTGGAATAATTCGCTTAACCAAACAGTGCACAGGTTGCGTAACGAATCTGGCAAACTTGATTCAGTTCACAATTTGATGATATGACATTGTTAGTTTATAAACTAACGAAAATGAATGCGTAAAATTATGAATTATTTTGGCAGTTCACAATATTCAGTCAGTTTACAATATAACGGGTAAGATTATAAACTGATTATAAAATAAACTAAGGTAAATTTAAAAAAAAGTTATTAAGTGTAATGGAATTACAGCATGGCACAGTGTTCAATATGACTTAAAAAAATTCCCTATGCTGTTTATCACATACATCGATCAAGGAATGCATTTTAAACGCAAGACTAGAACACGTACAAGTCTATTTCAAATACTTATTTTTATAAAAAATATTTAATATTTCGTGACCGTGACTTAAAAAAATAATAAAATAAATTATATAAACGTATATGATCAAGATATTTATTTGTGATAAATACATATTGATAAAAGACTTTTTGGCGCATATTTTCTAGTTCTTATTTTGGGAATTTCACTTCTGGTTACCGAGCTTTTAATTGTTTTTCAGATTTTGGTTTTTATTTTTTTACTCCAAAAAACTCAAAAGTGCGACTTGTGACTAGCATCAAAAGATTGTTATTAACTAGGTCTATCACTGATAATAAAATCAAGTTCCACTATTGCGGCGTTTCGGAGTTATCGAATTTCAAAATATAGTGGTAGGGTTGTCATTTAAATTGACCTTTCATTTCTTAGTTAGAATAGGGAACATTACTGCAATGTTCTGCCGCCAGAGGCAGCACTAACACTAATAGTAAACCAGTATAGAAATATAGGGATTCACACACACATGCAAAATTGATTGTCAAATGAGTGACAAGGATGCTTGCATAGACAATACCGCAAGTGCGAACGAGATACAATGTCAACGCTGCTAGTGTCGCCACCTACGAAGAGTTTTGCGTAATGTTCCCTATTGATCCAGTTTCACTGGTTTGTTCTGATTTGATTTGAATTCAACCATTCTAAAAACTGGTCTAGACTCCTGGTGAGCTTACGCATTCAAATGTGTTGTCGTAAATAGCCGCACGATTCTTGAACTGAGTTTTACTTAGCGAGTGATTTTTTTCGAATTTTCAAATCCAATTTTCACAAAAAGTAACTAGAATACATATGTTGAAAACCTAATATAAACTATGTTTAGAGATAAATGCACACAATATAGTCAAAAACATTTGAAAATATTGGTCAGGGACTGGGTTTACTATAAATTACTTTACTCAGATAGGCAACACCATTGCCGGAAAATGAACAGGAGAAAAACTATGATAGACCTCTTTCACCGTGCACAGAATCATCGCATCCGTTTGTGTCTATGGTACATTACAGACAACGCCAAAAATCGTACAGCGGGCTGATTTTTGACTTTCGAGCGCTCGAAAATTAAATAAATGTAAATACGATTGAAGTGTCATAATTGCAGGCAATTAATTTCTATCGTTTTGTCAGTTTTCGAGTGAAAGAGTCGAGCGCTCGAAAGTC
Source organism: Epinotia brunnichana (assembly GCA_963854355.1). Classification (NCBI taxonomy): domain Eukaryota; kingdom Metazoa; phylum Arthropoda; class Insecta; order Lepidoptera; family Tortricidae; genus Epinotia; species Epinotia brunnichana. Next base: position 21,339,679 of record OY977943.1, on the reverse strand, counting down.
AAAAATCGGTCCCCTGTAGTATTTGCCGGACAGAAGCAGCTCGTGAACTACTGAAGCCGATTCACGAAGAAAACTTTCAGGTGGCTGAAGTCGATGACGATCATTACACGATGATGAAAATCCATCTAATGTTGACGACTGCACGTTGATACTCAAAAATGACAATGATTTGTATAAGTCATAAAATCAGGAACCAACTTGCGAAAAGACACTATAGCTTAACATGACATCTCGTTAGTTGGGTCCCGATTTTCTGAATTTAATGATTTGCTAAGTATCTTAAATTGTTCATTGGATATGAAAATATCTTATTGTTATTACAAAATTTCATTAGAGTTGTTATTAATCCCACATATTTGTTTGACCTTTTTAGTGACAACCCTAAAAAGTATAATTTGACCTTTACACGTAACTCCCAAACGCCGCAATAGTGGAACTTGATTTTTTTATCAGTGATAGACCTAGTTAATAGCAATCTTTCGGTGCTAGACACAAGTCGCACTTTTGAGTTTTTTTGGAGTAAAAAAATAAAAACCAAATTCAGAAAAAACATTAATAGTTTGGTAACCAGAGGTGAAATTCCAAAACTAAGAATTATAAAATATGCGCCAAAAAGTCCTTTATCAAACTGTTTTGATCACAAATAAACATCTTGTGCAGAAGATACCCTTACATAATTTATTTAATAATTTTTGAAGTCAATGTCACGAAATTTTAAATATTTTTTTTATAAAATAAAGTATTTGAAATAGACTTGTGGGTGTTCTAGTGTTGCGTTTAAAATGCATTCCTTGATCGATTTATGCGATAAACAGCATGGGGAAATTTTTTGAGTCATATTGAACACTGTGCATCACAGAACGGCCCGCGAACGTTGTTGCGGCGAGATAGCTATATAATTAGAACACTTAGAAAGAGACAGATAGCACCATACACAAGCAATTCATTTTATTTTTTTTCTGTTTTCACTTTGTTCAATTTCAGTAACTATTCTCTAAACCTGTACATATCCTATATATTTATGTATAATTTTTTCATAATTTGGCAGAGTATTTATTAATTTTTCTTCTTCCTCCAAACTAAAAATGTCCCATCTTAATAAAAATTATGTTTTCGTTTCAAATATTATATTTAAGGAAGTCTGTAAGGATAGACAGTGTTAGATCACATTTATTTGCACCACTAGGCAAATAAGGCGGCCCACCAGAGATGTGCTAAGCTGTATTTCCATACATTTGACACCAAGTTTGACCGCTTCACTGAGTTGTACAGAGGCTCTAGTATAAGTTTTATCGATACAATACGCTTTCGAACGCGTTTGCGTTTTGTTTCAATTTATATGGCAACGCGAACAGCGCCCCTGGTGGTAACTATTAGGAACTACGCGTTGCCATACAAATTGAAACTAAACGCAAACGCGTTCGAAAACGTATATGTATCGATAAAACTTATACTAGAGCCTCAGGTGTGTTGCGATGACTGGTCCATTCCGCTGGGAACCTATGATGTCTGCCTTCGCGCCTCCCGTCATAGGTGGTGTCTCAGTTAAGGCGCTGTATGCAGCTGCGCATCGAAAAAGTGCCTTTTCCAAACCGATTATTAGTATACTTGTACTATTGCTAGAGATCCAAGTTTTTGATATGTATATCTTCAGTTCATGGGCTATGTTCGTGCTTCGTAGAATCACGATTGCTCACAAAAACCTTGATAGATTTTGCCTTTCAAAACAGTGCTTTTTTACCACCAAACTCGAAATATCTCAAAAGTTATTTGGAACATTACAATGAAATTTGTTGTGATAGGTAGCTTTTTGGTAGATCTATCTACCGGCTTCTTAGAATTTCAATATGTTTGATAATTCAATACATTTGGTCATTTGTCTGAAAAACCGGGTGCCCGCGTCGTGCATGCGCGGTGGCGTGTACGATTTAGTACGCCCGTGGCCACTGCCGACGACGGACCTGTGAATGTTTACCTGGCACGCAAATACGCCTTTTTACAGCAATTATTTCGAGTTGTCACGGTAAATAAAAATACTTAAAGGAATAGGAAACGCTAATACATGCTGGAGAACACATTCGAAATGATAGAATAACAATTATAAGGTATGCGATATTTACTACAGTAAAGCGTTTCTACATCCGCACCTAAAACGTATTAATAGGTAGCTGGAGCATATTGACAAGATGTCAATAAAAATCTTCAGTTATCCTGAATACGTAGAACTGTTAGGTAGTAAGTAGTCGGGTGTAAATCGGATTCGGACACGAGCACATGGTTGGGGGGGTAATGGTACCAATTATGGACTGTACGATAAATAGATTTATTTATTCATACATAAATATATCAAAAGCATTTAGGGCTATTGCGCCGGATAGCGACTACCTAGTCTAAAGTCGTAAACGAGTTGGTGAACTGAAGTATGTTTACTTGCTGTTTAGTAAATTCTATTAAAAACGAGTGCGGAAAAAGATCCTGCCACTCCACCAGCAGCAGGCCACGGCCTTTCCTTATCTTCGTCATATACATACATGCATACATACGCTACGGCACATCTTTTCGTCCAATATTCCGCAGTGTCTCAAGACGAGAGTCTTTGACCAGTGTGTGTTGCCACTGCAGTGATGACATTTGGAACGGAAACGAGGTCGCTTACTATAGGCCTCATAAGAAGGCTCAAAGTCACTCAAAGGGCGATGGAGAGGGCTATGCTGGGAGTTTCTCTGCGCGATCGCATCAGAAATGAGGCTATCCGCAGCAGAACCACGGTAACCGATATAGCCCTCCGAATCGCTTAACTTAAGTGTCAGTGGGCGGGGCACATTGCTCGTAGAACCGATGGCCGTTGGGGCGGAAAGGTTTTTGAGTGGCGACCAGGTACCGGAAGGCGCGGCGTGGTTAGGCCCCCCACAAGGTGGACTGATGACCTGGTAAAGGTCGCGGGAGTACGCTGGATGCGGGTGGCGCAGGACTGGCCATTGTGGCACTATTTGGGGGAGGCCTATGTCTAGCAGTGGACGTTTTTCAGCTGATATGATGATGATACATACGCTCGAAAAACATAAACTTCCTTCTGAGGCTGTCGGGTACAAAGTACTACAGGGTGTTCCCCTATACAGCTGCAAAACTTTGCCGGCTGTTTGTGCACATGATACCCATCACAAAACACTAAAGTATGCCGTTTCACATCTGGCACTCACTCTGCCGCCGCTGCTTCTCTAAATAAATGCCTCTCTAAAAAAAGCAAATAAATGTGACGTTATCTAAGTGAACATTCCTTTTGTTGGTATGAGGACTCACTCACTCACTCACTCATCAACGCACAGCCGAAACTACTTAGACTAGAGAGTTGAAATTTACACCAGAACTACCTTTTACAACATAGGCAACGCTAAACAGGATTTTTGGAAATTCCACCCCTAAAGGGGGTAAATAGGGGTGCAAAGTTTGTATGGGGGAAACTTTATTTTTAGAGCTAGAGACTTAATGTTTTGTATAAAGATTACTTATTAGAATACAGATCAAGTACTTTCAATTTAATTCAATTTATTTTGTTAAACATACAAATTATAAGAAAGATATATCTAATAATAAAATAACTAAATAACTTAAGAACTTTCAGCGTTTTGAAAAATTCAATCCTTAAGGGGTGAAAATTTGTATGGAGGAATCCTTATCATTGACCCTAACGATCGATGCAATAAAAGTACAGGGTGCAACTTTTAATCGGTTCGATTACCGGGTGCGACAAGCGAAATTTTTAAAATCTTTGAATGCAGTTTTCTTTCTTTTAAAAAATAAAGGAATGTTTTCTTTGAGTAAAATTTTCTATCTACAGTATTAAGAGTACTTGCCCTTCAGGTGGCATTACAAAATTCCACCCTGTATATATATTTATTTATTTATTCCATATTGTTTGTGTTAGTACATATTTACTAAATCTAAAAGATTAATGCCATTTTTCTTTCTTATATGGACCCCATTCGGGTAAAAGCCATATATCGCCAGATATTAGGAGAAAAGATGGGCACTGGAAGCAACAAACTGGTCAGGGCCGAAGGCAATAGAAGAAAAGGTAGACGACGAAGACGTTAGACCAATGACATAACTGAGGTCGCCGGACCTAGCTGGATGCAGTTGGCTAAAGACCGAGAAAAATGGCATGAGATCGAGGAGGCTTTTACCTAAATTTACATTTGCTTTAAACATTAAATATTCAATATAAATAAATCAAACAAAAAAAGGTAATTAAAGCTTAATTTAAATTTATATAATTACTTCCAGTTGGAAAAATTGTTGGATTCTTGAATAAACATCTTAGAATAACGATTAAAAATGAAATATACAAAAAAACGCTATTATAAATTAATGATTTTCGAAACCGTATTTTGCCTGGAGTATAGAGTCAAGTAACAAGTGTAAGTCCAATCTTGTTGGCTTGTTGAGAGTATCAAGGTCCATCGCGGTGTGGCCGCTGGTCGAGGTAGCAAGGTAGGCAGCACGCGCCGCGCGAGCGCAGTGACATAACACGCTTAGGTATTTAAGAGACAAATTGAAATTGTTCTTTTTATATGATGTTTGGTCAAATTACATTTTTTAATAGACATAATCATGTACTGAAGAACTTGCTGGTCTTAAAATAACCACCCTGTATAATAAAATGCTCTTCTGACTAACAGTGGTCTAATTATCCAGTTTTTGATCAGTCAGTCATACATATGTAATATAGGTAATAATATAATTTGCCAGGAGATAAATAGATGAACATAGCTATTTGTTTATTATTTTTGATGGTTTCTTAAGCGGGCGTTAACTGGCGCTATAACTTTACCTAGAAGTAATCGATTTTATTTCGGTTTCAAAAAAACTGTAATATATTAGTACAATCCATAATTGGTGACGTTCACCCTTTGGAAGTGAAGATGTACTATTATTTTATCAGTTCTACGTATTTGGAAAACGGAAGCACCCAGGAACCACCTAGGAACTGGGAAAATGCTAGGTGGATTGATGATGAAGAAATATGTACTAACATATCTTTGGAAAGTAAGTGTCCATAATTGATGTCATCATACTACGATGCACTTAAGAACTACCTATTATTCCTTATTTTCTAAAATAATACATTTAAATAAATAAATAAATAATAAATATTTGGGGACAATCTTACACAAATCAACCAAGATTTGAAAAATAAAACAATTATTCAAAACTAGCTGTTGCCCGCGACTTCGTCCGCGTAGAACTTTTTATCGTCTTAGAAAATGATTTCTCTCAATACAAAATTTGAACCCTCTTTTAGGGGATAATTAAAAAAAAAGTTGATGTTCATTTTCTAGTTTGTGAACAAACAGTCTAAAACCAAAGTTAAAAATCTCATACTTTAAAAATGCCTTGAAATACTCAAACTTTGAACCAATTTTAACACTCTTAGGGGATGAATTTGGAAAAACTCTGAAATCAGTTTTGTAGTCTTTTAACGTACAGAATAAGACCGAAGTTAAAAATCTCTTACTCACACTTTAAAATTTTATTGCTCGCCATTTAAAATTGGAACCCCCTTTTAAACCCCCTTAGAGGTTGAATTTTTCTAATCGCTGAAAGAACTTTTTTCGTAAACTTTTAAGTCTCTAGCTCAAAAAAAGTGTTGCCCATACAAAGCTTTCTTAACCCCCTTAGGGGTGGAATTTTCTAAAACTCTGAAAGTACTTTATTATTAATTTTAATAAGTAACATTTTGAATAGTTAAAGTCTAGTAAAAAAAAAGTTTTTCCCACACAACCCTTCTTAAGGATCTTAAGGATCCCCTTAGGGATGGAGTTTTCTAAAACGCTGAAAGTTCTTTTTTAGTATTCTAATAAGTAATCTTTTTGCAAAGTTTTAAGTCTAACTCAAAAAAAAGTGTTGCCCATGCAAAGCTTGCTCTCCTTTTTAACCCTATTAGGGGTGGAATTTTCTAAAACGATTTGTGTTCTTTTTTTGTATTTTAATAAGTAATCTTTCTACAAAGTTTTAAGTGTCTAGCTCAGAAAAAGTGTTCCCCATACAAACCTTGCACCCTTTTTTAACCACCTTAGGGAATGATTTTTGTAAAACGCCGAATGTAGTATTTTTCATGTTCTAATAAGTAATTTTTCGTCAAAATTTTAAGTCTCTATTAAAAAAAAATATGTTTTTCCCATACAAACTTTGCACCCTATTTTACCCCCTTAGGGGTGAAATTTTCCAAAACGCTGAAAGTACTTTCTTTGTATTTAAATAATCTTTCTACAAAGTTTTAGGACTCTAGCTAAAAAAAATAGTTTCCCACATACAAACTTTGCACCCCTATTTTAGCCCCCTATTTTTAGGGGTAGAATTTTCTAAAACGCTGAAAGTACTTAATTTGTATTCTGATGACTAATCTTTCTACAAAGTTTTAAGTCTCTATTAAAAAAAAAATTGTTTCCCCCATACAAAATTTGCACCCCTATTTTACCCCCTTAGGGGTAGATTTTTTTAAAAAACTGAATCTAGGTACTTTATTTGTATTCTAATGAATAATTTCTCTACAAAGTTTTAAGTCTCTATTTAAAAAAAAGTAGTTTTTTCCATACAAACTTTGCACTCTATTTTACCCCTTTAGGGGTAGAATTTTCTAAAACCCTGAAAGTTCTTTATTTGTATTCTAATGACTGATCTTTCTACAAAGTTTTAAGTCTCTATTTAAAAAAAAAATGTTTCCCCCATACAAACCTTGCACCCCTATTTTACCCCCGTAGGGGTGGAATTTTCCAAAACGCTGAAAGTGTTTCATTTGTATTCTAATAACTAATTTTTCTACAAAGTTTAAGTCTATAGCAAAAAAAAAAAGGTTCTCCCATACAAACTTTGCACCCCCATTTTACCCCCTTAGGGGTAGAATTTTCAAAAATCCCTTTTTATCCCTAGCCCACGTTATAAAAGCAACATACTGTGCAAAAATCAACTCTCCAAGATTAGTAGTTTCGGCTGTGCGTTGATGAGTGAGTGAGTGAGTGAATAAGTCAGTCAGGACATAGGCATTTATTATGTATAAATAGATAGAAGATAATGAAACTCCCATTCAAATATCTCAAAAAATTATGAAGCTACATCCGTTTTAATGTCGCTTGTTAGAGTGAGAAAACGATGAGGGACTGTGACGTCAATATACTCGAGCGTCATAGTAAAAAACAATCGTTTCATATGAAGGTGCGTTTTGCGGAAAAGGGACAGAACATACCCCCTCTTAAAACTTTGGACTCTTAATAACTTAATCATTACCTATATAACCTCTTGCTTTGTTTTTTTCTCCATTTGACTATATTTATTTTAAATTCTTTTTCGATAAAATACATTATGATTATTTACCATATTTTCGATTCCTGAGCTATAACCACGAACTTCGGAATTCGAAAATATTCGGGTATCTCTATCTCTATCGCACTAACCATACTCGAGTGACAGGGATGCAAATATATGAACATTGAGTATCGGTTTTCGTGGTAGCGCCGCAGGTACTTGGCTGAATGCGCCGAGCGCGTGCCATTGTCATTCAAAAAAAACAAATTCGTGTTAATTATATGGTTCAAATTTGTTGATTTCATTTATTGAAATTACGACATAAAACGACATTTGCGCATATAAGTTCTCATATCAGAATCGAATATTTTTTTATGGTTTATATTTTAGCATTTGTCTCGTAAAGGTCTATCGTAGACGGGATTTAAATTATTAATAAGTGAAAGGCAAAGCAATTCCGCCATTTTGACGAAAATTTGACGGTTCTTATAGCTGACAGTTGGAGCAGCGTTTGATTTCAATAAAAATAAATGAAAAATTAAATGAAGTCGTATATTTCGGAAAATTAATTAACTGTCGCAGTCGGATAAAAACTATCCTAAGTTGCAGCTAGAATAATAATGTACCTATATAAAATGTTTCATATTTTTCCGTTCATGGGATGCTGAGAACATTCGAACCGCGCAAAGCTTAGTTTCAAACTGGCTGATTCTTTTTTTAATTTAGAGATTTATTATAAGTGGAGATGGAGATGAAAAATATGATCCCCAAAAACGAGCCGAATACGGATGCTAACAGAATAAGGCCGTTAGCGGGGTGCGCGGGACGCGCGTCTCCCACTCCGTCTGCCTCACCTCCGCAAATACCTAAAGATCGTCTAATAAGAGCGCCTTATACTTTAGGCTTGCTTGATGAAGTGTCACTAGTATGGAAGCACATTTTAGCACACCTCTGTTGGATTTGCAGCCTGAGATGCCACATGATGAGCCACATTTATTGTATAAATAAATCTATGTATTTACGGTATTATCAAAGCCATAATTTTTTTCTTTTTTTTTATATCTACCTAGGTCTGGCAGATGTTGAAAGTTGTAGCGGAAAGGCTACCATTCACAGCAGAAGCAGTTTCACAAGAAATCATGGAAAAGAAAGCAGCTAATGAAAAATGGGAAGAAGAGAATAATCAGAATAAGTACACTATGAAATATATCATTCAAAATAATATGGGTGGATGCCATAAAATACTTTCACCATCTGATCACCGTTGGTACGGCAAGCATTTGTAATTAATTAATTATCGTAATTAGCACCTACAAAATATAGTTGAATTTAAATGAAAGCTTATTATTCGAGCGTTTTTCAAAAAAAGTGTACAAAACAATTTTTTTTTCAGAATTAATTTTTTTTTGTGTTTCTTACTCAGAATCTTTGATACTATTGATCCTCATACAAGAACAAACGTGCCCTAAATATTCCATTCCAGACCGTCACATTTTTGTATGCAGTCATTTTTTATTCATATGGCCGTGTCGCACTGGAAGAAAAAACTTACATAGTAAAATCTGGGACACTTTTTTTCTTGTATGAGGGTCGATAGTATCAACGATTCGGAGTAAGAAAAACAAAAAAAAATCGAATTAAAAAAAAAAAGATGTTTTGTACACTTTTTTTGAAAAACGCCTTTTGTCATTTATTACCTAAAACGGGAGAATTGATGAAGGATTTTTAGGGTGGGTTGCAAAACCGTCTTAAAATGTGAATGTGTGGAAAGTATGACAAGTTTATATGGAATGACAGCTGCTGGCGCCATATTTAACGTTGATGGTCTGTTATCGTATGCTGGTGCAACCCACCATCAATGAACCCACCCTTAATTTCCCAAAAAGATAAGGAATGGATTGAAACGAAACATATTCAATAATGGTTTATTAAATTTGACATTTTATGAAAGGATTTTGTGACAAGCCTCAGTTTGCATACATGTATATAAACCTTGGTAGCAATAATTTATATAAACTTCTTTTTATATATTATGGAAAAAACTCAACAAAAAAACAAATGTCTTTATAGTAACAAATACTACAGCACAAAATACTTTATACTGCGACTCCCTAACCTAACGTCAAAAGCCAAACAACACGTTTATCCATATTCGCGAGATTATCATGGTATACAATATGTAGTAATGTAGGTATAAGTTGTGTACGTTTAATCTAACTGGAACAGACATGTACTTGAACAGCAAATAAGAAACTCCAGGTTACCCTCTTGTAACTTGGATCATTATTATAAGTACCTATTAGCCTTTTGCTAATCAGCAATTCCTATTACAAGTAAAGGTCACATGTACACAAATACAAAATGAAAACATTGACTATTATTTTAGTCGGGTTCAGAGTTGTAATAGAGTGAGCTGGTGAAGAAGACAGAGATGAGCTCACCCAATATAATGGGGAATGGATGAAAATTTTAGAAGTGCCTGATTTTTTTTTGGTGATAGGAATAACCTTCCTTAGCACCAGAAAAAAGTTGCAGACTTTTCAGGTGCGTCAATTATTTTTGAAAAATATAAACAGTTTCCTCACTTACGTTTTGTGTTTAGGACGGCGAATGAGACATTTTCCTTGATTCGTCTCATATTACAAAAAATATCTTAAATATCCGTGGTAAACTGACACTAGCAATGATATTGACACCTGCAGCAGCTATATTTGTCATTGTCAGGGTCCGAAATTCAAATTTTTTTTTGTTATATGAGACAAATGAAGGAAAGTTTCTCATTCGCCGTCCTAAATCCAAAACGTAAGTGAGGAAACTGTTTATAATTTTCAAAAATAATTGATGCACCTGAAAAATCTGCAATTTTTTTCTGGTGTTAAGGAAGGTTATTCCTAACACCAAAAAAAAAATCAGGCACTTCTAAAATGTTCATCCATTCCCCATTGTGCTAATACTCGTAGGTACTACCGTAGATAGTATCTCAGTTGGTGACCACTCTAAATCCATTGATTTTGTTTTGTTTAAAGCAAGATGTTGTTTTGAGGAAGGCACCACTCTATTACATCTCTGTGCTCTCAGTTTCTAGGTAGGTACAACTGCAACAGACATTAAACACTTTTTTATAATATTGTGTGCAACTCTACTCTTTCCAATATCCAAGCGACTCTACCTTATTTATCTAATTCCGCTTCGATACCTCAACACAAGTACCTATAAATTATATAACGTCATAACAATATTTACAAAGCCTAAAGAACTAACTTACAAGTAAATGCAAATTTACATCTTCAATAAATATAGTGTTTACAATATTGTACAAGCGCTAGTTTTCATATATGATATGGCTTTTTATTTATAAAATCAACTGCCAAAAACAATCCCTAGCAGTCATTTTAGGTATATTATCACAAGTCCATTTGACCTTATTAGTTGGTTTAACTTGCGTGACTAAAATGTTATCATAGGACTCTAATTTGTAGTGACTTAGCATATATGTTTAAATCATTGAATTGTGTGCAACAATCTTTTTTTAAAACCGGTCATGCTATCCAATTTATGATATATTTGTGGCAGTTGTTGTAATAAGATTATTGATACATTTGTTCATAATATAATCTAGGAATGTTGTCACGCAAAATAAAGTTACAGAATGATGTTATAAGAGTCTGGTTGTAAAATGCTCGAGAGCTGCTTCTTTTTAGTGAATACTTATTGCAATCATGTACAACCATCCTTTACCAGCTACAATATATTTGACTAGTTCTGTGTCTTATTCTATTATAGTCTTATTAAACTAGGAATATTTCCCTAAACACTGCAGTCTTAAAATCTATTCCACCTCCATGATAAACAAGGTAGTCCGTTAAATATGAGGTGTAACAAAAACTAGGTACATCTGCAACTCAAACTGGGTGAAACAAATATTTAACAATTCGTTGAACTTGCTTGCAGAGTAGGTTCTAATATTTAGCTAAGCTAAGCTATAAGTTATTAGACAAAGTGAGGTAGCGTCATTACCTACTAGTGGAAAATATTTACAGTCCTAAGTCTTCGCTTAGATAATAAATAGTGACATAGGCTCGTCTCAAGCTCATGAATATAAGTTAAATATCTCCTGCGTTTATCTATTAGCCTGTAGCGGAGAATACCAACACAAACACCGCGTGTAGATACATTACATTAACTTTAACATACGAGTATTAACTACATGCACACAATAGACACTATGAGTTACTTAAATATGTGCAGCTTTGTAGATGACTAGAGTAAATACATTTAACGGTAGTATAGTTACAATTGTATAGTTTCGTTTTCGATCACTGCAAGGATCCACTTTCGGACACATATCGTGTCGAGGATAATACGTTGACTGGACAACATTAATCGTACGCTTCGCTCAAGTGCTCCAATAAAAAATTCAATTGTGTTTTCATTGAATAGTTTTTGTGCGCGATGGAGTCGCATAGCATTTGAGTGTGGGCCTCGCCTGGGTTGTAGCGCGAGTCAAGAGTACTATCCTCGGGCGGCGCCGCACAGTCCCCCGGCGCATTCGATACGTCGCGTGTGGGACCTGTGCTGATATGCTGATAATTAAACGTTGTCAATACCTCCCGGATCTTTGCAATGATCTGCTCTACTCAGGCGTTTGATTCCTGCGAAAAATTTGAAAATAGACATAAATCAGAATTGCAGCATGTAAAGTTAGAGTTTAAATATTCAGTGAAGTGCTACTTTCTATGTTTCTATGCTAGTGACAGAGATAACATTTTCATCCAGTAAATAAAAACACTAAGGGTAGAATGGTCGGATTGCAAACAGTGGTCGGTGAAGGCTTTATCTAACAAATTTGCTGCAGGAGTGTGATGATATGAAGTATTATCAAATGAATCGCATTTATTTAAATTACCTTATTTAGTAATACTGCACGGAATTATTATTATAATATTTGTATAAAATGTAAGTACTCATATAAAATACTACGTTAGTCGTTTTAAATGCATCAAAATTTAGGCTCTATTCATAAGAGAGTACATAGAATATCGAAACGCTAAGTACAGGTTAACGACATATCGTCGCGTGCTCGGGGCGGTGCGCGCGGCGACGGCGAGGAAGCGAGAGCAACATCTAGTCTAGAAGCGGGTGGGACGGTGTGTTTATACCTTGAGGTTGTGGAAATAGTGCATGATCTGATCGTAGTCCATCTGCAGGTCGTCGAGGCCTGGCGGCTCCGCTCCCGCCTCCGCTCCCGCCTCCGCGCCCGCGCCCGCTCCCGCTACCGCGCGCGAGTACATCGGGTTGCCCACTATCGTCGCACGTTTCACTTCTGGGGAACCGCTTCCTATTAATACCAAAATTGTCAGTATCTCGCCTCCCATCTGTTTTATTCTTCGCAAGCTAAATTGACGGTTGAACGAACGGTGCTCTGTGAGATTTACCTTTGTTTTGATTTGCAGCATCCACAAAGTCGGCTTTGATGTTTGCTTCTTTGGATCGGTTCTTATGCCTCATCTGCACTTCTGGTAGACCTGAAACAAACCTCACCTGGTAAACATGATTCTTGAACAATAGAAAGGGGAAAAGAAAAGAGATAACACGGATCCTTCTCAAGAAAGAAATCGACTGTTTAAGTGCATATTATTTATTTTTATTATATCCAAATTGTGGAGATGCCATTGACTTAGCGTAGTTCGCAAAGAGGGATTGAATGGTTCTCATCTCACACTATACATGTATACCTAGGTACTTGAGATTATTTGAGTTGGCCTAATTGCATCAAAGTAGTCCATTCAATAAGCAAGGTAGAAGGTTCCAATTACAATTTTATAAATGGTCAATCTAATACACGTGTAATATATTTCGCCGTATATTTGTCGGTATTCAGACGGTCTTCTTATACCTTGGCAGTGGTACATTCTAGAACCACAGCTTGGTAGGAAAATTTGAAAAATAGTATTAGACGACCGCTTTAGCCTAGTTGGTAGTGACCCTGCCTACGAAGCAAGAGGTCCTGGGTTCGAATCCCGGTAAGGGCATTTATTTGTGTGATGAGCACGAATATTTGTTCCTGAGTCTAGTACCCATAGTACAAGCTTTGCTTAGTTTGGGACTAGGTTGATTTGTGTAAGATTGTCCGCAAATATTCATTATTATTATTATTCAATTCAATTCAATTCAATTATTTTATTTCAGGCATGGAACCCATATAGTGTTAGTCGTACAAATGTGTGCTTATGAATCTAAGTGTTAGTAGGTTACAATAATAATTTAATCTATTTTAAACGTTGGCCCTCAGTGCTTATTGTGCATGCACACTTATCCAACGGGCCAACATAGGGCTATCCCATCGGCACGCCAATGCGCTCAGAATGCGGTTGGGGCTGTCGCGCATACGCGAGAGGAGCGACGCGCACCTCTTCCTGATAACGGCCGCGCGCGCCTCCGCAAACATCGCGGACAGTACTGCACCAGCGCGGCAGCCCCATCAGCACCCGGAACGCGTTGTTGTACTGCACTCGAATACCATTATACGCCCGCTGCGTGTAGTCGACCCACAGGCCGCAAGTGTACAAGGAAACGCAATATGCTTTAAATAGTGCAAGTTTCACTTCCGCCGTACACCGTACGAACCTGCGGGCTAACATGTTGCTCCGGTTATTATTCACGCTATTCAGCACATGACCAGAAAAGTCCTAGACATGACTGTTGCACCCCAGGGGCGAGGTAGACCCCGGTTAACCTGGATGGCAGTAGTGAGAAAAGACATGGAAGCGGGAAATTTAAGACCAGAGACGACCCAGGACCGACCGGCCTGGCGACGCATGATTAGAAGGGCCGACCCCAAGTAAATGGGAAGGAGCCAGGCAAAAGAAGATTATTATTATTCACGCTACAAATAAGGTGAGTTAGCAACATGACTCACCGATTCCAGAGTCATGCATGTAATCAGGGCTGTGCGGTTTGGTAAAGGTGCGGCGCGCGTCCGCTCGGTCCAGCGCCACGATCTCGCGGTAGTCCTTGTTCTCCAGAACCAGCGGGGCGTCGGTATCGAACTCGAACAGGCGTGCACATTCCTCCTTGCTAAGCTTCTCTACGGCATTGTCTTCTAAGTCGTTCAGGGGTGGGATGGGGTCGCATTTGTAGTGTTTCATGTCTCGGCTCGATATATACGGTGCGTCGGTTTTGTTCAAATCAATAATTCTGAAAAGAGTTTGCGTGGTAGTCATCTCAAAGTAGTCTAAGTAGGTATCTTAGTAATCGTTAGGGCTATGCGACACTGGCGCGGCGCAAAAAGTAACAAAACGACACGGACGGGGACTTATCTGAACTTGGGAGTAGGACGCTTTTTCAACGTACTGCATATGCTTTTAAAATTAACACGGGAACGGCCACACTTGTCATCGTAGAACAATTTCTAACCTAATTTACGCTGTAACACATTCACTGTTAAGAATCGCTACGCGCTACGCTCGTAGCCGATCCTGCGGCGCTACCACCAACTTCGAATCTCGAACTTCGTATATCTCCGTCTCTGTCGCTCGAGTACCATAAACTATAAGTGCGATAGAGACGGGGATATACGAAGTTCGAGATTCGAAGTTCGTGGTTATAGCTCTGTGGTTTACCCTGTATGTAGTGGCAAGCGTGTACGGTGTAGGCGGCCGCTATGCGGGATCATGGCAGTGAAAGTGTAAAGGTTGTAAATAGTATTGGGATGCTAACTAAATGACAGAACTTCCCTCACTGACCCATTTAGATTACGTATACAATAAACCCGAGGTAGGCCAAGGAAAAGGTGGATGGACTGTGTGAGAGACGATATGAAGAGAAAAGAAGTGAATGATGATATGACGGCTGACAGAGAAGTATGGAAGAAAAAGACATGCTGCGCCGACCCCAAGTAAATGGGATAAGGGCAAGGAAATGATGATACAATAAACCCTGTATACAGCGATCTTACCGGTCTGGGCGGCGGGTAATTTCCGGCGATCGTCTGGACGAATCGTGCTCTCGGTCGTGTTTCTTGTGATGATTTCTAGAGTGGCTCCGTCTAGTGGGCGGCATGACAGTGTCCGGCAAGACCTGGCGATAAAAAAAAAACTTACATTAAATATTCTGCGTAACTGAAAGTTTGTTGACAAGTTCCAAGCAATGTAAATAGATCTGTTCACTCACGCCTTCACTTCACGTACTTATTACGATGAGACAGGTGATGAGCCGCCCTTTTTGTGAGTGAACAGGTCTATAAGGTTGAAGCGGTTTGAGTTCGCATAGCATAAAAAAAAATATAGAAGCAAATCTTACTTTATGGTTAGTTCGAGGCGGGACGGGTACCTGGGGTTGCGGGGTGGAGTTCCTGTGGGGAGGCACGGGGGGGCGGTAGTCGTCGTGGGTGCCGTCCGCGCTGAAGACCAAGAAGGGGTAATATAGTACATATTCACTTGCCTCTAACAAGCATTCCACATAAACGGAAGCAACTTTTGCTGCAGCCAACAGGACAAATCTACTCTTAAGTGAAAATTCGATCGAACAAAAATAGAGTTTAAACCAAGACTATTTTGTCTCAGATCAAATCCTTATTCCTGTTTGGACGAATCTACCCTAAGGCCTCTCACAGACTGGCGCGGCCATGCCGCGGCGGACACTAGAAAACTTGTCATTAGCTGTCAAATTTACTATGGTCCACCACCGCAGGCCGCGCCAGTGTGATGCAGGTCATAAGTATCATCAGCTGTATAAGTAAGTAAAACCACGAATATAAGTTACATTGAAAGTATAACTATGCACGGAAATAAATATGTAGATACAATTAAAACTATCACGACATCTCAGTATTTATAATCTGTGTTCGATTTTGCCCGCTTTTTCAGCAAATCGAGTGATAAGAGCTGTTGAAGTTACGCAACAGATTTACTGGTAGGTAATCCTTAGCATCTGAAAGGTAATCCCTACAGTTCCACTAATTAGAATCGTTTATTTCATATTACGTTGATTATGGGATAAAGCTACATGTTTCTATTTGAAAGGACACGAGCAAAGGATAGGAGCTACGGATGTAACGGATGCGAGCTAAGGATAATCTTACCCGCTCCACTTCATCGCTTAGCTTCGGCAGAAACAGTCAAAAGCTTAAGCTTTGACCACCGTTTAGCTACATTGTATCTCTAGTAGTCTAAAACGAATCCTATCATGACGGTAAAGCAGCGGATAAGAATATAACGCGTAACTCAACAACCAATCAGCTGCGTTTTAATCTGCCAAAAAAAAACGCGCCTTGCAAAAACTACAGCGCTACGTCTTAACTTATACTTTGTGAACTTACTGCCAATTTCCATCGCCGGAGTGGTGCCTCGCATGGCGCGCTGGCTTCTTGCAATACGTCGTGGAATCTATCGGCCTCTCGTGCCGCTCGTTTTGCGAAGGCAGTTCGATCGAGTTAGGGTTGTCAAAACTGGTGACCATCACGTTCCCATTATCTCGGATAGCGTCGTCGGGATCCACGTAGTTGTAGTTGAGGGGGTTGGAGGTGATGCGCATCTCTGTGTTGCCGTTGTCCGCGGGCTGCGGCGAGGGGCGGCTGGTGCAGTGGCGGTTGCCGTTGCGCTCGATCGTTGCCCGTCCTGAAATATAACGTTATTATACTTCGGTTAATGCAAAACTGCAAGTCAATAGATACATGCAAGCCCGGCCCGCCCGGCGCCGCGCGCGCCGACAGCGGCTTCAGGCGCGACGCGTACACCACGCACGATACCACGAAGATGTAGGTAACAAGAGACTCACCCAGCCACACCCAGTCGTGCGCATTGGTTGTAGACTCGCGCTCGGGCTTGTCGCGCGCGAGCCCGAGCGTGGTGCCCACGAGCCCGGCCACCTGCAGGCGCCCGCCCTCCGCCACGGCCGGCAGCGCGCGCGGCCCGCCCGGCGCCGCGCGCGCCGACAGCGGCTTCAGGCGCGACGCGTACACCACGCACGATACCACGAAGATGTAGGTAACAAGAGACTCACCCAGCCACACCCAGTCGTGCGCATTGGTTGTAGACTCGCGCTCGGGCTTGTCGCGCGCGAGCCCGAGCGTGGTGCCCACGAGCCCGGCCACCTGCAGGCGCCCGCCCTCCGCCACGGCCGGCAGCGCGCGCGGCCCGCCCGGCGCCGCGCGCGCCGACAGCGGCTTCAGGCGCGACGCGTACACCACGCACGATACCACGAAGATGTAGGTAACAAGAGACTCACCCAGCCACACCCAGTCGTGCGCATTGGTTGTAGACTCGCGCTCGGGCTTGTCGCGCGCGAGCCCGAGCGTGGTGCCCACGAGCCCGGCCACCTGCAGGCGCCCGCCCTCCGCCACGGCCGGCAGCGCGCGCGGCCCGCCCGGCGCCGCGCGCGCCGACAGCGGCTTCAGGCGCGACGCGTACACCACGCACGATACCACGAAGATGTAGGTAACAAGAGACTCACCCAGCCACACCCAGTCGTGCGCATTGGTTGTAGACTCGCGCTCGGGCTTGTCGCGCGCGAGCCCGAGCGTGGTGCCCACGAGCCCGGCCACCTGCAGGCGCCCGCCCTCCGCCACGGCCGGCAGCGCGCGCGGCCCGCCCGGCGCCGCGCGCGCCGACAGCGGCTTCAGGCGCGACGCGTACACCACGCACGATACCACGAAGATCTGGAATTTATTACGTGATGTCAATAATAATAATAATTACCAAAAACCGGTGAAGAGCGACCGTGGGTTCCGTTCAAACGTTCATACACCATACCCGTCACGTCACGACCCCATTCATTCTTGAACAATCTTAACAGCTCAAAGTAGAAGTTAGCGTTGTACAGCGCCATCTGCATTTTGGTACTAATAACTTGCAACCTAGTATGTTTGTTTTAATCAGCAATTTTTTTAGGGTTCCGTACTCAAAGAGTAAAACGGGACCCTATTACTGAGACTTCACTGTCCGTCCGTCTGTCTGTCACCAGGCTGTATCTCAAGAACCGTGATAGCTAGAGAGTTGAAATTTTCACAGATTATGTATTTCTGTTGCCGCTATAACAACAAATACTAAAAACAAAATATTTTTTTTTTTTAAGGGGGGCTCCCATACAACAAACGTGATTTTTTTGCCGTTTTTATAGATAATGGTACGGAACCCTTCGTGCGTGAGTCCAACTCGCACTTGGCCGGTTTTTTTATTACGCGTGCCGATTTCGATTATTATTATCTTATTTGAAAGGAGGGACGTTAACGATAATCTCATAGGAATTTGGATACATCAAATTTCATACAAAAGTAATACAATTACAAACATAATTAAGAAATGATTTTTCAACACATAACGTGCCTCTTATTGAACCGCTTTTGGGCTCATAATCCTGGGTATTAAACACGCGTGTTTAATATCATTACGACACTCGTGTAGTTATGTTTATATCCCGATTAAGACACGATGGACTCGGCGAATTCTTAAATTGACCGGGTTATACAGGTTTGTTTTTAATTCTCGGCAAATGGATTCTTACTCGACTAAACAAATTAAATCCTTCTTGTGGATTAATTGATTATTTCTTGTTGGATATGATATAGAAACGTTTCATTTAGTAAAACTATTTACTTTTGATAACATTTTACATAAATTTATATTGAATAAGAAAATATTTATTTTATTTTGTATTGGCTGTTTAGAGATTTCATCTAAGCCTCGCTGCAGGCGCACTGCGCGAACTTCACGAAAAAAATAGTTGCGCGCCATTATAGGTATAATTTCACAAATATTTGTAAACATTGATGATGCGTGTTTGGTTATTGTTAAAAATGTTGACTCGTAGTGAATAGAAAAGTGATAAATAGAATTGACACCACTGTACATTTTTGGAGATGTACAAATATGTGAGTAAAAACCTGTTGTCGTCAATAACAATAACTAAAGGAAACAACTTAGGAGCCTGTAACATGTTCATTTTATGAAAAGGATTTTTTCCTCGCAAATGTGTTGAAAAACGTCGTATGACACGCGTGAGCTTTGATAATTACATCCTCGGCTCTATTATCACGCTCACCTGCGGTTCGCGTGACAATTCCGCCTCTGATGTAATGATCAACATACCTCACTTGTATCATAATGTACTATTACATAAATAAATAAAAACTACGCTAGATAGAGGTATCGTTTTTTTTTTTCCTGTATTATTTATGTTACTCTTAATCATATGTTTTTCACACCTCTCATTCAGAAAAGTAAGTTTTGGTCCCCGACGAGAGGGAGCAAAATGCTACTTTTCTGTTCAAGCTACTTTTTTAATTTATTCATTGGCTTGTAGCATTTACGCAATGTGCCAATAGAATCTTGATAAAATAATCGATTGTAATTTCATCGTAATCGACAAACGTATATATCATCATCATCATCATATCAGCCGAAAGACGTCCACTGCTGGACATAGACCTCCCCCAAAGAGTGCCAAAATGACCGGTCTTGCGCCACCCGCATCCAGCGGACTCCCGCGACCTTTACCCTGGTCATCAGACCACCCACGCCGCGCTTTTTTTGTTGTTTTTTGTTTCTTTTGTTATTTTTTTTTAGTGTTTTTTGTTCCGTATGTTTCAATTGTTATTTTTGTTTTCTGTTTTTTTGTTTTTGTTTTTTTTTGTTGCTTGTTTTTGTTTGATTTTTTTGCCGTTTTTTTTTGTTTTTTGTTTTTTTTGTTTGTATTTTTTTGTATCTTTGTTACTTTTTCTTATTTTTTTTTTCGTTTTTTGTTTTTTAGTTTCGTTTGTTTTTTGTTTCGTTTTATAGTTTCGTTTGTTTTTTGTTTCGTTTTATTTTGTTTTTATTCTGTTATATTTTGTTTTTGTTTTTTTTGTTTTTGTTGTTTGTTTTTATTTTGGTTTTTTGCTGTTTTTTTCTTTTTTGTATTTTTGTTCGTTTTTTTGTAATTTTTTCGTTGTTCTGTTGTTTTTTGTATTCTTTGTATTTTTTTATTTTTTTGTAATTTTTTTAGGTTATTTGTTTTTTTTTTGTTTGTTTTTTTTTTTTCAAATGTTTTCCTCATAGTCGGTGTGAAAAGTTACATGTGTCACTCAGGAGCAAAATTATTTTCGTCTTGGGCGTTAACACTTGAATCCCTCACTACGCTCAGGAGCCTACGTTAGAATCCCTCGCTACGCTCAGGATTCTATTGTAGGATCCCTCGCTACGTTCAGGATTCAATACACCGCCCTCGCCGTAAATATACTATTTTGCTCCCTTGTGACACAAATAACTATTTATTTCAGAATTTTCGCATGGTAAACTTCGGAGGTAAGGGTTTAATAAATCAAAATTTAACCACTGTAGAAAAAAAACGGTTTTAGAAAGCGCAAATCAAGCCCTATGATACCCCATTTGATCTATTAACTAGACTTTGAATATTTAACCCCACAGAAAATAAAAATGTATAGGTATAAATTTTTTTTTTCATACTTATGTAAGACATAACAGTTGTTCCAAATTTCAAATTTATAGCATAAGTAGTTCCTGAGATATTTAACGTTGTGACAGACGGATTGATGGACAGAGTCGCATCATAAGGGTTCCTTTTTTACCTTTTTGGTACGGAACCCTAAAAATTACGTCATCATTCGGTATTTGTCTAATTCTGTATTCATGACTGCCTTTAGAAGCTGTGCCAACTGACTTCTTAGGGTGGATTGCACCAAACCATCCTTAGTAGTATGCGGTGTTCGTTAAAATCTGAATTTATGGAAAATTTGACAAGCTTTTTATGGAGTTTCACCTGCCAATGCCAATGGCTTGTAATAGTCACTTCATTGGTAAATTGGTGCACTCGCCCTAACATCTTATCCTAGTGAGGCGATGTTTGTTATTTTTCGCTTTTCTCTCCTTTGTCATTCATCAAGCTTTTAATTGATTGTCTCTTGATAACTAATTGCTTACTCTAAATTATTTCAGAACTTACCACGATAGCGAAGCAGAATGCCACAAGCAGAACGTACATTCCTGAAAAAAGAAATCAATTTGAATTCCTACTCTTTGAGCCATTCCCTATTGCACTTATCTCTTTATGTGAATTTGTCGTCATACAATTATACAACAGTCTATTACTCGTATCATGAAGTCACAGGTCTTTAGGGCAACTGTTCTTATCTAGTTAGTAGCTGTGATAACTTGAAATGCAGTAAACTAATTCCATTTGTAGGGCACTATAGAACCTTGTCACGTCAGTATAATGGATTACGTTGATATCGACTCATTGTTAGAATAACTGTATGTTATGTGACAAGGTTCTATATTAGCTTGCTTTTCGAATACGTTGATTAATATTACTTTAACTAGGCATTACATGCACCAAATCATCCAAGCGAATATTATTCCCAAATGTTAAGTAGGTATACTGCCAAGTTCTTTCAAGCTAGTTTATTTTCCGTTGTGCAGTGATGTGATGATGATGATGATGATGATGTCAAGTCAAGAAAGTAAAGTTTTGTCTTATCTAGGTACCTACATGCATTTGTTGACATTATTTATTATGACATTGACACAGTGTAAGGATGAGGTCCGCGCGCCCGCTCGAAGCGCAGCGGTCGATGGGGCGGCAGCGGCGTTTGCATCTATTTTTTAACCGACTTCAAAAAAGGAGGAGGTTCTCAATTAGTCTGTTTTTTTTGTTTGTTTGTTACGTGATACTTAACTCGGTAATTTATGAACCGATTTGAATATTTTTTTCTTTGTTTGAAAGCATATACTACCGATTGGTCCCGTTGTCACCAACATCCAGTTCTGATGATGGGATGCTGGAGAAATCGAGGGAACTCTTCAAACTTTCTACGCAAACTTGAAGCACTTTTGGCTACTGATTGATGAAGTCGGTTAAAACTTTGTTTTTAGCCTCCTGGATCCTGACATGAAAGATATACATACATATTTATGTACTTTATAAAGTACACTCGGATTTTTCGGATGAGTTTATTTGTGTAGTGTCAGTACTTAAAGTGAGCGTCCATTTCGTCCTTTGTAAATCCAGGAGGTTAAAGTAAATTAAAAAATAAACACGGACAACGAACTCTAATACCGTTTACTCATTGTGAACAATTGTGGTTGAAAATGTAGTTGTTAGTTACCTATTTCGACAGGCGTCATGTGAGGGCTGGCGTGTCGCGGGCGGGCCGCAGCGTTCGTGCGGTAGATGGACGCGTACTGCTGCGCTTGCACCGTCGGCTCGTGGTTGTTCTCGTCTTTCAATCCTGCAATTCACAGATAAGATTGAAGTAGGTACGGTCTACACAATGCAAGAGTAACCTCCGGTTTTGTATCTTCAAATATAAAAAAAGTAATATTCAGTAAAAAAATCAGATTAAAATAAAACCATTTTTTGTAGGACGACAGTTGAAAGTAGCGCTTTTTAGTCCCAGACGCAAACAGTATCTCAATCTAACAGTCTATCAATGGTATCGTAGTTAGCACCCAAATGTAGATAACTAATATACTTAATTGTATTATATTTAAAGGTGATAATGGATGTTCTTCATTTTATTCATTTAATTACGAATAAGTAGGGGGGTTTGAAAACATTGGATAATTTTTCAAGGCGAGAATTTTCTGCTGATAAAATTCAGTGACAAACATACCTCTCAAAACGTCACTCAGGTCCGACAGTCCAGTCCTAACGCCACCCCTCGCCATAATATCATCATTCTGCGGGGTATCCGGCCTCTGCGGGGTGTCTCCACCACTGAAGTCCACGTCCACACTAGCGGCGGCGCTGGCCAAAGCGCCCGGTATGTTCTTGATGTTGGCCGGGGTCTTGGCGTCGCCTTTGCCGGGCAGGGCGACCCGGCGGAGCGGCCCGGTGCGGCATTGCTCGGGCGTTAGGAGGGTTACGCGGAGAAGTTCGCCGCTGCCTGAAAGTTGAGAATGGTTTGCTCTGTGTAGTACAGATGACGTTCTATCAGGGAAGACGCGCACTGCTACCAACGTTTCGCAACTTTTCATTTCCCAAACTCTGAAACTGTAAATATTTCAGGATTTATTTCAGGGCCATCGTGTAGAACCCTATAGGTTAGGTTAGGTTAGTTTATAAAAATCCTGAAATATTTAACGTTTCAGAAATATTAAGAGGTTGAGGAATGAAAAGATGCGAAATGAATCCGGTTGCCAAACGTTAGGTTGGGAAACATTAGTGAACCTTAAATATGGAATGTTACTTGTTTTCTGAACACAGCCAGCCTCTAACGGCGCCTTTTTATAGAAGTTTCGCTCTTGCATGAATAAGCGACTGGAAAGGCTAGCAGAGCTCGCTACTTTATTGTCGACACGCTATCGCTGCATTCTAAGCCAAATTGAAGATGCCTATGTGACTGCACTCTGCACTGCATAAAACTAAAAGATGGTTCGTAATATTTGTCGATAGACAAAAAGTCGCTCAGCCAGTAGGCACATCAATCACACATTGATAAGCATTTTATGACATGGTGAGGAGATCAAGATAAACCATCCATATCTTTAAGTAAGTATATCAAACAGTGTCATAGGGACACAGACAAATGCTTCATCATGCGCACCCTTAGGCCACTGATCTATCTCATAAATAATGCCCTATGTAGGTCAAGTGCCAAAGGGTCGCTTGTTTCAATCCATATCGATATTCGTAAGTTACGACCATTATAATTCTAAGTACTAGTTATACAGGGTGAAACTGTATGGTAAGTTTGACAGTTCTTTATCGGATAACAGTTAGCCGTCATAGGTACCTATTTAACGATAGCCATTTCCATTAAATTAGGGTTACATTAACATAAGCAGCAAGGCGTGCTGCCGAAAATAGGTACCTCTCGCCGTAATGCTGTGTTTTGTAATTTGTATGATCCAAGTTGGTCGAAATAAATGAATTCATTATATTTATTATAATGAATTCTAATAAAACCCACAAAGTGTTGAATTAACCTGGAATAAAATATGTAGTAAGTAGGTAATTGCCACAATAAGTATGTAATCTCCACTTATAATAAATCTCTAAATTAAAAAAAGAATCAGCCAGTTTGAAACTAAGCTTTGCGCGGTTCGAATGTTCTCAGCATCCCATGAACGGAAAAATATGAAACATTTTATATAGGTACATTATTATTCTAGCTGCAACTTAGGATAGTTTTTATCCGACTGCGACAGTTAATTAATTTTCCGAAATATACGACTTCATTTAATTTTTCATTTATTTTTATTGAAATCAAACGCTGCTCCAACTGTCAGCTATAAGAACCGTCAAATTTTCGTCAAAATGGCGGAATTGCTTTGTCTTTCACTTATTAATAATTTAAATCCCGTCTACGATAGACCTTTACGAGACAAATGCTAAAATATAAACCATAAAAAAATATTCGATTCTGATATGAGAACTTATATGCGCAAATGTCGTTTTATGTCGTAATTTCAATAAATGAAATCAACAAATTTGAACAATATAATTAACACGAATTTGTTTTTTTTGAATGACAATGGCACGCGCTCGGCGCATTCAGCCAAAGTACCTGCGGCGCTACCACGAAAACCGATACTCAATGTTCATATATTTGCATCCCTGTCACTCGAGTACGGTTAGTGCGATAGAGATAGAGATACCCGAATATTTTCGAATTCCGAAGTTCGTGGTTATAGCTCAGGAATCGAAAATATGGTAAATAATCATAATGTATTTTCTCGAAAAAGAATTTAAAATAAATATAGTCAAATGGAGAAAAAAACAAAGCAAGAGGTTATATAGGTAATGATTAAGTTATAAGAGTCCAAAGTTTTAAGAGGGGGTATGTTCTGTCCCTTTTCCGCAAAACGCACCTTCATATGAAACGATTGTTTTTTACTATGACGCTCGAGTATATTGACGTCACAGTCCCTCATCGTTTTCTCACTCTAACAAGCGACATTAAAACGGTTGTAGCTTCATAATTTTTTGAGATATTTGAATGGGAGTTTCATTATCTTCTATCTATTTATACATAATAAATGCCTATGTCCTGACTGACTTATTCACTCAATCACTCACTCACTCACTCATCAACGCACAGCCGAAACTACTAATCTTAGAGAGTTGATTTTTGCACAGTATGTTGCTTTTATAACGTGGGCTAGGGGTAAAAAGGGATTTTTGAAAATTCTACCCCTAAGGGGGTAAAATGGGGGTGCAAAGTTTGTATGGGAGAACCTTTTTTTTTTGAGCTATAGACTTAAACTTTGTAGAAAAATTAGTTATTAGAATACAAATGAAACACTTTCAGCGTTTTGGAAAATTCCACCCCTACGGGGGTAAAATAGGGGTGCAAGGTTTGTATGGGGGAAACATTTTTTTTTTAAATAGAGACTTAAAACTTTGTAGAAAGATCAGTCATTAGAATACAAATAAAAAACTTTCAGGGTTTTAGAAAATTCTACCCCTAAAGGGGTAAAATAGAGTGCAAAGTTTGTATGGGAAAAACTATTTTTTTTAAATAGAGACTTAAAACTTTGTAGAGAAATTATTCATTAGAATACAAATAAAGTACCTAGATTCAGTGTTTTAAAAAAATCTACCCCTAAGGGGGTAAAATAGGGGTGCAAATTTTGTATGGGGGAAACAATATTTTTTTTAAATAGAGACTTAAAACTTTGTAGAAAGATTAGTTAGAAGTGACTGGTGTTACATGTGACAAGCGAATGCCGGTTAAACTTAAAGGTTTGGTCTACAAGAGCATCATAAGGCCGGTTCTCATGTATGGAAGCGAGACGTGGGCGTTGACTCAAAAGCATGTCCATACCATCCAAGTTGCCGAAATGAAGATGTTACGGTGGATGTGCGGCGTTACCAGGCTCGATAAAATCCGCAACGAGTACGTACGAGGAAGCCTGGGCGTCCGTGACATCGCCGATAAGATCCAAGAAAGCCGGCTGCGATGGTATGGTCATGTGAAGAGGAGGCCACCAAACTATGTTGGTAACTTGGCACTACAACTTTCCGTCTCTGGTCGAAGATCCAGGGGCAGACCCAGAACAAGATGGAAGGATGTAGTGCTAAGAGATATAAGAGAGAGCAAGTTATCCGAAACCGATGTCGAGGACAGAGCGAAGTGGAGAAGTAAGACGAGGAAAGCTGACCCCACCACCATGTGGGATATATAGCTGGGAAGAGAGAGAGAGAAAGATTAGTCATCAGAATACAAATTAAGTACTTTCAGCGTTTTAGAAAATTCTACCCCTAAAAATAGGGGGCTAAAATAGGGGTGCAAAGTTTGTATGTGGGAAACTATTTTTTTTAGCTAGAGTCCTAAAACTTTGTAGACAGATTATTTAAATACAAAGAAAGTACTTTCAGCGTTTTGGAAAATTTCACCCCTAAGGGGGTAAAATAGGGTGCAAAGTTTGTATGGGAAAAACATATATTTTTTTAATAGAGACTTAAAATTTTGACGAAAAATTACTTATTAGAACATGAAAAATACTACATTCGGCGTTTTACAAAAATCATTCCCTAAGGGGGTTAAAAAAGGGTGCAAGGTTTGTATGGGGAACACTTTTTCTGAGCTAGACACTTGAAACTTTGTAGAAAGATTACTTATAAAAATACAAAAAAAAAGACTTTCAGCGTTTTGAAAAAATCTATCCCTAAGGGGGATATAAAGTGTTGCAAAGTTTTTATCAGGGAAAGTTTATGTTTTTGAGTTAGAGACTTGAAACTTTGTAGAAAGATTACTTATTAAAATACAAAAAAAGAACACAAATCGTTTTAGAATGTTCCACCCCTAATAGGGTTAAAAAGGAGAGCAAGCTTTGCATGGGCAACACTTTTTTTTGAGTTAGACTTAAAACTTTGCAAAAAGATTACTTATTAGAATACTAAAAAAGAACTTTCAGCGTTTTAGAAAACTCCATCCCTAAGGGGATCCTTAAGATCCTTAAGAAGGGTAGCCAGTGTTGTGTGGGAAAAACTTTTTTTTTTACTAGACTTAAAACTATTCAAAATGTTACTTATTAAAATTAATAATAAAGTACTTTCAGAGTTTTAGAAAATTCCACCCCTAAGGGGGTTAAGAAAGCTTTGTATGGGCAACACTTTTTTTGAGCTAGAGACTTAAAAGTTTACGAAAAAAGTTCTTTCAGCGATTAGAAAAATTCAACCTTAAAATTAAAAGGGGGGGGTTTAAAAGGGGGTTCAAATTTTAAATGGCGAGCAATAAAATTTTAAAGTGTGAGTAAGAGATTTTTAACTTCGGTCTTATTCTGTACGTTAAAAGACTACAAAACTGATTTCAGAGTTTTTCCAAATTCATCCCCTAAGAGTGTTAAAATTGGTTCAAAGTTTGAGTATTTCAAGGCATTTTTAAAGTATGAGATTTTTAACTTTGGTTTTAGACTGTTTGTTCACAAACTAGAAAATGAACATCAACTTTTTTTTTAATTATCCCCTAAAAGAGGGTTCAAATTTTGTATTGAGAGAAATCATTTTCTAAGACGATAAAAAGTTCTACGCGGACGAAGTCGCGGGCAACAGCTAGTGATGATATAAATCTTAAATCAGCCTATGATTATTGTCGCACTGTTTTATTTTCTGTATTGTGTTGTTTTATATATGTACCTCAGTGTTCGATTTTGTGTTTTTTGTTTTTTTTTTTGCGACTGTGAATCTTTTTATTTTTTGTTTAATTTATTTATTCAATAACGATAAAAAAATCTTAATTCTTCTAAAATTCTTAACGATCAGGCCTACCTTCTCCAACGGCGATGACTCTCGGATGCTTCGAGGCGAGCATCGGCGCGAACGCGACGACCTCAGGGTCGAGACTCTCCACTAGAAGGAAGTAGTCCGACACGGCCACGTCGCGCAGAGCCGTGCGTGTGTCGTCCGCGAACTCTATGTCGATGTCTAGGAGACCCTCCTGAGAAATTCAATTGTCATCATCAATCAATCATACTCCGAGCGCATCACGAACACAGGACGCGCCGGGACTTTGGACTAAGGATTATGTGGCTTTAGACTAAGTCATCATCTCATCTTCAATAATATAAGCGATACTGCTGGATACAAGCTTCTTGCCATTCAAGAGGGAAGGGATTGTAGTTCCACGCTGAATCAGTGCGTGCTGGGGACTTTACATATTTCGGGTTCACATTCGAACCCCCAATCTCCCGTTTGAAAGTCACCCAAACTTCCTTTACCTATTCCTTTTTAACTAAACAACGGCATGATATCCTCGCTAAAACTTTACTAACCTGATATTGTGCAGTAAGCCGTCTAGTAACCGTGGTTTCTGATACATAGCCGTTTTCAATCGCCGGGTCCGGTGAGATGTTCAGCTGCAGACCGGAGATGACACGCACAAGCAATCGAGAGATAGCGACTTTGTCGTTCACTACTCGAACTTCGCGGAGACCGATCACTCGACCTATTGGAACAATGAAGCGTTATCTAGTCAGAATGTGACCTAAGACGTGAGGAAATTCGTTATAAGATCTGGGCAAGAGCATAAATTGTATTTACGTAAGTAGACCGTGCGGTGAACATAGTAAACAGCTGAGAAGCAATCAAACAGCTAAAGGGGCATCCATGGTGTTCACATTCACATTCACCAATAGCAAAGGTTTGAGAATTATTTTATAATTGATTGCGAAATGTCACGGAAGTTCATCTTTCGTGACATTTCGCAATCAATTACAAACGCGGCGAAAATTTATTGAAACATAAAATAACAGCGTATTTAAGTATTTAAATGGTTGATGCCGATATCTCAGCGACCTATGTTTTATTGTGCATTGACAGGCTGCTATGAGAACTTTCTCCAATTAAATCTGCTGTCAGCATAATAACAGTGATCACTTTATTTTTTCTTACCTGTGATCGGTGACAGAACTTGAACTTCAGTAAGTCCAGTACTCCTTCCTTGCAGCACACGGCCCCTCAAGGAAGCAATGCGCGGGTCCGAAACTCGCATCAAGGACTGCACCAACTCGGTAACCTTTAGCCGAGTGCGGCGCGACACGAAATATGACACGCGCCCAGAGTCATGGTCTTTGGCAAGGAACCTGGCGAATACCTGGGGAATTCAGAATCAAATATAAATGATGAAATCGACTAAACTAAAATCGGGTAGATATACGTGCGCTCATGAATGTGCGCCCTAACTCCTTGTTAATTCCGTTAAGTGGATAGGTAGGTGCTAATCCACAAACCCACCTTTGTGAACGGATTATGGGGATGAATTACGAAAATATGATATTTATTATATTAAGGGGATGCATCATGCATTACTAAAATAAATTACTTATTAAGGGGATGCATTGCCAAATTATGTGGTTTAGTCTGGACTAGGAAAGAAAAACAAACGAATATACGTGTTTTGATTTTGTTCTTTCTCAGTTCCTAATTTACCGTAGGTAGCCAACCTACTTAAAAAATACAATCGTATAAATGACAAAATCATGTGAAAATTACGGTATTTCAAAAGATTCTTTCTAAAAAAGCCGTTGCCGTTGGCATCTCTTTATCTAGTGCACGGAAAACATAAATGCATCTCTTCTAGGGAGTGATGTGCGAAAATCACGAGAACAGCCTCAATAAAAATAGATACAATTTATTCGCAAGTAACGTAACGATGGTCTAAATCAGAGGGGTGGTTACATAACTTTTCAAACGTACGTTAGTAAAACTGAACTGTCATTTTCCCAGACAAAAAATGACATTTAGATCTACCTGACGTACACCTACGTACAAAGTGCTGCGCAATCAACCAGCAGGAATTGTCATATAGTTATAATCAAGTAGGTGCCAAGATAAAGCTGCAGGGATTAGGTAACGTGTATTCGACAGAGATCGATGAGATTTCCGCTCAATAGAGAAACCCTGAAGGTAATAATAAATGTGACAAATGAGCTATCGCTTACTTCGATATTAGTCTGTTGGTACCGCAAGCGACAAGTGCGTTGTTCGGATAAGGAGTTTGTGCCGTCGGGCCGTGACCCACCCCAGCCTCGAGCTGACAGAGATCGCTTCAGTCTCTCCTTTGAACTGGGGTCCTCGGAGACTTTCCATCCTGATTGAAAAATATAATTAGGAGACATCATTCAGTCTTGCATGCGGGTAGAATTGGCGGGACACGTCGGTTACATGGCTCCACCATTAGTGAAAACGTGCGGGCAGAATTTGCGGGACTCGTCTGCTCCATGCTTGCAAGTTGGGTACGGTAATAATAGGCTTTGAGTAAAGATAAGGTCACACATGTGACCCAAACTTGACCAGGGAAAAATAAGGTAAAGTCAAGTTGTGCCGTCGACGAGTCAGCATCAAGATTATCTATACTTACCTAAAAGTGGGCAGGTACCTATTTAAATAATTATCTACTTACTTAGTCCGATGATTATTTAAATGGGTAGGTAGTTACTACCTTTGAAACCCACAGATTTTTTCTACTCGTATTTAATACCTTCCCAAAATAACTACAGTCAATAGCGCGTGCCACAGGCAATTTATCGAGTGTTGGCTGAGGTGTCGCATACCGTAATCTGTCGACGAATAGCTATACTGATGTTACCTTTTTAATACTCATACCACATTCTTACTTACCACCAGGCGGACCGACCACTCGACGGGTGTCACATCACATGCGCGCTAATGAACTTTAAAAAATATACACTCCTTTCTTGAAGAACCTTCTATTGAAGTAGCTCGGGAAAACCTCGGCAGGGCTCATTCCACCGTAACGTTCGACCGGAGGAATTTTTATCTGAAACCGTACCTATTCGGAGTAGGTACCTCGAAACAAAATATTTAGGTACCTACTCTTAAGACTTACCTTTTATTTGCGACAGTCGCCTATTATCCACTTCTACTTCCAGCGGGTATTCCGGCATCCACACCGTGAAGCGAGCCAAGCCAGTGTACGTTCCGTATTTGACGATCACGGAAGCATTCGAGGAGCCTCGGATCTCTGAGCCGTCCACGTACACCGAGCTGCATGATGACGAAACCTGCGAGGAAATTAAATACGTTTACCTATAGTAGTTTTATAGTAGTTATACAACGTGTTCATGACAATTTCCGTTAATTGCAAGTCGACATAGTTTAGATCAAATAAACTTAATTTCTCCAAGACAGTTAGTATCTTAACTCTTACTGTTATCAAGATATTCAATGTTTAATATAATTAGATTTGCAGATTTAACTAGTGTAAATGGCTCTTAACTGTGACGTCGTAACAGCTTTTTAAATTTTGTAAGGTTCCTATACACTATATACAAGAAGGTTTACAGAGTGAGTTCGTTCGATATTACATATTTTTTATGTCATGTGTTTTAAGACCTTGTACAATAAGACAATAACCATTAATGCTACATTCAATTATTTAGTACAAAAAGTTAGAAAAGATTTTTTGTTTTTTTTTTCAAGAAATAATTATGCTAATTTATTTCTGTGAATGAACTCTGCAATATGCCAATGTTAACGGAAATTCCCGGGAACACCGTGTATATATGAAAAGCAATCATTTATTTCAATTTTAAACACAAAATTATATCTTCAAATATACACTTTGTGACGAAAACGCAACATAGCCCCGTCTAAATTTATCGCTCGATGGCGCGAAACGTGTGTTTAGACAAATCCGGATACTAAAACCAATGGGTAGTAGGTACAGTACAAAAGTTTGCGCGTCTGATGTTAGCTAGGGGTCGGACGGGTATGCGGGAGGCGACTCGAGGCTAACTTCAGACACGCAAACTTTTGTGTCGCGTACTGTAACGCCGTAGGCGCTTTCCGCTACATACGAGAAAAACTACGGGATCAGCTAAGAGCGTAGCGATTTTTAATTGGCACTGAATGTGTTAAAGACCCCGCCGCTACCATCTAATAGTTAGGAATTATTAAGCTTGTCTCAAATGACCCGGTTCCTATTGACCCCAGTCTCCCCTACGCTATAATTTAACCATCAAATTTCACGACTTAAGTGCGCGATGACTTGAAGTCTACAATTAAATGTTTAATTACAAAATCTGATCCATAGAAACATAGAAAATTAATATTTCCAATTAAATGAGATTCAAATACGTAGGTAGGTAGTAATAAACTCTCGAGACCGCGTACGTTAGGTTCCAGCGTAAAACTTGTTAACCATTTTATTAAAACTAGCTGCCAGTTTAGTCATTCGGAGCCGAAGTTAATTAAAACATAGTCTAGTCCTTTTTTATAACGACTACAAGACACCGGTTTTGTACTCGTTACAAAAAATGAAGTTTTTCATAATGGTTTAAAGAAACAAAATAACAGAAGTTAGTTGTGACCGAGTATCACATTGAAGAGGTAGTTGTCTGTTTTGGAAAAAGCTTTAATTGACTTTTAAGTGAGCTTAATGAAACAAGATCTCCGTTTCCTCCGCAACTAATTTATTCATTAAAAGTTGTAAAGTAGTTTCCTGTTACACTATTGACATTTCCTAGGTATCAAAGGTGACTTTTATTAACCCTTTGTCTTGTAGTTGGCAAATACGCGTTGTCGTTTTACGAGTTAACATTGACAGCGATATATGTGTTTGGCATCGACTGGTGCCGTCATGGCGCGCTACAGAAATACACGTACCACAGTGGCATCCAAAGGGTAATGTTATTATCAAGAAAGTTGTAGGATAAGTGATATAAGACTTGACATTACACGCAACTATGTACACGTTATTGCAGTAACATTGTAATTTATTACTCCAGCCAGTCAGTTCATTAAGGTTGACATGATTTTTAATGACACTGTGATGACATTTTACTTAACAAGCCTTCCTTATTCGCTGCCATGTTACTTAAGATGTTGAAAGCATCCTGCACTTCGTATTCACACTTCACTAAAATGACGTCTTAATGCATTGTGAGTGAGTTCTAACATTAGATGTTAATGCATGGCATGCATTTCGTTTGAAGTATCGAGCTCACCTTTAGTACGCTCTCGTCTTCGGAATGGCAAGAGCTCTGCAGTGTGACGTCAGCGACCTGGCCCGCCTGCGACACTATCAACACCTTCATAGCCTGAGATACTTGTCGTCCAGTTAGAACAGCCGTGTTGAGCACCTCCCAGTTCTAGAAAAAAAAAAACCATTACGGATTTAAGCCCGTATGATAGCGATTTTATTTATTTATCGTATGGCGGTTACACACTGGTATTACATATATCGTATCGATGTCGCTGATAGAGTTCCAGTGTGCGCTGCGAGGTTCAGAAGGAACAGTGCAGCTGCCGAGTTTGTTGTTTTTTTAGCACCACCCGGAGGTCACGTGTAGGGTTTCTAGGGTTATTCCTACGGACGTAGAACAACAACGACCAGCGATGCATGCATGCTTTTAATTTACTACTTTATAGATACACGTTGCAGAGTGAAGTACCGTGCGGAATTGATATAATAGTAGTTAATGTGACTGTACATAATGAAGGGCATTAAATACGAGTGTGACATAACAGGATCACACGAGTGTTTTAATGCCTAATTATGTACAGTTACATTCACTACTTTATCTACCCACATATTATAAATCCTCAATGATGTGTTCGGGAACCATTAGAATAAACCACCATTGCACCGCCATGGCCGACTAGATTTCAAATCATGACCAACTAAATTTCCATAAATAACATCGACATCGATGTTATTATGATTTTTCATACATTATAATAACACTGGCACAGAATAAACGCTGATTTTACGTTACTGGTTGCTATAAAGGTGGTCATTATAATATGGTTTCCAAACACATTATAGAGGATTTATGATATGGGTGTAGATAAAAATATTAAAAAAACTTATACTGGCATACAACGTTGCAAACCGTAGCTCCGCATGCCGCAGCGGGATACGGCGGCAGTGTGTTGAGTTGATGACCGCCTAAGGTACATTGAACGGACACAGTACATTTAACTGCTACGGTTTGTTGCCTTGTTATATTGTTAAATAGCCTTGTATCCTGTTTCGTGTGATTATCCAATTACGTTAAACCAGTCACAGTATAATTGTTGTGGGTTGACAACGTGAGAAAATAGCATCAGGCGGTTTTGTACTTCTTTCAAAGACCATTAACAAACCAGTTTGAGGATAGTGAGTAGCCGAGTAGCTACAGGAATAGATTCACTTGGCTATTTTCTGTTAGATTATTAGATCAAGTCAATTCGGCATAATTGACACACAGTGACATTGTACAGAATGTACCTAAATTAAGGCTTGCGAGGTAATTTCGACCTATGCCTATTATAAACGCGAAAGTTTGTGAAGACTCTGTTACCCACGCAAAAATAAACCCGAGCGAATTGTGATGAAAATAATGTATATTTTCCGAAATATTTTACACGAGCAAAAATGACGAGCAGGCCCCGTAGCATGGATGGTAGCATCCGTCCCTGGCTGACACCGTTCGATAGAACGAGACCACGCTCTTATCCTGTCACTTATCGCGTGATAACGCCATCCATGCTACGGGGCCAGAAGCTATGACTAGTAGCTACCTATGTACAAATAAAATACCTTAAAATAGCTGAGGCTTTGTTGTATTCCGGGTATCTCTCCACATTGGCATTCGGAGACGAACTAATCAGAACGCGCAGCCATCTTTATCCTTTGTTAATCCACTCGGTGCCCGGGCATGAATGGGCACATGGGATGAATAGATGACCTTTCAGTGAACCACCTAAGCTTCACGGAGTCCCAGGAAGCTAATTAAGTTGAGGCCACACAGACGGCTATTCGGACCGTTGATTTCAGCAAAACATGCGTCCTATTTGTTGCTACGTACTTCATCAATCAATCATTATCGTTATTACGACAATAACAATACAAGGTATCGTTACGTAGATAACTGTACTCTTCAAACAATACTAACTAGTTCATACAACAACGCAGCGTAATTGCGTTACACGCAACAATAATGGCAGTGTGCACTTAATCATTCATGTTATAGTTCAATTAGTTTAATCATCTAGACAGTTACGTTGAGAGTCAGAGGGCGTCGAGTTCCGTCAGTGGGCAGTAACGGAAGCAGAAGCACACCTCACCGGCCAGGAGCTCACTTCCAGAATAACTTGACTCTGAGACTCGTAACAACTACGCGTATTCGCAGGTCAGTCTTTATTGGTTCGTCAGAGGCGATTTATGGATGAGAATACAGGCCTCGGGTAACTCGGGTTAATGGGCAGCGCTAATATGAGATAAAGTAATTGCTTAGTAAATATTATTCTCTAACTAACTTCATTAGCACGGGACCGCACACTAATCCTTATGCAAATCGAGTTACAATGAACAGTTTGTTTGTCTATTCAGCAATTCAATACGCGATAGAGATCTGTTGAGTCTATTAAAATGCGATACGTATATTAAAATACATGCATATATTATATACTATTTTATCTTAAATTGCTTATTTTACTTAATCCATTTCATGGAATCGTTTGTGGAATATTCCATTTAAGTAATATCTATCCCAGAACATATAGTAACGGGTAAGTGGAGAATAACGAAACAAAGAGAGATAAAAGAAAAATACCTACGCAGTAGGTATGCTCAATTCTACATACCTTTAGCTATATTCGTTTTTCATTTGCATAGAATTTCAATGTATTGGGTTCCCTATTTTAGGTACAAAAGATGATAAACTGAAAATTTTCGTCTCTCTTAAACCCATTCAAAACTAATGACTCGCATATGAATAATGCCTCTACGAGCGATTTCCGTAACAAAGCGGGAAAACGGTGCTACGCGCTACGGCGTAGCACACGTAGCGTTGCATGAATGAGTTGTGGGCTACTTGCCCTTTTACATTCACACATATTTATTTACACTTATACATTATCTACATCTACATACACAACCATATTAATAAACACTATCTTATATTTCATTTATACATATTTAATACACTTAGGATATTTACATTACATCCGTCAATATTCTTGACGTGTCAACCAGTTCGGTGCAATGCGCCCGCGCTCCGATAACCGGATCGCGAGTCGCCGGCCGCCCGACAGTTACCATGCGCGCGGCCAGTCAATCTATGATACTCGCGCGAGGTGCATGCGCCGCTCTTGACCGCTATCGCTTACATATACAACACGCAAATCGCTTGCGCTTAAACCTTGTTATATATTTGATTCTTCCTTCCGTACTGTTCTCTTCTGTGTAAACTATCTTCTGACTTTGGATATACCTTCTGTGTTGTACTTATTGACATTATACATACTAGGAAAAGTGGTGTGTTTATATTTACTGTGGCGATACCTAACGTCACATCACTCACCACCATAACCCTACAGTGGTGACCCCTGAAGAACACATTACCAACCGGAGGATTTACCCAGAAATCGTACGTAGAAGTTTTAAGAATTATGCCTGATAACGGTGTTGGTCAGAACAAAGAAGCGGCTGCGCCGTCGAGCGCACAAATGCCGACCGACGGAGAGCGCGTTTCCACTGCACCGTCATCCGACATTTGTAAAGTTGGAGTGCGCGTTCCACCCTTTTGGCCGGAAGAACCGGAGATATGGTTCTCGCAAATTGAGGGTCAGTTTATGATAGCCGGCATAACGAACGACTTGACCAAGTTCCACTACGTCATCAGCCAGCTTGATCGGCAATTTTCAAAGGAGGTGAAGGATATTATCACCAATCCTCCAGCGACTGACAAATATCCGAAGCTGAAAAGTGAACTCATCAGCCGACTCAGCGACACCAATGAGCGCCAGATCCAGCAGCTTCTTCATCATGAGGAACTTGGCGAGCGCAAGCCTTCTCAGTTTCTGCGTCATCTGCAAGGCCTGGCCGCCAAGCGTATCACGGACGACGTCTTACGCATGATGTGGACCAACCGATTACCCGCGAGCATCCAGACTGTTCTCGCGGCGCACCCTTCAGCATCACTTGATATCCTCGCAGATCTCGCTGACAGGATCCAGGACATCGGCCCACGTTGTGCATGTTCATCGCACGTCGCATCCACGAGCTACAGCCCCGGTCCTGACCAGTCACGTTCCAGCATGGACGCCATGGCTCGAGAAATAGCAGAGCTGAGGAAGCAAGTCCAGTCACTAAGGACTCAAGATCACGGCAGTGGTAGATCCCGGTCCATAAACCGCAACCGTTCCAGGAGGCAGAGCCGTTCCAGTACCAGGTCGCAGTCCAGCTACAGGAAATTTCCCATCTGTTGGTACCACTCTAAGCATGGCGAGAATGCCAACAAGTGCATACACCCTTGCGACTACAGGAAGTCGGGAAACGCCACGGGCAGTCGGTGATGGCGACAGCTGATAGCCCTATTTCTTCCGGTCGCCTGTTTGTCACCGACAGAAAGTCGAAGACGCAGTTTTTGGTCGACACTGGTAGCGACCTCTGCGTCTTCCCCAAGTCGTTACTGCGGGAACGTCGAGCACCGACTGAGTACAAACTCACCGCAGCCAACGGGACGACCATCGATACCTTCGGTTACGCACATCTCAACCTGGACCTCGGACTTCGACGCGAATATCCATGGCGTTTTGTTGTAGCAAGCGTTACAAAGCCTATAATTGGTGTTGATTTTTTGTCATTCTATAATTTAATGGTAGACTGTAGAAAACAAAAGCTTGTAGATAATACGACTAGCTTAACTTCATCTGCAATTTCTGCTACTTGTGATGACATATTTTCTGTAAAGGTCTTGACCGGCGCATCTAGCTATCATCGCATATTATCACAGGAATTCCCTGAAATCACGCGACCTGCTGGCACGCAACGCACAATACCACACAACACACAACACCACATTCGCACCACTCCAGGTCCTCCAGTATCCTGCGCCCCGAGACGTCTCGCTCCAGACAAGTTGAAGGTGGCCAGACAAGAGTTTGAAGGTATGTTGGCCAACGGTACAGCTAGACCTTCCGAGAGCCCCTGGTCCTCACCGCTGCACCTGGCGCTTAAAAAAGATAATGGGTGGCGCCCTTGCGGCGATTACCGACAGCTCAACACTCGTACCGTGCCCGATAAATACCCGATCCGGCACATTCACGATTTTGCTCACAGCATATCTGGTTGTAAGACCTTTAGTACGCTTGACCTGGTAAAGGCTTACAACCAGATACCTGTATATCCAGAGGACATACCGAAGACGGCCATTACGACCCCCTTCGGTATGTTCGAATTTCCATACATGACGTTTGGCCTCCGCAACGCTGGTCAAACCTTTCAGAGATTTGTGGACGAGCTGACACGGGGACTGGACTTCGTCTATTGCTACTTGGACGACTTTCTAGTGTTTTCCACAGACGAAGAGCAACACAAACAACACCTCCGTGCAGTTTTTACCAGACTCCGGGACTACGGCATGGTGCTCAACGTGTCTAAGTGCGTCTTTGGTGCTCCCCAGGTAACTTTTTTAGGTTACCTGATCTCGGAGAGCGGTACCAAGCCATTAGACACGAAAGTCGAAGCCATACGTGACTTCCCGCCACCTAAGGACGTCAGGCAGCTGAGGAGATTTTTGGGCATGGCCAACTTTTATAGGCGATTTCTGCCGCACGCCGCCCAAATCCAGGCACCTCTCAACGCACTCCTAGGTGGTGCAGTCAAAGGCTCCACGCCCATTAACCTCACCGGCGATGCTCTAAAAGCTTTCCAGGAGACCAAGGAAAGCTTATCCAACGCAGCGTTACTTGCTCATCCTGATTGCCAGGCGAAGCTTGCGTTGGTTACAGATGCATCGGATTTGGCGCTGGGCGCGGTCCTGCAACAGCAGCTACAGGACAAGGTATGGCAGCCGTTAGCTTTCTTTTCCCGGAAGCTGAGTCCCTCCCAGACCAAGTACTCGCCATATGATCGTGAACTGCTCGCGATCTATGAAGCGATCAAATACTTCAGGCACATGCTAGAGGCGAGACACTTCACTGTCTATACTGACCACAAGCCTATCAGTTTTGCTTTCCACGAAAGGAAACATAACTGTTCGCCTAGGCAGTATAGGCACTTGGATTACATATCCCAGTTCACAACCGACATAAGGCACATATCCGGCAAAGATAATGTTGTGGCCGACACCTTATCTCGGATAGAGGAACTGGAGG
Organism: Epinotia brunnichana; assembly: GCA_963854355.1. Lineage (NCBI taxonomy): Eukaryota > Metazoa > Arthropoda > Insecta > Lepidoptera > Tortricidae > Epinotia > Epinotia brunnichana. The sequence continues at coordinate 21,300,331 of OY977943.1, read as the reverse complement.
TATCACTTGATCTCGCTGACCTAGCTAGGTCCCAAGCGTCCGATCCTGAACTCGCTGAGTACTTGTCATCATCTTCTTTACGCTTGGTAAGAATGGCATTCCCGGGAAGTCGTGAACCCTTGTACTGCGACGTCAGTACGCCGACTCCCCGACCATTTGTTACCAAGCAGTACCGGAAAACGATTTTCACCAGCCTCCATTCCTTAAGTCACCCTGGCGCCAACGCAACTGCTAAGATCGTAGCACAGCGTTTTGTGTGGCCCAGCGTGAGGAAGGACTGCAGAGACTGGGCACGAGCTTGCGTACCATGTCAACAAGCCAAGGTGAGCCGACACGTATCTGCACCTTTAGGGACATACGCACTGCCTCGTGCTCGTTTTCAGCAGGTACACATTGACCTGATTGGCCCACTCCCTGTTTCGCAAGGCTTCCGCTATTGCTTGACAGCCATAGATCGCTTCACGCGATGGCCGGAGGTCATACCAATAGCGGACATCACAGCGGAGACGGTGGCCAAAGCTTTGCTGTCCGGCTGGATATCCAGGTTCGGATGTCCTGTAGATATCGTCACAGATCGTGGTCGACAATTTGAGTCCACACTGTTTCAATATCTATCTAAAGCCATCGGATTCCAGCACAAGCGCACGACAGCGTACCACCCAGCATCTAATGGCATGGTAGAGCGCTTCCACAGGCAGCTCAAAGCCGCCATCACATGCCATGCTGATGCCAATTGGTCTGAAGTATTGCCCCATGTTCTACTCGGTATACGCAGTGCATTTAAAGAGGACTTACAATCTTCCTCTGCCGAATTACTTTACGGCGAGCCGCTGCGCCTTCCTGGCGAATTTTTTGAGCCCAGCATACCCGGTACCACGGATATCACCGACTTTACCGCACGGTTACGCTCCTTCGCCTCGAAGTTGACGCCCGTTCCAGCTTCACGCCATAACAGGAACAAAATCTTTGTGTTCAAAGAGTTAGCGACCGCTGAATACGTCTTCCTACGTGTTGACGCTTCACGTGCTCCTCTAACACCTGCATATTCAGGTCCACACAAAGTGCTGGAGAGAACTAACAAAGTTTTCAAACTTTTGATTAAGGGCAAACCGGTTACCGTAACCGTTGATAGACTGAAACCGGCATTTTACATATCAGAACATTTAAATGTTCATACTGATCAGGATACACTCGCACCTGTCACACCACCAACCACAGTACATACAGGTGAGAGACCAAGTCTGGATCCTCAACAAGCAAACGTACTTAGAACTACTCGTTCGGGGAGGCAAGTACGTTTCCCAGATTATTATCGCCCCTAACCAGGTCTCTGGGAGGGAGTGATGTGGGCTACTTGCCCTTTTACATTCACACATATTTATTTACACTTATACATTATCTACATCTACATACACAACCATATTAATAAACACTATCTTATATTTCATTTATACATATTTAATACACTTAGGATATTTACATTACATCCGTCAATATTCTTGACGTGTCAACCAGTTCGGTGCAATGCGCCCGCGCTCCGATAACCGGATCGCGAGTCGCCGGCCGCCCGACAGTTACCATGCGCGCGGCCAGTCAATCTATGATACTCGCGCGAGGTGCATGCGCCGCTCTTGACCGCTATCGCTTACATATACAACACGCAAATCGCTTGCGCTTAAACCTTGTTATATATTTGATTCTTCCTTCCGTACTGTTCTCTTCTGTGTAAACTATCTTCTGACTTTGGATATACCTTCTGTGTTGTACTTATTGACATTATACATACTAGGAAAAGTGGTGTGTTTATATTTACTGTGGCGATACCTAACGTCACATCACTCACCACCATAACCCTACAGAGTTAAGTGAGTATGAAAACCTTAGTAACAATAATAAATAAAAAACCGGCCAAGTGCGAGTCGAACTCGCGCACGTAGGGTTCCGTACCATTATCTATAAATAAACTATTTTATTCTGTGTTTTTAGTATTCGTTGTTATAGCGGCAACAGAAATACATCATCCGTGAAAATTTCAGCTGGAACTATCACGGTATCAGTGAGATACAGCCTGGTGACAGACAGACGGACGGACGGACAGCGGAGTCTTAGTAATGGGGTCCCGTTTTACTCTTTGAGTACGGAACCCTAAAAAATACTATGGGGCAATCGTATACAAATCGAACTAGCCCCATTAGAAGCTCAAAATACTCCCTTCCGTTGGGCAGTCGTGTAATAATAAGAAGTCCGTACACCGTTAAATCAGACATATGTCTGAGGAAAAATGTAAATATACGCAGCTGCGATAAAGTCAGAATCTATCCAAAATTCATAGGCAGCAGAGGCTCGTCTTAGTACCTACGCAGGCCGGAGTGGGCGGCACGGCGTTCTTTCCCAGCCAGCCTCCATTACCGCGCGATAAAGCTCCCATTAGGGCACTTCATTCATACTAAGAGCACACCATTAAATGTTAATCTCTAGGATTTGTTACGATAGCGTGCCCTAGAGATTCTTCCTAAGAAATAATATTATAAGAATAATCCGAATAACGAAGCGAGCTACCAACCCCCGAAGGGTTTCACTGCTAACATTTTTTTCGACCAATTTCGCAGATAATAGCAAGTTGGCGCCGCCCGCAAGGACCCGCCAAAAGCCTATGAAACTCGATAAAGATGTCGTTATAGCAATAAAAGGAGCTCCCTTCGTTTCATTAATTACGAAGAAAATACGTTGCGGCTAATTTATGACGGTAGTGGACCGCTCAATAAATTGCTAATTTGGGACACTTCACCTAACGACGATACGGGATCGCTGTGTTTGGGGAACACATTTTTATCTTACCAAATATTCTATTGTAAAAGTACAACGAATTTCATTCTTTGAAACCGTTCATTTCGCTAGCGCCCGCTATTTCCTGTGGGAAATGAAGAGAGATGAAGATTGTGTACGTGCAATCTAATAACATAGATAACAAATTATATCGATTCATTATTAAGTAAGTACTTACTTTTGCCCGCGAATTTGTACTCGTAAATTGTAGCCTACAGGTAAGTAGGTTAATTATTCTGCTGTTTAGCTTGAACCCTCTAATTCTTTCATCGAAATCCTTACTTATTCTTTGCGTCTAAGTATACCGTTACGGTCATCAGAACAGTATCACAAATTATAGCGTTTATAATATCCGTAAGTATATCCGACCCGTGTCCCATAGTTCTGACTTTGCCTATCTATATGTGCCTACGTAGATTAAGAAATAGATAATATACAGGGTGACTGGTAATTCGACCTATTCCTTGAAAGGGGTTATACTAGAGCTAATTTGCAACAATTTATGTCCAGTCAACCAGGGGTCGAAACTCGCTGTTTTCCGAGATATTCGAGTTTTTAGTTTGTATGAAAAAAATTCTCCTTGCAGCCTTAAGCTGGTGATTGTGACAAAATTTCTTCCATTTGGATGGTAAAAAAACATTTTTGTCACAATCAGCACTTTAAGGCTGCAAGGCGATTTTTTTTCAAACAAACTAAGAACTCGAAAAATTAAAAAAAATCGTGTTTTGACCCCTGGTTGACTGGACATAAATTGTTGCAAATTAGCTCTAGTATAACCCCTTTCAAGGAATAGGTCGAATTACCAGTCACCCTGTATATGACCGACTGAGTGCCTAAAGCTTACCTTAGATATAGGCAGAACCGCTTGTATATCATCCTTCTCGATATCGAGCCTAGTGATGACCCGATGTTCATGCGGTGGCTCCTCACTGGCGGCGGTGGGCACGGGCGAGGCGGACAGCTTGGCGGACCAGTTGATCCTCGCCGTGCCGCGGCCCGAGTCGCCCTCCGAGCCTTCGGCGTCGCCTTCGCCTTCAGCTCCGACCTCTACCAGCCACGTTAGGACTTCCTCCCAGCCGGGGCCGGCGGGGCCGCTTAGGTCTTCTTGATTTCTGTTCATGCAAAGACAGTTTGAAGAAAGTGGATAATTAACCGGCAAGCGCACAACTTAACAGTGCGTATCGCAGAGTAGGTGGATCTGTATCAAAAATTAATGTCGAACTGTCGAACTGTCTTAAATTTAACGTCACTAGTGTAGAGAGGTAGGGCACAGCGGAATGTCATCTCGCATGTGGAGCAGCCCAACTGGGGAAGTACCTCCACCTTACAGAATACCGCAGCCATAACAGCATCACTGCTTTGTAGTGTTGCTATATTATTGCATGCTATGAAGTATGTGGTGTTGTGTTCCTGGTGGTGAGTAAATAAGGTCGCCAGAGCTCCCTAGGTTGCGCTGTGTTGGGAGCGAGGGACCTGCATGTCTCTATCTGCCAACACAGCGAATCCTCAAGTGAATAAAGGGCCGGCAACGCACTTCTGATTCTTCTGGAGTCACAAGTGTCCATAGGCTACGGTAACTGCTTAACATCAGGCAGGCCGTAAGCTTGTTTACCACCGTCGTTGTATAAAAAAAAAACATCCAACAAAAAACCACTGAATTAACCCAACAAAATTAAACTTAATTAAGGCTTTGTTTTCTGCGTCATTAAGCTGCCGCGTCAACTTGTTAGTTTTTAGTTATTATACTTGCTTTAGTACTTTCTAAGTGTTACTATCTAGGAGTCGTCGCTAAAGTCGTAAAAACTTTCATGTATCTCTAGAACAAGGTTTCTAGCGGAAACTCGGCGAGGTTACAAGCAATAATAAGTTGAAAAGTCGTGACGTCGAGTTTCATTAACCAGCAAAATGCGCCAACCGCCAGGCAGATTTATAACTCGGCGAATGCAACCCTAACATACCTACTCGTGCACGAAATTGTGAACAAATCCTACTAGGGAAATGAAAACGCGGCTTTATTTTATTGCGGAATACCTACAGTAGGAATAAATGTTAACATTTTGCACGAAACTCGTAAAATGAATGCAAGTTATAAATTAGGAGAAGCGTAAATTTCCTGTGTAAAGGGTGTCCTTTATTTGTAATAAGTAAGTAGAGTAAAGTAAAATGTTAAATTGTAATGGGATTGGCACTTAACGAGCGTTTTACTGTTTTTTTTAACATTGAAGCATCGTTCTAAATGTATAGGTAACATTTCGCAAACTGTAGGTATTTCATTAGCCTCATTCTAGAACACCCTGATACCTAGGTATAGTAATGAGTTAAAAAATGTATACATAGGTAGAATTTTTTACCAATGCATTATACGCTAGAAAATACTTTGGTCACGCGAACGTTAACGTGATTAATTTATTTATGTACCTACTTTGAATAAAAGAATCTTAGCACTTATACGCGTCTCTGACCATGGGGCTTTAAATGCAAATGTCGATTATGCTCCTGAAACGGAACTACTTTTGTTCTACAACTTTAAAAAATACCATATTTTATATTTTCTTTCATCACCATCATCATATCAGCCGAGAGACGTCCACTGCTGGACATAGGCCTCCCCCAAAGAGTGCCACAATGGCCGGTCCTGCACCACTCGCATCCATCGGACTCCCGCGACTCATTATTCCATACAAATTAAATAAAATGTTCAATGTACAGCATCAATTAATTAGTTTTCATACTTCTCCGTGTCATGGATAAATAATGAGGCCGTATTTGGAATACATTGATGGTACCTACTACAGTTAAAGTTCAAACACTAATAAATTATAGAAATAATTGTTATTTTACAAAGTTGCGGAACAAAAGTGGTTCCGTTTCAGGACCATAATTGATATTTGCATTTAAAGCCCCAAGGTCAGAGACACGCTGTAAAGGTATATAAGTGCTTGTATATTATACATTCATATATACGTACTTAGTTGCATCTCCAAACGTGAATAGCGAAAACTAGTTTTCTCACAGCAGTTGACCCCTTTACTTATAATAGAATCGCGGAAAGCTCGAAAGTAGGGATGAGAAAATAGAAATGGAATTGGATCCTTTAAATCCGTCCTGCAGTCCAGTCGGACCGCGCGAGGTGCACATTACACCACATTGAGATTGCAATCGCGTTCCTACGACGCGAGCGTTCATGAGGTTCTCTTCCGCTTTTTGTAATGTTATTAGCTAGTGCAGCTACAAATGCATACCGAGGCGGCTTTGAGTAAATTAATTTGTGGAAAATGCAGCGAATATTACGGAAAATTCAGATGTTTGCTTGTTTGTACCTCGGTATTCGTATTTCTACTTAATTAACACTGACAAATAATACATTACCTGCTCACAGTATTTGTAGTAGAGTATGTAAAATCAAGAAATCTGGTGCGAACGTTCCAAAGTAATAAATGAAATGGTCTAATAGGGTAGTTGCGCCATGTTAAAATTGACAACGTAGCGTTGCTAAAAAGATAGTTAACCATCAAATTATTGTAATAAAGTATAAGTTACAAAATATTATTAAAATCATAAAAAGATATGGACCTAGAAAGTTAAAAAAAAATATGCATTTTTTTATTGTCCAAGAGTAAATTTAAAGCTATCAATAGAATCCTTACGCTTTTATAGAAACAAAATTGTATAAGAACTATGGACCTAAACGCAGTATTTCGCGACCGAAAAAGCAGTTTTCTTGATTTTCCATACATCAATAAGTATAAATTGCAACGTGTGACGTCATACTTTAACGTCAATTAGTATGAAGCGTTTCGCCTGCCGCCAGCGAGGTCCGTCTTTAACACATTTTTTTGTTTTTTAACTGTAGTTGCTCTGATACAAACATTTGTTCCTCTCCAAAAACTGGTTCGAATGGCATCGTAAATAAATCTTAGGTCACAAGCCTATTGAATTAAGGCTAGTTTTCGCAAAATTACCTATTGTTTATGTTAGATTTATGATCCTGGCTAGTTCGACTGAAAAACTCGGTCAAGCGCGAAATCCGGTTCACGTACGGTTTTGCATTTTTATTGTTTTAGTAGGTATACAAATCGTAATAAAATATGAGTTGGTTAGGTACTTTGCGAATTCAAAGGCACTGTTTAAAAGTATGATAAACCAACGGGCACCAGAAGCTATGTAGAAAACATGCTCAAAATGACCGACACAACACAAGCCGTATTTATCTTGACAATTATATCGTGTGTAGATAATTTTGAATATTTTTTCAAACTTTGAGTACTTACCTCTCAGGGAACGGAACCTTAAGACATTGATTAGATAAGTAATAATACATTTATAAGAAAGAAGCGATATTTTTTCCAATAGTTGTTTTACAGTCCATATTATATTACCCTCCCCCGCTAGTGTGGATTATTGTAATAGGCTATGTTTTTAAGAAATTAAGTATTTGTATTTCAGATTCCTAATGTACCTGACACTGGAAAGTCAGACTTAACACATTAAATATGTAATAAAGAACTCACATCTGTCCATTGTCGTCATTGACGGGCAGCTCAAGGCGCGTAGCAGTGACCGTGGCCGCCCGCGGTTTCACCTCCGCCGTCACCGCCCACCGCGAGTTCGCTGCGTTCACGCTGATCAGCCGCAGCCCCGACTTCACTTTCATTCTACAATGCAAACACATCGTTACCAACGAGTTTTAACACTTTTTGCGCCCCTTACGCCACAGCCAGCTTTTTGTACAAAACAAAACACATTTGGCACTCGACGAGCGACAAGTCTATAAATTGTTCACAAAGTTGGCGACTCTGCCCGAACAGGCTGCGGCGACCGGCATAAGGTTTGGCATAATACATTATCGCTAATCTATTGTAATTTGGGATCATATTGATTACAAAAACAAGCCCAATGCCAACTTAAATATAACTTTAATCTCCACTTATAATAAATCTCTAAATTAAAAAAAGAATCAGCCAGTTTGAAACTAAGCTTTGCGCGGTTCGAATGTTCTCAGCATCCCATGAACGGAAAAATATGAAACATTTTATATAGGTACATTATTATTCTAGCTGCAACTTAGAATAGTTTTTATCCGACTGCGACAGTTAATTAATTTTCCGAAATATACGACTTCATTTAATTTTTCATTTATTTTTATTGAAATCAAACGCTGCTCCAACTGTCAGCTATAAGAACCGTCAAATTTTCGTCAAAATGGCGGAATTGCTTTGCTTTTCAATTATTAATAATTTAAATCCCGTCTACGATAGACCTTTACGAGACAAATGCTAAAATATAAACCATAAAAAAATATTCGATTCTGATATGAGAACTTATATGCGCAAATGTCGTTTTATGTCGTAATTTCAATAAATGAAATCAACAAATTTGAACAATATAATTAACACGAATTTGTTTTTTTTGAATGACAATGGCACGCGCTCGGCGCATTCAGCCAAAGTACCTGCGGCGCTACCACGAAAACCGATACTCAATGTTCATATATTTGCATCCCTGTCACTCGAGTATGGTTAGTGCGATAGAGATAGAGATACCCGAATATTTTCGAATTCCGAAGTTCGTGGTTTTAGCTCAGGAATCGAAAATATGGTAAATAATCATAATGTATTTTCTCGAAAAAGAATTTAAAATAAATATAGTCAAATGGAGAAAAAAACAAAGCAAGAGGTTATATAGGTAATGATTAAGTTATAAGAGTCCAAAGTTTTAAGAGGGGGTATGTTCTGTCCCTTTTCCGCAAAACGCACCTTCATATGAAACGATTGTTTTTTACTATGACGCTCGAGTATATTGACGTCACAGTCCCTCATCGTTTTCTCACTCTAACAAGCGACATTAAAACGGATGTAGCTTCATAATTTTTTGAGATATTTGAATGGGAGTTTCATTATCTTCTATCTATTTATACATAATAAATGCCTATGTCCTGACTGACTTATTCACTCAATCACTCACTCACTCACTCATCAACGCACAGCCGAAACTACTAATCTTAGAGAGTTGATTTTTGCACAGTATGTTGCTTTTATAACGTGGGCTAGGGATAAAAAGGGATTTTTGAAAATTCTACCCCTAAGGGGGTAAAATGGGGGTGCAAAGTTTGTATGGGAGAACCTTTTTTTTTTTGATCTATAGACTTAAACTTTGTAGAAAAATTAGTTATTAGAATACAAATGAAACACTTTCAGCGTTTTGGAAAATTCCACCCCTACGGGGGTAAAATAGGAATGCAAGGTTTGTATTGAGGAAACATTTTTTTTTTAAATAGAGACTTAAAACTTTGTAGAAAGATCAGTCATTAAAATACAAATAAAGAACTTTCAGGGTTTTAGAAAATTCTACCCCTAAAGGGGTAAAATAGAGTGCAAAGTTTGTATGGGAAAAACTACTTTTTTTTAAATAGAGACTTAAAACTTTGTAGAGAAATTATTCATTAGAATACAAATAAAGTACCTAGATTCAGTGTTTTAAAAAAATCTACCCCTAAGGGGGTAAAATAGGGGTGCAAATTTTGTATGGGGGAAACAATATTTTTTTTAAATAGAGACTTAAAACTTTGTAGAAAGATTAGTCATCAGAATACAAATTAAGTACTTTCAGCGTTTTAGAAAATTCTACCCCTAAAAATAGGGGGCTAAAATAGGGGTGCAAAGTTTGTATGTGGGAAACTATTTTTTTTAGCTAGAGTCCTAAAACTTTGTAGAAAGATTATTTAAATACAAAGAAAGTACTTTCAGCGTTTTGGAAAATTTCACCCCTAAGGGGGTAAAATAGGGTGCAAAGTTTGTATGGGAAAAACATATTTTTTTTTAATAGAGACTTAAAATTTTGACGAAAAATTACTTATTAGAACATGAAAAATACTACATTCGGCGTTTTACAAAAATCATTCCCTAAGGGGGTTAAAAAAGGGTGCAAGGTTTGTATGGGGAACACTTTTTCTGAGCTAGACACTTAAAACTTTGTAGAAAGATTACTTATAAAAATACAAAAAAAAAGACTTTCAGCGTTTTGAAAAAATCTATCCCTAAGGGGGATAAAAAGGGGTGCAAAGTTTTTATCAGGGAAAGTTTATGTTTTTGAGTTAGAGACTTGAAACTTTGTAGAAAGATTACTTATTAAAATACAAAAAAAGAACACAAATCGTTTTAGAAAATTCCACCCCTAATAGGGTTAAAAAGGAGAGCAAGCTTTGCATGGGCAACACTTTTTTTTGAGTTAGACTTAAAACTTTGCAAAAAGATTACTTATTAGAATACTAAAAAAGAACTTTCAGCGTTTTAGAAAACTCCATCCCTAAGGGGATCCTTAAGATCCTTAAGAAGGGTAGCCAGTGTTGTGTGGGAAAAACTTTTTTTTTTACTAGACTTAAAACTATTCAAAATGTTACTTATTAAAATTAATAATAAAGTACTTTCAGAGTTTTAGAAAATTCCACCCCTAAGGGGGTTAAGAAAGCTTTGTATGGGCAACACTTTTGAGCTAGAGACTTAAAAGTTTACGAAAAAAGTTCTTTCAGCGATTAGAAAAATTCAACCTCTAAGGGGGTTTAAAAGGGGGTTCAAATTTTAAATGGCGAGCAATAAAATTTTAAAGTGTGAGTAAGAGATTTTTAACTTCGGTCTTATTCTGTACGTTAAAAGACTACAAAACTGATTTCAGAGTTTTTCCAAATTCATCCCCTAAGAGTGTTAAAATTGGTTCAAAGTTTGAGTATTTCAAGGCATTTTTAAAATATGAGATTTTTAACTTTGGTTTTAGACTGTTTGTTCACAAACTAGAAAATGAACATCAACTTTTTTTTTAATTATCCCCTAAAAGAGGGTTCAAATTTTGTATTGAGAGAAATCATTTTCTAAGACGATAAAAAGTTCTACGCGGACGTAGTCGCGGGCAACAGCTAGTAATATAATATAACTTTAAAATAACTAGGAAACTAGAAATTACGTAACACAGCCTTAGAGATAAGCGATCATTCAAGACCCTCTACCCAAGATCCTATTCAATATTAATCGCTCTCTTCAAGAGCAGCGGAATATAGCTACATAATTTCGCATAATCGACCCTAGCCGGAATGGACGTCAGGTGTTGGTTAGGAGCTTTATACGATAAGGAATCCACTCCGTATCAAATGCAAAGATTGAAAATAGAATTGAACTGAAATTAATCCGATTATGTTATTACGCAAGCCTCATCCATTCTCGCCGTCACGTACCTATATTTTATATTCTTTAATAAGTTGGGAGTGTCCGTGATACATTGAGGTATAAATTCGGAACCTAGGCTGCCTAAGCCGGGGCGGTATAAATTTCCATCTAGGTGAAAAGCTTTACTCCTGGGCTCGGCGCTCGTAACTCAAACTTGGCACAGATGTACGAAGTTACACCAGGTGGCACGAGGAACGTACTCGCACCGCTGAGATTCCCCTTTTATGGAGCTACCCTTTACCTTAGTAGATAACTACTAGGTATGTAGGTACTTACTCACATATGTAACTTTTCTTAGGTCATATTCTTGTGAAAAGAAAGATCAACGTACCTACCTACAAAGTTTCGTTTGGGAAGGTATACCTCTAGGTAAGCATTTTAATACATAATATCTACTTAGAATTCGTTCTTCAATTGGAGCATATTTAGTAGAAGTCAATATAATATAATAACATGCATCGGTTGTCAATATTAAAATGCGTACCATAATTGTCACACGTAGGGACTTATTTTTAAAACTAGCTGTACCCGCGACTTCGTTTGCGTAGGATTAAATGTGTTCCTTCTCTTTGGACCATGGAGGACATAGGTACCTACTTATTGATTATTCATTAGGCCTGCCTAAAATAAGCGCGGCTTGTGGTGGCGGCCAGATGTATAGCTACTATGATAATCAAGGCCGCGTGTGTCTGAAACATTAATTATCATAGTAAACAATTGGCCGCCACCGCAGGTCGCGTTAGCTTGTGACAGGTTTTATAGTATTCCGACAATTCGACCGAAGTTCTGTATAAAATTTATACAGAACTTCGGTCGAATTGTCGGATTATGGCCAGCTCAGCATACAGGACGCAACTATGCGTTCAAGTTTTACTTAAATCCGTTATATCTAATGTCGGTGTAAATTTTAATAAGTCAATATTATTTTTACTTTACTTATTTACAGAAATTGACGGCTTTTAACGGATCTGTATAAAACTGAGTTTAACTATATGTGCCTATAAAAAATAGAACAATTTGTAAAAAAAGGTATAATCATTATAAAAGACATATCTACATCCTTATCTACAAATTATGGGTTTCGCATGCTATGATCTAATTTAAAAGTCGAATCAGCATTTTTAGATTTGAATTGTACAACGTAACAGTTTTTTATTACTTATTAGTATGAAAGACTGTATGTCTTCACATTAGTATTTAATCATGCCATGTACATGCAACCACGTGGTGGGTAGTGACACGTTTGCTTCTACTAAAACAATTAATTAAAAAGTATAAAAATTATATAACATTTAGCAAGTAGGCAGTAGTGTCATCTACATAATGTCTTAGGTACACATATCTATCAATATACAGCCTAAAAATAAACGTGTTACTCTCAAATTTTTTTTTGTTTTAAGACACGGTTAACATATTGCTGTCCGAATATTTATTTACACAGTCATCAATTTCTCGCCGCAACATTGTAAGGAACATAAGTTTGGTTGGGAAACCGTATTATTCGTAGCATTATCAGATAGTTGTTATGAAAATCATCGATATCATGACCAGTAAAGCTTGTCGGTAAGTTACAATTTGATCAGTCCAAGCAACACTTTAAAAAGGCCACTAGTCATAAATATTGACTACACGACGGATTGACGTCTAAATAGACGTGTATTTTTTTTAAACTACCTTTTGTAGTTGTCTCTAAGGGTAAGGCCTCCCGTTTCCGTCATCAGACTAACTTTATATATATATATATATATATATATATATATATATTAGGTATCATTAGTTAAAAAAATACTTCTGTAAGTTGATCATATTTGATGTACACAAATTAACATTATATATTACTTAGGTACTATAGATACCCTACCGTTTAACTCAGACGGCGCGTGGACGCTGCTGATGCTGCAAAGTAGCAGGGGTGACGTCAAAAAGTAAGGACTTGCCGCCCACTAACCGCCCTACACCCTTTGACGTCTCCCCGCTTGTGCCGCGCGCCGATCAGGGACCATCTGAGTTAAACGCTTGGTCTAAAGTGCAAGTTAAATAAAAGCTTGTAAAAATGCAGTCACTTGATGAATGATGAATTACATTGTTAGACATTGTTACGTTTTTTGGGAATAATTTATGCTTTTACTATTGAATGGCAAAACCGAAGCTTGCCACGTTTACCTACCTGACTACACATTTTTATATGGACCATACAGATAGATGATATCATATGTGTATCAGCCTAGCTAGCACACTAGGTTTTATGTCGGCGAAAATGTACTGAAACGTCACGTAAAACGCGACATAAAGCCTAGTGTGCTAGCCCCCCGGATCTACATGTTATTGTAATTACGAACATGATACACGGCCCCTGTGGCGCCATCAACCCCTAATTACCGTGCATTACACACGGGAAGTGTTCCGAAACCACGTTTACCTACCTGACTACACATTTTTATATGGACCATACAGATAGATGATATCACATGTGTATCAGATCTACATGTTATTGTAATTACGAACATGATTCACGGCCCCTGTGGCGCCATCAACCCCTAATTACCGTGCATTTACACACGGGAAGTGTTCCGAAACATATATAATTTACATAATTTGACGGTACACTATTAATGACAATGATGAATCTGAGACGGTATGTTCGCTGAGTTACTTAGTAGGTACGGCATAAATTATTTAGTGCAAAACTTCTTGATAAACTATGTTAGAAGTTTTATTCTCCGGTGTGTAAACACATACATCAGCGGCATCGCTGACTCGAGAGAGAGCAACGTAGAGTTGACCGTGCGAGAAACAGCTGCTAGTGAGATCTATGCCTGCTTTGCGCAATGTCTGGCCCTGGGCCTTGTTGATGGTCATGGCAAAAGCAACACTAACAGGCAGTTGAATCCGTTTAAATTGAAATGGGTAATTATTGGGAATTATTGGAATGCGCGGAATAAAAACACATTCTCCTGCACCGCAACCGGTAAGTATTTCCGCTTCGATTACGTTCCTCTGTAACGCAACTACTTTTAAACGCGTTCCGTTGCATAATTTTGGGGGGCTTAAATTTCGCATTAAAATGATAGGTACGCCTATTTTGAGTTTGAGTTCATGCGCTGGGAGACCAGACGCTGATAATGAGTTTAAAAATTCTACCGGGTACGTTGTAGCCTCTTCTCGATCGATTACTCGGTTTATCGAGGTATAAGTGTGGAACTGCCCTTCAACTTTTTCCATTATGTTTGAGTTGATTGTTGTCGCCTGATCATTCCGAGGCGTAAGAATGGCTCGCTCGCAAAGCCAGCTGTTCTCCTGATTTATTATGTCATGTGGGTCGCCATACACCGACGAAATAAGTTCGTTGAGATTGGATACCAATTTACATATGTCGTTTGTTAAAGTTATTTTGCCTTCTACTACGGGATATCTGCCTTCGCCTATGCTTAGCAACAATTCGGAGAACTGTTGAGCATTTATATTTCCCCCCAGTAGAGCTCGCATATTGGTTGTTAAATTTAATTTGTTAACATATGGCCACAGATCAGATTTTTTAAAGCAAGCATTCACTTCATCCGCTCTCGTTCCACGGGTTACGACTGGTAATGTTTGGCGAAAATCTCCACAGAAGAGTACAGTAAGCCCGCCCATGAGTTGGTTATTTTGGCGTATGTCTTGAAGCGTTCTATTTACTGCTTCAATTGCTTTGCGATGCGCCATTGTGCACTCATCCCATACAATTAGTACACTGTCACGCAATACTTTAGCCTTTTCACAATTGCGCGAAATGTCGCAGACGGGAGTTTCAGTGACATCTAATTGTATGGGAATTTTTAGCATGGAATGTGCAGTTTTTCCTCCGGGCAGTAACGTGGCCGCAATTCCAGATGATGCCACAGCTAAGGCAATTTGACCTTGGATTCGAACTTGTGCAAGAATGAGTTTCGTCAAAAAAGTCTTTCCTGTGCCTCCCGGGGCATCCAAAAAATACAATCCTCCGGATGCATTTGAAACACTTTGGAATATTATATCAAAAACTCCTTTTTGTTCTGTTGTGAGGCTTGAAACCCCTTCAAGAGCAACAGTAAGTTCTGCGAAGTTATAATTAACTTCGGTTGCGTATTCTCTATGAGTGTCGGTTTCATTCAGGTCAGGCTCAGGCAGACCGTAGTGTGGTAACGGGTGGCCGCCAATTGAGATGACAATTTCTTGCAAGTCACACAAACAACAGTTTAATTTGATATTGCGCATGCGGTCATCGAGCTCGTGATGAGTTTCAGGACCTGATGTGCGTAAATAGTCCTCTGCCAAGTAGTTTTGGTATTTTAGCCACAGGTGATTGGCGTCGGAAATCCCGCAAAAAACTAACATCACGGCAAACAACTGTCGTAAACGATGTGGACTATCACCAAGTGATGCTTCTGATAGAGCTTCGTCCCAATGCTGGTCATCGTCCAATAGTCCGCGAGCCCGACAAGCTGCCTGGAAAGTCGGGTACTCGGTGCCATTGAAAATTTTTAAATCTGAAAAAGACGTCGGTCCTCTAACATTGTGCAAAAGCAACCGCACATAAAAACATTCTGCGTTATTGGGGTGCACGGTGTACACCCTTCCAATAACGTGTTCTCTCATGATGGAGGGAAAATTTTCAACAGGCGTTCCACGTCGCCGGCGTGTAAACAATCCGTGTTGTTTGTCATACGTATAGTACGATGGAACTTCGTCATAAAGCAATGTTTTTGCAAAATCGTCTGCCTCGCATAACGAAAAGAATGCCGTTAATGTTGTTTGCCTGGGATTCTCTAACTGTTCTGTTAAATTGTTTGTATTGAAATAAATACGTTGCCCACCTTCTACGTGAACGTTTAGGTGTATCACAGGCGGAAATCGTTCAAAAATCGGAAAACTGAATATCCGCCATGCTGCTTCCGAGGAACTAATGTAACGCCCCGTTTGGAATCTGGTTACTTCGTCACGGTCATTACTTGTAGCAAGCGTAGCCTGATCGGTTCCTTTATTTACATACTTGAAAATGTATTTAATCGATTTTATACTGTTACACAGTTCCACGTTTACATGACCCTGAAACGTTCTCGACAATACAGGTGAGAATGGTACAACCCACCGATTGTCTACTTCCAACAACCGTAGCATTGCAGTAAACCCTCCATGGTCTGGAGCACGTCGCCGGTATTTAGGATAACCATCTTCACCTGTAATTGTCTCTTGTAGTAGGCTTTTCGGAAATTTTTTAACACATCGTCCGTCCTGCATGCAAGGAGAGCTATTGTTTAAAGGGCCACAAGGTCCGTGAATCATGTGTTGCTTCACAATTGCGTGTAAAGCAGGATCTGAAATGGGATTTGGTATTTCTGCGCTTATTACTTTATCTACGTCATGGGGACGTATTTTTTCTTTAAGCCATAAAAGTATATGAGCGTGTGGTAGTCCTCGCTTTTGCCATTCAATGTTATATGTAAAGCACAAAGATGCGCCATACATTTTTTCTTTTGTGAGTAAATTAATTAATAATTTAAGTTTTAAATGAAAAACTCTACTTATTAAGTCGTGTCGGTCATACGGAACTTGACCTGGCAGCAGCTCTTGAGTTATTTCATTCCATTTAGGATTTGTAGTAGCAGTGATAAATAAGTCTGGCTTACCATATTTGCGAACATACGAAAGTGCGTCTTGCACTTGCTCGTGCATGTTACGTGGACTTCCGATGAAGCTTGAAGGTAAAATTACCAAGCGCCCCATGTTCTCGGAATTAGTATCATTTTGCAGTGCATCTTGGAGATCTGCATAATTCTCAGCTCGTAACTGCCTTTGATGAGTGCGGATATAAACTAAACGCTCAGTTTCGATTTTTGCGTACATGTCAACAATGAATTGAGAAAATAGACCGCGAAAACGTTGTAAATACGTAAATCTGTTTAGTCGGACCTGCAAAAGGTAGCAGTAAAATTGTAGCGCCGTGGCTTTTTTGTCGTTTCGTATTGCCCCAGTGGTAGGATCAAGTTGTCGTATTGCAAAGTTATAACCATCTTCACCGCGACAGTAAATAAGCGGATATTGTAATGAATCGTAAGAACGATGGGTTTCACTTATACGTTTCAGACGGTTATCTCGTGCACGTAAGACAATATCACGTTTGTCGCACTGTTGGTCTACCAGAACAACAGCTACTTCGTTGGTAGAAGGAGGGTTGTAGCGACCGCGGTGTTCTGTAGGAGGTCGTTTATCAGCACTTATAACAAATTTGTACTCCTCCTGCTGATCAGGAGGTATAGATTCCAATGCGGCCTTAAAATCGGACAAGTAATGGTTAGACTGATGAAGCATCTCCTGAAGATCAAATATGAGACCGGAGTTTAAATTTGTGAAGTGTTGGTTCCTGATATTAGCCTGCTCTTGGTAATCGGAAACAAAATAAATTTGCAAAAATTTAGGATTTTCTTCGGGCAATAAAGATCCTATTAGGTGATACACTTGTCCTTGCACTTTAAAGGTAGGCATAAATGTCCCGTGTATCACCTGTTTTGCACCAAAAGACGTCATTTGAAAAGCGGCATTATATGTACGAATATTGGCTAGAAATTGTTGTGATAATGGATGTTCTCCATTCAAAAGTGACTTTATAAGTTCAGGCGGATTTGAAAATAAATCAAAACGAACTTTGCCACCTGAACAACAGAATCCCATCGATTCTTTTGCCCACTTCAAAGCTTGACAATTACCGCAAACATTAACCATTCTCCCAACTGAGGCAAATTCTTGGTAATTAATATTAGGTAAGTAGGCAAAACCACTATTTTCTATTTGATCCCATCGAAGTTGTATGAGGTTTTCTTCTTCATTAAAATGTGCGGAGCTTGGTGTAAATGTCTGCGAAGCCCGTGACATGGCATCTTCATCGCCGCTTGCGGAGAAAGGCACCGGGCTCGGTGCAAATGTCTGCGAAACCTGTGACATGGCGACTACACCGCTGCCTGCGGACAAACGCGCCGAACTTGGTATAAATGTTTGCGAAGCTTGTGACATGGCGTCTTCACCGCTGCTTGCGAACAAACGCGCCGAGCTAGGTGTAAACGTTTGTGATATGATGTCTTCGTCTCTGCTTGTAGACAAAGGCGCCGAGCTTGGTGTAAATGTTTGCGAAGCTCGCGCCACAGCGTCTTCACTGCTGCTTATGGAGAAATGCACCGAACTTGGGGTAAATGTTTGCGAAGCTCGTGACGCAGCATCTTCATCTTCACCGTTGCTTGCGGAGAAATGCGCCGAGGTTGGTGTAAATGTTTGCGAAGCCTGCGCCACAGCGTCTTCACTGCTGCTTATGGAGAAATGCACCGAACTTGGGGTAAATGTTTGCGAAGCTCGTGACGCAGCATCTTCATCTTCACCGTTGCTTGCGGAGAAATGCGCCGAGGTTGGTGTAAATGTTTGCGAAGCCTGCGACACAGCGTCTTCACCGTTGCTTGCGAAGAAATGCGCCGAGCTTGGTGTAAATGTTTGCGAAGCTCGCGCCACAGCGTCTTCACTGCTGCTTATGAAGAAATGCACCGAACTTGGGGTAAATGTTTGCGAAGCTCGTGACGCAGCATCTTCATCTTCACCGTTGCTTGCGGAGAAATGCGCCGAGGTTGGTGTAAATGTTTGCGAAGCCTGCGACACAGCGTCTTCACCGTTGCTTGCGAAGAAATGCGCCGAGCTTGGTGTAAATGTTTGCGAAGCTTGTGCAACGGCGTCTTCACTGCTGCTTGCGGACAAACGCGCCAAGCTTGGTGTAAATGCTTGTAACGATTGTGATGTGGCAACTTCACTGCTGCTTGCGGACAAACGCGCCGAGCTTAGTGTGAATGTTTGTGAGGCCCGTGACATGGCGTCTTCACCGCTACTTGCGATCAAACGCGCCGACCTTGGTGTAAATGTTTGTGATGTGACATCTTCGTCTCTGCTTGTAGACAAATGCACCGAGCTTGATGTGAATGTTTGCGAAGCTCGCGCCACAGCGTCTTCACCGCTGCTTGTGGAGAAATGGACCGAGTTTGGTGTAAATGTTTGTGAGGGCCGTGACATGGCGCTTTCGCCGCTGCTTGCGGACAAACGCGCCGAGCTTGGTTTAAATGTTTGTGAAGGCCGTGACATGGCATCTTCACCGCTGCTTGCGGACAAACGCGCCGAATTTGGTGTAAATGTTTGTGAAGCCTGTGATATGACTTCATCGTCTCTGATTGCAGACAAACCTGCAGAATTTGGTATAAATCTCTGTGAAGTCCGTGACATGGCGTCTTCGTTTCCACTTGTAGACAAACCTGCAGAACTTGGTGTAAATGTTTGCGATGTCCGTGGCATGGCGTCTTTTTCTCTGGTAGCAGACAAACGCGCACAATTCGATGTAAATGTCTCTGAAGTCTGGGAGATAGCATCTTGTTCTAAGTCTGAAGTCGCTGAGCTTTGAGTAAGCTCCTCTGATATTCGAGCCTCTGCTTTGCGAACGCTCTCTCGTCTTCTCTTTATAGCGACCCGAGTGCGACGTGAAAGATTTGTCTTTCTGCGAACCATTTTATTCTTTATTGGGTCATGTCTCTAGTATAAGTAGTTACTTTCGAATGCTTTCTTGACTCAAAATCGGGAACCAAAATAAACGTTCTGTTCTTCCTGTAAACAATACAACAGTTAACGGTTTATACACCTATACATATGTATATAAATTATGTTCGATAAACTGCCACTGATAAGGAGTCATTTTTGTAGCTATTGTAACATCTGTGTGAACAGGCTATGTGGGTCGTCGGCCTACCTCAATTGGAATCCATATTCCTGATCAATTTTGCTACAAATATAGTCATACATTCACAGTCGTGAGGAAACATTATTTAGTAGGATTATATGTTTTGTCGCCACAGCACGGCTATCACAAGACGGCGCGCGAGCTCTCTCGATTTTTCTCCCACTATACATCTCTTTCTAAGTTTTCTAATAAGAGAGAGACA
The DNA here is from genome assembly GCA_963854355.1 of Epinotia brunnichana. Taxonomy (NCBI): domain Eukaryota; kingdom Metazoa; phylum Arthropoda; class Insecta; order Lepidoptera; family Tortricidae; genus Epinotia; species Epinotia brunnichana. Next base: position 21,280,311 of record OY977943.1, on the reverse strand, counting down.
GATAGTGCGAGAAAAATCGAGAGAGCTCGCGTGCCGTCTTGTGATAGCCGTGCAGGTCCTAATAGCGCGATAGGTTTTAGTGTCAAGTTTTACGTGACGGTTCAGTACATTTTCGCCATAAAACTTGACGATAAAAGCTATCGTGCTAGCTGGGGCTCTCGGTCGTCGTGGCATGGTATGGCATGTACGTATTATCCATTGCAGTCGGTCATATAGCTACCCACAGGCAGAATTCCGTTGCGAAATTCTGCTTGGCAGGCCACATGTAAAGGTTCCTCTACTTAAATGACGACGAACACAAACTACCATCACGGCGGCAGTACTTATGCGGATGAGATAAAAGTAGGCCCTTTCTCCCTTTAACGCATAGTTGTATCCTGTATGATGGGTCATGAGGTATTGATGGCCCATTATCAAGAGCATGCCTAAGCGGAATGACGGCTACCGCCATGGTACCGCGTATGAAATCGGTGCTAGAGGCGCTAGAGTGTATGGAGCCAATTAACATAAATACTTATGTAATACACGGCCAGATAATAATGTACCACTTTTTTGGGCCGTGCATTATGAGCCCGAACAAAAGTGGCTTCCAATTATTGCCCCGGACCAAGATTGATGTGATGAATTCAATTCGGCCAGGTCAATAGTAAACTTGACAGCTATTGTCAAATTTACTATTGACTGCCACCGCGGGCCGCGCCAGTAAGGCGTGGCCTGCGGTAACGTCAGTAATAAACTATACGATTATTATTACCCGACTGCCGAAGGAGAGGAGGGTTATATAGTTTACTATTGACGGCCGCGCTAGTCTGTGAGAGGCTTGAAGCCTGAATCACACTGACGCGTCTTGTGTGATTCACTCTGAAAGTAAACTTGAAATTAGCAGTCAAGTTTTATATTGACGGCCACCGCAGGCCACGCTAAGCCATCGCTAATCGCTAAGGGTTAACTTATACCATATAGGTAAGTTATATGTAACTACACCTTAAGGATCAAGGCACGCATGTTTTGTACGAAGTACAACGTACCTAGTACCTACCTACCTATTTCACTCGCGAGGAAAACACATTACATTAGATTATAAGGTACCTACTTACGTTTTCGCTGACCATTCTTTGCAGCATTTAATATTTATATTAACCTACACTACACGAGTTAAGTATGATACCTATGATATGAAATGAATAAATAATGGCGCGAACTTTTTTTTGTACCTATATACCTACTTACTTTGATATTGAAATACCTATGCGCGCGCATGTAAGACAAAAAAGGCTCCAAACAGCCAATATAATATCAATTAATTCATAGTCAGTCAAATATTTTGTGGAAATTATTAATAGTACATTATGATACAAGTGTGCTAAGTTGGTCATTACACTCGAGTCGGATTTTAAGCCTGAGCCGAAGGCGAAGGCTTAATGGAGACGAGAAGTGTAATGACCAATGCTCACGTGTTTCATACGACGTTTTTCAACACATTTGCGAGGAAAAAAAAATAAATGAAAATGTTAAAAGATATGTAATGAAAAGGCACTAGTGCGATAATGTAATGTAAAAGTCACGGCATGGGTAATATTCTGCATTAAGTCATAAGTCATAAGTCTTTTATTTATAATATTATTAATATTACATGTCATTGTATTAGTTTAAATTAAATTTATATACTAAGTGTGTTAACATATAACATTCTTATTCTGGTAACTCATAAAAATCTTTAATGTCATAAAAAGAGTGCGTGAGAAGCCACGATTTTAATTTTCTTAAAAAAGTTGAGTTACTACCCGCGCATTTTACATTTACTGGTAGTTTGTTAAATACTTTTGGCCCCACGTGAGAGATGATTTTACTTGACTTGGTCAGTCGAGTGGTTTGTGTGAGGAGCTGGTTCTGGGACCCCTGTCTTGTGCGAGTTATCTTTCTGCGGGGAAACGTGTCAATGTTTTCTTTGACGAATTTAGCGACGTCATATATGTACTGCGAGGGCAGGGTGAGTATATTGTTTTCTCTAAAGAGATTTTGAGCTGAAGTGCGTGGAGGGACAAATGAGATGATACGTACGGCACGCTTTTGTAGTATGAATACACGTTGCCACTCTGCGGCCGTACCCCACAATTCGAGACCATAGTTCATAACTGAGTGGAATAGTGAATAGTAGCATGATCTGAGTTGTTTTTTGGGTAAAACGTGTGCCAATCTGCTTAGAGCGAAGCATGCGCTAGACAGCCTACCACATAAACTGTCTATGTGTGCATCCCATCTGAGTCCAGAGTCTAATGTTATACCGAGGAACTTGGTATGTCTTAATTGTGGCAACAAATTACCGAGGATGCTTATATTTAGTGGATCTGGAGGTCGTCCGCCTAGATTAATGTGCAGAATCTGAGTCTTTGACAAGTTTAAAACTAGGCCATTTGCGCGGAACCAATTCAGTAGTTTGTAAATGTCGGATTTCAAAGAGACTTCCAACTGTTGGGCGGTATCAGCTGTTATTATATCACACGCGTCATCAGCAAATATATAGTTCTATACAGGAAACTTCAAACACATGCTCTACAGATAAATTACATATGTCGACACGTTCCTTACAAACAATGTGATTTTTAACATAAATGACTGACCCACCATGCTCCATAACTGGTCTACAGTAGGCGGATGCAAGTTGATAAGACGTGATAGCAATGTTTTTAATTTCACCTGATTTCAACCAGTGCTCAGTTAAGCATAATATGTCACATTCCATTTCTTGGCGTAGTAAGAGTTCCAGGTGCTGGGTCTTGCTAGTGAGGCTTCTTATATTTTGATGGCAGATAATAAGTTGACCTTTAGTTGTCGCCGGAGTAGTTTTGGGTGGAAGTGTCCTCGTGCTTAGGCTTCGGCGAGTGCCCGTAGAGAAAGGGCTGCCATTGATTTATTTTTACGTGCATTGGCCAAGCTGACGGAGTCATCAGGTCATCATAAACGGAGGAGGGAATTCCTATTTTATATGATTTGTAGTCGTCCCTTTTGGAAGGAATTAATTGGACGGTGTATTCTCCGTCTTTTATACTTTTCAAGTGTTGAATGACAATGTCAGGTGATGATTGTTTGCTGAAAAAGCAACCGTGCACAAACCTCAGCTGATCGACGCCAGACAAGTTTGTGTTATTGCCTGTCCCGTTTATAATTAAACCCGAAGACTTTTTCCGCCTATTGTTTACCTGTATTGGTTTCTTTTCTGTGGAGTTCTGAGTCAACGGGGATTGTTGTGCATTCGCTTTTATGGTCGTAACTTCAGTTTGAATTGGTAACAGTGGTGTTACGTTGACATTTAGAGAAGTCGACGACAGTGGGGTCGTCTCGATTTGCCGGTCCTCCTCATTGGACGGTAATGTGTTCGGAGACGCTTTCTCATTGGCTGCAGCTTGAGCTAATTTCGCAGCTCTAGTCATAACGCGTTTGATTGGAGGGGTTTTCACCTGTTTGTTCGGAGCTTCCAACTTCGTAATTTGGTCAGATAGCATCTGTATTAACTTCTGTTGGTCGAGAAGTTTTTTCATCAATTCTTGCACTACGGTGATGGTATTTCCGTGTTCTTTTTTAACAGCAAGTAGTGTGTCCTTGTATTTCTTGAAATTCACTTCGCTTTCTGAACCAGACATTGTTGTAATTTTTTAAATTGAGGTGATAGCGCAGCTAATCTAACTGACGTTACACGTGACGTCTTTTTTTTTTGCTATTATTTTGCTAATATTTAAAAAGATATGTAATGAAAAGGCACTAGTGCGATAATGTAATGTAAAAGGCACGGCATGGGTAATATTCTGCATTATCAGTGTAAATACGCTGTAATAAGACCTACTTTACGAGCAGGTGTGTTGAAAATAATATAATGAAACGTTACGAAGTATGTTTACATTGTATTATTATATTATATATTTCGATATTTTAATCATAGGTTTAAAAAAAGTAGTAAGTACAACTTGATTATTTAAAGGCGTATATAGACGGGCGACCACGGAGGACTCTGGTTTTGCCGGACACCGTGCAGCGTGTAATGGTTCGCGTTCGTTCTTTTGTTCAGTGTGTGCCCACCATAAGAGCTGTTAGGCCTGAATTACACTGGTGCGGGCTACGGTGGCGGACCATAGTAAATTTGACAGCATTAGACAACTCTTCTATTGTCCGCCGCGGTCAGGCCGCGCCAGTGTGTGACAGGGCTTAAGCCTGCACCACACTGGCGCGGCCTGCGGTGGCGGACAATAGTAAACTTGTCATTAGCTGTTAAATTTACTATTGACCGCCACCGCAGGCCACACCAGTGTGTGAGAGGCCTAAAGGAAACGCTACACCTACGAATTTTCCGGACGGCCAAGCAACGTCACAGAAAATCTAGTATGGAGTGACCTTGATTTGGCCGGCCGCCGTGCTTCCGACACGTATCCACACGGACTGAATCACGCGTCGGCTGGTGTGCAGTCCGGCCGATATCGGCCCGTGTAGCGTCTCCTTAAACGGTCTTGCATTGTTTCGACCATGGCGGCCATTACACAGTGAGTATTATCAGGCGACCCACTCATTTTACAATCCCAATCACAGGCATATTGACGTGTATTACAGGATTGAGATAATAGAGCAGAAAATCCGGATAATTTTAAAATCCACCCAAAGATAAGAAATAATCTATCAGCGACTAAAGCCACACCACACGATTCTGTTTGATGGATGGCGCCCATACACGGTGAAGTATTATCACGCGATCCATGCGCATTCTCTTTCTCAATTACTTGATTGACACTTGAGTATTTTAGCAATATTTTTATTATAATCATATTGTGATACTCGAAATTGTACGGTGATATATTTCTAGCTTCTCTATCTTTAATAGGTTATGACAGACAGCTAGAAAAATATCACGATGATAAAAGTGGGCGCACGTTATGGCGTTCTATATTATTTGTCGCACCAACTTGCTTTAGTAAGAGCCATGAAGTCTCTCACAGACTGGCGCGGCCTGGCCGCGGCGGTCAATAGTAAACTTGTCATTAGCTATCAAATTTACTATTAACCGCCACCGCAGGCCGGGCCAGTGTGACTCAGGCCTTACACGCCTAGCAAATTGACACAACCACTTACTATAGTTGGAATGGCGGCCAATACACGGTGATTAAATACTGATGATCCACCATAGCTGTCTCTTTCTACAAAATGCAATAGAAAGAGACAACTATGGTGGATCATCAGTATTTAATCATCGTGTATGGCCGTCTATGAGGAAACCGTATATATCTTTCATTCCAAGGCCTGAATCACACTGCCTGCGGTGGCGGTCAAAACTTGCCAAAACGGACCCGGGGCTACTTTAGGGCACAACCAGGAATAACGCTAGGAGGATGATGATTTTAAGGAGTTCTATACATCTAATGCCTAGTTTACACTATGCCGAAGTGAGCAGGGAAGTGTAGGCAGAATGGGCGTAAAATGCGGTATTACGCCCGTTCTGCCCACTTCCCTTCCAACTTCCCTGCTGACTTCGGCTTTGTAAACGTAGTATAACATTTTGTCACAACAACCGCCTTCAAACTGACTTTACAGCTGCGTCGGTAGATTGCTGTGACAAATTGCTAGTTGTATAATAGCCTTAACTACATCAAGTTGGTTTGACAAATTGCATATATTTGTGCTATATATCAAAAAATAAAATAATTTATTTCAGTAACTTAAATACATATACAAGTATCTGTGCTGGTGCCTCTTTTTAAGTATATAATATACTTGTGCTAAGAAGATCACCGCTCTTCCACATGTTGTGATTTAGGTGTAGGCATAAGTAACTTAAAATATAAATTAGAAAGTAAACATTTTATATTATACTATGTGGTAAGTGTGTGTGTGTGTGTTTGTGTGTGTGTGTGTTTGTGTGTGTGTATCACATTTAACATACATTACATTATACATTGTACTCATATTATTGGGCCGTGTATTATCACCCTGAGGAAACTCGGTACGGGGGGATGCCACATTAAAATTTGTCCGGGCTGATAATGCACGATCCAATCATTCACGTACATTGGACGCGAATTATTGGGCTGTACATTATCATGGCCGTGCATTATCATGGCCGTACATAACCGGCACCTACTCTACAAAGAGAATATAAACACTACGTTATACTCTACTCCGTGATTCCCGAATAAATTATAACCAACAATAAGGATACAATAGCGAAAACGCTGGACGTGGTGTTTGTGAAGTGAAGATCATTGATTTGTAAAGGCATTTACCAAAACCGAATCGTATTCTCAATCCTACAATCGAGTGGTTACAAAACAAACGCTGATGCCTCTCATAGGACAGCTTAACCTGTCCTACCCCACGACTCGCGCACTCATTAATGAGCATAAAACTAATAATAAGATTTGGTAAGTTATGATACTAATATGCTTTATTGATTTGGAGATTCGTTGCATTGACAGTGAGAGACTTACGTAGATTCCTCACAGTGGGTGACCTTACTAACCATCACAAACACAACACTGTCTTCTGGAAGGTAGAGGTTGTTCTCCAGTTGGGCTGCTCCAAATATGAGTGAGAAGACATACTGTGCTAGGGCACAGTATGTCTCAAGCTAGGGCTTGAGCTATAAGACAAACTCACTCTTTTGTGTACCTATTTAATGTAATACTACAGTTATAAACTTTTTTGTTGTAAAAACCTAATCTATATAATAATTTATTTTAGGTATGGATTTTCATGGGCCATGGATTTTCTCAACCAAGGAACATAATAATTATAATATGATGTGTAAAGACAAACCAAAAAAAATGGAATTGTGTTCAGTTGAGTATGCAGAATAAGAAAAGGAAGAAAAACCACTCAGCAATTGGAAAGCCAAAAATAATGAACGATTTACTAAGTTTCAATTATTGTGCTTATTAAAATTGATGTTTGTTTTGTATCTAATTTTATTTTTCACTGGGCACATTATCATATTTGGCAGATGATTATTGCCGAATTATCTATCATCATCATCATCAGTCCTTCCCCCAATGCTGAGGATGGTGACTTCATGTCCTATTGTTGTTGACCAGATTACCCCATGGGCTCCTAACACCCACTTTATGCGTGGCCTCATGGAGATGTAGTTGCAAGGGTTCAGTGATTTGTATGCTCGATTTAGCAGGTGCTCTGCCGGTGTGCTGCATCATAATAATCCTCGCCAGGTTATCTGAAGAACATTGTCTATACTAATATTACAAAGAGGAAAACTTGAGATTGTAACTTTGTATGTAATGGTTGCCAAAGTAATGGGTAATCTCTGGAACCACCAAACCGATTTTAAAATTTCCTTTACCTGAGAAGAGTGACTCTAAGATAAAAGTTGATGGAGAAAGTTTAGAAATTCACAGTGCTGTCTTTGAATTGTTGTATAATATGTACTTGTAATATATGAAATTAAAAACTGCCAATACATCAGATAATTTAAGATTAACATCCTATACTAACCTTTCCTTTCATCACATTGACAGTTGTTATGTGGCAATGACAATTTGTTGTACATTGAGAGCTCTATATGTAAAGAAGATTGCCATAGAACAGCATCATTACTTATTATCTTGGCAATATTATGTCAATTTAAGGTTGTGAAATATCTCCTATCATCATCATCATATCAACGGAAAGACACCCACTGCTGGACATAGGCCTCTCCCAAAGCGTGCCACAATGGCCGGTCCTGCGCCACCCACATCCAGCAGACTCCCGCATCCTTTACCAAGTCCACCTTGTCTATCTCCTATAAAATATCTATTTGCCCAGACATAAGTGGTGAACCTTTTCTTCAGACTGAACATTGCATTGCAAAGGATAGACCTACTGGGTGAAAGATATCATACACTTTGGTTAAATAATCTATATGTTTACTATATGTTTATTTTAAAGAAAATATTCACACAATTAAAATATATTAAATTTTACTAAAAGAAGATTGTAGCTTTACAATTTTGCATGTACCTACTTAATGGGTACCTACATAATATCCAGAACCACTTATTCATTTCACCTGCATGTTGAATGCAAAGGTTATAGGCTATATTTTATCCCGCGAGTTTGCCTGCATTCTTTGCAATACACGGGTAGCTAGTAGGTATACATCGTGTAAAATCAAATGATAGGGAAGTACAAGTAATACATTTTGATAATACAACCAAAATCAATGTTGAGAGTACATAGCTGTCCAGCAAATAACTAAATTACCTATACAAGTAATACTTGTCTCGGTGTTTCTTCATAATTCTTTTTACAATTAGGTACGTCCCAGTTATAAGTTAAAATTCTTGTTAGTTTTCAATGCTTAGATTGACTCAATTCCGTCTTTACGGATTTGTTATGTTGGCCGTCTCTCTTATCTGCAAGAACAGTATCACGCCTGTTTCTCATCTCGAATATTTAATTAAGTAGCATTAACATCAGAATCTCGATTCACTGTATTTTCACCTATACTTACTCAATTTTTCACCTATATTCAATTTTGACTGATATTTCCCATGGGCCTTTTAAATATAATTTCATGATGATCATAATCTTTTGAAACTTGTATAAAATTGCCGAGATATTTTTGGTTGACAAATTTTATAGTACACATCAAATATCAGTTATATCATTCATATCATAACCCGCCATGAATATTTTGACTTCGCAGTTCGCTGACAGCTCACCTGTCAGTGTCACCTGACAGTTGTAGCAGCGTTTGATTTCAATAAAAATAAATTAAAAATTAAATGAAGTCGTATATTACGGAAAATAAATTAATTGTCGCAGTCGGATAAAAACTATCCTAAGTTGCAGCTGGAATAATAATGTACCTATATAAAATGTTTCATATTTTTCCGTTCATGGGATGCTGAGAACATTCGAACCGCGCAAAGCTTAGTTTCAAACTGGCTGATTCTTTTTTTAATTTAGAGATTTATTATAAGTGGAGATAAAAAATTAAAGTAAGATCCATAGTCGAAGAAAAAACAATAATTATTTTATAAATATTGTAATGTCAAAATGTTTTAAGACAGTTTCGTATTTACTCTTTGGACCGATTAGTACGTTACCTAACAGCACCTATAGATTACATGCTGAGGATTTAGCTTGTAAGGTTTCTGTCGTGTAGCTTAGCGACAATCATGTTGAGGCAGGCAAAATCTGATAGTTACCTGAACAATAAAGTGTTTAATGATCATTTGTATTATAAATAAAAAGCCTTTAATTAGAAAACTAGCTGTTGCCCGCGATTTCGTCAACGCGGAACTCATTTATATCGTAACTTTCTTCCCCCTTTCCACCCTCTTAGGTGATGATTTTCCAGATAAATAACATAAATAAATAAATAAAACGAAAATGGTCATTATGGCTGAGTTACATGATTTTATAGATTAGCTTACTCCGAACACCTTTTTTTACAAAATAGTTAGACTCCGCCGCAAACTTGCTGGTTTCAATGACCCACCTCACCATAGATGCATGTAGGCTTTTTTCAGCATTATTTTGCATATTTTCTTATCACACGGCCGTAAGGTACCTTTTCTAGTAAACCGTAGGACTAAATTAACGGACTTGTAATTTACATATATTAAAAATAAAGCTAAGTCAACAAAATGTTACATCTTATAGTTTTCAAAACATATATTTAACAATGGCTTTTCGGTGAACGAAAACATCGTGAGGGAACCGGTCTAATTCCAATAAGGTCTAGTTTACCCTCTGGGTTGGAATGTCAGACGGCAGTCGCTTTCGTAAAACTAGTGCCTATGCCTAATCTTGGGATTAGGTGCCAAAGCGGACCCCGGGCTCCTATATAGGGCACAACCGGGATTAACGCTAGGAGGATGATGAATTATGGTGAACTATACCTACACCCACACTCCTGTGAACATTTTTTTATGTACCTACCTATCACCATGACGTTTATCTAGCCGAATGACCGAAGAATGTAAGCAATAATAGAGTGGATTGTAATAAAATCAAAATATATTACTTACATAAAATCCACGACCTTATATGAAAGTTTGTCGCTAAGATTATTCAAATAGTTTGGTGGCGCAGTACTAAATAACTGTTAGCGTTCGCCCAGCCACGCGCCCGCCTTGCACCACTGCATCACACGAGGTGATTTAATTTCAACAATTCCCACAATTATCATGCATATTGCAAAGCATTGCTACGGTTGTTTAGTAAAATAGTTATAAAACAAATATACGTAGGTACCTATATTAATACGTTAAAAACAGAACAAGTAATTTTAGGTGAAATGATTTATTTCAGACCGTACGGCTTAAAAAACTCATATCACTCTCACATTTGAAACAAATCTATTGATAACTAGGCCGCAATTCTATTTGTTTTAAATGACAGAAGGTAACATCACTAGGATATGGCTTTTCTTTAACAGCTCTGTTATTGAAATTTTGAAAGACATGTTGTGGACGTTATAAGTATTTGCATCTAAAATCGGGCCCATGTAGTGTAGCAAAATCCGCCACAGATACATGTGCGATGTATTTTCATATACATATTTGAAACCTTGTATGCTTGACAGCTAGGTGTGAAATATATGAACACAACAGCATCGCACATCTTTGGTGGACCTTTATATCTTTTTAACAATAAGCATAGTGCTGACACTTCCTATTTTCCTTTCCAATAAACCCTAACACTACGCTTTACGGACTCTATTTCGAAAATAATAGGGAACTGTCGTAGATAAAACATGTCGGGAATTTGTATATAGACTGCAGAGTTGCAGAACTTGGCAACAAAACTATATGGGTAACTATACTATTGTACATTTGATTTTTTATTTGACCCAATTTTGTTTTAATTTAGCGGTATCCTTTTATTCGATATATGATCGCTGTTGGATATTGTATGATTTGTATGCAATAGATTATATTGAATAGAATAATAAATAAATAAATATTACGGGACAATCTTACACAAATCAACCTAGGCCCACGGTAAGCTCAATAAGGCTTGTGTTGTGGGTACTAGGCGACGATATATATAATAGATAAATACATATAAATACATATATAACATCCATAACTCAGGAACAAATATTCGTGATAGTACACAAATAAATGCCCTGACCGGGATTCGAACCTGGGACCTCCAGCTTCGTAGGCAGAGTCACTACCAACTGGGTTACGGAGGCCGTTTCACTATCAACTGGGCTACGGAGGCCGTTAGATAGAATGTTCTTTTTAGGGTTCCGTAGCCAAATGGCAAAATACGGAACCCTTATAGATTCGTCATGTGTGTCAGTCTGTCTGTCCGTCCGTATGTCACAGCCACTTTTTTCCGAAACTATAAGAGCTATATATATATACGTACAGTTGAAACTTGGTAAGTAGATGTATTCTGTGAACCGCATTAAGATTTTCATACAAATATCGAAAAAAAACTAATATGTTTTGGGGGTTCCCCATACTCAGAACTGAAACTCAAAAAAAAAACATCAAACCCATACGTCTTCAAAAATGATATTGAGGTTTCTAATATATTTTTTTCTAAATTGAATAGTTTGCGCGAGAGACACTTCCAAATTGGTAAAACGTGCCCCCCCCCCCCCTATAACTTCTAAAATAAGAGAACAATAAAACTAAAAAAAATATATGATGTGAACTTCCACCGAAAATTGGTTTGAACGAGATCTAGTAAGTAGTTTTTTTTTAAAACGTCATAAATCGTATACCGCAATTTATTTTACGGAACCCTTCATGCGCGAGTCCGACTCGCACTTGGCCGCTTTTTTATGTTATTCTTTGAAATTTGAATTTGACTCTTGCAGCAAAAACTGTCATCACTTACGAAATGGAATCGCTATCCCATATTTTAAACTTGAAATACATTACGTAGGTATAATACTTACTCTCAACTTTTTTTGAATCGGCTAACACTGTGAAGAATGCTCATACAGCTAAAGTGTTCTTAGTACTAAATATCACTTAACGTCGGCGGCGGACCCGGCACGCGCCACAATGTATCATGTTAATTTAATTTGAACATTTTGTATGTAAAACATTCATGCAGAGCGATGAGCCGCTTGAACGTGATCATTTCAATTAATATTACAAGCAAATAGTTATTTTTTATACCACAATACCTACTACTATTAAAGACCAGTATAATGTCCGTTTCCTAAATTTTTGCATTGTAGGTTTGCTTGACCATTATTTGAGTTGCTCGAATTGCATCAAGTAGTCCATTCAATAAGCAACTCTACCATCCAAGGTAGAAGATTGCAATTGCAATGACAGTGTTATAAAAAGTCGATCACATTAAATGATGTCAACCATAGGCATTCATAACCTAGCGGCGCCTGCGAATTGGAAACGATACCTACCACAACCCTGCACGTGTGCCCTGGGTGGTACTAAAGAGTGACAAACTCAAAGGCCAAATAATGTAACAATACGATAAAAAAAAAACTTAGGTATATCCCGAACCAACAGTCATGATTCTCTGTTTGAGCTAAAGTTGAGTGGTAGAGAATGCCTTTATAGCATTAAGTTAGCCTTATGTATATGTAACTTATTACTGTGCAATAAAGTTTAAATAAAGAATTATAAAATCAACTACCAGCGACCTACTACTCACCTAAGGCGATAAAACAAAAGAAAGTCACAGATTGCAAGTATTTGACGCCCCAGCTAAAGGCAAGAGCGATAAACATGCGATCTGGGGCTTCCTTAATTACTACCCGCGGTGAGTCCGCAGTAAAAAAATTACGTTACCCCCCGACCAGGAAAAGGGACTTGCCGCACGAGTAGCGGGCGATAACAGTTCAGGTGTGACGCAAAATAAATTGTTGTAACCATCCGAGTACGTAATACGAGCAATAGTCCAGTACGCGAACACTGTAATTGGTCGTCAAACTAGCATAATTCACAAGTCAGATTTTTTTTGTTATCATCGATAGTACTAACAGTGTAAAATATTTTTTAGGATTTTTTAACGTAGATTAACGAATAATTTACTTTTTTGTTTGAAACAAGTGTAAAATTATTCTATCGTTTTCTAATAGTTTTGTTAATAGATTACGTCAGCAAAACCGGATACGATTTAAAAAATTATAAATCTCCTAAAAAAATATTTAAGTGACTAGTGGAAGGCTTTCAAAATTAAATTTTTCATATAAATTTAACCTTTTGATGAATAAATATATTATAAATTCTTACTGTCGTTAGTATCTTTGATAGTTTTTGACACAATTCAGTTGCCAAAACTCACTTGAATAATCTTTTAGAGGAAATATTATTTTTTATTCGTTTTGGATTATGCTGACTTTATCCATTGACGAAAGTTATAGTAAATTATAGGGAATGTTGTAACAGTTAAATGCGACACTCTATTGAAGAAAAATACCACTTGTATAATCTTTCCCTGGATTTACAAGGGTCACTAAGAAATCGCTGTGTCATACCTAAATCCACGTAATCCATTTTCTCTTTTTACTACTAGTAGTACCCATTATATCCTAAATATTAACAAAATATCGCGCTTTTGGTAATTATTGAAGGTGCATTCTGTTTACGTATTGGACTACAATGCATTTCGCATTGACGAAAACATGCCTTCTATTCCCAAAAGTTATGGACAATTTTTGTAATGTCCAAAACTACATCAGGAGTAGGTACTATACATTTGAAAATAATTATACTTACTTCTAGAATAGGCTCCTGCTCCAGTGTCCTAAATTTTCAAAACAGGAAGGATGGGACGTGTTTTTGTCTGTAGACGTTTATTACCCATCAGCCTATGCTTGTCTCAAGGGAACCTACGCGAGTTATAGCGTGATGAAAGAACCAGCAACACATTAACACACCGCATTCATAATACAGGGCCGCGATTTCAGTTGACCAATACCAGAAGGGGATGCTCCTAGGACAAGCCCGGTTCTAGACAAACAATACAGTTTATCTAGAACCGGGCCCAAGGTTTTATTAGTAAGTATGTACCTACAGCAACAGTTCAATAGTTACGGCAGAACGAAGCTGCTTAACATATCAAACGGAAAAGTTTCCGAGCAGCAATCTCTGATAACTAAGCCGCCTTGGGAACTTATCAGACTCCAGAAAGGTTTAGTTTTTCATCGTTATATTTTTTGCGGTTGGTTCTATTAGCAACTTGCAAAAACTTTTTATTCCATGTAGTTATTCAAATATATGATTTATGTGCCGTTAATTTTGTCTGATTACCTACGTATCAATATTTGTAAAATCGAAATCCTATAGATCAGATGAACTTTGGGTTTATCGCATATCGCAACACATCACAAGCAAGCGTTTCATCAGCAAGCGTTTCATCAGCAAGAAAATATCAAGTAGGCGTCTAGCTGGAGTAGCTAGTATGAAGCTAGAAGCTAAAAAAAGGCTACCTTTTAATGAAACTGGATACGGCCTATTGATATTTTTTTCGCAATTATATAAACAGAATACCACTTCAATGCTTTGTAAAGTTGTAACACTTTTATTCTCACTATAAACAACAGCTCCTCTTAATCATTTATGGCAGCGTCCACTTGAAACAGTGGGCACAGGAAACTTTAAATGGACCGAGTGCCCAAGCCTGTCCGATTCACAAACATTCTAGACTCACCTCACCACTCCCTAGTATAACTTGACCTGCGATTCGTTACAACTATTCCACACAAGCGGTCATATACTGACCTGAGGCCAGTTGTCGGTCGTTGTGAATACGAGTACCAAGCCCAGTGCTTTCGGCCTGCCGCCACAGCACATAAAGTGTTCTACCACACTCGATACCGCCTCGTCTATTCCAAGTGCCGCTAGTTAAGACGCTTTAGTGCCGGGTCAGAACGCGCCAGTGTTTCATGTTAGAACTTAAGCCAGCGCAGAGCAGGGCAGTAAGTTTTGAGACTTCAGAGTAAAAACTAGTCTAATCATTGCACCCGGTGGAATATACTCCATTTTATTGCGCTTCTCTACGAGTAAAATGGTCGTTTATCGTTTTGATTTTGTAATGTAACGTAATAAATACCGTACACCCACACATGAAATACTATCAGCCAGTATTAGCTCAATAAACCTCGTTAGGTGGGACTGTAAACACGAATTCTACCAAGTTGAACTGACGTAATAGAGTGACAGACAAGTTATTTGGGCGTCGTCGTTAACGTGAAGTGGCTTTTGCAGTGACAGAGCATTCCGGGCGCCGCGCGCTGTCACTCGCAGTGATCTTGGGTGGCGCAGTGTCACGTCACTTTGATATTGTTTATTCCATCCATATGAAAATAAGGGATACATTGTTCGTTTACCGAATAAATACAATCTAATGTATATTTTGAAATACATTTAGCGGACTCACCTGATAACAACATGTCCAGTGGAATGGACCGAGTCTCGTCGGACGACAAAAGGCAGGTGTAATCGAGAGTGAGGATATAATGGTGCTCTTGGAAGCAAAAGAGCCGAGGCACCAGCTCGCGCTTCACGGTATCCAGCTCTTGCTCCTGCCAGCGTGACCAAGCCCAGGGGCCACGCTGGTTGCACCGACACACGACCACAGGCGCCTTCACCGGACTCCCCACTACTTGCTTCAGCGGCGCTGTACGCTAAACGCACTGTACGCGGCGGCCGCTTTCCTTTTCCATCCGCTGGCCACCAAGCTGCTGGGATCGTCAGCTCAGCCAGGCAAGCGCCCTCCTCCCCTTCAGGTCCACATGTCGCCGTTAGTGACTTTGTACCCAGACTGGCGTGTAAGGTAATGCAAACTCTTCTGGGCCGAGACGCAGCTCTTCTAGCTCCGCCTTCTCCACCCGTATGAAAGAGCACGCGCAGCACGGGCGCATCTCGAGGAAGTTCCCGAAACACTAGATGCGCCGACACGTCAAGTCGGTGTGCTGTCGCTTCTTGTAGTTCAATTAGAGTTGCGTTTCTTCTGGGCGGTTCTAATGGATCAGGTACCGTATAGCGTGCTGGCACTGTTTGTTTGGTAGAGAAGGGTCCGTATGTGGCGCGGACAGAGGCTGGCGCTGAGCCTTGGAGCACGGTGAATCGGTCGAGAGACAGCAGTGCTCCAGGCAGGGCTGTGCCCATTGGCTCTGGGGGCAGACCCGCACCGCTCCATCTTGCCGTGTGCTTTAGAAAAAAACCGCTGTCCTTGTTTTCAAAGTGGACCTCCACTCCGAAAACAGTACCTGAAACAATCAAATAAGAAGTTAAGTACTTATCTGAAAATGGAATTCTTAGCTAACTTTTTTTTTTTTTTTTATACTACGACGGTGGCAAACAAGCTTACGGCCTGCCTGATGTTAAGCTGGTACCGTCGCCTATGGACACTTGTGACACCAGAAGAATCACAAGCGCGTTGCCGACCCTTTATTCACTTGAGGATTCGCTGTGTTGGCAGATAGAGACATGCAGGCCCTCACTCCCAACACAGCGAACCCTAGGCTACCTACGCTATTTTACTGCATTATTAAAGGTGACTTGCCGTACTTTGCAGTTATACTAATCAAGTTAATCATCAGTCATCAGTCTTATATTTTCCAAAATACCTAATGGCAAAAGAAAGATTTCTTTAAATATTTCATTTTATTTGTCGTGGCGAGATAAAAGCGCGTCGAGGCGTAACGCGCCTGGCATCCTTCCAACTGCATTCGTGTCCGCAGTGAGATGTCACTTCTTTCTCACTTTGTTTACAAACATACCGATATTTATAAAGTTAGGAATATATTTTCGTCCTAACGTAAACTTCGTACTACTTACTCAAATTACACATGAATCGCTTAGCACGATATGTTTGCGATATACAATGTACCTAAATATATATACTAGTACTTAAGGGGCTCCAAGCGCTAATTGACTAGTTTTGATGTGTTTTGAGTTGATATTCCTCCGTCATAACATTAGATATATTTATGGTACAAACGTTAATCGGTTCTTCAATCCTTTATCTACTTTTGCAAGAGAGTTTTTTAGAAAAAAATGTATACATATTTTTTTATGATTTATTCAAAAATGGTCCAAAAAAGCTCTGTTTTCGATATTAGTATGTTGTTTATGCATTATATATGAAATTTACATGTAACTGTTCCTTATTGCCGTCTCTAACAATCCAAGAGAGATTTTTATTTTTAACTCATTTTCACAAAAGTAACGTCCAAAAAACTGGTTTTTTGGCCTAAAACTGCTAATGTTTGGTGCCATATATCTCGAAAACGGTGAGTTTTGAAGTAAATATGGGACACTATTTCGGTAAACCTCGTTGTTGTTAATACGGTAAGCCACAAAAAACACGAAAAAACGGACAGTAACAGATCGAAGGTCATTGGGAGCTGTAAGCCCCTTAAATGGGTATCTTTAGTATAGTTGTTATTTTCTAAGCCGTCCGTTCTGCAGTGCGGCGTTCTTTAGTGCGGAACGGACGGCTTAGAAAATAACAACTATAACACGCTACATGTTTGACGAAAACTAGTTGAACATTATAATTAACAATTTCATTAAGTACCGATATAGAGCACGTAACAATGTGACAACAAAACTACACTCTACAATGCTTTATTTACAGATTATATATATATGTATATACGTACATTCGCCATCACATACATCGGAGCAAACAAGCAGCTCACAAACATCGGAACACACCTCTATTTTCAAGGCATTAGGGTGCATGTGCCGATATTTTTGAACACCTATAGTGTACCTATGTATGTGATGGCGACTGTACATTCTCACAATTGTGAAAGATCCGCCTGAAATATGAGTAAGTTTATAAGGCATAAGGTAGTGAGTGGGTGCTCGTTGTGTATGACGGATGGGTCGTCACGTCACGTGTCAGGCACGACCTCGTTTAGGGAGAAGGGATTTGTGTCACGTTTGTACCTAATGTTCTAAGAAATGGAAGATTTCCTTAAATTTTGTTTGAATAAATTTTGCTTAGATCATAGAGAATTTGCAACAGCATTTTTATACAACGACGGTGGCAAACAAGCTTACGGCCAACCTTATCACAAGCGCGTTGCCGACCCTTTATTCCCTTGACGATTCGCTGCATAAAGCATTTCAAGTACCTATCTTTCGCTAAAGTACTAGAGATATGGAATCAATTTGTGTTCTCGCGGTATTTATGTCTATAGAACTGCCACCCTCCGTCACGAAATTGCGTCACGTGAGGCAAAGTTCGGAGAGCTTTTATACTTATTACAGTAGAGCCATAGAAGCAGGTTTACTTTATTAAAAAAGTAAAGGGACAGATACGGCGACAATTTCGCTTGAATGATGTCAAGACTCCACTCTGATATCAATAAACAATGCAAAAAGATTGCAATGTATACAACGTCATCAGGAACTTCGCATCTAGGTGTTCTTTAGGTACTACCGCGACTAAATTTATCGATGCAATACTTATTAATAAGATAAAATCTCTATTATTTCACCAAGCATGCTATAGCATTGAAGAATTTATTTTAAGAAAATAACAAATATTATATAATTATTGAAGCTAACCAATTTAACAAATTGTAACAAATTGACTGTAAAATATTACTTTTACCAATAAAATATATGAATATGAAGCAAACGCGTGGCTCTATGTCATG
Organism: Epinotia brunnichana; assembly: GCA_963854355.1. Taxonomy (NCBI): domain Eukaryota; kingdom Metazoa; phylum Arthropoda; class Insecta; order Lepidoptera; family Tortricidae; genus Epinotia; species Epinotia brunnichana. The sequence continues at coordinate 21,261,716 of OY977943.1, read as the reverse complement.
ACACTCATGACCTGTTCGGGTTAAAAACATCGAGCAAATGTTATATCTAATCCAATCTTGATCTTGTTCCACATACAAGTAGCTAGTACAAAACTCAAGTTTCGTACATAAGACTTATCATTATTCTAAGCGTTGTAGGCATATGATTACTTAGGAACAAATATATTAAGAATTTTCAGTTAAAATAAGACAATGGATAAAAGCAGTAAGAATCTAGTCCTCGTTTTATTTGCGAGAAAATTATCGTTTCATTAGTTGCCTTGTTAATAAAAAAGGACGTACGCGCTTAATACACCGTATTCATATACACGCCTTTTGACTGTGGCACCGCCATAGCCCACACCTGGGGATACTCCAGGCAAAATACGGTTTTGAAAAACATTAATTTATAATAGCGTTTTTTTTCTTTATATCATTTTAAAACATTGTTCTAAGATGCTTTATTCAAGAATCCAACAAACTTTCCATCCGGAAGTATTTATATAGATTTAAAAAAAGAATGGATTGTTTTTTTTTTAATTATTTATCTTGAATATTATAGTGCAAATGTAAATTAACTAAAATAAAGATAAAACCATTTATTCATATTTTTTCTGACTTTTCAGAAGCTAGTTAAGTTATCATTTTTTTGATGTCTGAAATTTTGTTGGATTTTGTCACTAAGTAACTATTTAATTGATAATAATATATCCATTACATTAAAAAAATCTGCTATTGTAAATTATTTCCAAATTTGACATATTTTCCATACAAGCTGTCAGTTCATTGCCTGGACTAGGATGGGAACGGATAATAAAAAGCTTTAGCACGTGACGCCGCAGGAACAAAGAAAAATTCACAGCGCTCCCAACCCCATTCTAGATGATACGTCTGGCTGTTTGCAAAGAAACAACATGCCAATACGCGGCGAATGAAAATGCTTTTTCATTCGTGTTGTGGTACGGGGAAATGGAAATACATGTACAGTCGGCGTCAAAAATATGTTTATATTTTTGCACCGTATTCCTATGTAATAAGGTTATAAAATGTGTACATCTCTCTTCACCTCACTAGCTCGGGAAGCCCTTTTTTATTATTTTAAAACAGATAGCAAAACTGAACTTTATCCACAAGAGGGGAAAGAATAATAAATTTGAAATCAGAACGTGTTAGTACTTACTTACTTTTTAAAACAAATAACATGTAAAGGGCAGTCCGGACATGACAACTTTCGCCCATATGATTAAAAATTGTAATTATATTTTTTAATTTCTTATTTACTATTTTCTGCGCTTTAGTGAGTTAGTGCAGTTACTTTACGTCTCGTGTGTTGCAACACTCGCTACGCTCAGGATTATATTTTGAACCACTCGCTTCGCTCAGGATTCTATTTTCGAACAATATAATCCATTCGCCAGCTCGTAGTTCAATTCCACACTCGCGGTTAAAATACAACTTTGCACCCATGTATAACAAATAACTATTGATGTCGACTGTACATACGAGTAAACAGTAAACAAAACAGCTTAATCGTTTTGTTTGGAGTAGAATATTCGTTCCGTTACCGTTTTCTGTTGGGTTACGTTGGGCCACTTGTGTTTTAGGCAATACATGTGGGTACGATTTTATCAATAATGCCGACTACTTAAGGTGCCTACTTTTGTGGGATAGTGCTTCCGAGTACCTTCAATCCACTTTGATATTAAGGATGATTCACAGTACACCGTGGCGTGTCCGGCCCGTGCGTTGGCCGGCGCTCGCTCGGTTACCGTCGCCGTCAGTTTTTCATACATCCACCCGTTCCGCCATGCTTTGTTCGCACAAAAAGGCAAATCCCGTAGGAAAAAGAATGACAATAGTTAATAGGAGAAATATATGACTGTGATGAAATCTTTCTTTGATCGAATAATACGAGTATGTTCCGATGTCGGCCTGGGCCCGGAATACTGTTCAGCGAATCATACTTTATGCAGTACTCGTTGAATATACAAGATCTGTAAGTACTCGTACTGCACCAATTTGAAACATTTATGGCGTTGCATATTCAGGTGTATTCATGAATATCGGTAAAATTTCAGATTCCGTCGATGACGTCAAGGCAACACTGCCTGACAAATGGACAAATATTTACCCGTTAATGGCCAACACATTATCCAGTTCGCTTTATTGTCGTTTCATCTGTCAAATTATAACGCTGTGCGAACATTTCGTTACGAAAATTAATATTTTTCACGTTCACCAGTGATATATCGTTTTGCATTGTTAATTTAATGAAAATGCTATGCGTCGAAATTTCGATTGCAAACGGCACTTTACTATGTGTCTTTTATTGTGATTGTCAACGATAAAATAGACGATATATATTTATACTTTCAAAATTAATGTGTAACATAGCAGTATTTCGATCGACACTCCTTTCTTATAATTAGCGTTAAAATCATTTACTCAAATGATTCCTTGCTGGATATATTTTCTAAGTACAACATTAATTCATAATGCTGGCAATTATTAAGTAATTGTCACATATAATTAAAAAGAAACAGTAGCCAATAGGATTCATTGTTTAGGGGTCAGAGTTGCCAGCAAGATGAGAGATGTTCGGATTTCAAGTTAATAAAGTAGGGGTTTTAAGGAATAACAATTATTGAAACAATCAATTTAAATTATTAATTATATAAAAAGAAGTAAAATAAATTAAATTAAAAATAATGACATTATGTCCGTACGTAAAATCTAATGTTATTCCTTAATAAATACAAAAAGTGGTTAGTTGATTGCTTCTGCGCTGGTAACCCAATATCGAGTCTGGGAGCAGAGAGGGAAGAGGAGATTGCTGGAGGAAAGCTGACATGGAGGCTTAGAAGAATTGAGCATTTTAAATCCGGTCTCATCACCGACTAAACAAGATTTTTTGAGCCTTTTCGGATGGCAGTGCAAGTAGAGATGGTGCATTAGATTGTATTTTCTACATCGGCCCAAGTCAAATGCAGCCTCATATACATGTGGAAGGGCGGGTTCGACAGCTGAACTATATTCCATTATGGAGTGTTTAACTGTCGATAAGGGAAAACTTTATATTCCTCTAGAACTTTAGAAGGAAGTTAAATTTGGACTGATCTACTCAGTCTTGGTCTGGTTCTTCAAACTTCATTAGCTTCGCAAATTCCATTTTGATGCTTCGATGGAAGTTTATTTTCTTCCTCTGGACAACGGGTTCATGCCTCTCCTGATTTAAACACCGGGGAAAGAAGATATGCTCAGCGGCTGACACACCAACATCTGCGGAGCTAAGAAAGTATGACTCCAGTGTGAAGGTCGGTGTCAAGCATATATATATAGTAGGGAATTAGGATTTCAAAAAGTTACTTAATGATGGCATAAACACGTAGGGACTAACACCTAATTTTGTAGGCCTCTTGGAATTGTAAATCACTCACGAACATATTAAACGGAAGCTCTACCGATTGTAGCAAAACATAACTTAAGGTGTATTAAGGAAACCTGAAACCTAGTGATTTAATATTCCAAAAGGGGAAAGAATTGTTCAGTGTGTAGAAATAAAACAAATCATAAGATATAACCTTTTTTATTTAATATCCCATTTTCATTAGCCCCTGACTGCAGATAAGCCAGTTTCGATACACCACATTTTTTATATTTTTTTTATTTTTTATTTTATTGTCACGTGGTCTCCTGAATTTCAGCCGAGCATAAAGGAGCCACGTTACAATTGGCGCCCAACTGTTTTCAGGTGTTTTCAGTGCTTATCTGCAATTTTGGGTAATTTTTTTGTGCCATCATTCCTTGAGTAATAAAATTTTGTACTTACATGAATATTCCATGATAGAAGTTTTGTTCCACTTATAATTAGTTGGTCACGCATTTTGTGCACCTTATTGTGTATTTAGAAACAATTTTAGATTTTATTTTGAGCTTTTAGATGATATTTTGTGAAATTTTGACAAAACTTGTATGCTAATTTTCTGTTGCAAGTTGACATTTCACAGACATTTTTTCTTTCAAGGAAGTGAATATTTTAGTCACTTATTTTCTATAATTACTTTTGATAAATTGATTTACATCTTTTTAGGGAAATTACAAGCTAGAGTTTCATAATTTAAGGACTCAATTTATGTCACAAACTATACCAATTCAAGTATTGAAAAATTATTTAGTATATCAGTTGATATTCTGGTGTTACAAATTTCTAGTGCTTAAAGTTTAAGTCAAGCTTTCATGGTATATATCAGATCTACAATCAGCATTTATTCTTAAATTTATATTAAGAACCTCAATTTTAATAAAAATAAAAATAAAATTCTCTTTGAAAACAATTAGTCTTGCAGTATGATATTGTCTGGTTGATAAAAACATACAGCAATTTGATAAGAAAAACAGTATTGTGAAATAATATTGAGCTTACATTTAAGCACCGCAGGTTGACATACAACTTTTCAGTGAAAATTTTTGTAATTTGTTCAGAATTAGGAACAAAAAACTGATTTTTGGTTAAGATTTGTATGACATTGTTTTCAGTAAGGATTGCTTATTTTGAGTACAGTAATCTGTGATTTAGAGTAATTTGAAGGAAATTGGTATAAAATAACTAGAGAAGTGATTGTTAACATTTAATTACATTCTTTGGTAACATTTTTACAACACAAATATACAACATTGTAAGTTTATTGCCATCACTAAGGTACATATACAGTCAACATGTCTTTACAATTTCATTCCTTATTGAGAGATGAGTTAATTTATGAGGTCAAAATCAGGTCAGAAACACCAGCTAGTACAGTTGAAGGGCTTAGGAAACAGCTGAGAAAGTTGTTATTAGAATGTCCCCCAGAAGCAATTTTAGAAACAGATTTTTTGCCGGACACAGAGTTAGAAACTATAGCTGATAAGTTAGGTGATTTGTCCATAATAGTAGGAAAATACACTTCTACACGAGACAGGTATGCTGCAAATAGGTCTAAAGCATTGGGGTGCCACCTGACCCATAGATTAATGCGCGTTTTTGTCGATGATGACCCGGAGAATTTGACCAATAAGACAGACCTCTCGGCAAAGTTAGAAGTTCTGTTGGCTAGAATAGACGGGGTAGGGCAGTCTTCAGTAGGGTCATATGACAGCATACCTGCAGCGGATTTGATTTCACAAACAGTGCCCCTTTCCCATGTTGTTTGTTCAGGCGATAGGAACATCGGCAAGTGGGGATTAAAATTCAATGGTCAGACCGACCCTAGGTCTTTTCTGGAGCGTGTAGAGGAACTTCAGTTAGCATCCGGTGTATCTGATGTCAATTTGTTTCTTTCAGCAGCGCAGTTGTTTGTTGATCAGGCACTTTTGTGGTATAGAGGTATTAGAGAACAAGTTTCTTCATGGAAAGATTTAAAGAACATTTTGTTAGTGGAATTTGACCCGGTGGATTATGATTACACATTGTTAGGAGAAATTAGATCACGTACTCAAGGTTTAGATGAACCGATACACATTTATGTATCCGTCATGGCTTGTATGTTCGCAAGGCTTAAAACCCCTTTGTCCGAGGAAGCAAAGTTAGAAATCTTGCTGCACAATATTAGGCCAAGCTTGTCACAGCAGTTAGCGCTGGTAAATGTAACATCCATTGTGGAATTGAAGGACAATTGTAGGAAACTCGAAGCGGCAAGACAGCGGGCCGATTTTTTCGTGGAACCAGGCAAGTCAGGTTCACACACACTTAGCGCTGATTTTGCGTATAAAGGCAGGTCCAAGCAGGTAAATGCGGTGAATTTTGTTAGTGATAAGCGTCCCACTGCATTCGGAAGGCCGTCCTCACCGAACAATTCATACCAGCAGCATAACGAAGCAAATCGGCATTCTCACGGACAGACGACGCATATTAACAAATCTACGGCTCCTGCCGTTTGTTATAAATGTAATCGTGGTGGTCATGATTTCAGGAAATGCACAGCAAAGCCATCAAAAGATAACATTCGCTGTTTCGGTTGTGGGAAAAGTGGGGTTATCATTACGAACTGTCAAAACTGTCAGAATAGCCGGAAGCGTTCCGTTTCACGTCCAAAAAAACTAATTAGGCCGAACCGCAGCAATAATTACCGAAGTGAATTGAGTGCTTCGATAAAGAAATTTTGTAATTATACTTCCATTGCTACGGTTCTGTTCGCACCAAACAAAGACGATATCCGGCCTTATTTAAAAATAAAAGTGTGTGATTTTGAAGTTTGTGCCTTGGCGGATAGCGGTGCCTCGCTTTCTATTTTGGGAAATAATTCTCACAGGGATTTTATAAAATTTGGATTTGAAATGCAAACAACGGAGTCTACGTCATGTAATATCGCGAACGGCGTGTTAGTCCAGTCAATCGGGTACATATTTGTACCAGTAACATTTAATAATGTTACACAAGTGGTAAAGTTTTTTGTTATGCCCAATATTGTCTCGGACGTTATTTTAGGTGTCGATTTTTGGCATGCGTTCCGTTTAGCGCCGGAAATTTTTGAAAACATAGCGTACATTAAGACTCCGGAAAAATATTTTGATTTATGTAACACCATTGGTTCAGAACAGGTACACACGATTCAGTCGTACGATCATTTGTCGCCTACGCAACAGGAGCTGGCGAACGCCGCTGTAGGGAAGTTTAAAGATATTTCGTCTGACGTTAAAGGTTTAGGTAGGACGTCTTTGATTGAACATGTCATTGAGACAGGTGACGCGCCGCCTATTAAGACAAAGCAGTATCCACTTTCTCCGGAGAAACGAGAAATTTTAAGCTCCGAGTTAGAACGAATGCTGAAGTTAGATGTCGTGACTCCTTGCGAAAGCCCATGGAACAATCCAGCACTGTTAGTTCAGAAGGCAAATGGGGATTGGCGTTTTTGTTTAGACTGTAGGAAGTTAAACACGGTAACGAAGGGTGACTCGTATTCCATTCCGTACATCCCGCAAATATTGGATAGTCTAAAGGAAGCGAAGTACCTAACGTCTATCGATTTGAGTTCCTCGTTCTGGCAGATTCCTCTAAGTGAGAGCTCGCAGGAAAAGACAGCATTCAATGTAAGTGGAAAGGGGGTCTTTAAATTTAAGGTCATGCCTTTTGGTTTGTGTGGAGCCCCAGCTAGGCAGCAGCGGCTCATGGATAGGCTTATTGACCACGATATGACCAGCGACATCGAGAACGGCTATGTGTTTTGTTATATCGATGACATTGTCATCTGTTCTTCCGATTTTCAGACACATTTGGTTTTGCTAAATCGTGTGCTGGAAAAGCTTAAAATGGCTAATTTGACAGTTAATTTTGAGAAGTCAAAATTCTTCAGGCAGTCGCTCAAGTACCTAGGGTACGTAGTTGATGAATTTGGTTTGCGTACTGACCCAGAGAAGGTTTCAGCCATTTTAAACTTTCCCACTCCCACGACTCCGCGAGAGGTAAAAATATTTCTGGGAACTTGCTCATGGTACCGTCGTTTTATACGGAATTTTTCGACCATAGCAGCTCCCTTAAATAAGTTGACCTCGAAGGGAAAAAAAGCGCCTGTTTTTAAATGGTCTGAGGAGGCCGAGATTGCTTTCAACACCTTAAAGAACGCCTTAGTAACAGCACCAATTTTAGCTGTGCCTGATTTTGATAAGGAATTTACGGTTCATGCAGATGCGTCTTCTTATGGTATAGGTGGAATGCTCTCACAGACTATTGAGGGGCAGGAGCATCCCATTGCGTACGTTAGTCGTTCTCTCAACAAGTGTGAACAGAATTACAGCGCAACGGAGCGGGAAGCGTTAGCGGTTATTTTCTCAGTCGAGAAGTTTCAGGCTTATTTAGGCTCACGACGGTTTAGAGTTATTACTGACCACTCGTCATTCAAGTGGTTTATGAAACTGGAAAATCCATCAGGCAGATTAGCACGTTGGGGATGCAGACTGTCTCAATATAATTTTAATATTGAGCACAGGAAGGGAACCGAAAATGTCGTGCCTGATGCATTGTCCAGGCTTATGAAAGTTGACGCTGTGAGTTTGGTGAACGGTGACGTCTTACCCGATGAATGGTATGATAGGACGCTGAACGGTTGTAAAACTTTCCCTGCTAACTTCCCTAACTTTTGTATCAGGGAGGGAAAGTTATTTAGATTCTGCAAAAGCAAATATAACCTGCTACGAGAGTTCGATTGGAAGGAGGTAGTGCGCAAGGGTGACCGCGAAAGAGTATTAAAAGCGAACCACTGTGAACCAACCGCGGCACATTTAGGAGTTTTTAAAACTCATAGGCGGTTGTCGTTGACATACTTTTGGCCCGGAATGTATAAGGACGTAGTTGACTTTGTGAAAGCCTGCGATGTTTGCGCAGCTTTTAAACATTCACAACAACTCACTCCTGGTCTTATGGGACAACCAAAAGTATGTCATCGACCTATGCAAGTGGTTAGCATAGATCTAGTTGGTCCTCTTCCGCGCTCACGAGCAGGTTACACATTTTTATTTGTGGTTACTTGTTGTTTCTCAAAGTACACACTGCTTTTTCCACTTCGTCGCGCAACCAGTGTGTTGGTGGCGAAACATTTTGAGCATCATGTCATTTTGGAGCATGGTGTTCCCGAGACCGTAATTACTGACAATGGAGTTCAGTTTACGGGATCGCACTTTAAGCAGTTAATGAAGAAATACAACGTATCTAAAGTATTTTATGGACCTCGTTACACGGCTCAGGTGAACCTTGTTGAAAGATATAACCGCACGGTTATGACCGCTGTAGCTTCGTACGTAGAGGAAAATCACCGGACATGGGATGAAAAACTGCACCAAATTCGGTTTGCAATAAACAGTGCAGTCAATGAGTCCACAGGGTTTTCTCCTTTTTTTTTAGTACATGCTAGGGAACCAGTCATAAATGGTGCGTTTTATAAAGACCTAAATCAAGATTATACCGCAGCTATGCCTAGGGAGGAATATGCTGGCGAGTTTGGTTGCATGAAAGATATCTTCCAGCAAGTTAGGTTACGTTTACTGAGAGCACATGAAAATAACGCCAAGCACTACAATTTAAGGCGACGTTCAGCGAGATGTTCAGTGGGAGATGTGGTGTGGAAGCGCACTTATGTTCAGAGCGATGCTCTGAAGTTTAAAATGGCGAAACTCGCGCCAAAATACGAGAAATGTAGGGTAAAGGCGGTTTTGTCTCCCTTAGTTTACGAACTGGAAAGGATGGACGGACATCCTATAGGTTCGTGGCACATCAAAGACCTAAAGTTGTAGGGTTGCAGCTGCTGACTGGGTGATCAATGGACGTGCGGCCCGCACGTCGTTGCACTGCTCGCCGCACCGCCATTGTTGACTACGTAACAGAGCACTGTAACACGTACTTAGGTAGGTTGTTTAGCATTGAGTGTTAAATATCGAACAGACGTATTTAATCACGAAACTGCTAGGTCCGTGGTGAACAGGTATGATAACTGTTTCACTACTTAGTATAGAAGATGAAGCATGAAAGTATTATAGATGTGAAGAATGAAAGAGGCGACGCAACCATAGCTCAATTAACAACAGGGCATAGTCTTTGATCTGAGTTTTGAAACGCGTGTGTTTTTTTTTTAACGCGATATTTTAGGCTGTGTAAGAGACATACTTAATTTTTTTGGCTAGACCATGTTGAGTTGACTCAAATTCTTTAGACACAGTCTAGTTTTGTTCCTGGACATAGGTGATAGCTAGGCCATGTTCAAGATATTTTTTTTAGTACGTAAACACTGCCGCTACATGCGGTGAAACTCAGTTTTGGGCGTGTTCTACTACTATTATTATTTTTGGTTGAAACCAGTTTCGGTTTCACTCGGGAGCTGATATTTAGTGTTGGTAAATAATCAGATTTGGAATTTATTATGGTGTCTGGGAGTTAATAAATCAAACTACAGATTAATGTCAAAGGATCTCTTTATTAATTTTGCCTGGTCTAGCTGAGATAGACACAAGAATGCTGAACACCTGTCCTGGCAGTTGGGTTAACCTTTTCAACACAACGGTCTGTTGTGATGAGAAGGTTAAGGAATGTTTACTTGTTAGTTGGATTTTTTTTTATTTTTTTTTTATAGATTTTGGTAGGCATACAGCCTTTTCTTTAGGTTAGTTTTTTCTTTTACCGGCTATCCGGTTGGATACCGGATTTGTTTGATTTTGGGTTTGTTGTGTGGGTTCGAGTTGTGATAGGGGTAGGAAGTGAGTCAGAGAAATCCACAACAACTGGGGTTTTGTTTTTTTAGTACCAGAGTAAGTAATTCTCAAGTACTTAAATTGGGTATTGGTTTTATAGTTCGTTTTTTCTCTTATGATTTGTTGATCATCGGAATCGCTGAGGGCAGCGAGCGGTTTACCGTTGGTAAACCTTTTCATCGGGGAGAGGGGTATTGTAACATAGCAGTATTTCGATCGACACTCCTTTCTTATAATTAGCGTTAAAATCATTTACTCAAATGATTCCTTGCTGGATATATTTTCTAAGTACAACATTAATTCATAATGCTGGCAATTATTAAGTAATTGTCACATATAATTAAAAAGAAACAGTAGCCAATAGGATTCATTGTTTAGGGGTCAGAGTTGCCAGCAAGATGAGAGATGTTCGGATTTCAAGTTAATAAAGTAGGGGTTTTAAGGAATAACAATTATTGAAACAATCAATTTAAATTATTAATTATATAAAAAGAAGTAAAATAAATTAAATTAAAAATAATGACATTATGTCCGTACGTAAAATCTAATGTTATTCCTTAATAAATACAAAAAGTGGTTAGTTGATTGCTTCTGCGCTGGTAACCCAATATCGAGTCTGGGAGCAGAGAGGGAAGAGGAGATTGCTGGAGGAAAGCTGACATGGAGGCTTAGAAGAATTGAGCATTTTAAATCCGGTCTCATCACCGACTAAACAAGATTTTTTGAGCCTTTTCGGATGGCAGTGCAAGTAGAGATGGTGCATTAGATTGTATTTTCTACATCGGCCCAAGTCAAATGCAGCCTCATATACATGTGGAAGGGCGGGTTCGACAGCTGAACTATATTCCATTATGGAGTGTTTAACTGTCGATAAGGGAAAACTTTATATTCCTCTAGAACTTTAGAAGGAAGTTAAATTTGGACTGATCTACTCAGTCTTGGTCTGGTTCTTCAAACTTCATTAGCTTCGCAAATTCCATTTTGATGCTTCGATGGAAGTTTATTTTCTTCCTCTGGACAACGGGTTCATGCCTCTCCTGATTTAAACACCGGGGAAAGAAGATATGCTCAGCGGCTGACACACCAACATCTGCGGAGCTAAGAAAGTATGACTCCAGTGTGAAGGTCGGTGTCAAGCATATATATATAGTAGGGAATTAGGATTTCAAAAAGTTACTTAATGATGGCATAAACACGTAGGGACTAACACCTAATTTTGTAGGCCTCTTGGAATTGTAAATCACTCACGAACATATTAAACGGAAGCTCTACCGATTGTAGCAAAACATAACTTAAGGTGTATTAAGGAAACCTGAAACCTAGTGATTTAATATTCCAAAAGGGGAAAGAATTGTTCAGTGTGTAGAAATAAAACAAATCATAAGATATAACCTTTTTTATTTAATATCCCATTTTCATTAGCCCCTGACTGCAGATAAGCCAGTTTCGATACACCACATTTTTTATATTTTTTTTATTTTTTATTTTATTGTCACGTGGTCTCCTGAATTTCAGCCGAGCATAAAGGAGCCACGTTACAAATGCAATCATTAATAATTTATTTATTTATAGACACGAAAAAAATTACAAAAAATTTAACATTACAGAAGATATCCTAAGTCATTACAATTTTTTTAAATCATCGGAACATTAGACACATATAAAAAATAAAAACAATAATACTAAATAAGCAACTCGCACAACTTCAAGCACTCTGGAAACAGATCGCAGGAGAGTTGCATCGCGTCTAGCTTATTGAGCGCATGCAGGGAGCGGCAAACAGGAGAGTTACGATACGCGACCGTACGAGAGAAAGGGACAGCGAAGAGCCGCAACCGATTTGCTCTAAAACGCACAAGTCCACCAGGCACAAAGAGGCAACAGTACGGCTAACGTGAGTTTCAATCGTAACTTTACGATAAGTAACTACATACGAGATCGAATAAATGCGCTTCGAATAGATTTCGATCTCACTTCGGTATTCTTCGATTCGACCCGTCAAACTTGTAACTCACACTGCCGTTGGACTACGAAACCAACTGCAAAACGTTAGGCACTTAGCGTTTACTTTTCGATGCGTAATTTAACGTTCGATTCGTACTACCAATCGGTAGTGTGAGACATTTCGAATCGAAGAATACCGTCGCGACTGTAGTTTACTATTTCACTTGCAAAATGGCCCGTGATATCGTATTATTCCGTCAAGACTTACCGTAGATCCGATCGAAATTTATCTCAAATTAAAGAACTTATAAAAATAAGGGTTTTGAATTGACAACATATATCCGCAAAATTCGGATTGTCGCGTATTTTGTATTTAAAAATGCAAATAAATGGCCCCCGCGCCGCCATATTGTATCGACAGATAACCGACAAATATTTAAATTAAAACGATAAATGCTAGTGATATAAGGTTGAATATTGGAAAATCGATTAAACTATACGAACGAACGTGAAGTCGATCGCGAATTAAGTAATGTATAAGTGACTCACGTTACAGTTTGGATTTTTAGTTCTATGAGTGACCACCAGGGGCGTTGTATAGACTTTTCATACTAAATCTTGATGATAGGCGGTAGCGTCGGTAGTAAACGCGACTCACTTCAACCCCACGCTAAGGCTGAAGTGACTGAGCAAGCTGGGACAATCGAGACGACCACGCAATATGCGAAGAGTTGTTATCAGCTGAATAATGCAGGAAAAAAATACTGCCTTCATCTGTACCTACTTATTCCCTGTTAACTACAAAATAGGCATATTCAAGGCAAGAGTGAATAGGCTATTACTGAACTAGCGAGCTACGGTTGAGAATATTAAATTAAAGAAGTCAGTCACTTTACATTTTTGAATGTGGCCGCTTTACATTTTTGAATGTAACCACTTTACATTTTTGAATGCGATCGCTTGAAATTTTTGAATGGGACCGATTTACATTTTTGAATGTGGCCGCTTTACATTTTTGATATTGAACTTTGAGATGAAAATGTCGGGGGTTTTTCAGTTTTTCTAAGTTGTAGTTAACCCCCGACGCAAAAAGAGGGGTGTTATAAGTTTGACGTGTCTGTCTGTCTGTCTGTGTGTCTGTCTGTGGCATCGTAGTTCCTAAACGAATGAACCGATTTGAATGCGGTTTTTTTATCCGAAAGCTGACGAGAAGACGATGACGAGATGGTTTTTAGCTACGTTTCAAGAAAATCGGTTCAGCTGTTTTTGAGATATTGAACTTTGAAATGAAAATGTCGGGGTTTTTCAAATTTTCTAAGTTGTAGTTATTAAGTCATTTAATACTTCGAAGCAATTCGGCCAACTGAAATAATCTCAAGTATACCTACATCACTGGACATGTTGCCACTTTCAATCGGTGAGAGAGTAAATGCCAATTAATCACTGGTCAGTTGTACATTCATCAAAAAAACATTAGTTACACGCTTAAGTTACGTTGATAAATATATAGCATCGTAGCTACGTATGAAATGGAACCAAATGAAAACCTATGTATATGCATAGCACGTGTTTATTTGTGACCGTAAAACGCTCATAAACCGAATGACGCAGTAATTCAGGCTGTAAATAAGTGGGAGTCAGACGGTCTAGCCATTTGCGTAGGGGTGTTTCTAGGTTAGATACGTTTCTTGGAATCTGATGTGGCTAGTAAGATTTTCTTGTTATGTAACTGTACTTAAGCACTTTCCCGTTTTAGGTAGGAGGGTCATACAGATATTTAGGTTCGCGTCTCTTCTGTGGACATTGCCAAAGTTAAGGGCTGTAAAGCCTAATTTTTAGTCGCACTCTTAATCTGCATAAACGGCGTCTCCTCTTATCTCTTCATGTAACATGTAAAAAAAAAATAAAGAACTAAAAAGTTATATTTTTTATGCATTCAATAAATTTTTTATATGCATGGAAGCCTAACTTAACAATTGACCACCCTGAATGTTGACATTTAACACTCCAACGTCAACTAACATTTGTTCAATCTGACATGTACAGTCGCCATCACATACATCGGTACACTATAGGTGTTCAAAAATATCGGCACATGCACCCTAATGCCTTGAAAATAGAGGTGTGTTCCGATGTTTGTGAGCTGCTTGTTTGCTCCGATGTATGTGATGGCGATTGTACCTTAATTAGTTCTGTTTTATTGTTTGCTTATTATAAATTAGTGAATGACATAAGATTAAATAATAATCATCATAATCTTAAATACGTAATATTCGTATTTAAATAATAAATTGAGTACTTACAGGAAAGACGACTTTTGTTTACTCTTTTTGTATGAGTTGTATGACCCAAGAACTTAAACCTACAGGACACTGGTAGGTAGGTTCTGTCGAAGTAATACTACCTATTTAAATTTTTAAACAACAGACTAAGATAAAGGTTGGATTTTGTTTAAGACTTATTACTGACACATTTTTAAACAGTTTTAAATACAATTGCTTTGCTTACACGAGCGGGTTGTTTAGCTATTAGGTACTTATTCAAATACTTAGGTAATGAATATACGTAAATAAATTAGTGTATGTATATATAAGGTATTAATATTTTCTTTGTTTATCGTTGTTATTCGTGAATAACCTACGAAATGTTGAGTTGCTGTACATTATTTTGGCCTTTTAGCATCACCTTCCTTCCCGTCCCTTCAAACTGGCGCCGAACGGAACGTAAAGGGGCGATTCGAAAAAGAAATAGCAATTTGCGAAACTTCTATCTACAACAGTTTCGAAGATTTACGCTAAGCCTCAGGCGGCACCGATGCTTTATTAGATTATATTGCTTTTCAAATTAAATTCCGTCTGACATTAAGTTAGCAGAAAGTTACACGAATTGAAATGTAGGTATACTTAGATATTTATTCCTTTGGTACAAATATTAGAAGTGAAGACATTCATACTACAAACAAACAAAGGTGCAATGCAAAGACCTTCTTAACCAGGCTCTTTGACAGCTGAATTCTGCGAACATATGAGATAGATTGTACACAAGGGCGCATAGAAAATACCTATGTGGGAGAAAATAATTATATGCGAGTATAAATCGATCTCCGACTCTGAGTCAACAAACAAAAACCTTAGTCATCTTGTCCCACTTAACAAAAGAAAAAAGGGAGAAGTAACGAGGGCGTAGCTATATGTAATTGCAATAAGCATCATTTAACCCTTTACCTACGGGGCCTTGAATCACTCCGTCATCGCTCAATACGGGCATGTTTTGGCGAGAGTCAGTGGTTAGGCATAACTTCACTTACTTGTAACTTTTGAAGTATTACAGCTACACAGTTGAAATTTCACACACACAATAAGTATAATGTGTTTAATCAATAAATAATCACTTGGAGTAATAATATTCACTATTTTTTCTGATATCAAGCAATACATCAGTCACTAAGAAATTGCAGATTTTTAAGTTACTACTTGCGGATTTCACATGTTTAAGTTTAAGAACATTAGTTTATAGTATATTAAACACAAATAAACACTTAAATAACGATAATTATAAAAATAATGCATAAATATCAATCACTAAAATTAACACTCCAAACACTCCCACGCCGTACTCTAACAAAAACACTAATGTGCGGATATTGAGTTCAATTATTTGCACGTCTGCAGTACGGGTGTCAACCCAAGTTGCCACCAAAAAAGCGGTCATTTTTATAAATATGTTTATTTCAGAGCCATCTACCGAAACATTTTAATATTTTTTTCTTTGTATCTGTACTAATCCCAATGCATAATGTGACCGCTATTACCAAGACACAAGGTTTCGTTTTGATTAAAAAAAAGATTGAACATGACCATTACTTCGATCAACTATAGTTGACACCCGTACTGCAGCGGTGTTGCCGTACTGGCAACTCTGGTTGACACCCGTAGGTAAAGGGTTAAATTCTCAGTTGGTTGAGAAGTAAATCTAAACCAATTAGCTAAACATTATAATAATATTCATAGAAAGGTTTAAAGCTTTCTATGAATATTATCATAAAATAATGACATTAAGGTCGAAATAGTTTGTGGAAAACGACAATAGACTAAGAAGATCGAGGTAAAGGGACGCCGCATAAAAAATAATGATCTACCCTCTGCTCGCTAGAGAAGGGTGAATACCGAATAAATTGTTTGCCTCTTTCAATTTTACACAAGGAAGCCACAATAACGCTGGCACATACCTACTTGAGTAAGTACTCTGACTAATTGTGACATTTGCCGTTTATACGGAATGGCAAGTTTCGAATATTTATTTATCAAACTTATAACTTATTGACACCATCCCATCGTTTCAATTTGCTACTTGGGAGAACAATATTAATTTTGAACCAACAATCGTCTCATGGTTAACTTTTATATTGATTGAAAAAAATAATATATGTCTTTTTTTGTTACAGATTAACCCCTGATGATAGATGATAGATGAAAGCCTGATTTATAAAACTACTTCGTCACGCAACCTAAAGCGTGGCACGGCATTTTCGTGTAGTTACTTAGACGTGTTAGGATATTTAGGCGTTCACTATAAAAAGCAAGAGAAGGCATTCAAAATAAACACAAGTAAACTATATGGAAAAAACATCTAAGATCTTGAATTGTACCGTAAAATTCTAATTTAGAAACATTAGGTTTCTTCATTTAAAACCCAGGCATGAATTGAACGGTACAACTTGAGCCAAGACTCATTACGGGCCATCAATAACTCGACATCGGTTGGGAGCCCCCGACAACGGCAGAGCAAGGAGCCTCGTGTTTGCGGCTTTACTTTACGACTAGATCCTTGTATCGCATTTTACTGCTGAAATGTTGTAATATCCCTTTTTTAAAGAATACGTAGACATAGGATGGGGAGGCAGTGCCATCGTTATCTACCGTTTCAACGGAGTTTCTTTTGAACCATTTCGTGATAAATGACTGTACATTATGATGAATATTGATAATACGCATATTAGAGAGAAATCTGAGTTATTTCTTTGGCAATATGCTATTGTATACGGTAGAGTGGCTTTTACGGGTGCCTAATATAAATCCTTATTTCAGGCCTCCTCCTGTCCTTTCAAATAATAGTACATTGTGATACAAGTGAGCTATGTTGATCATTACATCAGAGGCGGAATTGTCACGCGAACCGCAGGTGAGCGTGATAAGAGAGCCAAGGATGTAATTATCAAAGCTCACGCGTGTCATACGACGTTTTTCAACACATTTGCGAGGACAAAATTAAGATTTCATAGATAATACTGCAACGTCACTCTTTTCATAGTTGCAGTCCATGTTACTGTCGAAACGATCGAAATAACTGTTTCGATACGCTCCAGACAACCGAAAAAAAATTGAAAATAGAACTAAAATAAATTCGACCAATCACGTGGCTGCTTTACCGAACTGTAATTAATTGGACCAATAGAATCGCTTTGATTATTGAGTTTACTCGTTGATGTCGTACGCTCGTTGATGTCTTTTAAGATATCAACGAGCGTACGAGCGATAGGCTGCACTTCGTTTCAACAGTATCGAGTTTGTTTAATTAGTTCAGTTGACTCGTAGAAATGAATTTTAATGAACTCTTACAAAAAGTATTGTTCACAATAGTGTTATAATCAAGCTTTTTAATCTCGTACCTTACTTAGGCCACTCAGCAAGCTTCGTGGCCTAAACACGGTACTCGACTAAAAAGCTCTCTATT
The DNA here is from genome assembly GCA_963854355.1 of Epinotia brunnichana. Lineage (NCBI taxonomy): Eukaryota > Metazoa > Arthropoda > Insecta > Lepidoptera > Tortricidae > Epinotia > Epinotia brunnichana. The sequence continues at coordinate 21,243,848 of OY977943.1, read as the reverse complement.
ATAACACGATTGTGAAAAATACTATTTCATAAAATGAAAATTTTACAGGCTCCTAAGTTGTATGTATCCTTTAGTTATTAATGACAACAGGTTTTTACTCACATATTTGTACATCTCCGAGAATGTACTCGTACCTACAGTGGCGTCAATTCTATTTATCACTTTTCTATTCACCACGAGTCAACATTGTTAATAATAACCAAACACGCATCATCAATGTTTACAAATATTTGTGAAATTACTTATAATGGCGCGCAACGGGAGCCAATAATGTACAGCCAAATAATGTACAGCCCGATAATACGCGTCCAATTTTAGTAGACGCGTATTATCAGGCCGTACATTATCAGCCCGGACAAAGGTGGCTTCCAATTATTGCCCCGTACCGGATTTGCTCAGGGTGATAATGCACGGCCCAATAATGTACGGCCTGATAATACGCGTCCAATGGGCGCGTATTATTGGGCTGTACATAATCATGGCTGTACATTATCATGGCCGTACATTAACCGGCACCGCGCGCAACGATTTTTTTTCGTGAAGTTCGCGCAGTGCGCCCGCAGCGAGGCTTAGATGAAATCTCTAAACAGCCAATACAAAATAAAATAAAATAACTATTTTCTTATTCAATATAAATTCATGTAAAATGTTATCAAAAGTAAATAGTTTTACTAAATGAAACGTTTCTATATCATATCCAAGAAGAAATAATCAATTAATTCACAAGAAGGATTTAATTTGTTTAGTCGAGTAAGAATCCATTTGCCGAGAATTAAAAACAAACCTGTATAACCCGGTCAATTTAAGAATGCGCCTAGTCCATACATACACCTTGCTGCAAGGTGCCAACGTGTCTTAATCGGGATATAAACATAACTACACGAATGTCGTAATGTTATTAAACACGCGTGTTTAATACCCAGGATTATGAGCCTAAAAGCGGCACAATAAGAGGCACGTTACGAGCAAATGTGTTGAAAAAGATCTTTATACCAATTTGTAAATATTACAGATGGTGTTCGTCGTACAAAAGCTTCTATTGTGATAAAAGAGCGTAATAAATAAGATTCCTGGGGAAATCTCGTGAAATTGTTAGTTTTGGCTTTTAATGGTTTTGTTATCTAATAAAATTACCGTGTATAGTTAGTCAAAATATATGAAGAACGAAGCGAATATCTTTTTAATAACAAAAGTTACGTGGTGATATTTCTTGGCATAGAATTTGCATCATTGATTTTCTATAGCGAATATTTCTTCGGCAATGTAAACTTTCTTACGCTTCTATCATCTCAGGGGGATACTATAACAAAAGGAGATTTCTAAAACGTCTCGTGGAAAACACAATGTACCCAGCAATAACAAAACATTATTGGAGCCAAATTCGTGGGCGGGTTGGCTCATTCATCAACCTGAATTGCTGGCCGAGATCGGCATTAAGGGGATCTACTGAAAACTATCTATTTTTGTAGGAGTGCCTCTATTTAGACCCTTGCTACTTCAATACAAATCTTCATTTGACCATACAATTCACTGCCAAGAATAGCTACGCTTGTAGCCGATACCGTGGTTTTCCCCGTATGTAGCGAAAAGCGACTACGACGTAGGCGCCCGCTAAGCGGGTTCCTGGCAGTGAAAGTGTTAAACATTTTCAAGTGTGTGTATCACACTTGAAAATACAACAGCTAAAGCGTTTAATATAGTAAACCAACCGTATTTATAGTTTCTTCAAAGAAATAAAAACTGTTACTTTCCAAAGAAATTTTCAGACTAATCTTGATAAAAATATTCTAGTTTCAAAGACGTTTTTTTCTTACCAGCGCAAATAACGAAGACTGCCAAGTATCGCAACACACAGACACGTTACAAAACAAGGCGACTGAAATTACGAAAATAAGATCAAAGGTAACGGTAGCATTTACACTTCAAACGTGAATGTAGGTAATTAATCGGACCACAAAGGGTTTGGGTTTAGGATGCCTATAAACATATGCGAAAAGTTTTTATAGCGCAATAAAATCCGGCTCACCAATGATTTATGCTGTAGTCGCAGTGAGCGGCCACAACATCTTTAAACGTAATCTGACAAATATATTTTTTTTGACCCTCTCAAATATGTTATAAATGTTAAAGTTTGTCAAATAATATCAATTGTAAATAAGAAAATGTTAGCACCAGCTCGTAAAAACATTTTCTGTAATTTCGGGTCCAATTTGCTATTACAAACTGCCCCTTTTGTTCTGGGAGAGGCAATATCACTGGCCGTCATTATGAGAAAATTATACCGGAACATGCCGCGGAACAATATCCTTAACGAGTCGAATATTGTGTCTGTTCAGAGCTGTAGAATTTTCTTAAAGCTTACTGCAGATAAAGGCTGGGTCACGTTCCTGTGACCGCGGACGTGTTCGTTAAATAGGTGATGTTTCGGCCTTGGCCCACTGTCCATAAAGTGTAGAGTAAGTACCCTATACCCTAGACCAGTGATTTTCAACCTGTGGGTCGCGACCCCCGGGGGGTCGCGAAGCTTCTTGAAGAGGGTCGTGGCTGCTTTGTTAGTTAAAACTAGGGGGGTCGCGACATGAAAAAGGTTGAAAAACACTTCCCTAGAGAAACGTACCTAATGCTAGCACCGTTCGTATTAATTACAGTACGAGCACGTACTCGAAAATGTCATGCGACAAATTCTACAGCTATTTTATTGTGCGGAGTGAAATAGATGTAAATAAAATTCCAATATTTTATCAAATATCTACCTAGTACCTACACAGGGTGACATTTTTAATGTGATACAAATCATACTTTGAAGGTATCTAGAGTCAAAACTCTCGGTTCTTGTTCTTAAACTAATCATAAGTAAGACTTTAATTTTTTACTAAGATATTTTGAGCAGTAAGTAGTATTATCGTCATATTCGTATAGAACTGAGCCTAAAATATTTATTTTGCAAGTATCACGTACAAAATTCCACAATTTAAGTTCCTTGATACTCAAAAGAAATATTCGTTTTTATTAAAAAAAGGACGAATATCATTAATTACATAATTGCCTACATACAAGATCGAACGATATTGTGGCTCGCTAGAACAAATAAAAATCACTACTGTTGCGTACTCGTAGGTCCCATGCACGCCCACTCTGAAGGTGGTACTTCACTCAAGGGCTCTTCAATGGAAAAGCTCTACGTGCAATATGTTGCTTAAAGATGATTTACGCTTTCACTTCAGTAAATTACACAAGACAAGTATATGATGACAGTTCAGTTGTATGAACACTTAAAACGTTTTGCTAATGTTCCTGCAACCTAACTTTTTTTTACTTTTTCCCGAGTTTGAAAATGTCGTTGTTTTTAAGAAAAACTGTTTGCCCAATTACCCGTGCACTTTTTAGGTTTCCACTATGTGAATTTCCTTTTCTCACATAGTGGAATAGAAATAAAGCGACACACAGTTTTGCTTTATTTAAGTCAATAGCACGATCATGATTCTAAAGGGAAAACCCCCAAATTTCGCACTCTGAGAAAAATTTAAAAGGGTATAATTTACTTGATAACGCCCTGTTGCATCGATAATTACGAGTATATTATGTGAAAATGTTACATTAATAGAGCACTTCCCTACAAATTACATATTTCCCCTGACAAACGAAAACACATAAATAACGTGGTAAATCTTGCACGTAACGTCGATACAGTACAGCCGTTTTCGCAGAATGGATTAAGGACAATTAGGACGAGGAAACATTTCACGGTTTATTACGCAACAGTGTTAACTAATCGTCGTCTGCGAGACAGATCGCCTTCGCACATTCCTGCTTTATTCACAACTTGCTTCACCTCACCTCGCTCACCCCTAGTATATCTTGACGTTGGGATTCGTAATAAATGCACGTGATCAGAGGTCGGCCTTACACTGGTTTTGTTGTGTTAAGGTGAAGCCTTATGAAGAACAGCGCTTTATTTACAGGTCCGCAAATCCCTCGGCGGGGCCGGACGTCATGTTGGTGTCTTTGAAGGGTGCGTGGGACTGTAGGATTAGACTTTGTAGGTTTATTTCTCGTATATATGTCATTGCTCTTTTGTTTACGTCAAAGATAATTTTGGTTTACGTGAAGCATTAAAAGTCCCTATTCGATTAAAACTTGATTCTGTCTTCAAGATTATCTAGAGCACAGACGTTTGAGGTCAGATAAATGTGATAACGTATAGGAATTTCACCGTGAATGAATAGCATTTTTCTTTTTTAGGGTTCCGTACTCAAAGAGTAAAACGGGACCCTATTACTAAGACTTCGCTGTCCGTCCGTCCGTCCGTCTGTCTGTCACCAGGCTGTATCTCAAGAACCGTGATAGCTAGAGAGTTGAAATTTTCACAGATTATTATTATTATTTATTTATTTCAGACAACAACGGTCCACAAATACCTACACATTAAAATAAGTACAATATTCACAATAAAATCAATTTAAAATAATCATTAAAATAATATAAAATGTCAAAAAAAGAGAATTTAAATAAATAAATTAGATACAAAGTCGACGAAGAAGAACTAAACAAAAAGGTGCAGGCTATTTTATATTGAGTGTTATATTAAGTGAGTCATATACGGGCAATCGAACCTTGCAGAAATCATATTCAGGATTATGTATTTCTGTTGCCGCTATAACAACAAATACTAAAAACAAAATAAAATTAATATTTTTATTGATAATGGTACGGAACCCTTCGTGCGCGAGTCCGACTCGCACATGGCCGGTTTTTTCTAAACCTACGTTTGTTGTAATTTCAAACCGATTGTACATCAAATATATCACACAATGTTTTCAGAAAAGTTTTTAGTGTTATTCTGTAAAAATAAAGAGCGCGCGAAGACAAATAAGAAACCAATTTCATTGTGTTCAGTGGAATAGATCTCCATAAGTCCAGGATTGTAATTTCATTATATAAAGCAAGCCAAGTTTAACCACAAATAGCAATGTTTCGATGTGTGCAGTGCATGAGTACTTACCGGCTTAATCATAATGTAAGTACTTGTTCAACGACATCGTATAGCGTCTAACGGTACGCATTTATCGACTTGATGACAAAGATTTCCTATCGTCCCTACTTGGTTATGACAAGCTATATTTTTGTTTGATCAACACGTGAGAATTGTGAAAGTTTTTATTTATCAGTACAATAGCAGTTCCACCGGTTATACCTAGTAAACATTACTGCATTTAATACGTAAGTCATTTACTATTTAAATTTGAGATTAACATTGCACCCGATGCAAAGATTAAATAGTTTAGGTGACCGGTGCGACCTCAGAGCATAGAATACTAGAGAGAGGACAAGCCGCCGGCGGCCGTGTCGCAGCTGTATGCTCAATGGGCATACACTGCCATACTGTGCACGCGTGCTGATCGCAGAGAATATTACGTTTTTTCCCAAAATGCCTGATATGATGCGCGTTTATTGTCAAATAAGCGTGTAGGTATACAAGAGTGTGTGTTTTAGATGTGTGCGTGCTTTGTCTTGTCAATTACTTGGGCGTTGTGTGGGTTAATGTACTTGCGACAGGCTCACTCTATACAAATCGGCCGCCATGTCCGATCTCCTTATATTCATACATCTGTGGGTGCGACATTCGTTGTCTTGATGTTAATTCTTTTGACTTTAGCAGTCAAAAATGGTACCTGTATTGAAAATCGGTATTCGTAAGATACATACATGTATGTATACATAGTGTACTTGTCGTAAGATAAGGCTTTGAATGATGTCCTGTGCCGTAACTTGACTTATATAGAAAATAGTGGTATTCTTTCATTCTGAGATTATTTACATTATTAAGTTACAGATGCAAGTAATTTTTTTGTAATAAAAAATCTAATATTCTCTAACAGAAACTCGTCCAGATTCAGATTTTTATTGCGTTCATGTTGTATCAAAATAGGTCTTAAGTGTAGGTGTAGTTCTAGCATGTCCTCAAGGGATAATCACCTGCCTCTCAAACTAGCTGGTTCATTTCAATGGAGTTAAAAGTGGATCGTTGTCGGCAATTAGTCGGGTAGCGTTGCGGGCGCCCCTCCCCGCATTGTCGCTCTAAACAATAACTTGTCGCACCCATCTAAATGCAAATAAAGCCGGGCGCCCCTTGATCTCCGTCATCTCATCCCTCATTTGTCGACTTGCTGAATAAGGATTTGCGGCTTGCTTGTACCTACTGTTGCTGAATATCGTGCCTGGGATTACGTAAATCACAATATACAAATTACACACAATATACTAATTCAATGACTACTCGTAAATTTAGGTAGCAAGCATACCCCAATATTATTTAGGTCACTCGGATAATGTTAGGATGTGAGAATAAAAAAAGCTTCATGTGACATATCGATGCACGACGAGCCACGTCGATAAATGCTACAATATTTTAGTGATGACTATTTTCTTACTAACTGTTTTTTTTTGTGAAAACACAAACGACTTCCTTATTTCCTAGATACTTCCGTGCTATTTTACCACTAAAACATGCTCGAAGTTACACCAATGATGTCCAAATTTAGTAATTTATCCAGGACGGCTCCAGCGCTAAACTCGCTGAACCGATTGCGGGAAGCTTCATTAATTTTGTATAAACAAAGCCTGCAGTTCGTACGTCAGTACTGAAATAGATTGTTACTGGGCTGTTAAAATTCCCACAACGTCTCTTTATCAGCGTAATTATAATTAAATAAACTGAAAACAGGTACGGTAAACCAATTTAATTCCTAGGGCACCGTAGAACCCTGTCATTTTAACTGCTACATATAGCGACGCAATAATCCTAGTAACCCATATTTACATAGCATTTACAACGGCAAGGTTCTATGATGGCCTAGGAATCAAATTGGTTGACTGTACCTATCAACTTTGATTATTATGCAAAATGAAGTGTTACGGAATCCACCGTATACATATTAGTTAGTTATATATAGTTTGAGCTGATAATAGAATTTCTGTTATGAAGATTGGAATATTTGTAATCATCCCTCAAAAAATACCCTTTTACGAATACTACGTAAAACTGACATTATCAAATATTTTTAAAGAGCATTCTGAGAGCCATTCTGAACGAAATCGATTGAGTCCGTAACGAGTTTCCACATCGTAGAGGGCGGATGAATAAGATTAGGCGAGATAAGGAGCTATTGCGATCGACCACTAGGCCTTTTGTTGGGAGAAAATGTAAATCGGTCGAACACTCGCGGGATGGAGCGAGCGCAAGTCCCGCATAAATCCTGTTAGTGACATAGCAATTTAACTTCAGCCATTGCTGACCTGTTACGTGCTTCGGAATTTATCTGTTATCAAGGTAACGCTGCAGATTTCGAATTCGAACCACACGGTGGACGCACATGGCAATTGATATACATGACTGATAAATGGATACTCATTCTATTTAAAGTTCAACGATGTCAGATAAATGCTGAAAACATGCGCTTCCCCGGTTTTAAAACATAACTTATATTATACGTAATGTTAGATCTAAATGCAGCAGCAGCATTGTGCTATGGAAAATATGACGCTATAAAACAAATATTTATTCATGAGTTAAAATTCTTCTATTGCATTGAAATAAACAATATGACCTTACCACCACGGGTTACAAACGAATCGATAAAACTGTCCGCGATGACTTTGATGGTAGGCACTACACGCGGTATTGTTAAGTAATAGTCACTATCATAAGCGAACGACGTTATGGATTTTTATTCAAATCGAGAAAGCCTTTTGTAATCATATCAGTCGTTCTTTTCTTGCTTATTATAGTCATGAGAAATGTAAACTTGACAGAACAGATGATTGTTTAATAGAGTTTATGGTGTAAGGAATATTCTAATCGTGACCAATTGTAATAAGTAAGATGGCCCCCCAATGTGCGGCAACGACACAGCGGGACGCGTCACTAGCAGTACGCACGGATTACAATAAGGCAACTTGCTCACAAGAAGGAATGTGATCCATCATGATTATTTAAAACCGTTGCTCTATTAACTATCATATCAAACGTAGCTCCGGCCTAAAAACATTATTCAACCATAATACCAACGTGGAGTTTCTTTTAAGTTGACCGAAACCTATATTGCAAACTGAAACTCGGATTCACAAATGTTCCCCAGGCTTTTCCATCAGCAGGATTGATACATTAGTGGCCGACGATAAGAGGTCGCAGACAAAACAAGTGCAAGATGTGAAGGAAATGCAGCATATCGCCGTTGGCTTTTACCAAGACTACAGTTTATTTTTAGACGACACATTCCACAAAGCAAACACGGCTTCAAAAGGAACTTGCTAAATGTTTCACCTGACATGACAAATGTAGTTTCTACCTATTGGGATAGTCTAGTAATAGAAGGAAGTTGAAGTTTAAGATTGAGATAGTTTTATTAGGAACATCTATCGTAATATCGTACATACGAGTAGAATATTTTTATTCTAGAACATAATAAGTAATACCACAGAACAAGTAAATCTTACTATAGAAACGGTAGTGGGCGGGGTACGTGTAGCCGATGTAATGAGTGAACACTCATAAAGCTGTCAAACGCAGTCAAAACGCTGATCAGTTGTCTGTTGACCGTGGCTGACGATTTTTGCCGTATTAAAAATAAAAACATGCCGCGTTCTGCAATTTAGTCGTGCCGACAGGCAAGCCGGGACCCAAAGGTTCCTCCGGGAGCGTTTTTCTATCACCGGTATGTACTAAAATAACGGTTTTTTGAATAAATACGCAATCGATCATGACATTCGCCATTGCTTTGCATTGCTTGCTAGCCAAAGCCGCAGATTAAGGAACTACCGTAATGTCACAGCAATGTATCGCGTTATTCGCGTTTGACATTTTAACAGGGCGATTGCCAGTATGACTAGAGTGGTACCATTCCCAGTGGATGTACTTATCGATAAACTCACTAATTTAAAATTTATAAAAACAAAAATTATCTAATAATATAAATATTAAATCATTTATTTCTTAACACATTCACTGCCAAGAATCGCTACGCGCTACGCTCGTAGCCAATGTAGTAGTTTTCTTCGTATGTAGCGGAAAGCTACTACGGCGTTGGTGGGTTCCTGGCAGTGAACGAGTTAAAAGGACACATTAAATGGTTACATAATAAATCTACTGTTAATTGGCAGTTTGTGCTGCTCTTGATACATATTTGTGTTTCTGTTTTTGTCTAAGCCAATGTTCAGTAGGTAATACATAAAACTTGAGTGTCATCATTGTCTAAAAATAAGCCTATTTATAGTACCTTGCTAGAAAAATCCTAAATATTCTGATGAAAAATATTAATACTCAGATCGACTAGTAGACCCAGTTGAGCTATTGGCTATTACACCTATTTGGTTCTCTGTTAAAAGCTAGTAGACCCACTAAAGACCAGAAATATTTCTTTGTCAAAAATATTTTCGCTGATGTTAGCGTGAAGCGCGTTATGAATTTATTTATTTCAAATAAATTATATTTGTTATTGAAACAAATTACACGATACATCAAGGAATTCAAATGTGCAATGTTATTATTGTAATGATATGTCATACCTAAGGTGAGTATGCCTCTGTGAGTATCGTTGTAAATATTAAAATTACTTTAATACTTGTACGTATTTTGATTAAAAAGTGTTAGCATGTTTTCGTGAGCTACACGATATCTCTGACAGTTGCATTCAGCACCATCTCCATTAAGAGCATTTGCGAACTGCATGTATGAGTCGTGCACAAGATCAAAATTTCGTTATACATACCCGATTACTTCGGATGTAATTTCTCAAAAATATCACTATACTGCTACTTCGGACTGATATTTATCAGGTTTGGATCTAACGCAGTACGCAAACGCTCTTACTCTAAGAACAAAGGCCATTTAAATTGATTTAACTATATACATACATATACCTACCCGATAAACAATACATACCAAAAATATCGATAATTATGATCTTAGACTCACCTCTAATTTTTATTCTAAATTTTCAAATAGGTGTATCATCATAGAGTGTCATAGTAACATAAGACCTTTGGTTTTGAACATAATCAAACGTCAACTTCATTTGAACAGGGGCTCAATTTTGCAGTCAAAAAGTAAATGTCAATTTCCGTCAAAAGTACGTCACGCTCACACAGGTTTAGTTATGCTCTAGTGCAAGAAGGAGAGCAGGTATCAAACCTATTCACATATCATTTCCATACTTGAAAACCGCTTTCGAAATTGGCTCCTATATTGATAAAGAATAGACTTACGTGACATTTTTTTGGCATTGGAAATTAGACCGCAAGTAATGCAGTTTTGAGTTACTTTTCGTCCTAAAAATTACAACTGTTGAAAACGTAATGGAATTAAAAGCTTTTACCAATTAGAAGCGTTTTGCAGTAGTGTTTACATGTACAAATTCAGTTTTAATTGTGTTGGGCTGGCTACGCATGATTCCGAAGTAACTAGCTAACTTCCGCTTCCATTTTATTTAAGTATTCCGTGAGTAATACCCTCCTCGTCCCATCTATTTTGATTTGGACATGAGAGTAAAGTAATCAGGTAATTTTAAAGAGGCAATTTGACTTTTGTAATCAGTAAGTAGAAGTTGTTTTCTGTGTTCTAATAATAGAAAAAATATATTAAAACCTTTACCGCATTAATTTAAATGTGACATACACTTTCGACAGTTACTTACCTACTTATATAAATGAACTGTTCAATGTCTGCTAAATAAAGTTCCTAATAATTATTGTAACGTTAGTAGCTTCCGGTAGTAAGATTCCAGGTAGCAATTAAGCAAATTACTTTCAGTGGTTTATAACATATATTATATACGTTCAACTTAAGGCGCTGTCAACACCAAAAACGCGCACACTGTCTATTTGTATCGGAGTAAACGAGAGCGAGTGTTACTTGAGCGGCCAGGTTTTAGACGAAAATAATGAATACATATTGAAATAAAAAAAGCGTGGATTATTTGTGAAATATGGCTCGTCTACGGTTTAGGTATGAATATGTGGACTTCGTGTTTTTAATTGCAGACCCATACGTCAACAAAATAAGGACATAGAACCGTTTAAGATGATTTTAAGACCAATCTTTGCAATTATTTTCTATCGAGCCGATTTCATCCAATTATGTTTCGAGTCCGTCTACGGTCTTGGAAATATGATGAATATTAACTTGTATTTTTTTTGATATGCTAGAACAAATAGTTTTCCTTATACAACTGCTCAAATAATATCAATTTCAACAAGTTTGGTCTTGTCAGCCTGTTAAGCTTGATTCCCATTATACAACTTAGACGTGCCACAAACATTAAATGGCAGCGAAGTTAATTTAGGAACTTCATAAGTTATGCTCGGTAGCTTATTTTCTTTGTAATAAATCATACCTGCAAGTTACAACAACAGACAAGACTGTTTTGTTTCGTAATGAGTTTTCACCTGAAATGTACATCGGAATGGTGATACCATTGCTCCAACTGTTACAAGCTTAATTCCAGAGTTGTTGCCAGAGGGGTATATAAACTGTAAGTACCTACCTATTTCAAACAATGTGTTCCAGTAACAAGTCAGTTATATATGTATATAAGTATCCATATGTATTTCTCTATTATATATATCATCGCCTAGTACCCACAACACAAGCGTTATTGAGCTTACCGTGGGCCTAGGTTGATTTGTGTAAGATTGTCCCGTAATATTTATTTATTTATTATTTAAATCAGGGTCTCTTCGGCCCGCAGGTGAAAAATTAAATAATACAATGTAATTTAAGGATGGCACTAAATGACATCAGAATCGATTTTAGCTACCCAGTATAGAAGGCAGGAGACATACAAACTTGCAAAGCTACAACCTAACATAATATTCCACTTTTGAATGTTATTAGCAGGTAGTATGTATAGACAGTCCACGTACAAATATTTTACTTGCCTATTTACCTACGGTTTGACAAAACTGGAACGACGTATTTTTACAAGCTCTATATTACTCGTATGTAGACCTGTACTTTTAGCGTGGGATTGACGTGAGTTGCGTTTACTACAGGCGCTAGCGCCTATCGTCAAGATTTAGTATGAAAAGTCTATACACCGCCCCTGGTGGTCACTCATAGAACTAAAAATCCAAACTGTAACGTGAGGCACTTATACATTACTTAATTCGCCATCGACTTCACGTTCGTTCACGATTTTCCAATATTCAACCTTATATCACTAGCATTTATCGTTTTAATTTAAATGTTTGTCGGTTATGACATTACAGAATACGCGCATCGCGACGTCGACAGTGTCCACTGTCGATACAATATGGCGGCGCGGGGGCCATTTATTTGCATTTTTAAATACAAAATACGCGACAATCCGAATTTTGCGGATATATGTTGTCAATTCAAAACCCTTATTTTTATAAGTTCTTTAATTTGAGATAAATTTCGATCGGATCTACGGTAATTCTAGACGGAATAATACGATATCACGGGCCATTTTGCAAGTGAAATAGTAAACTACAGTCGCTACGGTATTCTTCGATACGAAATGTCAAATTTGGGTCTCACACTACCGATTGGTAGTACGAATCGAACGTTAAATTACGCATCGAAAACTAAACGCTAGAGCCTAACGTTTTGCAGTTGGTTTCGTAGGACAACGGCATTGTGAGTTACAAGTTTGACGAGTCGAATCGAAGAATACCGTAGCGAGATCGAAATCTATTCGAAGCGCGTTTATTCGATCTCGTATTAGTTACGTAACGTTAGGTTACGATTGTTATCTCACAATAAGGGTACTGTTCGTATGTAAGTATGTAAATAGGTATGTAAGTTGTCCGTCAAAGTTTGCAATCCATTTTTCAGTCATTTGCCGTTATCCGATTGAGCTAAAATTTTGGGTATTAGTATAGTTTGGAGGACAATTCAATATTATGGTACCATCGAGCTGATCTGATGATGGAGACAGAAGGTGGCCCTGGGAATTCGGTATTTAACCGACGTAACCCCGTTGAGTTGAGCTCGTTAGAATCGACTCAATGAGTAGTTGATGATGGTATACAGAAAAGTGCAGTCGGCAATAAAAGCTTGTACCAAAAATTAAATTTTTGACAAAAACTTATTTATAACGTCGATCATTAATATTTGAGTAGGATAGGTATATGAATAGTAAGCGGATTATTTCCGAAATTTACATAGTTGGAGATGGCTAATGTACGCTAGTAGAAATTTGACTTGTAAAAGTACCATAGTACTACTTGCAGAATAATAGTACATTATAATACAAGTGAGGTATGTTGATCATTACATCAGAGGCGGAATTGTCACGCGAACCGCAGGTGAGCGTGATAATAGAGCCGAGAATGTAATTATCAAAGCTCTCGCGTGTCATACGACGTTTTTCAACACATTTGCGAGGAAAAAATCCTTTTCATAAAATGAACATTTTACAGGCTCCTAAGTTGTTTCCTTTAGTTATTGATGACAACAGGTTTTTACTCACATATTTGTACATCTCCAAGAATGTACAGTGGCGTCAATTATATTTATCACTTTTCTATTCAGTACGAGTCAACATTTTTAACAATAACCAAACACGCATCATCAATGTTTACAAATATTTGTGAAATTACCTATAATGGCGCGCAACTATTTTTTTTCGTGAAGTTCGCGCAGTGCGCCCGCAGCGAGGCTTAGATGAAATCTCTAAACAGCCAATACAAAATAAAATAAATATTTTCTTATTCAATACAAATTCATGTAAAATGTTATCAAAAGTAAATAGTTTTACTAAATGAAACGTTTATATATCATATCCAACAAGAAATAATCAATTAATCCACAAGAAGGATTTAATTTGTTTAGTCGAGTAAGAATCCATTTGCCGAGAATTAAAAACAAACCTGTATAACCCGGTCAATTTAAGAATGCGCCGAGTCCATACATACACCTTGCTGCAAGGTGCCAACCTGTCTTAATAGGGATATAAACATAACTACCCGAGTGTCGTAATGTTATTAAACACGCGTGTTTAATACCCAGGATTAAGAGCCCAAAAGCGGCACAATAAGAGGCACGTTACGAGCAAATGTGTTGAAAAATTAATTTTCAACACACCTGCTCGTAAAGTAGGTCTTATTACAGCGTATTTACACTGATAATGCAGAATATTACCCATGCCGTGCCTTTTACATTACATTATCGCACTAGTGCCTTTTCATTACATACATTTTTAAATATTAGCAAAATAATGCAGAATATTACCCATGCCGTGACTTTTACATTACATTATCGCACTAGTGCCTTTTCATTACATATCTTTTAACATTTTAATTTTTAATTTTTTTTCTTTTTTCCTCGCAAATGTGTTGAAAAACGTCGTATGAAACACGTGAGCATTGGTCATTACACTTCTCGTCTCCATTAAGCCTTCGCCTTCGGCTCAGGCTTAAAAACCGACTCGAGTGTAATGACCAACTTAGCACACTTGTATCATAATGTACTATTATTTAATTTTATTTATTTCATTTATGTAGGACAATGTATGCAGCAATAATAAAATCATTTTGCACATTTTATGTCATTGTCATATAATTGCTATCGATGTTCTATATAAAAGTCGTCTCTCGTAGTCCTAGAGTCAGTCCATTTCTCGATCTTCTGAACAGTAATTTAATTAAAGTGAGTGCGCATTAGGCATGCTGTAGAAGTAAACCGGATCTTCGCTTTCGCGAAGTCCCTCTGGAATTTGCAATTGAATTTGCAACGATTTTGTTTTATTCGAACGACGGAAAATTCTGACTAGGTACTTCCTTTGCAAGTAACTACTCGAAAGGGTGAATCCATAGAAATGGCAGATGCTTGCGACATACCTCTACCTAGTTCAGATTAAATGCGCAACGTGAATTAAAATTGCCGTCAACGAAATGGTTTCGTAGGAAGTCTAATATTCTTTTACGGTATACTTACTTCATTATTCCGGAGGCGAAATTCACGGAGATTACTTTGAATGTATAATGAAGCAACAAGATAAGTTACATTACAAAGGATATGTATCAACGTAACTTATACCACTTATACGAAATATTAAAATAAATAAATACTTAGTCCAAATTTGTATTCAACGGGGGGGACTTAAATCCCAAGGCACACATTGTTCATAAGTTCATAGCCACGAATGCTATTTGCTTAATTGCTTTATTGTTCCCGAGTCCCGACACATGAGGGTATGTAATCGATCTTTTCGTTAAATTGGATTTGAGGGTATAAACACAAATATATTAGTGGTCTACTGAGACCAGCTTAACGTACTGCAGAGGCTTGAAATTTAGTTACACGGGACATGATGAATATATATATTATTTTAGGGTAAGGTAATCCAATAAGGCATAGATTAAGGTGTTGTTTGCAAACAGCTGAGACAGCGGCAGTCGGTGGGATAGTGTGTAGACTCAATTATAGAGAATGCTGGGATAATTTGTGGATCGGTGTCTCATCCTCGTCATCTCTTTCAGACTAATGGAGTGGTGAAATCCGTAATTTAACTGATTAATCTTATCAATTAGGTTTGTGATTTGATAGTTTGAAGTCAACATTTCATCATTCATTTTAGTATTTTAGTTGTTATTGACTAAATTTGGCCAGTGGAACCGAAAACATCATTTAGTGCAAGCGCTTGTTATCTGTCTTTTACAGCCTGTTTAATTGCAATTAATTTGGGCTGCAGTCTGAGTGCTTGGCAAGAACCTTCATCTCAATTAAATTTTAAATGCCCATTCTGTTCACGTACCGCCGCAAATTAATATTTATTTGATATTTATTATTGTGCCAGCAGAATTACGGATAACGATTGTAAGAAGGAATGCGGTAGTGTTGTAATATAACTGATACACGCCTCTGTTTAAGTAAAGTAGGTATTATATTTAGGTAACTTTTAATACATTACTTAAACAGAGGCGTTATACAATACACAATAGGTAGCTTGCATGGGACTTAAATTTGGAATAAATGGCACTCAATCGATGCTGGGGATATACATAGAAATATAATTAAACCTATTATATACAGGTTGGGACATAATTTTTTGTAAATGGCAACACTGAATATCTTGTATAATAATAAATTATATACCTAGTTTTTGAGTAGAGGGGAATTTGACATTACTTTATGCAGTTTTATTTGCAATGAAGCGTTTTATTGATCAACAACGAGCTTACAACGAGCTTTTTGTGTAGAACAGTTTTATAAAAGCAACAATTCGTATGTAACAGTTCGCCGCCTATTTAGGAGGAAGCCCGGATCTCACTCCCGCCGATTTTTTCATGCGAGGATATTTATAAAGTCGAGTTCTAAGTTAAAAAACCGGTCAAGTGCGAGTCTGACTCGCGCACCGAGGGTTCCGTGAAAACGTTCATACACCATGCCCGTCACGTCACAACCCCATTAATTTTTGAATAATCTTAACAACTCATAGTAAAGTATTACCATTGTACAGCGCCATCAGCATTTTGGTACTAATAACTTGCAAGTAGTATGTTTGTTTATCAGCGATAATTTTTTATCACGCGGATCGATTTCGATTATTATTTTATTATTTGAAAGAATTTTATATATATTTATTAAAGACTAGCTGTTGCCCGCGACTTCGTCCGCGTAGAACTTTTTATCGTCTTAGAAAATGATTTCTCTCAATACAAAATTTGAACCCTCTTTTAGGGGATAATTAAAAAAAAAGTTGATATTCATTTTCTAGTTTGTGAACAAACAGTCTAAAACCAAAGTTAAAAATCTCATACTTTAAAAATGCCTTGAAATACTCAAACTTTGAACCAATTTTAACACTCTTAGGGGATGAATTTGGAAAAACTCTGAAATCAGTTTTGTAGTCTTTTAACGTACAGAATAAGACCGAAGTTAAAAATCTCTTACTGACACTTTAAAATTTTATTGCTCGCCATTTAAAATTTGAACCCCCTTTTACACCCCCTTAGAGGTTGAATTTTTCTAATCGCTGAAAGAACTTTTTTCGTAAACTTTTAAGTCTCTAGCTCAAAAAGAGTGTTGCCCATACAAAGCTTTCTTAACCCCCTTAGGGGTGGAATTTTCTAAAACTCTGAAAGTACTTTATTATTAATTTTAATAAGTAACATTTTGAATAGTTTTAAGTCTAGTAAAAAAAAAAGTTTTTTCCACACAACACTGGCTACCCTTCTTAAGGATCTTAAGGATCCCCTTAGGGATGGAGTTTTCTAAAACGCTGAAAGTTCTTTTTTAGTATTCTAATAAGTAATCTTTTTGCAAAGTTTTAAGTCTAACTCAAAAAAAAGTGTTGCCCATGCAAAGCTTGCTCTCCTTTTTAACCCTATTAGGGGTGGAATTTTCTAAAACGATTTGTGTTCTTTTTTTGTATTTTAATAAGTAATCTTTCTACAAAGTTTCAAGTCTCTAACTCAAAAACATAAACTTTCCCTGATAAAAACTTTGCACCCCTTTTTATCCCCCTTAGGGATAGATTTTTTCAAAACGCTGAAAGTCTTTTTTTTGTATTTTTATAAGTAATCTTTCTACAAAGTTTTAAGTGTCTAGCTCAGAAAAAGTGTTCCCCATACAAACCTTGCACCCTTTTTTAACCCCCTTAGGGAATGATTTTTGTAAAACGCCGAATGTAGTATTTTTCATGTTCTAATAAGTAATTTTAAGTCTCTATTAAAAAAAATATGTTTTTCCCATACAAACTTTGCACCCTATTTTACCCCCTTAGGGGTGAAATTTTCCAAAACGCTGAAAGTACTTTCTTTGTATTTAAATAATCTTTCTACAAAGTTTTAGGACTCTAGCTAAAAAAAATAGTTTCCCACATACAAACTTTGCACCCCTATTTTAGCCCCCTATTTTTAGGGGTAGAATTTTCTAAAACGCTGAAAGTACTTAATTTGTATTCTGATGACTAATCTTTCTACAAAGTTTTAAGTCTCTATTTAAAAAAAATATTGTTTCCCACATACAAAATTTGCACCCCTATTTTACCCCCTTAGGGGTAGATTTTTTTAAAACACTGAATCTAGGTACTTTATTTGTATTCTAATGAATAATTTCTCTACAAAGTTTTAAGTCTCTATTTAAAAAAAAAGTAGTTTTTCCCATACAAACTTTGCACTCTATTTTACCCCTTTAGGGGTAGAATTTTCTAAAACCCTGAAAGTTCTTTATTTGTATTCTAATGACTGATCTTTCTACAAAGTTTTAAGTCTCTATTTAAAAAAAAAATGTTTCCCCCATACAAACCTTGCACCCCTATTTTACCCCCGTAGGGGTGGAATTTTCCAAAACGCTGAAAGTGTTTCATTTGTATTCTAATAACTAATTTTTCTACAAAGTTTAAGTCTATAGCTCAAAAAAAAAGGTTCTCCCATACAAACTTTGCACCCCCATTTTACCCCCTTAGGGGTAGAATTTTCAAAAATCCCTTTTTATCCCTAGCCTACGTTATAAAAGCAACATACTGTGCAAAAATCAACTCTCTAAGATTAGTAGTTTCGGCTGTGCGTTGATGAGTGAGTGAGTGAGTGAGTGAGTGAATAAGTCAGTCAGGACATAAGCATTTATTATGTATAAATAGATAGAAGATAATGAAACTCCCATTCAAATATCTCAAAAAATTATGAAGCTACATCCGTTTTAATGTCGCTTGTTAGAGTGAGAAAACGATGAGGGACTGTGACGTCAATATACTCGAGCGTCATAGTAAAACACAATCGTTTCATATGAAGGTGCGTTTTGCGGAAAAGGGACAGAACATACCCCCTCTTAAAACTTTGGACTCTTATAACTTAATCATTACCTATATAACCTCTTGCTTTGTTTTTTTCTCCATTTGACTATATTTATTTTAAATTCTTTTTCGAGAAAATACATTATGATTATTTACCATATTTTCGATTCCTGAGCTATAACCACGAACTTCGGAATTCGAAAATATTCGGGTATCTCTATCTCTATCGCACTAATTATACTCGAGTGACAGGGATGCAAATATATGAACATTGAGTATCGGTTTTCGTGGTAGCGCCGCAGGTACTTTGGCTGAATGCGCCGAGCGCGTGCCATTGTCATTCAAAAAAAACAAATTCGTGTTAATTATATTGTTCAAATTTGTTGATTTCATTTATTGAAATTACGACATAAAACGACATTTGCGCATATAAGTTCTCATATCAGAATCGAATATTTTTTTATGGTTTATATTTTAGCATTTGTCTCGTAAAGGTCTATCGTAGACGGGATTTAAATTATTAATAAGTGAAAGGCAAAGCAATTCCGCCATTTTGACGAAAATTTGACGGTTCTTATAGCTGACAGTTGGAGCAGCGTTTGATTTCAATAAAAATAAATGAAAAATTAAATGAAGTCGTATATTTCGGAAAATTAATTAATTGTCGCAGTCGGATAAAAACTATCCTAAGTTGCAGCTAGAATAATAATGTACCTATATAAAATGTTTCATATTTTTCCGTTCATGGGATGCTGAGAACATTCGAACCGCGCAAAGCTTAGTTTCAAACTGGCTGATTCTTTTTTTAATTTAGAGATTTATTATAAGTGGAGACTAGTAATACTAACTATTAAATAAATACTTTGTTTAAAATATTTAAACAAACAAACAAATAGCAAATCATTAAAATATTAATCCAATCGAATATCAAACAACAAATCAAATAAACCAATAAATCAATAAATGATCTTAAATTTTAAAACTAATACTTTGTTTTCTTTATAACACCCTTCCTGGTAACGCAGACCTTTCCTTTATTCGACTACCTATTTACATTTACATTCTTAGGCTTCAACTTATCTAGACAGGCTATATCTAGGCTAGGCTATCTAGGCGCACCCTTAGGGGCCTGGTGCCACTTCACCCCGTAGGGGTGGAATTTTCCAAAACGCTGAAAGTGTTTCATTTGTATTCTAATAACAAATTTTTCTACAAAGTTTAAGTCTATAGCTCAAAAAAAAAAGGTTCTCCCATACAAACTTTGCACCCCCATTTTACCCCCTTAGGGGTAGAATTTTCAAAAATCCCTTTTTATCCCTAGCCCACGTTGTAAAAGCAACATACTGTGCAAAAATCAACTCTCTAAGATTAGTAGTTTCGGCTGTGCGTTGATGAGTGAGTGAGTGAGTGAGTGAGTGAATAAGTCAGTCAGGACTTAGGCATTTATTATGTATAAATAGATAGAAGATAATGAAACTCCCATTCAAATATCTCAAAAAATTATGAAGCTACATCCGTTTTAATGTCGCTTGTTAGAGTGAGAAAACGATGAGGGACTGTGACGTCAATATACTCGAGCGTCATAGTAAAAAACAATCGTTTCATATGAAGGTGCGTTTTGCGGAAAAGGGACAGAACATACCCCCTCTTAAAACTTTGGACTCTTATAACTTAATCATTACCTATATAACCTCTTTCTTTGTTTTTTTCTCCATTTGACTATATTTATTTTAAATTCTTTTTCGAGAAAATACATTATGATTATTTACCATATTTTCGATTCCTGAGCTATAACCACGAACTTCGGAATTCGAAAATATTCGGGTATCTCTATCTCTATCGCACTAACCATACTCGAGTGACAGGGATGCAAATATATGAACATTTAGTATCGGTTTTCGTGGTAGCGCCGCAGGTACTTTGGCTGAATGCGCCGAGCGCGTGCCATTGTCATTCAAAAAAAACAAATTCGTGTTAATTATATTGTTCAAATTTGTTGATTTCATTTATTGAAATTACGACATAAAACGACATTTGCGCATATAAGTTCTCATATCAGAATCGAATATTTTTTTATGGTTTATATTTTAGCATTTGTCTCGTAAAGGTCTATCGTAGACGGGATTTAATAAGTGAAAGGCAAAGCAATTCCGCCATTTTGACGAAAATTTGACGGTTCTTATAGCTGACAGTTGGAGCAACGTTTGATTTCAATAAAAATAAATGAAAAATTAAATGAAGTCGTATATTTCGGAAAATTAATTAACTGTCGCAGTCGGATAAAAACTATCCTAAGTTGCAGCTAGAATAATAATGTACCTATATAAAATGTTTCATATTTTTCCGTTCATGGGATGCTGAGAACATTCGAACCGCGCAAAGCTTAGTTTCAAACTGGCTGATTCTTTTTTTAATTTAGAGATTTATTATAAGTGGAGATAATCTCATTGGAATTGGAAGACATAAAACTTCATGCAAAAGTATTTAAATTACAAGCTTAGTTAAGAAAAATACGCTAGATAGAGGTATAGTTTTATTTTTCCTGTATTATTTATGTTACTCTTAATCACATGTAATAATTTCAGAATTTTGGCTTGGTAAACTATGGAGATAAGGGGCGGGGGGGGTATTTTTTTCAACATTTTCCTTAATAAATCAACATTTAACCACTGTAGAAAAAAAAATAGTTTTAGAAAGCGCAACTCAAACCCTTTTACATGATATCCCACTTGATCTATTAACTAGACTTTGAACCCCCCTCATCATATTCGTCATTTACGAAAAAAATAAAAAAGAATATTTAAATTATTCATTTTCCATACACGTGTCTTAACCTTCTTAACAGTTGTTCCAAATTTCAAATTGATAGCTCAAGTAGTTCCTCATATATTTAACGTTGTGACAGACGGACAGACGGACAGATTCACACCATAAGGGTTCCTTTTTTACCTTTTTTGTACGGAACCCTAAAAACCGATCCAATTTCAAGCAAAACATCCGCGATGAGATAGCCGAGATCCCTCGCAGCATGTTTCCCAAAATTTGCGTAGTCGTTTCCAGGAGTGCCAGCGACGAGATGGGGTCATCTGTAAATGTTATTTTCAAAAAATAAATTGCATTAGATGTTAGTCACAAAAATTTAATGATCTGGAAATTAACTTTCATGGTTTTATTTTCATCAGTTTCAAAAGTACAAAAATGTTTGGCCCACCCTGCATTAGTTTTATATCACGTTAAAATTACATAACAGGCTGAATATTGAATTAGAAATTATATTTTGTATCCCAAGTATAATAGACTGAAACGCAAACTTTGTGGAGATAATTGCAAATTAATACCTTAATTACTCCATAGTAAAAACGCGCCTAGGATATGAGTTGTGACGTCATACATAGTACAAGCCCGTTTAATATACATAGAGCGTTTTCGGTGGGTGCCGGCGCATGCAGATTTCAAATGCATGATATATATTTAACATCAGAAAAAGAAATCATAAGAAAGTTAGGTTAGTTAATGCTAAAGTTGATATTCCTCTGAATTATACTTTTGATTTTCGTAATAAAATAAAAAGATGCATGTACCCTATTGTCTTGTTTTCTCAAAAATACGTATAGGTACAATAATATACCTATGGCATTGGCAATTGGAATTGTCTGATGTTAACTAGTGCTGCGGTTAATCTCTAAAGCCAATAAAAAGCAACAAATGTGGTAAAAATAAACGAACGATAAGTTAAAAAGTTCATAAAAACGACAATCAATTGTTAAACAGACAGACACGATAGGTCAAGTGATAAGTAGGCAGCACGTGTTTGCGCGAGTACGGGAGGCGTGCGAAGAATAGCTCAGAAGAAGAACGCACTAACTTCGTCTAAGCCGCATACATTCTTAGTGTCTTTTACACTGGAAGGCGGGTTGTTCGTCCAGAGCGGAGCCTATTTGCATAGCCGGACGTGTCGGGAATAAAATGGAAATGACCCGGGGAAACATTGCACCGCGACCTGTGACGGCGCCAATATTGCATCGATTTTAGAGTCCGCGCGCCGACACGTCCATGCTAATGCGTGTGCGCCGTTCACTGAGCTAACAGCGCCTGTTCGGTTCATTCATAAACCCTCGCAGTAATAGTTTAGAGTACTCAACTCGTCATTATGGTTGTGTTGTGTAGGTATGCGCTATGGGGATCTGGTGAATATCAAATGTATTCGTCCTGTAATCAAACATTCAACGGTTGGGATATAATTATTAAAAAAAATTACCGATTCTATAAGTACCTAGTTACCACCAACTTATTTTATTAGGCCTTGTTTTTAGTAACCTTTTTTTTCACGCATATCCCCAGTTAGATCTAAAATAATATTTGTAGCGGCTGGTAATAACATCGCTGAAGCATATTTTACAGGATTCAATCAAAGTAAATAATTTTTCAAGTTTCACAATGTCTAGCCCATTATGAAGGTACGCAGATTCTAAAGACGCGTGTTAATAAAGGAGGCAGACAGTATAATTATAATTAATTGCCTTTCCCTTGCGTTGGCAGACGAACGAGGCCCGTGGGAGCCATCTGCTAAAAACACGAATCCAGAAGCGTGCAGCTCGCCCACCGATACTAAGACAATTCAACACATATCCAAAGGTACAAGTAGCACCGTACAGTCAGGAAAATGTATTCACGTACCTTTTTAGCTATTGTTACTATGACAATAAGGCATAAAAAGGTACGTTAATACATTTCCCTGACTGTACCTAAAGATGTGACAAGACTTTTATACGTTCTGCTACAAGCGTGAATTACCGGCGCGGCGCGAAGCTGCTTCAATCAGCATCCATTTGTAACTATCTAAAACATTCGATTCGATTTCAATTTCATATCAATTCTATCCACAGATGTATGAATATAAGGAGATCGGACATGGCGGCCGATTTGTATAGAGTGAGCCTGTCGCAAGTACTTTAACCCACACAACACAACGCCCAAGTAATTGACAAGACAAAGCACGTAGACCAATCAAATTAGCTAAACCCGGACATAATTCGATAACTGTAATTTTCTTTTTGTATGATGTAAAGTATTGTTAGTTATAGTTAAAATAAAAAGAATTAAACATTTTAGGGTTCCGCGTCATTGTAAAAAAATCAAAAATCTAAATTTAAAAAAAATTCTGATTTCATAAGTGCAGCATAATATGTAACTTTGTAAAAGTGTCTCTATTATGATATGACGCTTGCATTCCAGTTAAAGAAATCAAAATTAATCTAATTAATCAACCGGGACTATCAATAATAAAGAAAGTTCAGTAAGTTACACATTTTCTGGATTATCTTACCAGAAATTATAGATAACTGCAATTTAACAAATTATTCTGAATAGTATATTATGTGTGTTGATAAATTATTAAAAATTAAACAGATTCTCTTTGCGGATTTCTAAAATCACAAATATTGTTAGTTTTTGGAAAACCAAAATACATAACTACTTGGAAAGTGTTTGATTTATGCTGTCAACATATTATTAGTACTATAAGAAACAAATTAAACAAAAAATATCCACGATTATTAATTAATTCATATTTTTTCGTACTAAAGTTTTAATATGAACCTTATCTCTTGCAGAATAAGGCCGTCATTGCTTTGCATCTCAACTACCGACCGTGCTGTCGCGAGACGCAGGCATTCAAGGCCGAAACGCACTGACAGCGGTGGCGAAGCGGCGCGGGGTGGCGCGGAGGCGGTACTTGTAATGTTCGAGCTAATATGAAAGGATCCGAACGCTTTTTCCCGGCTTTATTAGATCGAACATTACAGCCGGTACCACCTCTACACTGCGCCGCGCCGCCGCTTCGCCACCGCTGTCAATGCGTTTCGGCCTTCATTTATTATGGATAGGTCAAACATTTATAAAGACGAACGTGGCGTTTACCACGAATCGGCTAGGGTGGAGATTTATTGAAATATTGTGTTCATTAGATCGATAATAACTAAATTGTTCAGCATGAGACATAATTGTCGTGGAATGTCGATTACCTATTTATAAGCGCTCAGTCTTCTGTATAGAATTATTTAAATAAAATATGTTACTTGTGTGGGTGCAGAAAGGGGCATTGTTGGAATGATTCTTATTCGAATAATTATTCGAATAAACATTTATTCGCGAATAAATTATTCGTCTACACTTTCGAATGACGAATGATTTATTCTCATTTCATTCCAATAAATCCACGAATAATATTTAAGGATGCGGTTGCTCGTTGTAACACGTACACGAATTTAACATGATCACTACAAGTGTACCTATTTTCAAGTATTAATACCCTTTTCTACTAATTAACAATATTTTTGTGAGTTAAATGAGTCGCTTCATGGGGCATTTAACAGGTTTGTTTCAATATGTCATGTGTGTGGGCTTGTCCATATATTACGTCATTGTTTTTAGGGTTCCGTACTCAAAGAGTAAAACGGGACCCTATTACTAAGATTCAGCTGTCCGTCAGTCTGTCTGTCTGTTTGTCCGTCTGTCACCAGGCTGTATCTCACGAACCGTGATAGGTAGACAGTTGAAATTTTCACAGGTGATGTATTTCTGTTGCCGCTATAACAACAAATACTAAAAAACAGATTTTTTTTTTCTTATACAATCTTACAAAAATCGATCTAGTCCCAAACTAAGCAAACTACTATGGGTACTAGACGACGATAAACATACTTATATAGATAAATAAATACATAAATACATAGAAAACATCCATGGCTCAGGAGCACATATTTGTGCTCATCACACAAATAAATGCCCTTACCGGGATTCGAACCCGGGACCTCCGGCTACGCAGGCAGGGTCACTACGAGGGTCAAACTGAAAGTTTCGGGAATATAAAAAAATATGCAGTTACATTGATTTAAGTATTTTTATTGTTTTTCAAAGTATTATCTTTTATATTTTATGCACTTTTCCATGCGTTCAAACCAGTCGTTAAAAATTTTAAAAGCCTCCACTGCTTCTGCCGGCCGCCGAAACACCGCGCCCACCACGCAACTTATCCTTGATTTTGGGGAATGTGAAAAAGTCGTTGGGACTTAGGTCAGGGCTGTATGGAGGATGGTCCAGTAATTCGACTTTTTCACCTTCCAGGTACTCATTTGTTTTACGAGCGGTGTGAGGGCTGGCATTGTCGTGGTGAAGGATGATGCGGCGACTAGGCCTTTTTTCCTAAGTTCAGCAAAGACCATCGGCAAACAAATACTTGTATACCAATCGGCTTTGACCGTTCTACGATCTTCAAGTGGAAAAGTAGCCACATGACCCGATTTGGAGACAAACATAGCCACCATCTTCTTGGCCTTGCTGCGAGAGCGAATAACTTTTGTTGGCTTGAAGCTCGTCTTCGTTACCCCATACTCGAGATTGGTTTTTAGTTTCAGGCTCATATGCGTATATCTACGACTCGTCACCTGATACGACACTAAAAACTGCATTTGAGCTTCCTCCGTTGAATTTATTCAATGTTTTGCGGCACCAATTGACACGAGTCATTTTCTGCTCGTCAGACAATAAGTGCGGGGTCCAACGGGAAAACAACTTTCGCACGCCTAATTCTTCCTGTAAAATAATTTGTATCTGACTCATTCCTATCCGCAAAGACTCCTGAATTTTCCGATATGTCACATGCCTGTCTTCTTTTATCAGCTGACTCACAAGGTGGACGTTTTCTTGCGTAACTGCCGATTTTGGTCGACCTTCACGCGCGTCGTCCGTGAGGGATACTCGGCCACGTTGAAATTCTGAATACCACCTGTATATTGTCGTCTTTGAAGGTGTTTCATTACTAAAAGCAGCAATCATCCGGTCTCCACATTGTTTTTGTGTTAATCCACTTTGAAAGTCGTAATATTTTTTTACGGGACAATTCCATCTTCAGCGGCGACTCAACAACTCGAAAAAACAATTGAAACTGAACCATTGTTTTTTTAAGGTTCCGTACTCAAGGAGTTAAACGGGACACTATTACTAAGACTCCGCTGTCCGTCTGTATGTCTGTCACCAGGCTGTGTCTCAACAACAGCGATAGTTTGACAGCTGAAATTTTCACAGATGATGTATTTCTGTTGCCGCTATAACAACAAATACTAAAAACCAGTTTTTTTTTTCTTTTACAATCTTACACAAATCGGCTTAATCCCAAACTAAGCAAAGCTTGTATTATGGGTACTAGACGAACGATAAACATACTTATATAGATAAATAAATACTTAAATACACAGAAAACATCCATGAATCAGGACTTGGCCGGTTGTTTTTTGTCAATTCTTGACCCCCCCTCCTATCATCATCCTGTTAATTCCTAAATGGACACTACCCGCCTCATAAAATGACTACCGTCATCCAATAGGACCCCCCCCCCCCGTTTTGAAATGACGTAATTTATGGACAGCCACTGTCTGTAATTGGATCAATGTATGTTATTAGAGGCGATTACGCATGTAAGATTGTTCAACTATATACCTGTAATTGTACATTGTATGTACTTAATCATGTTATATTCTGATCTGTGTGTTTTTAGGGCTCCGTGCCTCGAGATGGAAAAACGGAACCCTTATAGGGTCACTTTGTTGTCCGTCCGTCCGTCTGTCAAATCCCTTTTTCTCAGGAACGCGTGGAGGTATCAATCATTTAAAGTTTGAATTCCTGTGCATAGTGTGTGCATGCATTATTTTAGAATTAATATTTTTTATATTATTTTTGCTGTGCCCTAACAGGGTTATGCTGGAACTGTATTTATATGTAACATCTTGTAAGACCCATACTGCAACAAATAAATGAATTAAGCTGAAATTTATATCAAATACTCAGGTTTACTGTCATTTGGAGCTGTGAAAAAATCAAACTTCTAAGCCAACACAATCAAAAGATACAGCCGTTTATGCCGCAAATTTCCGCAAGTTTTCGAAACCCGCAAGGGAATCAAAACCTACTTCCCGTGAACTCAGAAACTTGAAATTTGGTGCGAAGCAACGCCCTATAGCACAGATAAAGGAAAGATAGCGAAAACCGTAAATTTTTAGTTACATCACTGAAAATTTAATGTCCAGTATATACTGACACGTACTAAGTATGTGAATACATACTTAGTGAGTGTCAGTTTATAGTGGACTTGGTTTTATTGTACGGGGTGGTCCGGAACCCTCGGTGCGTGAGTCTGACTCGCACTTGACCGGTTATTTTTTCACCCGTGGTAAATTCAAATTCAATTTTTTTTATTTCAGACCATGTCCATAGTGATTAGTACATATACAATTGCTTATCCTAAGTTAGTCAGGTACCTAAATCTAATATTACCTACAATATATTATATACAGAGCCTCTCATGTGCACCGAGTCCCAATAAAGCCGAAAATAAAACAGGTGAAATAATTACAATTAATATCCGTTTCACCATGCACGGCGATGTTACTTGGTACCCTTGATGAAGCGGTAACCTTTTTCTAACAAATTTAGAAACTAGGTATCACTGTTCTGTCTGTAGGAAAATATTACGTTTTTGAGATATATTCTATTAAAAAGCATTCCTACAATATTCGTTCAAAATATTATTCCCGAAAAGCATTACGAATGATTATGCGAATTATAAGTTATTCGCGAATAAATATTGGCGAATAATTATTCGAAATATTTATTCGTCATTCGCGAATAATCCTATTTATTCTTAAACGCTATTCGTATTCGAATAAATTTATCCCATCTCTGGGTGGATAAGCATATCTTCTCTTTTTTTTGGCGTTCTGGCCAACTGTGTCGGCTCAATTTTGCCAATAAGGATATCGACTACAGTAGGCTCAAAGGGCGTAAGGGACGTAATGCCCATGCCCATATCCCGTGAACTCCGAATCTTGAAATTTGGTACGAAGTATTTATAGCACAAATAAAGGAAAAATTGTGAAAACAGTAAATTTTTAGTTACATCACTGAAAATTTGATGTCCAGTATAAACTGACACGCACTAAGTATGTAAATACTTACTTAGTGAGTGTCAGTTTATAGTGGACCTGTTTCTATTTTACGGGGTGGTCCGGAACCTTCGGTGTGCGAGTCTGACTCGCACTTGACCGGTTTTTTTTTATGCTAACTACGAGAATGGCATCATCTCTTTCATTTACTTAACAGTTAAGAGTTTACTTATGTTTTCGATGATAAAAGCAAATCAATCGTTCCTTACGCCCTTTGGACCAGAGTTTTCAAAAGGCGTAAGGGACAAACTGTGATTTTTCATAAGTGCTAAAAATCCTACAATTAGGATATTCCGTTATATTTATTTTATTTGTACACGGCGCGGTCGGTGCAAAACACGTAATTGAAATAAACTCGTTAAGACGGGTTCGCCGTGCGCTCGCCCGCTGGCGCCCCACTCTCTCCCCGCCTCGCACCCACCGCATTCATCTGACTCCACGACAAGGTCACGAGTATTTTCAATAAAATTTTCAATTTCTTAAGCGTGAAATTAACATGCTTAATTTTGATGAAAACATGATTATCGTACACAAAAGGCTATTAGTAAACAAAAAAATCATAGTTACTATTTATAATTACTGAGAAATACATTATTATTAAAACGTTAAAAATAAATGTTTAATTATTGTCTTAAATGTCTAAAAATACGCAATATACCTTAAACAGATAAAAACATCATAGTTACCATTTTGGCTTGTCTAGATAATGAGATCAGAGGAAAACTGTGAAAAAAAACATATATGCGAATTTGATATCAGTTTAATTTTGCTATTAAGTGATCGAATTTGAATGCACCTCAAAGTTATACTAACAAGGTACTTGGTTACCTTTTTTACTTTTAGGAAAAAGTTAAGTAGTGTACGTTAACTCGTGTTTTTTTTAACTACGGTTACGATCGCGGATTTTTTACTTAATATATTTCATTAATATTTGATACTGAATAGTAAAATCCGATAAAACAATAAAAACAACGAGTTTACGAATTATGTCCAGGGTAAGCTAATTTGATTGGTCTAACGCACACATCTAAAACACACACACTTGTATACGTACACGCTTATTTGATAATAAACGCGCATCATATCAGGCATTTTGGGAAAAAACGTAATATTCTCTGTGATCAGCACGCGTGCACAGTATGGCAGTGTATGCCCATTGAGCATACAGCTGCGACACGGCCGCCGGCGGCTTGTCCTCTCTCTAGTATTCTATGCTCTGTGATTCTATATTTATATCAGTGCACCTGCTCAAGTGCCCACACACTTGCCTAAGATGCGCTTAACGCATAGAGAGAGAGCATGAATTGATGTTTAAAATCTCCATTAACGGTTTGAGGTCCCTGGAGCTCTATTGAAGTATGGCTAAAACTAAAATCGAATTGAGACTGAGTAAGTAGAGAAACGACATTCTTGAACCACACATAGATTGAATATGAATTACCAACGTCTTTGTCACAAAATGAAGCCTCAATTAGTCAAAGCGGGTACTAATTTAGTTGCTAACTGAACAAACCTACATAGACTGTGTATCTCAATCCTATTATACTATGACAATATGATCTCTCGGTTAGCACAGATCGGGTAGATAGGTAACTATCGCAAATTGTAGTGATATATATGACTAGGAAGCATTTAAATATTTAAAAAAAATGTCAAATTCCTTTACCTGCGAGCTCTATTAAAATTCGAACAATAAATAATTTCGTTGGTACACCTTGCAGTCAAGATATTAATGTTTAGTAGTAGCTATATCAATGTAATGTACCGAAAGTAACGTAATGGACTGAGCGTATCATGTGTCGATACTGCCGAGCCGCTAGTACACAGTGGCAGGCACTTTCCCGCGCACAATGACTTCAGTTTCAAATCGAACTCAATTTCACGCGTGATTTGTACGCTTTTATTTCATTTCCACTCGCGCCATCGGCGTCGGAACAAGGCCACTTTATTGTGAACTACGTACGAAATTCGAGTCTATCATCATGTTTCAATTTCAAACGAACTTGTCTATCGTTAACTGTTAGTATGCACATTTATTTTGCTGCACTTTGTTCGATTGAGCATGAAACTACGGACCGGAGTCATCAAAGAGCGGTGCGGTGCCATAAAAGGACAAGGACAACGTAACTTGACAAACAACGATGTGTAACATCTCGCATCTCCCGACGAGGAGTTAGCCGACAAGTTGATATATTGGGCTGGGCGGCGAGGGCGATAGGGTAAACAGACCAGCCCCGCCCTACGCTTTAGTAATAGGCTCTACGTTCCAGACAGATAACGTTGTTCCGCAGGATCCCACAATAGTACATTGTAGGAGAGGCCGGAAAACCGCTCAAAGATGGACGAGTGAGTTTGAGACTCAAATAATACGAGTCCATCTTTAGCGTTTCCGGCCGAGGCATTAGGGTAATTTCGCCGGTTACGCGACCACCTTCGGTTAGCGACCACCTGAAGAACATGTTTTTTTTCAATTGAAGATAACATCAATTCTACAAAGCCTATTGAAACAGTTAGCCGTATGCATTATTGTTTGTAGTTATGGAATAGGAATTTACTAAAAAAACGAGAAAATATGCTTTCAGTTCACCAACTCAGCTAAGTGGTCGCTAACCGGCACATGAATCTAGGTGGTCGCTAACCGGCGAAATGACCCGCTTTTCACGACTACTGCGAGGAAATAAGAAAACATTTGCATAACTAACTATAAGTCCTTTAATAGAAATTAATATTTAAATTGGCGTGAGGACAATTGTTAAAAGAAAGCGATGTATTTTTGACAGGAACATTTCGTCGGGTGACAAGCAAAAGTCACTAAGTAACAAATACCTACTTAAATCAAAGGTCGTATCTCGATATCGACTACGTACCGAGATACGAGGTTTTGAAGAGCAGTGACAGTTTTGGTAGTGACTTTTGCTTGTCACCCGACGATTTATATTTGTATTTTGTGTCCTTTCAGAATTTGTTTGTATGTTCTCAAACGATTTTGATGGATGTGGGTGCCTTTTTGATACTCTTCCATAGTATGAACTATTCGTAGGCCTTCTTATATTTAGCCCGCGATGTCTCTGGTAGCAAATTACTAGCTACTGCCTGTGCTCTCTCTTGAATTTCAGTAGGCGTCAGCGTATGCATGTCATTTTGTCACAGATTACTAATATGTAGCATTTTGTTCACTAGAAGAACTCATTTTTATAGCGTAGATATGCGTTTCGTGTATTTTTTTTTTAGTCAAACACAATTTACACTATCTAATTCAGTAAGTATTTTCCTATCCCGCCTTTTTTACTTTTTTTATCACTTTTAAGAGGCGTTTTTCTGTTGTTTGTTTCAAACCGACTCTAAACTTAGAAGCTTTTTTCCTAAAAAAACCACAATCAGCTACGAAAGTAAAAACGCCTTAAGCCTGAACAGAGGCTCTAGTATAAGTTTTATCGATACAAAACGTTTTCGAACGCGTTTGCGTTTAGTTCCAATTTGTATGACAACGCGAAAAGCGCCCCTGGTGGTAACTATTAGGAACTACGCGTTGCCATACAAATTGAAACTAAACGCAAACGCGTTCGAAAACGTATATGTATCGATAAAACTTATACTAGAGCCTCTGAATGGTTTTGACGTTTCTTTTTTTTAAACAAGTATTTGGTCCTATAAATAACCTAATATTATTTTTTAAGGATAAAGTTGCGCCAAAAAAGGCCTTTTATCGATTTTTATCCAACCACTACTACAATGAAACATTGTAGTAGTGGTGGTTCAGGTGCTACAGCTTTTGCCTACTTTCCAGCTCGGTTTTAGACCATCTATTGCCACATTTCCGAACAGTGGCGTGAAAAATATTTTTATATTTCACTTGCTTGTACATGTATGCGTTTAATATAATAATAGTGAGTTTAAACCAACGGAAACTAACGAGCATTCTTGCACGTACCGTTTCAGTCAGTAAAGTCGACAGATCAAGCCGGAAAGCATGTTTCTTCGCTTGTTCTTAATCCACCATAAGGCTAACGTAAAACGAAACGGTTGTGGTACCTTTACACATTCACTTTAACTGTGTAAAATAAAAAAAACCAGTAACTCAATTTACAATTAGAATTTGATATTTTACTGCGAAAAAAGCCATCAGCACGTAAAACGGAATGAAGATACGTAGTGGTTTAAATTGAAACGAATTGTAACGGCGTTGAGTGAGATGAACAAAACGGCGGCGCGCCGGGCATCGAGGCATTATGAAAGCACTGAAATTCCACGGCTCGATAGACAAGCCGCGTAACTCGGAACTTTATGACCGGCAAATGCGTATGTGAACGTCTGAAAAAGGCGGTACGCCGATAAAAACTCCATTGTCGACACCAGGCTTCATTTAGGGGCTTCCAAAATGACGGGAGGAGCACGAAGAAGTGCGATAAAAACTGCAGACGCGCGTCTGACCGCTCGAAACGACAAAGAAATGGAATGTTAACTCGGGGCGTCGACAAGCGTGAAATTTGATTGGCGTCTCAAAACATTATCGTTTGCGGAGACGCATTACCTCTACATAGTGCAGTCGTCTGGGGTCAGGTCGGCTTCGTCTTGGCGACAGATTTTCTTAAGATGTATGTAGGTAAGTATATAGTAAAAGTTCCCAATATAAGTACCTATATCAATAGGTTTATCTCTACTTTAGGTATGATTGGATCCTAAGATAACTAGTAGCCCTATGACCTGGAGACCACGTGAGTCTATGTTTAAAGACAAAAACTATTTACCACAAAATTAATCGACAAAAAAAATAACCATATAATTCGGCATTTTCGCGAGCAGAGATGCATCGTTAGGGACGTCACCGAGTAAAAGTAAAAAATGTTTCATTTTGTAACCAAAATTAACAAAAGGTACTATTTGTATTACAGATAAAAGTAACAAAATGGAATATTTTTAACTTTTACTCGGCGACGTCACTAATCTGCATCTTCTTCTCGCGAAAATGCCCAATTAACGAACATACTTTCACGAGAATCGGTTCATAAATGGGTCATTGTCAGATTTAGGTTCGCGTCTTTTCGGTGGACATTGCCAAAGTTAAGGGCTATAAAGCCTAATTTTTGGTTGTACTCTGAATCCGCATAAACGGCGTTGCCCCTTCTATAATTCTATGTGATAAAAACATATTATATGCGAGCGTAAGCCCTAAACTATTGACCACCGGAAAGATGATTTTTGTTTTTGTGACTGACAATGACCCAAATGTGGCCTGTAGAGGAGAACAAAGTACATCCGTGCATCCGAACAGATATACGAAAGCATTTTTGCCCAAGCTGAAACGGAGAACTTGCTTGAGAAAGAAATAAATGCCATCTTCTATATAATTTCTGAATATTAATTAGGAGTATACTTGCTTTACTGCTTTGTTTAATTGCGTAAAACCTCGCTGTTACCTGAAACAAAACATTTTATAACGTTAGCAAAGAAAATGGCTCCATTACATACCTAGTGACGTAATTAAATATTTTCTTGGCAAAATTAACTTTGTAAGTATAATAACTCAATGAACTCTCTTATTTGTTAAGTACTGCTTTGATCGATGTCGGAATTTCCGTGTTTCATTTGGAAATTCCTGTGCCAAAGTAATTTTCCGCAAGCGCCGGATAATTCATGAATTTTGTTTCTCAATGTTTGAATACTTATATGAATAAATTAATTATTCCGTTACTTACCTATATCTTAAATTAGACGAGCTAGTGATTTTATTTATATTCTTATGTAATATCGTTTACCTAATAACATTATCTAGCAAAATGTGGAATGACAAAGCAGGAAGATACATAAGACACTTTAAGAATCCCGGAAAAAACCTGTAAAACAGAGAACCCTTTTTCTGAGAGTCATCAAGTTTATAAATGGCCGGTACGGGCGATGTCACTCCCAGGTTTAAGATAAATTGCTTTATATTTTCGCGGCCATATTGTAGAACCATCAGTGTCTATTAGATTCCTAACAGTGCCGGCGCGTGAAAATGTTCGATGGGCAATTCAATTCCAACTAATTACAATCCTGGAATAGGGTCATTTCGCCGGTTAGCGACCACTTAATTTTATGTGCCGGTTAGCGACCACTTAGCTGAGTTGGTGAACTGAAAGCATATTTTCTCGTTTTTTTAGTTAATTCCTATTTCATAACTACAAACAATAATGCATACGGCTAACTGTTTCAATAGGCCCTGTAGAATTGATGTTATCTTCAATTGAAAAAACCATGTTCTTCAGGTGGTCGCTAACCGAAGGTGGTCGCGTCACCGGCGAAATGACCCTAGTACATTGTGATACAAGTGAGCTATGTGGATCATTACATCAGAGGCGGCATTATCACGCGAACCGCAGGTGAGCGTAATAAGAGAGCCGAGGATGTAATTATCAAAGCTCACGCGTTTCATACTACGTTTTTCAACAGATTTGCGAGTAAATAATACCTTTTCATAAAATTAAATTGTTACAGGCTTCTAAGCTATTTCCTTTAGTTATTGATGACAACAGGTTTTTACTCACATAATTGTAGGTACATCTCCAAGAATTTCCAGTGGCGTCAATTCTATTTATCACTTTTCTAT
Organism: Epinotia brunnichana; assembly: GCA_963854355.1. NCBI lineage: Eukaryota > Metazoa > Arthropoda > Insecta > Lepidoptera > Tortricidae > Epinotia > Epinotia brunnichana. Next base: position 21,208,506 of record OY977943.1, on the reverse strand, counting down.
TCACCACGAGTCAACATTTTTAATAATAACCTGCAAACACGTAGCAACAATGTTTACAAATATTTGTGAAATTAGGTAATGGCGCGCAACTATTTTTTTTTTCGTGAAGTTCGCGCAGTACGCGCGAAGGTGTTAAAGCGAGGCTTAGATGAAATCTCTAAACAGCCAATACAAAAATAAAATAAATATTTTCGTATTCAATATAATGTTATCAAAAGTAAATAGTTTTACTAAATGAAACGTTTCTATATCATATCCAAGAAGAAATAATCAATTAATTAATTAGAAGGATTTAATTTGTTTAGTCGAGTAAGAATCCATTTGCCGAGAATTACAAAGAAACCTGTATACTTAACCCGGTCAATTTAAAAATGCGCCGAGTCCATACATACACCTTGCTGCAAGGTGCCAACGTGTCTTAATCGGGATATAACCATAACTACACGAGTGCCGTAATGTTATAAAACACGCGTGTTTAATACCCAGGATTATGAGCCTAAAAGCGGCACAATGTGTTGAAAAATTACATTACTATATCCTAGTCCATATAAGATTAGAAAAATCGTGCGTTAATCGTCATGCGAATTGAAGCGAAACCTATTTAAAACGCAAAAAGAAATAGTATTGCTATTTTTTGAAAAGCACTTAAGGCTCCGCACGTTCATGGTATTCTCTCCCTCTCACTGAGTATACGCGTGAACGAGATGGAACTGCGTGTTCAAAAGCTCGGATATCATGTTTTTCGGAATATTTCAGAAAACAAGAAGAAATTTAAGTAAGTAAGAAAATAAAGTTATTGTTCATTACTTTATGAAGAAGATTATAAAATTTCATCTTTTTCTGATAAAAAACGGTGCAGTAAAATGGTTACAAGTAAAATAATAGGGTTCACTTAGATTTTTTTCTCTACTTTCTTTTGTTAAAATAGGTTTCTACGAAACTATGTTACATCTCATAAAAAAAAAATTTGAACTGTTTATTTCAATGGAACACAAAATATTCTTCAGGTACAACTTAACCCAATCTTAAATTTTAAAGATTTTTAGCTAAGTTTAGTTAATTATATATCATAGCATTGACATTTTAATTTTTGTTAGTATTTGTTAATTATTGTTAGTTAAATTAAGATATATTTTTTTTTACACTCAGTACCTATGGCTTTTTTGATTTGGCTATTTGTCTTTATGCGGTTTATCCCTTATACTATATATTACATTTTCTAATATATTTGTAGGGAGGCTGTTTAGCACAACATGCATCATCTTGCAGATTATGAATATTATGATATATTTTTTCCGACTGTAAATTGTTACGTCATAAATAATGTATAAAATGGTTACTAAACAACCCATTTTTACGAAAATTTGAAAGGTCCAGCCTTAAGGATCGTAATAAGCAAAACTGGTACAATATTCCCCTTTGATATCCTAGATAAACGAAGAAACGTAGGCGAATTTGTCCATTCAAATTCTGATGTTATTTGGAATTCTGGAATGAAGCCTTAAGAGGGTATCCTAGCAGCATTTTTCCATACAAACGTATTCCCCTATTTCCTTCCTGGTTTATCCCTCTAGAGGACTCGTTTTTTTTTATAAAATCTAGGTGTACTGTATGTATGCCCCTGTCATTTACTTTTTCCCAAAAATAATTACCAAAACAGATACGAATTTTCGAAAACCTAAAAAATGCCCCATTTTTACTGTCATATTCAGATGACTACCAGACAAATATGAAAAGTTTTTACGTTAAAACAAAATAATAGAAACATAGATCTACTCTTCCTCTAAATTTCAACACCAAACATAATTGAATCGGCGCAGGTTTGGCGGAGAAAACAGGGGAATACAAAGCATCGATCTTGTCAAGATTTTGTAGTGAAAATCGGTCTGAGCTGCGGTTGTCCCTATCGCGCATCGCACGCGGTCGCTTGGGCGCAACGCGACGGCAATAGTTTGTACAAATACCTATTTCTCAATTTTGTCGCAGACCGACTACGCTCTTAAGTCATTTAAAAATAATAGTAAAAGTATGCATTCTTATACATTATTTGCAAAATTTAATCGCCTCCTTACTGCCCCCGGTGGATAAACTTTTGGTGTAAAACTTACACACTTTCCGATTCACGCCAGTGTCACATTATAAACGCCACTGGTTTTACAATATGGGGAATTTCAAAAAAAATCGCCGATTAAGGTTAACTAAGTGATGTTTAGGCGATTGACATTGACTGTCGGTTTTGTTACTATCCTTAACTGTCCGTTTAAGGGTGCAAAAATTATGAATATCCCCATATCGTCGGGTGACAAGCAAAACTCACTAAGTAACAAATACCTACTAAAATCAAAGGTCGTATCTCGATATCAACTACGTACCGAGATACGAGATTTTGAAGAGCAGTGACAGTTTTGGTAGTGACTTTTGCTTGTCACCCGACGAATATTGCTTGCCCAAATAAAGATTGATTTAGGTTCCGATAAATGAGCCTCCTGGAGTTGTATGCGTCTATAGGCTACCGTAACTAACTGCTTACCATCAGGCGGGGCGTAAGCTTGTTTGCCACCGGCGTAGTATAATTCAAAAATTGACCAGAAATAAATACCATGAACCAAGACATTCCTAAAAGCAGCAGAAACATTGCAGCCGTACTAAGGCAGTGGAGTCGATATTGGCATTTAATGCCCTAAACTGAAAACACACGGTTTTTTTTTCTTTTTTTGTTTTTTTTTCAAATACATGTTATACCTACATGATATATTACAAATATATACTCGCCAAACTATTAAGTTTGATGGCGAGATGCGCTCATTTACTATGACTATTGTAACTTAACCTAATTTTCTTTTATTTCTATTACCTAATCTCTTCTATAACATTTTTTAGAAAGGCAACTAAAACAGGTACATATATAAGAAGTCATTTCATATATACATATCAAAGTACCTTTTTTAATAGGAATGATTACTTTTTAAAGTATATTTATACATATAAAACCGGCATCAGATACCCAATAATCCTCCCCCTCATCTTGGCGTTTTCCCGGCTGCCCCCGAAACCGTCCAGGGGGGGCGATTTTTGACTTTCGACCGCTCAGCTCTTTCACTCGAAAACTGTCAAAAACCATGAAATGCCGTTTTGTAATGGCGATAGAAAATTGAAAAATGAGTGGTATTGACCACTCGTATTCCATTCTATCAGTAGAAAGTAAGTGCCTACAATTTTGACACAACAATCGTATTAACTCGTATTTAATTTTCGAGCGCTCGAAAGTCAAAATCGCCCCCCTGGGCGGACTCCGTTCTTGGGACTGAAATGAAATATTACGATGATATCCCTGTTTTACCTACAATATTCAAAAGTAGGTCAACAAATTCTAAATCATCAATCCGTTGTTTCGTTTAGCATTCGTGGGCAAAGAGTGTATATTTCAGTAGGTTTTAAAACGTAAATACTGAATAGGTAGTTTGCAAAAGTCACTGCCTGCAACTACTCGATTTGTCAGTTTGTCGAAGTTTCAGTGTAAAAGCGTCGCCAGTGTCCAATATGTAGGTATCTAAATGGAAGGTTCCAGCTAGACTGTACGGATTTAGCTAATCTATTCACGGAGCCTGGTCCGTCAGACTAAGTATGCTATTCCGCTAGAATACTTTCGACCAAGGGAGTTAAATGTAACTATTAATGAAGGCTAGTTTCCGATTGCACTGCCTAATGCAAACTTGATCGGCTTTGCTGCCGAAACTTGTCGATAGTGCTTTTCTTTGGACTTTTTTTTTTCTATACTACGACGGTGGCAAACAAGCTTACGGCCTGCCTGATGTTAAGCTGGTACCATCGCCTATGGACACTTGTGACTCCAGAAGAATCACAAGCGCGTTGCCGACCCTTTATTCACTTGAGGATTCGCTGTGTTGGCAGTTAGAGACATGCAGGTCCCTCACTCTCAACACAGCGCACCCTAGGGAGCTCTGGCGACCTTACTCACCACCAGGAACACAACACCACATACTTCATAGCATGCAATAATATAGCAACACTACAAAGCAGTGGTGCTATTATGGCTGCGGTCTTCTGTAAGGTGGAGGTACTTCCCCAGTTGGGCTGCTCCACATACGAGCCAGATGACATTCCGCTGTGCCCTACCTCTCTATAAATGAACTGGAGGTCTTTGAATAGTGTTAGAATTTCTAACTTAAGAATAAAATTGATTTTGTATTTTTAGGAATATCGCGGGTCACTCCCGGATAGGACCAGCTCAGGACCTAGGTTGGTGGTTGGTGGCCTACTTGAAGAGAGGGCCTATGTTCAGCAGTGGACGATTAAAAGGCTGAAAATGATGATGATGATATTGCTGAGCTTTTTTGCACTACAAGATAATTTGCAATTGAATAATCACTATAGGTTTTTTTTTTATATTCTACACTAGTTTTATTTACATAATATACTATTCTTCTTAATACCAAAATGTATTAGCAAAAAAATATCAACATCCAAAAAAGCGGCCAAGTGCGAGTCGGACTCGCACATGAAGGGTTCCGTGAAATAAATTGCGGTTTACGATTTATGACGTATTAAAAAAAACTACTTATTAGATCTCGTTCAAACCAATTTTCGGTGGAAGTTTGCATGGTAATGTACATCATATATTTTTTTTAGTTTTATCATTCTCTTATTTTAGAAGTTACAGGGGGGGACACACATTTTACCACTTTGGAAGTGTCTCTCGCGCAAACTATTCAGTTTAGAAAAAAATGATGTTAAAAACCTCAATATCATTTTTGAAGACCTATCCATAAATACCCCACACGTATGGGTTCGAAAAAAATTTTTTTGAGTTTCAGTTTTGAGTATGGGGACCCCTAAAACTTAATGTTTTTTTTTCGATTTTTGTGTGAAAATCTTAATGCGGTTCACAGAATACATCTACTTACCAAGTTTAAATAGTATAGCTCTTATAGTTTCGGAAAAAAGTGGCTGTGACATACGGACGGACATACAGACAGACAGACAGACGGACGGACATGACGAATCTATAAGGGTTCCGTTTTTTGCCATTTGGCTACGGAACCCTAAAAATGACGATTGTTGGGATATCTCGCTCCGTTAAAGTTGTTTTTTTCATGGGTTTTTACGAGTCCGATTTAAATCTGGTAACTTGTACTATTTTACACTACTTGCACTATTTTAGGAAGTATGACGGTATTTCACCGACCTGAAACTTTTGCTCTTGAGTGTAGTAGTTTACCAGGCTGTAGATATTTCTTAATTTAAATTTATTACTTTCTTGGACTTCAAGACAGTTAGGGAATGCAATCTCGATCGTCCATAATTGTACGAGATTGTATCTCGTACAATTTTCGTACGAGGTCTCGCGAGATTGCGAGATTGAACTTTCCCTATAAAACACGGAAGGACAAAAGTTTCATCTGACTAATGATGATTAAAACATACTATTAATTGATTAAAATTATATTATGTAGGTAATTTTAATTATATCAAAAACTGATGGTTGACTGAATGGCAGACGGTGCCAAGTACTTCCGGCCATTTCAGGACTGACAGATTTAGGTTTACTCTCTCTAAGATTAAAGGGCTAAATGATACCACATGTCTCGTACTGGTAAATATACCACCCCTTACAATTTTGACCGGAAATGAAGGATTTTTAAAAATTTCGACCAATTTTAGGTGCGATAATCGTCTGATTCTTGCTCAGCACAACTTTCTCGACCTGCTGCCCTGCATTTTATCGTGTTGTCATGAGACGTACGCGTATTGGGAGTGAGCTTACGGACTATAGACACTCGTTTCAATACAAGTTACGCCTGCTCCGAGCAAGACCTACGAGATGCGACAGAAGAATACTAGTATATAAATATATATATTTAGTGTAACATTTTAAATGTGTTTACACAATATACATTGTGTAGGTACCGGTTAGTATGACATTTTGTGTTCTCCTGTGAAGTAGAATTATTTGCTAATAGATGTTTATCGATGGCGGTAGCCCTGTGTGTGCTTAGGGAGCGGCAGTCCCTCGCCTCATAACGTTGAGTGCTGACAAGTGTTCTGATGTTATCGCATTTAATGTTCTCCCTACCTAAAGGACATCACGATTGGTAAAATTCCACCTACGCACCCTACTACACAACCCATTTGCAATTTCCAACAATAGCAGGAAAATCTTATGAAACAAACAATTCCGAATCCCTTCCTTAAAAATGTAGCAGCAATTCAAATCCCAACAATTGTTATACTGAGCATTCATTCGTCATTTACAAGTTGTTCGTAGGGTTCGAAGTGGTTGGGATAACGGAGATCCTCATAAGTATCCTCACTCGCGTCATCTCAAGTGGTAACTCCCACGATAGCATTGCCTAACCCTTCCCCGGATGCTTACAATATAAACACGCTCATCTCAACTTCATCTTCACCTATCCCCTTGATATACTCTAGGTACTTGTAACTAACCAACGGCTGTAACAATAAACCACTATTGAGCTTTCGAGTAATTTTTCAGGCCAGCCTCTCTTTCCGTATGTGGGACTATTTTTCGATAACTGTAGTTTGGCGAAAACGAATTTCCTAAATAGTTTACGGGGTTGTCCCAGCGGATGTAACGCTCGCGTTAGCAAAGCATTTATTTTAGCGAAACTAGCAACATGTTTAAATAGTAAATTGGGTACGGTCAGTGTATATTTTAACATCAAAATCGAGTTGCGTTTGCTGTGTCAACTAAACATTGCATGATGTATATTTAGATACAGGATTACTCTGGAATACCGCCCATTTCGATACATGGTATTTTTGACCCTCTCTTGCAGTTTGTACAGTACTAAATAAAAAACAGGAAACGTACTACTTTAATTTTGTACATGAGGTACAGACAGTACATTGATAGGTGGATTGCAAAAATGTTTTACACGGTAAAAAGCCTTAATCTACGCTTTAACTTTTTTCCTAACGACGATTACCCATGCATTTTACATGGGTAACTTTCGTTACACAATGGAAAAAAGTTGAAGCATACTCGTACATAAGATTAAGGCCCTTAACCATGTACAATATTTTTGCAATCCACCCTGATACCATGTTTCAATTTCGGAGTACTTATTCCAACAATCCCATTATGCTTTTCAATGTATTGCATAACTTTACTAACTTAACTGATATTACATATATGTTACATAAGTACCTACATAACAGGTGAGATGTATAATTAAAATAAATGTATTTTGATCAATATTATCTATGGTAAAATTTCCTTTAGAATTCCAAGAAATTTCGAGTTCTGTCATCCGTATTACAGCTTTTAATTTCATTGCGGAACTAGTAATCTAGGAAGTTGTGTGAAAACAAGCTACAGTTATCACCTAGAGCTTGTTTGCGGAAGTTGGCGCGGCCGGAGTTTCATTTCAAGATATTGCCACAGCATTCCAGTCTCGTGTTCGTGTATAATATTTCCGCCGAGTGTAATCAGTGTAGAAAGATGGCAGCGGAGATGAAAGCTCTGCTATTCACACACCCTCGCTGTCCAGGGGAATTACTTGAGATGACATGCTAACTGTGTACTTACGTCAGACGAGATGGTCCCCTTAATTAAAGACCGAGTAGGTACAACGGCCTTGTTTAACTTGCTATGATTACTAAGGCAATATTAAACAGGGGGGGACTTATTACCGGATTTAGCTACATACATATTATCATTTAAGAAAAAATATTTATGTTCGGCTATAAAAACGTTATTATCGCTGAATTTATGCCGCAGTTGACCTTTTTAAAACTTCTTAGTAAATTACTGAACCATAATGTTATTTTACATACCTACCATTATTTGTCCCGTAAACTAGTGATATGCAATCCTTTTTGTCGGCAAGCTTGAACTTTCAGAAGTCTGCAAAGTTAGAGTACTGGCTTTCAGTACGTAATTATCATCAAATTGCTTGCAGTCTGAGTTTCGTTATATACCAAACATGCGAAGCTTTTTGAATTATGAGGGCATTTAACATATTTATACGATACTTGTATACGAACAAAAGAATATTGACTTTGTATCGTGCTTGCCACAAACTTAGGTTCAATATTATTATATATATATATCTTCATTCAATATCAATACCTATGCCTTGGAAGGAATGTCTTTATATGCAGATAGAATATTCCATCCTCCCTGGAAACTTATAACTAGAGATAAAAAGCAATTCGGGCCAGCTTCGTCACGTTCTCGCTCGGAAACTTCATTTAGAAAACTTTAATTGGAAGGCGCTAGTCCCGTCTATAGACAGTTTTATTCGCCGCGCTCCCGGGAAGACCGTGCGAAATGTCATTAGGGAACGTAATAAGTGCTTCTAATTGGCTATACGTGATGTATAAAAGCCTCTTGAAATAGGTTTCGTCAACGGTTGAAAGACCGATTGAATTTCAATCGCTTTGAAACTTAAGTAGACGTGGTCACCATTTGAAAAATCATCACCATCATCATATATCATCAATTCATCACCACATCACCAGCCTAGTGCAGGGACTGGTAGTACGATTTTGCTAAATAAATGTCATAACATATCTTATGTCTTATATCAGCCGAAGCACGTCCACTGCTGGACATAGGCCTCCCCCAAAGAGTGCCACAATGACCTGTCCTGCGACTGGACTCCCGCGACCTTTACCAGGTCATCAGTCCACCTTGCCAGGTGGGGGGGCCTACCAAAGTTGCGCCTTCCGGTACGTGGTCGCCACTCGAGAACCTTTCCGCCCCAACGGCCATCGGTTATACGTGCAATGTGTCCCGCCCACTGCCACTTAAGTTTAGCGATTCGGAGGGCTATATCAGTTACCTTGGTATTTGAAAAGTGTAGTCAAGTGCAAGACTGACTCACGCACTAAGGGTTCCGTACGAACTTAGGTTATAAAGGATATGATGATAAAAAACCTAGATAGAGATATTGTTATATTTTACCAGTAATCTTTAAATTTTACCAGTAATATTATATTAATTCCTGATCGACACAATCCTACTAACAACTCGAAATTTCAAATCGATAACATGAGTCGGACGGACGCAGTCGCACCACCGCACCATTGGTGTTCTTTTTAGGGTTCCGTACTCAAAGAGTAAAACGGGACCCTATTACAGAGACTTCGCTGTCCGTCCGTCTGTCTGTCACCAGGCTTTATCTCAAGAACCGTGATAGCTAGAGAGTTGAAATTTTCACAGATTATGTATTTCTGCTGCCGCTATAACAACAAATACTAAAAACCAAAATAAAATATTTTTTAATGGGGGCTCCTATACAAAAAACGTGATTTTTTGCCGTTTTTATAGATAATCTGTCACCAGGCTGTATCTCAAGAATCGTGATAGCAAGAAAGTAAAAATTTTCACAGATTATTTGTTTCTGTCGCCGCTATAACAACAAATACTGAAAACAAAATAAAATATTTTTTTAAGGGGGGCTCCCAAACAACAAACGTGATTTTTTTGCCGTTTTTATAGATAATGGTACGGAACCCTTAGTGCGCAAGTCCAACTCGCACTTGGCTGGTTTTTTTAATACTTTTTTTAAACAATAAACTGGCGCGGTAAACCAATATTTCCGTGAATTAGTATTTAATATCCGATGGCACGACGAAATAATTTCTTGATTGCCGAGACAGACTTACTTAGGTACTTCAATGACTAACTACTTGAATATAGGGTTGAAATTGTTCACGACATGTTGAACTAGTTCACGGTGTCGATGGAATAGATTGCACCAATAGTATATACTTACAAGGAGGAGAAATTTAATTAATCAAAGTTTGTAATGCCGCCGCAGTGCAAACTTGCAGCATCTGTGCAGTGCAATGCAGCGCCCGAATCCATAATGCACGTCGTATAACGAGGCCGAATGAAAACCACACTGCCTGTTCTACGAGCGTAAGCACCTTCGTTTGCTATGCTAATTGGTCGGATAAGCTGCCAACGCGTGGCTACAAGAAATTTTGCCCTATTCCAACGCCATTACCTATTTCTGTTATCGTAATCAGCTCGGAACAATTAAACGGAAAGGCTGGGCTGAGTGAATGTTATTTCTCTCAAGGAGTTAAGAGGGCACTTGGCCTCGTTAAGCTTCCTGGGAATTTTTATTTCATTTGGACCCATTTTGTTACAGTTTCAGGAAATAGGTCCTTACCGTTCGAGTGTACCTCGACTAGCAAAGGTATCTTCAATAAATTGTTGGAGAGAAAGTAAAGCTAATTAAGTATTTTCTCTAGTAGGTATTATGATAGTAGATTACTAGTAACAACTAATTAATTAAAGTTAGAGCTTCTATGAATATACTTTACATAGTGATGTTGACCCGGCAACGGAACCAAGAGTTTTAAACGCAAAATTGTAACTGCCTATCGATTTTTGAAATATGATAAAACCAGTTTTAAATTAGAAACGAAGTTATATGCTTATAGACGGAGAGCTGAGGGACCAAAACTGCAACAGTTTTATAAAAGCTGACATTTTAATAAGTCATATGTACGTCGAATATCAATGTAGTAGCAAAAAGCAAAGTAGCTTTTGCCAACCTAGATGCGTGGCGTCCTGCAAACCCAAGGTCATTCATATCCATATCAGAATCTATAACTATATGATAACACCGTACTTATTTGCAGCACGTCATGGATGCTACTTTTGGGCAATAAAAAAATATTTAGTACAACATATTGTTTTATTCCGTCCAACTTAATCCCCCTTTAATAAAAACATATGGCAAAAACTTCTTGTTTATCGTAAAGCATGCATGCTTGTTCAATTTTGTGAAAGATCTGCCAGCTTCCAGACATCCTACATGTGTAACAAACATGTTTGTAAACATGACTGTGCTTTTTCCGTATCAGATGTCTCCTTTTTAGGGTTCCGTAGCCAAATGGCAAAAAACGGAACCCTTATAGATTCGTCATGTCCGTCCGTCTGTCTGTCCGTCCGTATGTCGTCACAGCCACTTTTTTCCGAAACTATAAGAGCTATACTGTTGAAATTTTGTAAGTAGATGTATTCTGTGAACCGCATTAAGATTTTCACACAAAAATTGAAAAAAAACATTAAGTTTTAGGGGTCCCCATACTCAGAACTGAAACTCAAAAATTTTTTTCATCAAACCCATACGTGTGGGGTATCTATGGATAGGTCTTCAAAAATGATATTGAGGTTCCTAACATCATTTTTTTCTAAACTGAAGAGTTTGCGCGAGAGACACTTCCAAAGTGGTAAAATGTGTGTCCCCCCCCTTAGTATGTAAACTTCCACCGAAAATTGGTTTGAACGAGATCTAGTAAGTAGTTTTTTTTTAATACGTCATAAATCGTAAACCGCAATTTATTTCACGGAACCCTTCATGTGCGAGTCCGACTCGCACTTGGCCGCTTTTTACAAGTGGTATCCATTCATTTTCTTTATCGTTTAGAAATCTAAAATCATAAGTCTAGTTTTATTAGCTAGGTAACAAACGCAACAATGAGTGGTACTTAGGTACATATTCAATGCATGGAAAAGACAGAACCATTTGCTGTAGTTTTCCAACAAACTTCTAATACCCGGACGTTTAATATAAAGCATGATGTGATAACACATGTTTTTCATTTGCTAATAAATACATAGGTACATGTCGATAACTTATTGTTCCAATGCACTATGGGTAAAACGTAATCTCTTATACTTTTCAGAAAAAGTTTTATTTACATGGAGAATGATATTTACGTAAATTACCAATTACTATTATTTATTTTAGGTGAAATTGTTAGTCCGCGCCATAAAGCACGCTGTATAAATTAAGCATGCGGCGCGCCGTTCTGTTGTCTGCTGAAGGCGTATGTTCCATTAAACTTTGGGCCGACTTTGCTAGTCTTGTTTTAGGTGTACTATAAACTACTTGCACGATTTTTTTCAGATTTTATAAAACACTTTTTCACCAACCAAAATTTTTGACGGGTTTAGCGGGCTGCTGACGCGTACTGTCCCAATATTCTGCAGACTGACTATGTCCGCATAGTTGGTTAGTTGTCTTACTATCCACAGACTAATTTTCAGATTTTATAAAACAGTTGCGACGTAGGTGTTTTTTTTAACAAGTTCGGAACCACCCCCACGCCAGTTGTCCCAAAAACTGGCTGACTGACGGCAGGCTATTGATATTCGACCTATTTTTGACCTAATATTAAAATATCAGCCTTTATACAACTGTTGCAGTTTTGGTCCCTCAGCTCTCGGTCTATTATAAAGTAGTACCTATGCTAAATTTTGTGGAAAGGGCAACTGTAATATATATTTAAATGCTACTGGACACAATCTGAAGATGGAATCGACGACATATTGGTTGATGACAATACGGAAACTCTTTTTTTATTTCAAAAACAACAAAAAACTTTCACTTTTAGAACTAGTTACATAATGATATACCTAATATGCTGATCAACTAGTAAATGTCGCCATTATTTTTGACTTTTAACATTACTCTTGAGTACCTATATGCCGCTTAAATGTCGAATTTCACACCAATTTCGTATGTTATACTTAACGGTAGTGGAGTTATGTAGCGGTAGATCATAATATTTCCGAAAGGTATATTTTCATGCCGCGCTGCTAATGAGCTTTTCCGCCCCGCATTTTCTTCCCCTGCTAATTTCCGCATAAATTTTATCACCTTACGAGTCGTTTTCTCTCTTGAGATTTCTCGCGGTATTAAGAATGGGGATTGTGTAAGCTACTTAAGTAATTGCATAATTGGGACGTGTGATCATATTAGGTTGCTTGAACGACTGTAATTCCATAAGCAAGTACACGATAAGGCTACTAAGAGTGCTATTGAAGAGAATTTTAAAATGCATTGCAAATTATAAAAGTGTACCTACTATTAGCGATATTTTGAGTATATAATTAAATTTACAGGCCCCGTAGCATGGATGGCGTTATCACGCGATAAGTGACAGGATAAGAGCGTCGCGTCGTCTCGTTCTATCGAACGGAGTCAGCCAAGGACGGATGCTCTATCTTGTCACTTATCACGTGATAAGGCCATCCATGCTACGGGGCCTGGTTAAAATATTTTAGTTAAAGGTAAGGTTTAATGTCTCCCAGTCACAAATGTAGCAATATTTTGTAAATTCTTGCGACATTCCCGTTCTTATCTGAGAGAAACTTATTCCGCAGAAAAGTTTACAGAGGACAAATGAAAAAAGTTTGCGCCTCAAAGTAATCAAAAAAGTATTTCGCTCATAAATAATGTTTCTTTTGTATCAATTTCGTGGTCTACGTTCCAGATCAGATACCTATCTAAGAATTATCCTAAAATAATAATAAAAACGTTAGACAAATGTCTGAGCTTTAACTACAATAATTTATTCAATAGATGACCCGAAATTGCAAATGAGTAAGTTCGTAACGCAATTCTGAAAATATTTTTGTTTTCGTACTTATAGGGCTCGGTTCTTTTACAAAGAGACGTGAGGCATACAATTTATTCAAAGGCCCGAGGCACGTGGGACGCGAGGGATTCCGGACTGGACAAAGGCCGAAAATTGCTATTATTAACGCGAACCTCAGAGAGGCATTCAATTTTGAGTAACAAAGTCCTGCCTCTACGGCCACTTAGAAAGTAAAAAAGACTAAAAACGCGCTGCACGCACGAAAAGGATTAGCGGAATTGTGATCCAGCAAAGTTTAAGGCAGGAAACACGAAGGGAAAGGCGTTCTGAAGTTTAATTGGAAACGTCTTGTAAAATTGATCGTGACTTCCGAAGTTTAGTTTATTTGCTTTGCGAATTGGAAAACCGAGCTCTCGGATACCATTACCAAGGACTCGAAATAATGCGTAGACGAACATTTTAGCGTAGCTTTATCTGAATTGAGAGCATGACCGCATTTCCTCACAAGAAAACATGCAAAGCAATACAAATGCTTGGCTCCTAAATAAGTGCCTAATACCTAGACATCTGTCATCTTTAAAAACTACATAGATAAAATTGACAAAAATTAATTAAAATGGCAGAGTCAATTAAAGTCAATTTTATGTCAATTAAACGGGTATATATCCCAACGAATATAAGAGCTATTGCTGCTACAAAAAGAAGCGTCACTCATTTCGATGACCTCTATCACCCTATACAACGCTAATAAGGCAGTCTTTTAACAATCTATATGTATCGATGAGAAATCATGCGGGCACCTAATTCTTGATATAATTGTTTGAATATTAGCCAAGATATGTGTCGATGAATGCGATAAGCAACTTCATAATGCAAGTAGGTTATTAAAACATTATCGCCTCAGCGCCTGAGTGCATTGGTGAGCAGAAGTGGTGCTCCAAAACGCATTACGCCCGCCCGTTGTAGGTAACTTATGTACACACACGTAATACCATACGAGGGAAAGAGATGGAAGATACCTCCGACACCGGACAGGTTCTGTCAATATTGCCACTACTCTTAACTATCATACAAAGCAAATAATTCCTCGATGTTACATGGAGATTTTAGTCAAATCATACGATTGGAATAACAAGGGACTTAAGAAAACAATATAGATTTTCGATTTAAATTTGACGGTCATTAGATTGTGTAAACGTTGAATGTGGGCACATAAGACAAGTAAATATTTGTAACCGATCAATTCAAATATAAACTTTTGAAACTTTAACAGTCATAAAGTAACTAAAACGCGGCCAAGTGCGAGTCGGACTCGCACATGAAGGGTTCCGTTAAATAAATTGCTTTTTACGATTTATGACGTATTAAAAAAAAACTGTTTACTAAATCTCGTTCAAACCAATTTTCGTTGGAAGTTTGAATGGTAATGTACATCATATATTTTTTTTAGTTTTATCATTCTCTTATTTTAGAAGTTACAGTGTGTCCCCCCCCCACACACACATTTTACCACTTTGGAAGTGTCTCTCGCGCAGACTATTCAGTTTAGAAAAAAATGATATTAGACCTATACCTATACCCATATAAATACCCCACACGTATGGGTTTGATGAAAATTTTTTTTTGAGTTTCTGTTCGCAGTATGGGGAACCCCCAAAACTTAATGTTTTTTTTCTATTTTTGTGTGAAAATCTTAATGCGTACCTATACTAACCAAATTTCAACAGTATAGGTCTTATTGTTTCGGAAAAAAGTGGCTGTGACATACGGACGGACAGACAGACAGACAGACATGACGAATCTATAAGGGTTCCGTTTTATGCCATTTGGCTACGGAACCCTAAAAACGACCTAAATGTAGCAGTTGAAAAATAATAAATGAATCCACATCACGACCTAGGTCTAACCGTTTAGTTGGCACGTCGCATTCCGATTCCGAAAGATAAGTTTTATTACATTCCCAACACAAAAGAAGGAATTACAGCGAACGTGCGCGGTCAAATATTGCCTTTACTTGCTGCGCGTGGATGTGTTTCTAAAATACTGCGGCTCGAGCATTCTGCCCGAGTACAGTTCAGATACTTCTGGTCAATTATAATTATTTAATGAATTGCTAATAAAACAGTAAATTATAAACAATAGATTGATTGGAGTTTATAACACCTATTTGAGTCAGAGTGTGACGTAGGTGTACGACCGTACAAACCTCTCTATACCTACTCTGAAAATGAACTTAAAACGCACTCTAACACCTTAAAAATAGGGTCGAGTTCAGTTATTTAAGAGCACCTCGTTCGCTCAGATATATTTGGTGACAGCTGTACCAACTAGTGAGTCAACACAAAGTCAATTACCTAGCCATACCTACATTTTATCTAGCCCATCACCTAATTTCATTGTCAACAATGTACCATTAGTGAGACAATGCTACGCTACAGTGCTGAAACACATCTAAAGATAAGACGCATGTCGTGGCCGCTCTTATGAAAACCAGTAGGTATATTAAATTGTTAAAAGTAAACCACACTATTTGATATAAAAAGTACTTGAGTATAGTTACTCACTCTCAGAAGAATTTCTCATTTAGTTAGGTAGGTACCTACTATTCTAAGAATTCATTTCATTAGGGAATTGCAGTTGAAGTTTTGTAACTGCTTCGTAAGTTTAACTTTGTGTAAAAGCAGAATCAAACAGCAAAACTGGACGGGAATATCAAATTGACTAAATGTAAATACTTAGTAGAGAAGGTCCAATTCAATTGTCGAGAGCCAGCAACTGATCGATCGGCATTTATGATTGACGTTAACTACCAATTGGTCGGGACACGCGACTCAGATGAACGAACGCTCGTAGGTTTGATTGGGTATCGGAGAGAACTAGAAACAAACTGAGTCGGAGTAGCTTCATTTAAATGAATGCTGCCTATATAGGCCAAGCAAATTAGATCCAATAAAATGTTTTGAGGAATGAATTCTCATAAAGTTGGAAATCGTTTTAATACCTTAATTTGCTCCTAATAAATGCACGTAATCTGAGTTTGCACCATCCCAGGAGGTGTGCATAACTTTTGGGAGCCCAATAACCGCGAAATTTTTGCTCTTTTCGGAACGGAAAATGTATTCTATTCAATATTAAAGAAGGTCAATGTATATAATGTGACATTTTATTTTCTATTCTTTTTATTTTATGGGTTTTTAGCAGGTATATTTTTTTCAAAGATATGTTGGTCTTGAAAAATCGCAAAATGGATGTTTCCATCCATCAAAATTCTAATTCTAATTTGATTGGCCTAATGTATAATCTATGTTCGTCTCGCCTACCTTCGGAGGTGGCTTGCATTGGCATAGCTCGTAGGCTATGGTAGGTTTTTAGCGTACCTGTTAATTGGTAAGTGAGGATAATTAACGATATAAAAAATACAAAAAAAAAACGCAATACTCTGCATTTTTTCGACCTTGTAAAGCGTTTTTAGGGTTCCGTACCCAAAGGGTAAAACGGTACCCTATTACTAAGACTGTCCGTCCGTCTGTCCGTCTGTCACCAGATGTATGTATCTCATGAACCGTGCCGTGATAGTTAGACAGTTGAAATTTTCACAGATGATGTATTTCTGTTGCCGCTATCGCTATAACAACAAATACTAAAATACAGAATAAAATAAATATTTAAGGATACTCCCATACAACAAACGTGATTTTTTTGCCGTTTTTATATAACCCTTCGTGCGCGAGTCCGACTCACACTTGGCCGGTTTTTTATTTCTATTTGGTTTAAGTATACGCATTTTGTCGACAGACAGCTAAGTTCGTAGTAAATTGAAGTAGGTACTCGAACTATAAAAGCGCATACTATTTCGACGAAAAGCTTTAACGTTGCGTGGCTCATCGACCATGAACTAGCCACCTTACACTATGCTGGTATAACCAGTATTGTAACTTCACGACATATTTGAATTAATTACCAATGCTCTATCGACACGCAAGGGCTGCCTCTATAGTTACTTAACAAACAAATACAAGAAAGTAAAATTTACGTATATATCTACTAGAAAAGTAGGAGTATACTAGACAAGGTTTTATGATCTGCGAAGTTCGCTAAAAGGTCTAAAATATACTATAATAGGGTGTAGATTCAAAATGTATTATTTGTCCAAAAGAAAGAAGGCAAAAAAATATCCATAGTGAAGAAAATCGTATTCGGATATCTCAAAAAAAATGCTTCTTGAGAGAAAACGCAAGGGGATCGTAAGTATTCGTGAGTATCGTGACGTCACAATCCACGACCGTAATAGTAAATGGCAATCGTTACATATATGAATGTGCGTTTGCGGAAAAGGGACAGAATCTTAAAACTTTGTGATTATTTAATCCCCTGCTTTACTTTTTTCTCCATTTGACAATATTTTTAATCCTTTTTCGAGAAAATTTATCATTATTGGTTATTAATGTAAAAACTGAGAAGTACTAATTTAAGATTTTTTGTTAGTGGTCAAACACGAAGCTGTAATTTATTTAAGGCCTCCACACACCGGTCGCGGGCGCGGGTCGTGCGCGGGTCGGTCGCGGGCCCGCGCTAGTCGGGCCCGCGTTCGATGTGTGTTTGAAGTGTAGTTTCAATGTTATACAACTTGCGCGGGCCCGCGCCCGACCCGCTCCCGCGACCGGTGTGTGGAGGCCTTTAGGATATAATTGTGGAAACGAAAGAAATCGCCTCACGCCCTATATATTGGCATTGAAAAAGTCAAATTAAATACTAGTCGCTGTGAAGAACTGCCTTTCTGCGCGACATTTATTTGACTTGTAAAATAAATAGCCAATTGACTACATTAACTTCTTCAGAGAGCAAATTGCTTCAAAAGTATTTCGTGATCTGCTCAGATAACCTCTCCGCCATCTCTCCCCTTAAATTAACATGCATTCCAAATTCAGAAATTTGTTGAAATTCCATTTAATGTTAATAAAGCATGAAAAGTAGTCCTCAAAATTGTAAGTAGAGCCCTTCTTAATAAGTATGTAACTTAATTCCGTTGTGAAGGTAAATCCCTCGTACAATAATTATTCTGACCCGGCATAATGTGGAGTGAGCAATATACCTTGTCCCGTTCCGTATCTCCAGACACTTCGTGGAATGTTGTATTAATATTTATGACCGGAAAATTATCATTAAAAATAGGTTTTGACCGTCCGTAATATTACGGCTCCGCCTCATTCAATATGCCCCTACAAGGGCCCTCCCATTATCTCTTATTAATTTTATTTGGGAATTAAATAAAGTGTAGCGCCCCATACACTCGAGCTTCATTGTAATAATATGTTACAGAGTGTTGGTTGCGTTCAGATTTTGTTCCAACAAATGACGGGTGGAGATTGATCAGTAATGCTGCCTTCCGAGCCTTAACATAATTGAATTGTGTCGTGATATTTACTTACTAGTTTGTTTTATTTAAGACCCGTTCACGTGCAAACTTGCACTAGTAAATAATTGTGATTATGTAAATTTAACGATAGATAAGTATTTTTTTATCACACTTGCTCATAAATGGTGTTATTCCTTGCCTGTATACAGAAGGACAATGACCTAAATTGTCCCCGCGGGAAATAATGACACATGGGAGTTATGAGCTTGTGTGTGATCTGATTGGTTAAGCAAATCTGGACGGCCGCTAGCGACAAGAATTCTGCTCTGTGATTGGTTGAAAATATAATCAAGCAGGCTCTGTGATTGGTTGAAATATTGAAGCTACGCCCTCCACTCGCACTGATCTGGAAGTGAAGTTGTCAATCTCGTCAACATTTGATTGATGCGCTTGTATAAAACATAGGTTTTCTGTCTTTTTTGGTTATTTATTTCCTCGCAAATGTGATAAAAACATTGTGTATAACACGGGCGTAAGAATATTGCAAACTCGAGTCATCAAAAGCCCTCCGCCTTACGGCGTCGGGCTCCTGATAGACTCTCGTTTGCAATATTTCTCATACGCCCCTTGTTAAACAACGTACTATTAAAAGGAGGCAGCTATACACTGTATTTCGTATATCAGTACTTTGAGAATACATCAAACTAGATTTTATGTTGCTGGATTCGTCGATCTATGAACTCAAAAGAAGCATGGCCGTTTCAACTTTGGACGCATAGATTGACGAATCCAGCAACGTAAAAACTATTATGATGTATTCAACAGATACTTAAATACAATTTAGCAGTAAACTATTGTGCCTGCTAAACACTAAATGTGGCCAATCGCCATACTACAGTGTGTAGCGGTCTCCATTTTTAAATATATGTAATTAAATTTAAATTATCACAATTATTTAGGTACCAGTGCACAGTGGCGCTAGTGTGCACGTCTCTTTAGCACGACGTATTTCATTTGCAGTCATCAATCAATTTGCATTGCCTTAGTCATACGTCACATGTCGTACCGAAAACATTTAGATAACACAAATGAATGAGGCGAGGCCGTTCTGATACAGCCCATTGATAAATTATTTATGTGTGATGTGATGACGCTATATCCCGGTTCCCGGCTACTTATAAACATTAAACAACGCGCTTCTGGCACACGTCATAATCAATTTGCTAAGCATATGTATTAAGTGTTGAAATTCAAATATTTATCGGCGGTTCCCAGGCGTGGTTGCAGACCGACCATTGACCCTGCGCCCGCGCCTATACTCGCGCGTCGGCTGGACGAGAATGCGTCTGCTTTTTGTATATATAAAGAGTTGTGCTTGTACAACCACAACAAGCCGGCGACAACAACTAATTCGCGGTAATGTAGTTTTAAAATAATAGGGCTACGCGTAATACACGTAAATTAATAGGAAATACGGATATGGATGTTGGTGATGTTCCATTTTCTGAGCCAAATGCGTAGACGAAAACTTGAACAGCACCCTCCTGGCAGCTAACGAAGCAGTGGCACTATGAAGCAAGATAAGCTTATTTACTTAGTTCGTTAATAATAATAACACATAAATAAATATTAGGGGACAATCTTACACAAATTGAACTAGCCCCATAGTAAGCTCAATAAGGCTTGTGTTATGGCCTATGACGATACTAGACGACGATATATTTAATAGATATAAATTCTTAAATACATAGAAAACATCCAAAACTCAGAAACAAATATTCATGCTCATCACACAAATATTAGCCCTTACCGGGATTCGAACCTTTTCGTAGGCCCTACGACTAGGCTAACCGGTCGTCATCTCCACTTATAATAAATCTCTAAATTAAAAAAAGAATCAGCCAGTTTGAAACTAAGCTTTGCGCAGTTCGAATGTTCTCAGCATCCCATGAACGGAAAAATATGAAACATTTTATATAGGTACATTATTATTCTAGCTGCAACTTAGGATAGTTTTTATCCGACTGCGACAGTTAATTAATTTTCCGAAATATACGACTTCATTTAATTTTTCATTTATTTTTATTGAAATCAAACGCTGCTCCAACTGTCAGCTATAAGAACCGTCAAATTTTCGTCAAAATGGCGGAATTGCTTTGCCTTTCACTTATTAATAATTTAAATCCCGTCTACGATAGACCTTTACGAGACAAATGCTAAAATATAAACCATAAAAAAATATTCGATTCTGATATGAGAACGTATATGCGCAAATGTCGTTTTATGTCGTAATTTCAATAAATGAAATCAACAAATTTGAACAATATAATTAACACGAATTTGTTTTTTTTGAATGACAATGGCACGTGCTCGGCGCATTCAGCCAAAGTACCTGCGGCGCTACCACGAAAACCGATACTCAATGTTCATATATTTGCATCCCTGTCACTCGAGTATATATATATATCGAGGGTTAGTGCGATAGAGATAGAGATACCCGAATATTTTCGAATTCCGAAGTTCGTGGTTATAGCTCAGGAATCGAAAATATGGTAAATAATCATAATGTATTTTCTCGAAAAAGAATTTAAAATAAATATAGTCAAATGGAGAAAAAAACAAAGCAAGAGGTTATATAGGTAATGATTAAGTTATAAGAGTCCAAAGTTTTAAGAGGGGGTATGTTCTGTCCCTTTTCCGCAAAACGCACCTTCATATGAAACGATTGTTTTTTACTATGACGCTCGAGTATATTGACGTCACAGTCCCTCATCGTTTTCTCACTCTAACAAGCGACATTAAAACGGATGTAGCTTCATAATTTTTTGAGATATTTGAATGGGAGTTTCATTATCTTCTATCTATTTATAAATAATAAATGCCTATGTCCTGACTGACTTATTCACTCACTCACTCACTCATCAACGCACAGCCGAAACTACTAATCTTAGAGAGTTGATTTTTGCACAGTATGTTGCTTTTATAACGTGGGCTAGGGATAAAAAGGGATTTTTGAAAATTCTACCCCTAAGGGGGTAAAATGGGGGTGCAAAGTTTGTATGGGAGAACCTTTTTTTTTTGAGCTATAGACTTAAACTTAGTAGAAAAATTAGTTATTAGAATACAAATGAAACACTTTCAGCGTTTTGGAAAATTCCACTCCTACGGGGGTAAAATAGGGGTGCAAGGTTTGTATGGGGGAAACATTTTTTTTTTAAATAGAGACTTAAAACTTTGTAGAAAGATCAGTCATTAGAATACAAATAAAGAACTTTCAGGGTTTTAGAAAATTCTACCCCTAAAGGGGTAAAATAGAGTGCAAAGTTTGTATGGGAAAAACTACTTTTTTTTAAATAGAGACTTAAAACTTTGTAGAAAGATTAGTCATCAGAATACAAATTAAGTACTTTCAGCGTTTTAGAAAATTCTACCCCTAAAAATAGGGGGCTAAAATAGGGGTGCAAAGTTTGTATGTGGGAAACTATTTTTTTTAGCTAGAGTCCTAAAACTTTGTAGAAAGATTATTTAAATACAAAGAAAGTACTTTCAGCGTTTTGGAAAATTTCACCCCTAAGGGGGTAAAATAGGGTGCAAAGTTTGTATGGGAAAAACATATTTTTTTTTAATAGAGACTTAAAATTTTGACGAAAAATTACTTATTAGAACATGTAAAATACTACATTCGGCGTTTTACAAAAATCATTCCCTAAGGGGGTTAAAAAAGGGTGCAAGGTTTGTATGGGGAACACTTTTTCTGAGCTAGACACTTAAAACTTTGTAGAAAGATTACTTATAAAAATACAAAAAAAAAGACTTTCAGCGTTTTGAAAAAATCTATCCCTAAGGGGGATAAAAAGGGGTGCAAAGTTTTTATCAGGGAAAGTTTATGTTTTTGAGTTAGAGACTTGAAACTTTGTAGAAAGATTACTTATTAAAATACAAAAAAATAACACAAATCGTTTTAGAAAATTCCACCCCTAATAGGGTTAAAAAGGAGAGCAAGCTTTGCATGGGCAACACTTTTTTTGAGTTAGACTTAAAACTTTGCAAAAAGATTACTTATTAGAATACTAAAAAAGAACTTTCAGCGTTTTAGAAAACTCCATCCCTAAGGGGATCCTTAAGATCCTTAAGAAGGGTAGCCAGTGTTGTGTGGGAAAAACTTTTTTTTTTTACTAGACTTAAAACTATTCAAAATGTTACTTATTAAAATTAATAATAAAGTACTTTCAGAGTTTTAGAAAATTCCACCCCTAAGGGGGTTAAGAAAGCTTTGTATGGGCAACACTTTTTTTGAGCTTAAAAGTTTACGAAAAAAGTTCTTTCAGCGATTAGAAAAATTCAATCTCTAAGGGGGTTTAAAAGGGGGTTCAAATTTTAAATGGCGAGCAATAAAATTTTAAAGTGTCAGTAAGAGATTTTTAACTTCGGTCTTATTCTGTACGTTAAAAGACTACAAAACTGATTTCAGAGTTTTTCCAAATTCATCCCCTAAGAGTGTTAAAATTGGTTCAATGTTTGAGTATTTCAAGGCATTTTTAAAGTATGAGATTTTTAACTTTGGTTTTAGACTGTTTGTTCACAAACTAGAAAATGAACATCAAATTTTTTTTTAATTATCCCCTAAAAGAGGGTTCAAATTTTGTATTGAGAGAAATCATTTTCTAAGACGATAAAAAGTTCTACGCGGACGAAGTCGCGGGCAACAGCTAGTCATTAATAGATACGTAAAGTGCCTTCGTCTAGATGTAGGTAACTTGGTTAACATGTCAGCTCATTATCAAATTAACTATTAGGCTATCGTCTTGAAACATGTTCTATATAATGCTGTCTTAACTTTACTAAAAATAGTGTAACAAGAGCAGCGTAAATGAGCGAACATGAGAGTTCAAAATTGGTGCCGTTTTAGCAAACTATACAATAAAAACATAATGGAAAACACTTGTCACGGAAAATTAATAGCATCGTAAATGTAGCGAATCGCCGGTTTTCAGATTTTTGTCATTTTGCGGTAAAGCCTGCGCCAGATCAGGTTCGGAAAAATGGTATGTGACAGAATAAATGGCTTCAAGCTAGCCGTAAGCGACGGGTCAGCGATTTGCGGCGGACATGAGTCAGTTTAATTAAATGTCATCGCGGGCAATGCACTTCCAGCCGAATGCGGTGAATTAATATCGGTATTCACTAACACAGCCACTCATATCCGCCACTCAGCGGCGCATTCGCGTCTCGATGCAAGCTCCAATATGTCACGACGTGCTGCACAACATGTGATGTGCCTCGTCTCGAACAACGTCGGCGGTCGACAACGCAATTAATTAAACGATTTGTCAAACTCGTGTAAACTACACGTGGGAACGGAGATCGAGATATGGGACAATGCTATGCACCCCTCTCAGCTACACAATTTGAACATCTACGGCAGATGTTTCATACTTTCATCCTTTTCTGTAA
Organism: Epinotia brunnichana; assembly: GCA_963854355.1. Taxonomy (NCBI): domain Eukaryota; kingdom Metazoa; phylum Arthropoda; class Insecta; order Lepidoptera; family Tortricidae; genus Epinotia; species Epinotia brunnichana. The sequence goes on along the minus strand of OY977943.1, from coordinate 21,184,307 downwards.
AGGTTGTTTATTAAGATTCACATGGAGGTATGCCGCGTGGCAATGGGAAGTCGAATGGACGAAAGTAATCAGTATTGTATTACGGGTGGTGCTAAAAGAACAACAAACTCGGCAGCTGCACTGTTCCTTCTGAACCTCGCAGCGCACACTGGAACTCTATCAGCGACCTCAATACGAATACATATGTGTACCAGTGTGTAACCGCCATACGATAAATAAAAAAGTATGAAAAATAATCTAACAAGCAAGTTTTTCTAATGCCGTCTACTATGTGTTATCAATGATCGGCACGACCCGTGCAACACGGTGTCAATAACCTCAATCATTATGTTAATATGGATATTCCCCGGGATTCCGGAATTCGAGTCTGTAAATGAAGACAATATTTACTCATCTTATAATGTGCCAGTATTAATACCCAGTTTACATATGAAACGTATTTGCACAATCCTTACACAACCTTATATCACCACGTCCGAACTTATAATCACCCGAAGAACATAGAGTTTCTTCTCGGAATCCCGCGGTGTTGCACGGGTCGTGCCGATCACTGACTATTATTCATAGGATTGACCCTAAGATAGAATAGAATACTGAAATTTAAGGGTCTACGACTAATATGGCCTGTAAGCTACTGAATCAGATTTCGTTCCTAAAGTGCTGTCCATATGCCTATTCTCCATAGCATTATATTATAAGTAGACATTGGACATCGGAATTTGAAATACCCGCACACAGTATAGCTTTGATCAAATCATCTCTTAAAATAGAACTGACTGCTGGGTTAGGTATTTGTAACATGAAGATAATCTGCACAACATTGGACGGGGCGGGCGATAAGTAAATTACTAGAGCATTATCACCAATATGAAGGGGCCAGGAGAGCACTTCGAGTCATTAGGCTGCGGTCACCACTGCGGATAGGTTCCGTAATGGTGAACCTGAGTTAGTCGCTCTCCACAACTCACTCCTGATGGTTAATGGCACCTTTATTGCTATTATCTTTTGTAATCACGATGTAACTTACCACTTGTAGTTCATTAACCTAGGTTACACTCGTATGATGCTAACAATGATATGATATTAATTAATATGACATTTAGTAGGATTCTACCTAGGTACTCGTAGGTGTAGGTTTCTCTGCGTTCGTATTAAGTATCCTTACTTACGCACCTATATAGAGGCAATTCCTTGGTAATTCCATGCCATGCTGACAGCTGGTTAGTCTAAAAAGTATTATTATATTAAAGATAAAATATTTGAAGAAACCTATGGCTATATTTACTATTCCTTGCTTTTATCTAGACTATTAAGTATTCAAGAAGCGTGCCCATTTCAAGGACCGCAAAGATCCCGATGAAGTTCTAGACGTTGCGTAGGTCACATCATGTCATGACACTCATGCCACAATCAACCCGTCAATTTCTTGTTAATATTCAAAGTAGCAGCAGTAAAATACCAGCAATATTCCAGTTATTAGATATTTTCTGCATAGGATAAACATTGCGACGCAAACGTGGCAGGCCTAAGTAGACGGAGATAGCGGGACGACTTCATTCCTCATCAATTGACCGGAAACGGTAGTAATTAGGAATTAATTGGATATAGGTGAGACATTTGTCCCTACCCAAACCCAAATAAACTAATATAATAGCATATTAAAAAATAGCTTGTCTTACATTTTCATTTCGAATCTTTTATTTATGTCCGTTGATGTTTTTCATGACGCGGCTGTTTCTCTGCATCGTAAATATCGCCTAAATTTTATCGTTAGACCATTCATTGCCAATAAATAACGCTTTCATCTGACTTAAATGAGATTTTATAGGAGCTAAAACGCTCGCTGTCAGAGCATTGGTTTGATTATAACTTCATTAGTTTAGCTAACGAGACTTTAATGATTTTATCGGGGTGCCTTTTCATAATAAATGGACTGTTGAGGAGGAAGTGTGAAGTCTTCTTAGACCATGCCTTAATTTGAGTAAATATATAATAACTATTTAAGTGCATTTCAACGGATGCCTTGTAGGTGTAGTTAATAAGACTAAAAAGGCTACAGTGGCTCCAAAATATCCCCAAATAGGCCATGAAATTCGGGTTGTATCAGTAGTGTGCCGTGCCGACGTTAATTATCAGAGAGAGCCAGCTCCAATGAACCACGCCGCCAACCTCTGCAATGCACGGCCGCATACGAAAATACATAAATGAACATTTTCTCGTGTAGGTACTGCAATAATCATTTCATTTTATTTATCTGTAAGGCTGTGTTGAGTTTTTTTGACAAATTTCATCAGATTGTTGGTCCAAAATGAGCCTGTTTTTATGCTTGTAGCAGAATGTCAGGTCACATATTTTTGAACCGTTATATGACCTGAATATGCTTAATTATTTTCGGAGATATTATACGACGCTCTTAAACTGCTTCTCCGGCACAGTACAGAGGCGAGGCCGATTGAATTAAAATGGTATACAATCGGCGATAAAACAAATTACTATTTCGCCGATAGTACGCCGGCTTGCCTCGCCGGTAGTAAACGGCCATGGTTGGTGAAAACTCCAGGCCCCTATTTCACCAACTTAACAATAACAATCACTGTACATTGATGGTTCCACAAATAAATATGGTCGCTGGGTATTTTCGTTAATTGTTGAACCAGAAGTGTACGGCGAATTGTCAATGTCAGATGCCATTTGTCAGGTTGGTGGCCTGGACTGTAATATGCTAAAAGACACCGCATACTCCGGTTCTCGTCTAATCTACAGCTGATAATAATGGCCGAATGAACGGATAATTCTGAATGGGCCAGGGTATCGGAGTGTGCGGTCGATCTTATTTCGAGTCGTCGGTATCAGTTCTGCCTGATCGAGCACCGAACAACTGAGCCGCTTAATCGTGATTACACGTCGTGGAGCCTCATTACAGCGGCCAAATCTTCGCGTCCAAATTACACACGTTCTCGGCAGTATAACCAACTTACCGCCCTTTAAGCTCAGCGAATCGGTTGAGACGTATTTATGGATTAGTACTGAATTTAATTGATTTAAATACGTATTGGAATGCACATAGATTCGTTATTTATAACTATTATTTTGGGCTCTTTCTGCGAAACTCTGTATACAAGTTCTGAAAAAAATATTTTGCTAAATAAACTTTTAACGACATGTTACATGGTACACCTAATTTCGGTATACCTAACCTTTAATCATCATCATAAATTTAAGAGCCAGGCTCTTGTCGGTGGAGTAATCGCCATTCTGTTCTTCTTTCTGCCACTGTTTTGAGCTCCTGATACGACATTACATTAACTTTCTCTTTAGCTTGGTCCATAAACGCACGTCTTGGCCTTCCTCTGCCTCTCCTTCCTTCAATTTTTCCTTCAATTATAGTTTTTATGTAATTGTCATGTCGTATCAGGTGCCAACATATTTCCCCTTCTGTTTTCAATAGTTTTTAGTAGACATCTTTGTTCTCCTATCAAATTTAGAACCTCTTCGTTTGTTCTTCTTTCTGTCCAACTAATACCTTCCATCCTTCTCCATGCCCACATTTCAAATGCGTTCAGTCTCTCTCTGTCACGCTGGGTTAGAGTCCACGTCTCACTTCCGTACAACGCTATGCTCCAGATGTAGGTCTTAATAAAACGTTTTCTGATCTTTCGAGATATTTTCGCCTTTAATATTTGCTTTTTGGCATTGAAAGCTTTTTTGGCCATGGCTATGCGTGCGATGATATCCGAAGATAGATTATAGAGACAGGCGAATTATACATGCACTATATAAAGATCAAGAAACCATAGTAGAAATAGGACAGGAGAAGGGAAAAGCCAAAATAAAACAGGGTGTAAGGCAGGGTTGTCCACTCTCGCCTTTGATTTTTAATATTTTCATTGAAACCGCCATTCGAGAAATTTTGGGATCAGAAAAAGGCGGTGTTAAAATTAATGGAGAAAAGTTTCACTTTATAAGATTTGCTGATGACATCGCAGCGGTAGCCGAAAATTCTGCACAGCTTGAACAGCTCGTAACAGAAATGGACCTCATTTTCACAGAATTTGGACTAAAAATAAATATAAATAAGACCAAAACATTAATTGCATCTAAGACAAACCAAATCATAGATCCCATAAAAATTAGAGGTTCAGCCATTGAACAAGTCAAAAGCTTTAAATACTTAGGCAGCATTATAACCTGTGACTCCAGATGCACTTCGGATATCAACCTTTAATAACATAGAAAATTATAATATTCACAAAACTTCGTTTGTCGAAAATAATACAAAACGACACCGAAATCATCCAACCGGATCAACATTATAAAATAGACATTCCTATATTTTACAGGTTTTCTACGTCTTAAGGCAATTTTTGTAGGATTTAAGTAAGCCTTTTATCATTACCAAGCAAAATTTTATTATGATGAGCACTGAGCAGAAAATATAAAAAGATAACTCATTTTTTAGCACTAGTGCTGTAATTTAATTTGTCGACGGAATGTTATTGCTAAAAGGCGAATTATGCCAGATATGTGGTAAAAAAGTAATTTTCTCGCACTACGCGGCAGCTACTCCCACAGGTAATTTTTCCAGGGTCATGGATAAAGTAACCAACGAGATACTTGACTGTCATATTATGTGCGTACAAAATTACAAGATATACCTACGACGCTCAGTTGTGTTAACAGAGATAATTTTATTGACAAATCGTTTCGTGCATAAACTAATTGGGTCAAACAAGTGAGTCTTATGTTCACTCGTACCACCTCATTAAGATAGGCGGGTTGCTAATATTGTTACTAGAATACCACCCAAATGCTTTCGCGTCTTCGTTAAGTAATACTCGTACGAACGAAATGCTCGCTTCCATATTCTGACTGACAAAATTTGATTACAAACCTCTGCCGAGTCGAGGAAATATGATACGTTCACAAATTGTTTACATACCTACACCAGCAGCTAGTTCGCGGGCCGAGCTGTGCAGCCAGCTAGTAGGTAGATAATTATAAGGGGGTGAAGTTTGTATGTAACAGATAATCTCCGGAACTACTCATAACACTTAAAAGATTCACCTGTATATTATATGTTGTAGAATATGGACCGTCAGGATGAACACGGTGTGTATTTTATTCACTTCGCCGCGTTCTTTAAAAGCAACGGGCATAGCCGCGTAGCGGGCAGCTAGTTATCGATAAAATAATGCCATTAGATTAGATTATATTAATAGATTATTTATTTCATGATAAAAAATTACATAACAAATTTAATAAGATTTTTTTATCATTTAGCTATGAATTATTCAAATATATTTATATACACACACACACACATTTTTCTTAGATTTAAAATACAATTACATAGCTAAAATATGTTCAACACACATATATTCCTACTTTTAAATTAAATAAATAAATAGATATAAATTATATTATATTATATTAAGTACCTTTATTATGGGTTATGTACCACTTCTTGTTTTTTGGAAGAGCGGTGTCTCCTGACACAAGCAAAATTACTTGCTTAATAGGAGGCTCCAACCTTTGCTATCTGTTAATTTACTTTTTATTTATAACCTAAATAAACTTTTTTCATTTTCATTTTCATTTTTTCATTTATTTATTTATATTTGGAAAACCAACAGCTACAGAAACACATTGATTATAAATATTAAAAACAAAAAGCCAATTATAGGTTCCCACCGATAGCATCATAGTAAGTATAGGTACATTTGTGAGAGCACTATTACACTGCATTACTGAGGAACAATAAGAAAATTAAATAAGAATAAAAATATATAATTCTAGGCAACTCTATTTACAAAAAATATCATGCCATTACTCCCGTGCGTAAACGCGATCTAAAGTTCTGAGAACTTGTGAGTTACATATAAAGTCGCGCTTGCAGTACCTAAATAAATTAAATTTCTGAGTCTAATAGTGCGCTACCTTCTTTAGTTTCAACTTCATCTCGACACGAAGACTTGAAGCAAATCGAATTTCATTATAATGATTTCTTCTCTCGACAGAAACTTGCGTTACAAGCTGTGAAGCTCTCCTACCCAATCAAAGTCGAAGTTAGCAGAAAATAGTGTCAGAAGTTTTGCTAACGCCGCTAGGTTTAAAGTTAAGGCTGTCTTGTCTGTGAAATGTTCACAAGAGACGCTCCTAGACTTAATTCACTGTGTATCTTAAACGGTTTACTGTATTTGTTTTAGCTTACACACGACTTTAGCTTTTGAACTAAACTTCGTGTAGGCATTGTCTTTTATTGGATGTTGGAGTAAACTGTACTCAATACTCAATCATTTATTGCATTCCACAATGTTAGTTTACAGGGGCTAACCTATCGCAATCACTAAATTTCATTTCCCAACTGTATCGTTTGTCCGAATTTTCATTTCGGCAAAAAGCCAATTATCTCGAAAACCCAAATTTTAAATGTTTTTTCAACACATTTGCTCGTAACGTGCCTCTTATTGTGCCGCTTTTAGGCTCATAATCCTGGGTATTAAACACGCGTGTTTTATAACATTACGACACTCGTGTAGTTATGTTTATATCCCGATTAAGACACGTTGGCACCTTGCAGCAAGGTGTATGTATGGACTTGGCGCATTCTTAAATTGACCGGGTTATACAGCTTTGTTTTTAATTCTCGGCAAATGGATTCTTACTCGACTAAACAAATTAAATCCTTCTTGTGAATTATTTCTTCTTGGATATGATATAGAAACGTTTCATTTAGTAAAACTATTTTCAACACACCTGCTCGTAAAGTAGGTCTTATTACAGCGTATTTACACTGATAATGCAGAATATTACCCATGCCGTGCCTTTTACATTACATTATCGCACTAGTGCCTTTTCATTACATATCTTTTTAAATATTAGCAAAATAATGCAGAATATTACCCATGCCGTGACTTTTACATTACATTATCGCACTAGTGCCTTTTCATTACATATCTTTTAACATTTTAATTTTTTATTTTATTTTTTTTTTCCTCGCAAATGTGTTGAAAAACGTCGTATGAAACACGTGAGCATTGGTCATTACACTTCTCGTCTCCATTAAGCCTTCGCCTTCGGCTCAGGCTTAAAAACCGACTCGAGTGTAATGACCAACTTAGCACACTTGTATCATAATGTACTATTAATTTTGATAACATTTTACATGAATTTATATTGAATAACAAAATATTTATTTTATTTTGTATTGGCTGTTTAGAGATTTCATCTAAGCCTCGCTGCGGGCGCACTGCGCGAACTTCACGAAAAAAAAATAGTTGCGCGCCATTATAAGTAATTTCACAAATATTTGTAAACATTGATTATGCGTGTTTGGTTATTATTAAAAATGTTGACTCGTGGTGAATAGAACAGTGATAAATAGATTTGACGCCACTGTACATTCTTGGAGATGTACAAATATGTGAGTAAAAACCTGTTGTCATCAATAACTAAAGGAAACAACTTAGGAGCCTGTAACATTTTCATTTTATGAAAAGGATTTTTTCCTCGCAAATGTGTTGAAAAACGTCGTATGACACGCGTGAGCTTTGATAATTACATTCTCGGCTCTATTATCACGCTCACCTGCGGTTCGCGTGACAATTCCACCTCTGATGTAATGATCAACATACCTCACTTGTATCATAATGTACTATTAATAATTATCGCGTGAGAACCCAATCGGTTAGGTTAGGTTTGTTTTATAAACCGGGACCTGCGGGTGATGGGTCGGGAGTTTCATCACCCGCCTAGAAAAGGTCCCGAGATGGAGGCCCCCATGGTGTTCTGGGGTGCCAACAGTGGAGTGGGTAGGGCACTATACCCTGCCACCTACGTGGGCCCGCAAGGGCAACGCTGACAGAGTTCCGGATGTGTGCAATAGCGTTCCCGGGGCTCTGTCTACAAGCGAGCAGTGGAACACTCCAGGGGTTTTAGTCCGTGAGAGTCGGACATACCCACTTGGTTTCTCCCGAGCCAAGTGGGATCCATAAAGGATTTCCCCTGGGAAAACAAAAAAAAAAAAAAAAAAAAGTTTTGTTTTATAATCATCCTGAAAATGTCATGGTTTCAGAGCAAAACGGCTTTTAGGACAAATGAAAATTCGGACAAACGATACAGTTGGGAAATGAAATTTAGTGATTGAGATAGGTACCCTTACAGGGTATTAGGTAAACTTAAGTTTTAGTTGCCAAGTAATGAGAATAAAACTTAATTGTGGACCCTGTTGGGCACCGTAAAATTTAAAATATTCATTGACGAGCTGCAAATGCAACGTAGGTATTTAAAGTTTGCTAAATTCTCATAACCAATTCATGATTGATGGAAAGGGTGATTTGAGGTAAGGCAAATACAGGGGCAAAACAAACACTAATTTAACGAATAGGGACTGCCCGTCTTACCCCGGGAGTATCTTTGATCCTATTCCGCCTGACCTGCCCCCCTATTCTGTAACTTGTTTTAAGCTCACCTCAACGCTCGCCCACAATTATACCTTGACACCGCGATGCGTAGTAATTCAGCGAAGGTAGAGGTCTAGTTTGAGCAGAATTAACGCACCGGCAGGGTGAGCCGCATTAACGCGTAGCGAATAACATCCCTGGCGTCACTTTGTCTTCCATATTACATTAACTAGTGACACTGTGAACTGTAGAACTCGCGAGCCTGTCTTTTTAGGGTTCCGTACTAAAAGAGTAAAACGGGACCCTATTACTAAGACTCCGCTGTCCGTCTGTATGTCTGTCTGTCTGTCTATCCGTCTGTCACCAGGCTGTATCTCAACAACAGTGATAGTTAGACAGACACAAATTTTCACAGATGATGTGTTTCTGTTGCCGCTATTACAACAAATACTAAAAAACAGAATATATTTATTTATTCTGTTTTTTAGTATTTATTGTATATATATATTATTATTTTTTTATATTTTTTTTTTCTTTTACAATCTTACACAAATCGGCTTAAACTAAATAAAACTTGTACTATGGGTACTAGACGACATATACATACTCGTATACATATAGATAAATAAATGACTCAGGAACAAATATTTGCGCTCATCACACAAATAAATGCCCTTACCAGGATTCGAACCCGGGGGGACCTCCGGCTTCGTAGGCAGGGTCACTACCAACTAGGCTACAGGAGGCTCCCATACAACAAACGTGATTTTTTTGCCGTTTTTAGGGTTCCGTACTCAAAGAGTAAAACGGGACCCTGTTACTAAGACTCCGCTGTCCGTCTGTCTGTCTGTCACCACTGATACCGTGATAGTTAGTTGAAATTTTCACAGGTGATGTATTTCTGTTGCCGCTATAACAACAAATACTAAAAACAGAATAAAATAAATATATTTATAGATAATGGTACGGAACCCTTCGTGCGCGAGTCCGACTCGGATTTGGCCGGTTTTTTTAAATATATATATATATTTTTAAATCAAAATCCTGAATCGAAAAAAAAAACTATAATTATTAAACCTGTTTACAAAATTTCACAAGAATCGAGTGAGAAATGCGATCTGTAGAGGAGAACAGCCAGACAGACGCTGGAGCTGGACATACGAAAGATTTTTTGCCTAAGCTGAAACGGAGAACTTTTTTCTCTTCGCTCGCTCGTTTAATAAAATAATAATATCGCACTATATTAGCAAAGCGTAAGTATATCTTTGCTCAATTTCGTCATACACCGACACCGTGATAATTTGGTTACCTACGGAATTTTACTGGCTTAAAGGCTTCCACACACCGGTCGCGGGCCCGCGGGCCCGCGTTCGATGTGTGTTTGATTTGAAGTGTAGTTTCAATGTTCTACAACTTGCGCGGGCCCGCGCCCGCGACCGGTGTGTGGAGGCCTTAATAGGCAGATTGATGTAATAAAACACAGACGTTTGGTCGGAGCCCCTACTTTTATCGTCTATATGCAAAAGGAAAAACGTCACAAAACTTTACATCCGGTATCTAAAAAATATGTTATGGTCTATGGTGGTTGTTGGACTGCAAGCTGGTCATATTGGATCCATTATTTACTGTCATTTCCTTATATCAATATTAATTATTTATTACAATGAGTTTATATTAGGTAAATCTTATCTAATATGAGGAAATCGCATTGTGTTTACCTTCTAGATAAAATGCTGCGAAATAAATAGCGTAGGTACTTCATTTATTCATTTCAACTTCATTGCACAAAGCAAATAAGTACAAAAGGCTTAATGCCTCAAGGCATTTTCTATCAGTCAGATTTAAAGGTAGGGTACAAGAGACCAGACTAACAAATAAAAAATCCTTAGATGCAAGATTTGATGTTTTACCAAACCAAAATAATCTCACTCAATTTGAAAATACCATTTAACTGAAGAACGGTTAAAACACAACAATAACGTAATTCCATGATAAATTAGGGATACAAAAAGTTAGTTTTTTGTTGAACAATAATGATATCTGCACCGCCATTTCTAAAAGTTTATTCGTTAGTTAATCTAGCGCGTCACGCACAAATAATTTTAGCCTATTTAGTTACAATCTTGATAATAGCATAACTTTTATTCACTAATTTCGGTTATAACTTATTTATAAGTAAAGAGTTTTTATTAACTTATACTTAGTATGGACCCGTACATAGATAAGTTGGCGCGCAAACACTAATTGCTAATAAAAATACTTGATAACGGTTTTCGTCGATCCCAACTCCCTTTCGCTACAGATTACTTACACATTTTATGGCTCGCAGCGTGGGCTTTACTTAATATCTAAATTCTCCGAAATCGGAGAGGCTTTATTAAATATTTTTATAGAGAATGCGGACCGTAATAATGCGTTATACAGAAAAAATAACAATAATGATAGGAATGTCGTAAAATTCATCCAGGAGCGCATAAAACGTGTGAGCAATTGGAATGACAGTTAGAATCACGCCTACTACAGTCAGCGAGCAGTCGAGAGGCGCGCCGCGGCTTTAGATACTATTAGACAGCTCGGCACCATATTTCGCTTGGATACATGTCCTTCAGTAACGAAACTGGTACTCTGTACTTATACCAGTTTGACTTTACTCTACTTGCCTGTCGCAGTAGGTAGTTGCATGGCTGAAGGTTAAAACTTCGAGGCAGATTTACTTGAACAAATGGTCTAGCTAGAAAGTTATTCGTGGCTATCCAGGTGTATTGATAGGACCGAATAAATTTTTCGAATGACATAATTGCTCGTCAACTGTAACTAATGAGGGCCACAATTTCACACTCTACTGGGCTTTTAAATGTCCACTTTTGATGGACCGATGTCGAACTGCATGTTCATTAACTGACTAATGCAGTTTTATTATTACAATGGAAATTGCATGTTGATACGTTAAGTGTATTAAAATAGTTTGTTAATGGATGTTTTCTATGTGTCTTCATAAAATGCAATGTCGTTCAGTACCCATTACGAAAGTCTTATTGAGCTTACGAGTACTGTGGTGCTAGTTTAATTTGTGTAAGATTATCCTCTAATATTATTATTTATTTATAAGATAAGAAATAAGCAAGGCAATACGTAATATAAAAATATATCGCTTTATACTTCTTAACGAAACAAATTATTCCATCAAATATTTCTGTTTTCGTGTTAATTTAACGTGTAATACAGAGGTCGCAAGTTCGAGTCTTGCCCCCCTATTCTGTAACTTGTTTTAAGCTCACCTCAACGCTCACCCACAATTATACATGGACACCGCGATGCGTAGTAATTAAGCGCAGGTACAGGTCTAGTTTCGTAACGGGTGACCGGCGGGGTGAGCCGCATTAACGCGTAGCGAATAACAGCGCTTGATGGCTTCACACGATGATGGTTTATTTATCCGTTATATTCGTTCTCTGTATCATATCGTTTATATCGCTTTAGTTAAAGTATAAGAACCATATACTTAGTAGGTAACTAGGTATATGTAGTGAAATTGCGAGTACTAGGATGAGGAAAGCATGACGTGCACTATCATCGCCGAAGGGTTAGTTTTCAGCGCGCCGAAACGACATCAATGAAAAGGTTTTTATACTTTACATACATACAAAAATGGTTAAATGATGACATTTGTACCTACTTTCACCTTTCTTATGAGTGCTACACGAAAGGACAAAAAAAATTTTTTCATGATTCTATTATTTTATTATTTTTAACAACACAGCGTTTTAGCCACGTTTTTCACTTGAATTAAATATGTATATCACAAGCCCAGCTGCATAAAGCGTGACGTAAGTAGCCCAATTTGGCTTAAAGACACCGTGGTAACAAAGGAGATTTGAGACCGACTTTGAACAAGGATTGTTAGTCGGGCCTGCGGCAAACATTCGTAAGCAGCCACAATGAAAGCCGCCATCGCTTTAATTGTCCCGCGTTTTACCAACAAAAGGAACTGTTTAATGTCGGGGCACGCGCAACTCTGCTTTCTTCGCATTCGAAGCGATTAATGGTTTCGCATAATGAAGTCCGAGCCGAGCCCCACGACTCAGATCAATCTGGTTAAATATTTCGCATTCTAATATAGTATCTATGTGTTGCGCGCACTCGTTCCGATTTTGACAGGTTAGCTAAACGCGGAAGGAAAGGAAGCGACCGCATAACACATTGAAATGCATATGCGATGCGAAGCGACGAATAACAATCGACCTCCTGAATAATTCCTCCATGATTGACTACACGGAATCACCTGTAAACGGCCAAGAAAACACGAAGCCCTGTTTTAAAATTTCCTAACTTCACAAAATAAATATTTTACTATACTTTTCGATCAAAGAGGAAAATTGAAATTTTTTAAATATTTTACTACTGTTAAGGAACGCAGATTAAAATTTAATAACTTTCATATCTGTAATAAAAAAATAGCTCAAAGAAGTTTCATATACCAAATACATTCTTTCGTTGAGGTTGGAATGAGTATAATTTGGTAAAGAAAGTATGAATCGTTTCTTAGTCTTTGACGAGTTCATGTAAAAATTACTGAGATCCATTAATTTTGTGAGGGTAGATTTCCCCGCGGTGCTGTTTCTTGAAGGCAGGCCGAAACCTTATAGATATACCACTTTCCAAATAACATTAGAATTTTAACGGACAAATTAGTCTACATTTCTTTTTTTTATCATACCTGCTCGTAAATGGTGTTATTCCATGCCTGTACATATGTTCCCGCGGGAGTAATGAGCTTGTGTGTGATCTGATTAGTTTAAGCAAATTGGCCGCACGCTACAAGAATTCTGCTCTGTGATCGATTGATAAAAATCTAGTTGGCCACGCTATGCAAGAATACTGCTCTGTGATTGGTTGAAATATTAAACTTGCGCGCTCCACTCTGATCTGCAGGAAGTGAAGTTGTCAATTTTGTAATTTTTTGATTGGTGCGCTTGTATGAAACATTGATTTTTCTGTCTTTTGTAGTTATATAAGTCCTCGCAAATGTGATGAAAAACATTGTGTAGAATATTAAAAAATCGAGTCATCGAAAGCCTTACGTCCCTCGTTAAGCAATGTACTTACTATTATGTTTCATAATTGTTATTTCCACCCGGAAATCACAAATTTGGTGAAATGGAACTGATGATGAAGACCACAGATGACTTATGGAACTCGTACTTAAAACTGTAGAAGTACGTCACAAATTCCGACATGATTCCGTTGAAATAGCAACCAAATGTCACATGCGCCAAATCGACGGAACTCCTCAAATATTATCGGCCCACATACAGTGATATGGTTTTCGTTTGTAATCATCAACGTATTTCCCCTCGGAAAGCAGTTCACGGTCGGTTAAAACTTTTTTTAAAGTACCTAAATTATAGCTAGTAGGTACAGGTTAGTATAGGTAGGTGAATTATCGAGAACATGGAATTGCATTTGTAGTGGTAGTATGAGAAAATAGAAAATTCAAATATAGAATGCCTGTAAACATACAATACTACTACATATGCAATTCCATGCTCTCGTTAATTTATCTATACCAGTATTTTTTAGGTTGTTAGGTTTGTTTTGATGTGCCTTCATATTTTAGCTTTTATAAAATAGCGCACGTCGTTGCGGTGATCATGGTAACGCGTGAGGATAAAACTTCCAAACTGACGTCCTAACTAAGCGATAGAATAGGTGCAAGTTTATAGTTGGCCGCAAAAGTTTAAACTAGTTACCTGCCCTAGGAGCGGCACCGACCGCAAGAAATAAAGGTTTTACTTGCACTAACTAGTGTTACTCTATGTTACTGTTAGATTTATTTCTGAACCAATTATTTAAATAAAAATATATATTAATTATAATATATATAATTTTTATCTTAGCAGTTACAGATGTAGTGCATTAATTGTTTTCCATCGTATTTTCTCGGAAACGTTCGTATTTGTCATGCTACTTCAGTCAACCTCAGTACTTTTTGTACCGAGGCTGACTGAAATAGCAAGACACGTTGTACGTTTCCGTGAAAATACGATGGAAAATAATTATGCACTACATCTGTACTTTATTTCTTCATTCATACTAATGCATATTACATTTTGTTTTATAAATAATACGATAACCAAATCCATCTTGCTAGGAATCATCAGTTTCAGGCAAGCATCTGAAATAACGTTGATCCACTCGAGCGGACAAAACGTGCGAAATTTTCATGAAAACTTGATGGAACATCGAGTTTTTACGAGCTCTTAATGCCAGCTGTTTCTGAAAGTTAGAGATATTTTTCTAAAAACAAGTTAGCAACAGTGCGTGTCTTGAATGGCGGGCGACTCGTTAACTTTAGCGCTATTATAAATCTTGGTGAATGGCGCACTTTATCGGCGTCCAGTGGACTCCCACGTGACCGATACCGAGGAAACGCTGTAAAACTTTAATTGACAGATAATCGTTTGTTTAAACCGTAACGACACAACCTAGTAGTCTCGCCGTATAAATAACTAGGTAATAGGTTAACACTCGTAAGTCTCACGAAAGTAATATTGTGAAAATGAATACGACGTAGAATTATGTAGGTGCGCGGAAAGCAGAAGTTGGGAATGGAGTGCCGAAACAACTCTGAAAAGATTAATGGAGTTAAAATTGCATCGCTACGTAATGCAATAAAAGCCGGTAGACGCAGCGGCGGCTGAGAGCAGTATTTTACCGCTGAGACACACGAGGCCCGCAAACCACGATTAGACTCAAATGGATTTTTAAAACCTTTGAGCTCCGCCGTTTTTGCAAAACGGAGTTTTACTCCGGTGCAACGCAAATTAGCCCTGATAAACTCAACTTATCCGGCCTTTGCGCGGCCGGCATTCCTTTCGGCTCGGAAGTGGAATTCAAAGTTTCTCTAAATGGGATAAGTGACCAAGAAATCCAAGTAAGCCCGAGCAAAGCCAAAACAACAGCCGACAGGAGAAAGGCATTCTTTGTTGGCATTTTGCAAAGCTTTGTTTTTTTGAAACAGAAATAAGCTAAGGTTTTAACAGAGGGGATGGTTGTTCGTGATACTACGTTTCTCGAATGTTTACAAACGTTATTATGAGTTCAGAGGGGTAATCATGTAACGTTTTGAACGCGCGTTTTAACGTTAACTGTCATTTTTCCACAGAAAAAGTGACATTTAAATCTACCTAACGCGTGATCGACCAGGGACTAAACTTTTTATACTCATCGCAGAACAGTTATCATAAAACCAATTTATTTGGTAACTTGCATATTTTAATTGATTATGGACCATTCGAGTTCTCCAATATCTATACAGACAGACACCCTTTCAAAAATATCTATACAAAGTCTATAATACTGCTGACATAATACACATGTGTAGATATTTTTGAAAGGTTGTCTGTATAGATATTGGAGAACTCGACTGTGCATTTTAAGCTATACAAAATTAATATCCAATAGTACAGTCGCCATCACATACATAGGGACACTAATATACAGGTGTTCAAAAATATCGGCACATGCACCCTAATGCCTTGAAAATAGAGGTGTGTTCCGATGTTTGTGACGTGCTTGTTTGCACCGATGTATGTGATGGCGACTGTACATGAATAAAAAACATTTAACAGATACCTATTTTAATCTGACTGGCATAGCTATTGTTTCAATGGAAACCAATCAAAACGTATTTCACCAACCAGGGTTTAACTGAAATATGATTAAATGATAAAGGATCATACTCCGTTAATTAAAAGCACCAGTGTACAGAATACAAATAGTCTGTAATAGACTGAAAGGCCTATGATGATACAATTACGAACTTTATTTAAACTATTAGTCTTGTCTATTAGTGTTCCGTACCAAAATTGGACCAACGGTACGGTACACTTATGCGATCACTCGGATTCTGTCCGTCTGTCACGTCACACCTAGTTTTTTTAACCCTGTTATGGAATAAATGGTGTTTCTTTCTTATTTCTTACTTACATTATCTCTCTTGCCTTTTTCTCCCTACTGACTACGTATCTTGCGATGTTGCGATATAATATTGTACACAAAGATAAAATACGCTGAAGATCCGACCTCTTACGAAGCTCCAGTAATGAAGAACAACCCAATAATGCGACCGCATGTCTTTCCTACACACAGAATTACGAGGATATAGCAATTTTCGTTAGTAAGATAAACTTTTCCGGGATGTGAAGCAAAAAAAGTCAAAGTAGAGATATATAAGTCCATCATTTATAAGCGACGGGTGAAACACAAAAAGGAGAGTGCCTATGTTAGAATGTATGTATTTATTTGAGCCATTTACGCCAGCTTCGCAAGCAGGAACTACCAGGACGGTTATTAGCCTAACCAGTCGCCTTTATCTGCATTTGCAATCTGCAATCGAAAAACTAGAACCGTATAAAACAGCATAATATTTTTTTCGTAACAATAGTTCTATTAGGTACAATTCCATCGCATAATACAAACTAGGTTTGCAGTTGGAATGTAAACATTTTTAGGGTTCCGTACTCAAAGAGTGAAACGGGACCCGTTCCAGTTGACATTTTGATTTCCGTTCCAGATGTATTTCTGTTGCCGCTATAACAACAAATATACTAAAAACAAAATAAAATAAATATTTTTATAGATAATGGTACGGAACCCTTCGTGCGCGAGTCCGACTCGCACTTGGCCGGTTTTTAAATATCTATTAACTTTTATACAAACACAGGACGATTCGCTCCGCCGGACAATGGCGAGAATCAATAGAATGTATTTAATCCACAGACGGCATGACATGTTCGAAGGACCGACAAGCTACAAAAATGATGTCAAGCATTCGTGTAGGGTAAAAACTCGTACGTGACATATATCAGGGGGATAATTTGGGGATAATCCCCCCGGAGAGCGGCGCCAACGAAACGCGGCGCGACAATGTGGGGCACATGCCGACGGTCTCCAACCCCATGCTTGTTGGGACGTCGCTCCCTGGAAACTTTCGAGAAAAAGTACTATACACTTTTATAACAACTTTCAAGTAATAGATCTGTTGCTAAAGTAACTTCAGAACAGTTGAAGGTTTTTGGAAACATACTTACATAATTATACTTTTAAAATAATTTATAAGTTCCTTAGTGACATATATTTAGCAGTAGGTACAGTCCACGCCCTTCATTCTAGATTCTAGTGACAAAATAAAGGGATCGAAGCGTATCAGGCATATTCTCATAAGCAACTTTTCTGGGCTTGGTGTTAAATTAAGAAACGACAACTAATCAACTGGAATGTGGATAGGTAATTCCATTAAATATAAATTCACATTTACTTAAAGGAATTTCTAGACATGACAACTTCAATATGAATTTCAATGACAATTTCGTTTTTAATTAGTTTATAATTATTTGCTTGTTTGTTTATTTTATTTATGATGTTGTTATCTTAGACGTACCATTAAATTGAACTCAAACATTTGCAGAATAAATGTTTGATTTCAATATTAATTACCTAAATTAAAAGTCTTAAAACCCTATAGGTACTGTAGAGACAATTATCTAGAATCACATTTCATCCGAGTATTAAATAACTATACTTACTCGGATACTATGTACCTATATACCCTCAAGTTATGTGGCTTCATTCACCACAAATGGTTTACAGTACCTACCTACAAGTCTGTATACGTATTATGTATGCACGGCACATCAGTACGAGTATCTCGATAAAACTGGTATTTTTTAGACGATCTCAAGTACTCATTAGTTACAGACTTGCCAGAATATTTACCAGACTAACTTAGTAAAACTTGGTAAAAGTTGTTTTATTTAGAGCGGAATCGCCAGACGGGTCGATTAAATCTTTCATTTCGTAATGGGTATCTAGAGGGATCGATAGGTCGCGCTTAAAATAAAATGGAACAATGGACGGCCCGTATTAGGACCACCGCTTAAAATGCTTTCCATGTTCCGGCGCATCCGGCGACAACCGCTGCTAGACCCGACGCCGGAACCAGCGACATGCCACTCTAATCACTGCAACGATATTATCCGAGCCTCAGGATATATTATTTCCACTTTTATGGAAACAAATAGACGAGCTGTCAAACAATCATTAATTTTATTTTGTTAGGTAGACAGGAAGTCGGGAATGGGGGTTGGTGGGGGCGACAGATTGCCGCGATAACTTGTTATGAGCTACATGAGCCTGACATAACATTAATAAACGGCTTATTACAGTAGCGACAAATTATTGTCTGGAAAGATGAATTTCCTTTTTGGTCTTCACTAAGAGTTCAGTTCGCCATCCTTTATCTAAATTCTAAATGCAATTGAATAACGGCTGACATAGTAAAGTCTTTTACATCAGAAAAACGTTAATTATTCAGTTTCAAATGGATCTCTATAGTTTTGTAATTAAAGGCGTCTAAATTAACGAGTAAAAGGCGCGAGGTTAAAAGTAATTGGTTTAATTATAACACTGTAATATACCTAGGGTCAAAGTCCTTCATTAGGAAATCGGTTAAAATGTTGAGTATTTAATCAACAAAAGTTTTGCGTTATGTTATGTCACTGATTGCCGAAAGGTCCGCAATAAGCGAGCGTGATTCGGCAAACTAACTGTAATAGGGCTCCCTGGAGATGACTCACGAGTCACGGTGCCACATACTAGCTAACTAAGTATACTCAATATAGGCTGGTTATAGAGAAACTGCAGGCTCGAGTTCAGACACGTTTAGAGAACAATAAACGGAACTTAGTTCACACGGATATCGTAACTGAATCTACCTCTTGCTCGTAGCATAGCAGATACGTCTTGAATGCTCAATGCGATCAATAAATGTAAACCTATTGATTACAATGATTACAAATGTAAAAGATATAAAATATTTATGTCTTTGTATTCGACGTATCGCTGTTACGTCGAAACAAGACGTATCGCTATTACAAAAAATACGGAATTAAGTACTATCTAAGGATAGAGAGAAATTTGAATACATAATACCGACCCTAAATTAACTTATATCAACGTTTTTACTTCCAAAACATAGATTTACATTTCGAAAAGCAATTCAATCTCCTAAGCACACATGTGGACTTCATAAATCTCATGTCAGCTGAGTAAAACCGAGCTGTGTGTCATAAATACGGCGGGTATGTGTGTCAAAACATAGGGGATTTGGGCGCTGTCTCCCGCCGGCCCGCGCAGTCGCCGGCGACACGCGAGATAATGAAAAAAAAAAGATTTATGATCAACTCTAATCAAATTTTATTACCGTTCTTACGGTCCCTAGCGCTATCGTACAATAAGCAGTGCACTTTATTATTGAACGAAATTTTGTAGCAGATGAGGGGCGCCGTTAGAGTTTACGAGAGTACCTATAAAAGATTCAAAAATGTCCTTCAGTAGTAGGCAACGTATTTTCTTAAATATTAAACTGCCGGTTATACAGTCAACGTCAAACATAGAATTTGTGATAATGATAAGGTGAAAAACCATTAACTTATTTCTGCTGTTGACTACACGTATTTTATAAAAAGAAGATCACAAAAACTGGTATTACTCCCTACCGTATTACTTATAGGTCTGCATATTGCTGGGTTCAATAAGATGAGTAAGCAAAACGTGGCCAAGTTTCTTTTGCCAAAGGGGTCGTGAGTCGCGTTTCCATAAAGTTCCCAGTGCGGAATGTAGTGTTGTAATAATAGCGGGCAATATACCCATTCGTACGCAACGCGGAGTAGGTATAACCCTCCCCCACCCCCTGGTAGCCTACGTCCTCCGCTTTACTGACCCAATTATACTTGACGAATTTTTTGGTCACATACGACGTGAATGGCACATTTGGCCATACTTCGTCCGTAAAGTTTTTATGAGCCACAAAGTTATATGAAATGGGACTTTCCAAATACGAGAAACATCGAGCTGTGCTGGCTAGGTTCAAAAGGATTCATTTGGATATTTGATGGCATGCAGTGCGAGTTTCATGTCCGTGTTGAAGCGAGTTTATAAATTGTTTAATTTGTTCACTAAAACATAGAGACGAATAAGAATCAACATAACACTTTGATTTTCCTAACAGTTACAGTGTTTGTTAAAGTAGTAAAGGCGGTTTAGATTTTACGTGATAAGACTACCCGTTGGTTAGTTTACCTATGAATTTGACTGGGTGCCGTCTAACATCCGTTGTATTGCTATACTGTATACCCTGATAAATGGAAAGAACTTAGTTTAGGTTGGTACAGTCACCGGCATCAATATATGATGAATCAAAGGCCGCAAAAATATCTGACACGCTCTTCCGGCTCTATGAATAGAGTTGTCATCAGATATTTTTGCGGCCTTTGTTCCATCATATATTTATGCCGGTGACTGTACTAACATACACTCGGCGTCAAAAAAATCGCACATTTCGAAAATTTCGTTTTGAGCGAAAATTGCTCTTACAGAATGTAATGTACCCCATGACTATGGGGTCTTATTTGAAAGGTAATGAAACCTTCTATCGGAAAATGTCAATTGAAAATCAACCCCATAAGGAAAAAAAGGAAAAAAACAGGAAAAAGGAAAAATCGTTTATTTAACAAAAATTACAAAAAAATAAAACACAACAATAACAATAAAATAAAGCTTAAAACTAAACTTAAAACCTAGTGTTGCCTCCTCTAGCCCTCCGAAGCTCTTCCATGCGGTCGGTCATGGACCTGATCAGCGTCACGACGTTCTCTTGAGGAATGTTGTTCCACTCCTCAATGACAGCATCATGAAGCTCATCAAGTGTGGCAGGAGGAGGATCACGCGATCGTACCCGCCGTCCCAGAGGTGCTCGATGGGATTTAAGTCGGGACTCCTTGCTGGCCAGTCCATAACGTTGATACCAGCAGCATGCAGGTAGTCCCGAACGATCAACGCTGTATGGCTGCGGGCGTTATCGTGCATAAATTGGAACCCAGGTCCAATTACATCAGCATATGGGACCACATGTGGATCCAGGATCTCCGCAATGTACCGTTGAGCAGTCAGGGATCCCTGGCCACGGCCACATCCAGTCCGGGAAACGCAAACAAGTTCGGTTTTCCCGTCGACGGAAATGCCGCCCCAGAACATACAGGATCCACCCCCGTAGCTGACGGTTTCTACGGTGCAGGCTTCTGTATACCGCTCCCCCTGCCTCCTGTACACCCTTCTGCGTCTATCGTTGGTGTAAAGGCACACTCTCGTCTCGTCAGAAAAGAGGACATTCCTCCATTGGGTGAACGTCCAATTCTCATGGCTAGTGCGAAATCCTCTTCTGGCATTCCGGTGCTGCGCAGTCAACTGGGGGCCCGTAGCGGCCCTGCGGGGCATCAAGTTCCTCTCCCGTAGTCTTCGTCTGATCGTGGAGACGCTCACCGACGTTCTGCGAGCTGCTCGAAGCTGTTGCTGGAGCTCAACAGCGTTGAAAAAACGATTCCGCAAGGAAGTCGTCACAATGTACCGGTCGTCTGAACCGGAAGTACAGCGTCGCCTCCCGGATCCATGCCTTCTGATGTAGCCACCAGTCTCCTCGAACCGCTGGAACACTCGACGCACTCGAAAACGGCTGATATTCAGACGCCGAGCAACTTCAGTCTGTCGTAGTCCAGTTTCCAGTAGTGCAATCACTTGAGCGGCTTCTTCTGGCGTGGTATCCATTTTTTAATGTTTTTTTCTTGCTGTAGCTCTTCAGGTGTGATCTCAGTGACGTCTGGATAGCGAATGACCCTTAATCGATCTTTACCCCCCCTTTTATACCCGTCCATGGGTGCCCAATTAGTGACCCACTAAACGCGTACTTCGGGACTTTTGATTTAAAATGCGTTTTTTTTATGGTCATTGTTTTTACAAAAACAAACACCCACTCATTTAAAAGGTTGTTGAATGATATACATATTAATGGGGTACAGTACATTCCGTAAGAGCTATATTCGCTCGAAACGAAATTTTCGAAATGTGCGATTTTTTTGACGCCGAGTGTAGTTATTTAAGTTAATTTGTAGCACTAACACTTTATGGACTACAAAAATGACTGTTTTTGTTTTTTTTTTGTTTTAGGCTCTTCTCTTACCGATCCCTGCCTTATTATATCCTGATCCTCCAGATCCTTTGGTAATATGGCATAAGACAACAGTAAAAATAAAATTATGTTTACATTACCAATCATCATCATCATCACAGGCCTTTGCGTCTATTCCAGACGATTTAAACATTACCAATAAACACATTAAAACACAACATACAAAAATACTTGGAAATCATAAAACTTCTAACTTATTTTAAGCTTATTAAAAAAATTATAAATAGTCTCAGACCATGAAAGAGAAGAAACACGGAGCATGACGAACAACCTAGTGAAGCCGGTTTCCAACCAAGCCAAATAAGTTTAGCACACGCTCACTCACACATAAACAAAAAAGGAGTGTATACATGTTTAAAGGGTCGGCAACGCGCATGTAACACCCCTGGAGTTGCAAGCGTCCATAGGCTACGGTAATCACTTACCGAAACCGTTACCTTGCCGTGGTGGGCCATATAGCTTGTTTGCCACCGACGTGGTATAAAAAAAAACTAAATTGCACAAAACTCGTTATTGGTGATCTTGACAGAATTGCGAGTATTGAAGAGTGTGTTGAAGAGCTTTGTCAATTTTGATTGTATATTTGTGTGCATGAGCTTATGCTAAACTAATCACTTGTATCTAACTATACGTACATACTTCATACAATAACCCACATAAAGCCCGCCATTTGTTTTTTTTTGAGCGATAAAGTTTAAATAAATACATAACCGATCGATGAGTCAAATACCGTATTTCGTATGTACCTGCCCAAATCTAGTTTATTATATTCTATACAATCCGCCCTTACGTTTACACTTAAAATATAAACAAGTACCACCGAAATGTTACAACACTTGTCAATAACTAGGACAAGGCAGCCCTTTAACCTTTAAACCAATTAACCTTTAAAAGCGAACAATACGACTTTAAAATTAACTTCTGGTATTACCCTCCGGCGTGGTCATTTCAACAGCTCCTTTGAAATTAATTCAAGTGTTCCCGGCAACAATAAGTTCAATTACTTCATAATATTTTTATAAAACGTCCTTGAAATAACCCTCGAGGTTGTACTTACAAATGAAGGGCAAAGGGTGGTTTAAAAGGGCTATTTACACAGCGTAAAGCGCAATGACTTGAATTAGTTATTCAGTTGATTATGCCTCCCCTCCGGCTACTCTATCATTATCATTTCAGTGAACGCACGTGCCGTCTTGTGCAGTGCAACCCTCGTGTTCTTACCCACATGTTATTGTATAAAGTTTAGGTATGTGTTCTGAAATCGAATAGATAATGTGGTTATTGCGCCAAACGAAAAAAACGTTGCGTGGCGGTCAAAACACAGTTAAAAATGCCGAAGCTGCAACCGTTTTAATGTTGCTAATTAGAGATAGAAAGCACTAATGACATGAGACATTACACTAAATATTGGCTCCGTACTACGGTCATACTATGGAGAAGATACTAAAACTTTGCAAACGTATATTATGCCATTATTTCACCGTACCAATGAGTGAAGTAGGTACTTTTTTATCATTTTACTTAATTTTTATTCTTTCTTCTTCTAAGAGCCAGTTATTATATAAGTGTACAAATGGACAATTTAATTGGTGTCAACATCCCAATTACGTTTAAATAACTGTTTAATATAACTATAAGCGTACAAGGAGGTGATTAGCTGTACTTCTAAGAGATAAGGCGTCGCATTGTTCAAACAGGAAGAGAAATGTTGAAGCGAAATACCAACACCTCGGGAAACGATAATAGTGTTTGTTGTATTTTCTTTATGAGTCGAGCCGGTCTGTTTTGTAACTAATCGGAAAATCGATATACTTATAGCTGTAAAACGGACAGGTATAGATACATTAACGAGAGCATGGAATTGCATATGTAGTAGTATTGTATGTTTACAGGCATTCTATATTTGAATTTTTTATTTTCTCGTAATATCAGCATAAAAAGAGGTTTGTTATACAGGGTGTCCGGTAAATAATGGACAACCTTCTAACCACGAATAGGGCACCTTAGACTGGTCCAGAAAATCGACTTTGAGGTTTAGTAAAAGTCCCCTGGATTTCGAGATATTCGCACTTTTCGAAGAGCGAATTGTACCAAAACAAGGTGTTAAAAAGTGAACATTTATAGCAACATCTTTATTTGTAAAGATGTAAATGGCATGTGTTAAACCATTTTAGAATCAGTATTAGATAATAGTATTTTTCACAATCGTGTTATAATAGAGAGCTTTTTAGTCGAGTACCGTGTTTAGGCCACGAAGCTTGCTGAGTGGCCTAAGTAAGGTACGAGATTAAAAAGCTTGATTGTAACACTATTGTGAACAATACTTTTTGTACGAGTTCATTAAAATTAGTTTTCTACGAGTCAACTGAACTAATTAAACAAACTCGATACTGTTGAAACGAAGTGCAGCCTATCGCTCGTACGCTCGTTGATATCTTAAAAGACATCAACGAGCGTACGATATCAACGAGTAAACTCAATAATCAAAGCGATTCTATTGGTCCAATTCATTACAGTTCGGTAAAGCAGCCACGTGATTGGTCGAATTTATTTTAGTTCTATTTTCAATTTTTTTTCGGTTGTCTAGCTAGAGCGTATCGAAACAGTTATTTCGGTTGTTTCGGAAGTAACAGACTATTTAACGATGAAAAGAGTGACGTTGCAGTATTCTCTATGAAATATTAATACACATATTTTAATCGTCGAGTACAAAAACTATTTTTTTAGGAAGTTGGCCACTCTGGTCCTCATACATTTTTTTTTCACCACAAGCAATCAAAGTTGTAGAACATTTTAAAGAAAAATGTAGTTCTATTAATTAATTAATTAGTAGAATATTTTTTTTTTTAATGTCCTACAAGTTTGATTGCTTGTGGAGAAAAAAAATGTATGAGGACCAGAGTGGCCAACTTCCTGAAAAATAGTTTATCAAATACTGATACTAAAATGGTATAACACACGCCATTTACATCTTTACAAATAAAGATGTTGCTATAAATGTTCACTTTTAAACACTTTGTTTTGGTACAATTTGCTTTTCGAAAAGTGCGAATATCTCGAAAACCAAGGGACTATTACTAAACCTCAAAGTCGATTTTCTGGACCAGTATAAGGTGCCCTATTCGTGGTTAGAAGGTTGTCCATTATTTACCGGACACCCTGTATATTAAAGAAGTAAATACCAAAATAATGTCAGTGTCAAATTGTGAAGAAACATTTAGAGAAAATTATTCTCCTTTTGTTGCAAACGGTACAACCACTACAAATGCAATTACATGTTCTCGATAATTCATCTATACTTGAGTCTAGGTCATGCATGACACTTATTCACTAAAAGGAGAATCAAAAATAAAAATTCCATTGATTTTAATTGATACAGAAATGTTGATTTCCCGCAATTCCTACAAACCTACATAATGTCTCGCTAATTGAAAATGCCCATGTATAGGTACGAACTACGAATACAATGTACCTAGCCTTAAACATTTCGGTGAATTATCAATTGTTATCATCCGATCCGAATTCTGGTAAAGAACTAACAACTTAGAGCTGAAAAGTTGAAAAACCCCCGGACATTTTCATTTCAAAGTTCAATATCTCAAAAACGCCTGAAACGATTTTGATAAAACGTAGCTAAGAACCATCTCGATCACGTCAGCTTTCGGATAAAAAAAACTGCATTCAAATCAGTCCATTCGTTTAGGCGCTACGATGCCACAGACAGACACACAGACAGACAGACACGTCAAACTTATAACACCCCTCTTTTTGCGTCGGGGGTTAAAAAGGGGCCGAACTTTTGGAATAAAAAAATAGAATCTAAATTCCTCCTCTTTTTGGCAGTTGACTAGAAAATGGAATCCGGAGACGATTCAATCATACACTCAGAGTCAATGAAAACGGGTCACTTTCAATGGATACTTATTACACTCGGCGTCAAAAAAATCGCACATTTCGAAAATTTCGTTGCGAGCGAATATAGCTCTTACGGAATGTACTGTACCCCATTAATATGTATATCATTTTAAAGCTCAATCAACAACCTTTTAAATGAGTGGGTGTTTGTTTTTGTAAAAACAATGACCATAAAAAAAAACGCATTTTAAATCAAAAGTCCCGAAGTACGCGTTTAGTGGGTCACTAATTGGGCACCCATGGACGGGTATAAAAGGGGGGGTAAAGATCGATTAAGGGTCCCCCCTCTGTCGTTACTCGGCGTTCACTGATTAGGGGCCGCACGGTCCGGCGTCCTAGGCACACACTCACGGATCCGGACGACGAAATCACAGAGTCCATCGAAAGATGGAAGGCTGCGCTTTCGGCGTCCAACTCAGCGCGTACACTACAGCGTTCCCGCCGGCGGGGACGTCCACCGCGTGATCGCGACAACACAGACACTTATAGTCCATATTCGTCCCGGTACCGCCGCATACCGGGTAGAGTCAGTCCGACAAACCCGACCGATGTCGACCCTAGCTGAGTTTCTTGCTGGACTCTTCTCAGCTAGGGTAGGTTTTAGCGAACCAGCAATCCCAGTAGTTCATCACCACTCACACCTCAGATTCGGTTGAAACCGTTCAACCAATCTCACTGGAGCGCAAACTTTTAGAGTATTCCAGTGTTTACCCCTTCCCGCGTGGTCGTGCCGGAGGTTCCCCTTGGATTTTCCCCAAGCTACCCTCCAACCACGCAGTTCGACTGCTATATTGGGTTCGTCCTATCATAGCAACAGTCAGGTTCAAAAAAAAAAAAAAAAAAAAAAAAACGATTAAGGGTCATTCGCTATCCAGACGTCACTGAGATCACACCTGAAGAGCTACAGCAAGAAAAAAACATTAAAAAATGGATACCACGCCAGAAGAAGCCGCTCAAGTGATTGCACTACTGGAAACTGGACTACGACAGACTGAAGTTGCTCGGCGTCTGAATATCAGCCGTTTTCGAGTGCGTCGAGTGTTCCAGCGGTTCGAGGAGACTGGTGGCTACATCAGAAGGCATGGATCCGGGAGGCGACGCTGTACTTCCGGTTCAGACGACCGGTACATTGTGACGACTTCCTTGCGGAATCGTTTTTTCAACGCTGTTGAGCTCCAGCAACAGCTTCGAGCAGCTCGCAGAACGTCGGTGAGCGTCTCCACGATCAGACGAAGACTACGGGAGAGGAACTTGATGCCCCGCAGGGCCGCTACGGGCCCCCAGTTGACTGCGCAGCACCGGAATGCCAGAAGAGGATTTCGCACTAGCCATGAGAATTGGACGTTCACCCAATGGAGGAATGTCCTCTTTTCTGACGAGACGAGAATGTGCCTTTACACCAACGATAGACGCAGAAGGGTGTACAGGAGGCAGGGGGAGCGGTATACAGAAGCCTGCACCGTAGAAACCGTCAGCTACGGGGGTGGATCCTGTATGTTCTGGGGCGGCATTTCCGTCGACGGGAAAACCGAACTTGTTTGCGTTTCCCGGACTGGAGGTGGCCGTGGCCAGGGATCCCTGACTGCTCAACGGTACATTGCGGAGATCCTGGATCCACATGTGGTCCCATATGCTGATGTAATTGGACCTGGGTTCCAATTTATGCACGATAACGCCCGCAGCCATACAGCGTTGATCGTTCGGGACTACCTGTATGCTGCTGGTATCAACGTTATGGACTGGCCAGCAAGGAGTCCCGACTTAAATCCCATCGAGCACCTCTGGGACCAGCTGAAAAGGCGGGTACGATCGCGTGATCCTCCTCCTGCCACACTTGATGAGCTTCATGATGCTGTCATTGAGGAGTGGAACAACATTCCTCAAGAGAACATCGTGACGCTGATCAGGTCCATGACCGACCGCATGGAAGAGCTTCGGAGGGCTAGAGGAGGCAACACTAGGTTTTAAGTTTAGTTTTAAGCTTTATTTTATTGTTATTGTTGTGTTTTATTGTTTTGTAATTTTTGTTAAATAAACGATTTTTCCTTTTTCCTTGTTTTTTCCTTTTTTTCCTTACGGGGTTGATTTTCAATTGACATTTTCCCATAGAAGGTTTCATTACCTTTCAAATAAGACCCCATAGTCATGGGGTACATTACATTCTGTAAGAGCAATTTTCGCTCAAAACGAAATTTTCGAAATGTGCGATTTTTTTGACGCCGAGTGTACTATACTAAGTGACCCGTTTTCATTGCCTCTGAGTGAACATAGAACATCTACAATACACTGCTGAAAACTACTACACATCGTATTTTATCCGTGCATCCTGTATAATTATTATGCTTGCCTAGTAAACGGAACTGACTGAATAAATAGTTTTAAACCAATTCCCAGTAGAGTTCCGAAGGAAAATTTGTTTGAGGTTTAGCATGAACCGAATGGAAAAAGAGCTCTTGAGCACCCCTTAGTGGCCCGTTGTTTAATCGCCGACGAATTCTCCTTTGAGCGGACAGACGCCCTTAGCAGAGCAAGTTTGTCGACCCAGTCTGGCCACAAGGGAAATAACTTGCCCACTTAAACATCTATTATTGTGTGCCGATGAGTTTTCTCGCTACAAACAAGAAAATGATGCGATATCTGTTTTCTCAGCATCGTTTTCAAACGAAACCCAACTTAAAGGTATCAGTGGAAATATCTCCAATGAAATCTAATTCATTTGTAAAAACATTTTCTATTTTATTCTCATTGGTCTTTATATATTTCCGAACGTAAACATTTTTTTATGAATCCATTTTTTTTATGGAGGTCGTTGTTGTTCTACGTCCGTAGGAATAACCCTAGAAACCCTACACGTGACCTCCGGGCGTATTTTTTATCAGGCACATGAAATAGCGGCCTTTGATGATATGCCTAGGAATTTCATGATCTGCCTAAACTTCATTAGAAAAATCGTTAAACGTTAAGTTTTGAACGATATGGCGGATGTCATTTAGCCAATGCCCAGGAATTTCGTGATCTGCCGGATTTTACGATCAGCCGCCGACATATACCTACATGTTATCTCCACTTATAATAAATCTCTAAATTAAAAAAAGAATCAGCCAGTTTGAAACTAAGCTTTGTGCGGTACGAATGTTCTCAGCATCCCATGTACGGAAAAATATGAAACATTTTATATAGGTACATTATTATTCTAGCTGCAACTTAGGATAGTTTTTATCCGACTGCGACAATTAATTAATTTTCCGAAATATACGACTTCATTTAATTTTTCATTTATTTTTATTGAAATCAAACGTTGCTCCAACTGTCAGCTATAAGAAACGTCAAATTTTCGTCAAAATGGCGGAATTGCTTTGCCTTTCACTTATTAATAATTTAAATCCAGTCTACGATAGACCTTTACGATACACATGCCAAAAGTTAAACCATAAAAAAATATTGGATTGTGATATGAGAACTTATATGCGCAAATGTCGCATTATGGCGTAATTTCAAAAAATGTATTAACAATTTTGAACAATATAATTAACACGAATTTGTTTTTTTTGAATGGCAATGGCACGCGTTCTTTGCGCATTCTGCCAAAGTGCCTACGGCGCTACCACGAAAACCGAAACTCGAAGTTCGTATAACTGCATCCCTGTCAATCGAGTGTTGTTATTGCGATAGAGATAGAGATACCCGAACATTTTCGAATTCTGAAGTTCGTGGTTATGGCTCAGAGGGCCTACCGCGAACGGCATTCGAAGTTTTCCCTCTCGGTCGCACTTAAGTACGAACTCGTAAGTATGACAGAGAGGGGAAACTTCGAATGCATTTCCCGGTAGGCCCTCTGGAATCGAAACTACACCCCGTAAGCCGCGTCCGCTGCGCCATGTTTTCGTGGTTTTTAAACGTCAAACATGTTTTGCCAATCAAAACAAAACCCTATTTGTTTGCCGAACCTGACTGAAAACATGTTAGATGTTTAAAAACATGGAAAACATTGGTGCAGCGGACCCGGCTGTAGGTAGACACTAAATAAAATAATCATAATGTATTTTCTCGAAAAAAGGATAATAGAGAAAAAATCAACGCAAGAGGTTAGGTATATAAATAGGTAATCACTAAGTTCCAAAGGTTTATGTTCTGTCCCTTTTTCACAAAACGCACCTTCAAATGAAACGATTGTTTTTTACTATGACACTCGAGGATCTTGACGTCACAGTCCCCGATCGTTTTCTCACTCTAACAAGCGACATTAAAACGGTTTTGAGATATTTGAATGGGATTTTCGTCATCTTCTATCTATCTATACCTACATATAAATGCCCTGACTGACTCACCCACTCACTCATCAACGCACAGCCGAAACTACTGGGGCTAGAGAGTTGAAATTTACACCAGAACTACCTTATACAACGTAGGCAACGGATAAGAAGAGATTTTTGGAAATTCTACCCCTAAGGGGGTCAAATAGGGGTGCAAAGTTTGTATGGAGGAAACTTTATTTTTTATAGCTAGATACTTAAAATTTTGTATAAATATTACTTACTAGAATACGAATAAAATACTTTCAACGTTTAGGAAAATTCTGCCCCTAAGGGGGTAAACAAGGGGTGCAAATTTTGTATGGGGGAAACTTTATTATTTTAGCAAGAGACTCAATACGTTGTAGAAAGCTTACTTATTAGAATACAAATAAAGTACTGCCAGCGTTTTGGAAAATTCAGCCTCTTAGGGGGTTAAAAAGGGTTGCAAAGTTTGTATGAGCAAAACTTCTTTTTGAGATAGAAGCTTAAAAGTTTGTAGAAAGATTACTTATTACAATACAAATAAATAAAAACAGCGCTTTGGAAAATTATTTATTAGAATACAAATATATAGGTAAATTACTTTCAGTGGTTTGAAAATTTCCACCCGCTAAGAGAGGGATAAAGAGTTGCAATGTTTGTGTAGGAAAATTTTTTTTTAGGTAGAAACTTAAAACTCTGTAGAAAGATTAAGTACCTACTTATTAAAATACAAAAAAATACCTACTGCCAGCGTTTTGGAAAATTTCACCCCTTAAGGGGTTAAAAAGGGGTGCAAGGTGCATGGGAACAAGGGTCGTATGGGAAACACTTTTTTTTAGCTAGAGACTAGATAGTTTGTAGAAAAAATACTTACCTATTACAATAAAAAAACCGAGTGTTTTATTTTTGATTTTCCCTGAAAACCGTTCAAAGTTTGTATGGAGAGCAAGAAAATTTTAAAGTATGATATTTGTAACTGCGATCTTAGCCTGTTTAGACTACAAAACTTATTTCAGCGTTTTTTTAATTCATCGCCTAAGAAGGTTAAAAGGGGGTTCGAAATTTGTATAGAGAGCAAGACATTTTTAAAGTAAGAAATTTGTAACTACGGTTTCAGACTGTTTACTATGAGGATTCAGAGAGGGTTCTTAGTTTGTATAGAGAGCAAGAGATTTTGAAAGTAAGAGATTTGTAACTTCGGTTTTAGATTGTTTTCTAAAAGTCTAGGTAGAAAATTAATTTCAATGTTTTTTTTTTTAATTCATTCCTTTAACAAACATTTAGATGATAACATGTTATACGCGGACGAAGTCGCGGGCAACAGCTAGTATATAATATATTTTCATAAGATTTTTTTTTATTTAATCGTATGGCATATATTATTTTTGGCCTTGTTGGGTTCGTCTCTCTTTAGTACCACCCAGGGGACACGTGCAGGGTTGTGGTAGGTAGCTCCTGTGGTAGGTAGCTCCTGCGGGGGTAGGTAGCTCCTGCGGGGCTCCTGCGCGTCGTGGCGGCGCGGCGTTGCGGTATCACCAAGTACCCCTCCATCTGTTTCGCATCATCAAGGCGTACCTTAGTGAGAGGTTCATAACCTGGCCCGGGCAACGGGAATGGGGCAGGAGGGAAATGCGCTGTGGAGTTCCACAGGGGTCGGTCTTAGGGCCACTCCTGTGGAATATAGGTTACAACTGGGTCCTGCGGGGGGAAAACTTGCGTGGAGTCAACGTCATCTGCTACGCAGATGATACGCTCGTAACGGCCCAGGGACCCAGCTATCGCGACGCAGCCGTGTTGGCGACGGCGGCAGTTGCCCACTGCGTGGGGAAAATCCGTCGGCTGGGCCTGGAGGTGGCTCTGACGAAGTCCGAGGCCATATATTTCTATGGTCCACGGAGAGCGCCCGCAGCCGGCACAGCGATTGTGGTGGGAGGAGTTCCAATTGCTGTCAAGCCGACGCTGCTCTACCTTGGCGTCATGCTTGACAGTAAATGGAACTTCAAAGCACATTTTGAGCGCCTGGCGCCCAAGTTGCTGCGTGCGGCGTCAGCCTTTGGGCGGATACTACCAAATCTGAGAGGGCCCAAGGCCTCATGTCGCCGCCTGTACACGGGGGTTGTGCGCTCTATGGCGCTCTATGGTGCCCCAGTATGGGTAGACGCGCTCAGCAGCCAAAACATCGCTCAGCTGCGCCGACCGCAGAGAGTGATGGCTCTGAGGGCAATCAGAGGGTATCGCACCGTAAGCGCGGAAGCCGCGTGTGTGCTAGCCGGAACCATGCCCTGGGACCTGGACGCAAGGGCCCTCGCGGACCTGTATCTGTGGCGCGAGGAGGCGCGAGACCGGGGGGACCTGCTAGCTCCACAGGAAATAAGGAAGCGGCGAACCGAGCTGCTGCAGGAGGCGATGGACGTATGGGAGCAGCGGCTGGAACAGCCGAGCGCCGGCTCCCGCACCATAGACGCGGTTCACCCAGTCCTCCATGACTGGGTTGAAAGGCATTTCGGGGTTCTCACCTTCCGGCTGACGCAGGTGCTGTCGGGACACGGTTGTTTCGGCACCTTCCTGCACGAAATCGCACAGAGAGAGCCGACCCCGGAATGCCACCAGTGCGGAGCCGGCATAGACTCGGTGCAACACACGTTGGCCGAGTGTCTGGTTTGGAGTGCAGAAAGACAGGAGTTGGTCGCCCGAATAGGGCAAGATCTGTCGCTGCCAGCCGTAGTGCGGGCTATGGTGTCCAGCAAAGCAGCCTGGAAGGCGATGCTGGACTTTAGCGAGCACGTTATGGCCGAGAAGGAGGCGGCAGAGCGCGAGCGGGAAGCCCGGGCTGAGGCTGACCCAATGCGCCGCCGCAGGATCGGACGCAGGCGCGCCGCGCACAACCAGCGATTGCCGCCTTAACGAAGACCTCCGGGTGGCAGTCACGGGGGCGACTGCCACCCATAGAGAAGAGGTCCTCTAGCTGAAGGGCGTGTCGGGTGTTCGGGCACGCCCCTTAAAATGTTATTCTGGGGACATGTATTTATCTCCTCCCCTCTCGCGACGGGTCTCACATGGGGACAGCTGCTGGCGGAGTCGCGGAAGTGTGCGTGAGCGTTCCCGTGGCTCCGCCATAAAGCAGTGCGCAGAGCACCGTGGGGTTTTAGACGGTAGTCCGGGCGGTTCCCGGGAGTCCGTCATACCCGTCCTGGTTCCCCAGCCAGGCGGGATGTGTAAATGCATTTTCCCCACGAAAAAAAAAAAAAAAAAAAAAAAAGGTAGCTCCTGCGGACGCGAGTGACAGTTGTCCCCCCTTTGTTAAGTGAGTGGGCAACTCGACTGTTAGAGGTTCTTAAGCCGCCCAAAGGCCTCTAACTCGGCTTAACGACTACTGTCATAGACAGCAGCCGGGATCATTATTAGACATTGGCCTCTATTGACAAGTTGAATCGATGTTTATTTTTATACAATGTGACGCTGTACCATACAGCGACGCAACGCCAACCAACAGACCAACGCCTTGAAGCGAAACCTTGCCTAGGTTCAGACATGAATAGAAATTGTAATACTGAGAAAGTTAGTTTCCGTTCACAGTCAGTTACTAAATTTATAGTCGATCAATTACTATCTAATCGGCAACCAGTTATCAAGGTAGCATTTACGCTGAGAAACTCGCGTAAATTTAGGTACCATCTGTCACTGTTATCATTGAAACTAATCACGCATAACAAGTAATAGTAAAAAACGTGTTATCAGGCGATACATAAATAACAATCCCACGAGAACACGACCCCTGCCCCGCAATTCTGTAACTTGTTTCAAGCTCACCTCAACTCGCACCCACAAATATATCTTGACGTCGCGGTTCGTTGTAACTAAGCGTAAGTAGAGGTCGAGTTACGTTAGGCGTGACGGGTGAAGTGGCGCATGAACGCGTAGAGAATAACTTCCCCTGTGTGTGAAGTGCATCTGTAGCGGCGCAGACGCCTGCGCCAGTGCGGCGCGCCGGCGCGGGCGCGTAAACACACACATGCGCGAGATGAAAGAAGCCCGGCCACTTATCGCTTGCACCCGTTTTGATTATGCGTTCGCTGTCAGCACCCCGAAATAGACATAAACTGCGGAATGCGACTCTTGATCCAAACCAAATTATACAATCGATATAACAATAACAACCGTTGAAATTTAAATCCATTCAATATTTAACTTTTCGTTGCTTTATTTCCACGCCGTCCAGAGATTGCGGCTCATCGGCTCATGTTCGCGGTAATCAAATGAGCAACAATAAATACGAACATTTATTATTGCTCGCACAAGAATTACGGCGATTGTGCTACAGGTTTAAATAAACAAGCGATTTCTGTCGATTGCTTCGAATAAGTTTACATATCGTATGTTAACTGTTTAAAATAAACAACGTAAAATTTTTCTTACCAGTAAAATAATAGGTAGATAGCTGCACATGCCTTTTTAAGAACTGCACAAACGCAAATGGAGGAATAGTATCAGCATCGCAAGAATAAATATCATTATCGCTAAGTCTCCAACGAGGCTATAGAATTTAATGAGACAATTTCAGCGTGTTCACTACAGCAGCGCGATTCTCTTGCGATAATTGAAAGAAATTCAAAGGCATCTTCTCCGAATAGGTACATTACTAAAAATAAATGACGATATCCAATATCCATAAACCAAAACAGAGACTAAGAAAAAAGACTAACCAAAAACCAGGTGCGGGGCCACATCCGGCTGCTGCAAAAACATTCAAGCTATAGCGGAAAGGAATCCGCTACAATACTATACATTACGAGTCGCAGCCGAAATCATGCAAGTGAAGTTTAAAGTTTTATGCAAGAGTAACTTATTACCTGAGTACCAGCAGGAAACTTTTCGAATCCAAGTCCAAGTAAAAATATTTGCTTACATAGGAAGTTCATCTTCCTCGCTTCGGCTATCTGGGAAGTTGGAAACTAGGCAGGTTAGCGGAGCCGTACTTAAATTCATTAAACGAGTTTAACAAACTGTCTCTTCCTCGGAATTTACGTTTCAGTTTCTAAATCGAAAATATCCTGATGGTTTTATTTACGGGAATTTTAAGCCCTACGCTAATGTTACTGAATAATTTTATATCTAAAGGCCTTAAGCCTTATGAGAAGATTTCCTCCGTTAGCCGAGAACTTTAGAAACTTGTGTAGGTATTGTTCCTCAGTGGAACTTTTATTTATCAAATACTGTTAGGGGTACGGTCGGGTACGGAGTTACGGACTGGGCCGCGCCTGAGGACAAAAGTTTTGTTGGGAGACCTCCTTTCTTAAAGAAAAATGCGAAAAAGAAGCGGGGTTTCGTTTTTTGACGACCGTTTTAGCCTAGTTGGTAGTGACCCTGCCTACGAAGCAAGAGGTCCTGGGTTCGAATCCCGGTAAGGGCATTTATTTGTGTGATGAGCACGAATATATGTTCCTGAGTCATAGATGTTTTCTATGTATATAAGTATTTATTTCTCTATATAAGTATCTATATCGTCGTTTAGTACCCATAGTACAAGCTTTGCTTAGTTTGGGACTAGGTTGATTTGTGTAAGATAGTCCGCAAATATTTATTTATTTATTTATAAAAACAGCTACAGCATACAATGGCCCTCGACTTAATATCGTAAGTATTACTCTCTATGAAATAAAATTAAGGATGAAAATTGTTGATGAAAATGTTACCATTACAAAAATATTGCTTAGGTTCTGCAGGCAACTACAAAAAAAAACAATATATTAAAAAGACGAAAACCCTAGTGAATCCCAAAAGATGTGATGGGTCGGTCAATTACGGACGGTCTCTACCTGCATCCAACACCTGTCGCCGAACTGATTTCTCAAAAAATATTTTTGAATAAGTGTTAATAATACGCGTAGGTACGAGTACATCTCAAATGTTTAAATACGGACGGCACGTTAAGTACAGAAATTGTTATTTTAAACAAGAAACACTGCAAAGTTTTATGTATTTAACCCAAATGTTAAAGCTAAACTTTTGTGATGGTTGTATAATATTTTGTTTCTTAGAAACGAAATGGGCGCATGTTATGGATATTCATATGTAAAAGCAACGGAACATTCCTTTGTTGAAAAATATCAGCTGGATGATGGTAAGCTATAACTGGGCCAGTATGAAGCAGTTTGAAACTACAACGTACAGTTTGTAATCTAACCCCCGACGTCGAACCTACGAGTACCGACCTTTTAGTTTCAGGTTTGTCGATAAACCCATTTCAAACCGGGCCTCTAAAAGCCTATATTATGTTCAAATTGAACTAAACATCGGCAAAAATATAATTGTTGCTACAATAAATGCTTCACCTGAAAGTTCGCGTTATAGCCCGTTATTACGTTAAAAAAGCGGCCAAGTGCGAGTCGGACTCACCCATGAAGGGTTCCGTAAAATAAATAGCAGTTTAAGATTTATGACGTATTAAAAAAAACTACTTACTAGATTTCGTTCAAACCAATTTTCGGTGGAAGTTTGCATGGTAATATAATTGTTGATACAATAAATGCTTCACCTGAAAGTTCGCGTTATAGCCTGTTATTACGTTAAAAAAGCGGCCAAGTGCGAGTCGGACTCACCCATGAAGGGTTCCGTAAAATAAATAGCAGTTTAAGATTTATGACGTATTAAAAAAAACTACTTACTAGATTTCGTTCAAACCAATTTTCGGTGGAAGTTTGCATGGTAATGTACATCATATATTTTTTTTAAGTTTTATCATTCTCTTATTTTAGAAGTTACAGTGGGGGGGAGGGGGGGGCACACATTTTACCACTTTGAAAATGTCTCTCGCGCAAACTATTCAGATTAGTAAAAAAATTATATCAGAAACCTCAATATCATTTTGAAGACCTATCCATAGATTATGGTTGTGATGAAAAAAAAAACTACCAACTAGGCTACAGGGGGCTCCCATACAACTAACGTGATTGTTTTGCCGTTTTTATAGATAATGGTACGGAACCCTACGTGCGCGAGTCCGACTCGCACTTGGCCGGTTTTTTTTTCTATTTTTGTGTAAAAATCTTAATGCGGTTCACAGAATGAATCTGCTTACCAAGTTTCAACAGTATAGTTCTTATAGTCTCGGAAAAAAGTGGTTGTGATATACTGACAGACAGACAGACAGACATGACGAATCAATAAGGGTTCCGTTTTTTGCCATTTGGCTACGGAACCCTAAAAAAGGAAGAATAAAGCACTTCACTGCAGCTGCCGCACATGTTACGGGCTGCATTATATTAGTCGACACGTCATAGTTATTGTACCGATATAATATCTCATCGTTATGCCACGTCATGTTAAAGGTACGGCATTATACCAGTCTTGATATTATCGTTCCTATCACCAGTTCACTAGTTATGTTATCCCGATATTCCAGTTTGGATGCTATATACCTACCTATGTAAATAGTTTGATGAGTAATATAATCCAGTAGACCGTACCTTGAATATACTAAAGAATTAATGTAAAGACCGCAACTTGTTACATATAGTATAGGGTATATGTATGCATCTTGCTAACCGTCGTTAAATGGACACAACTTTGACGTATATCTTTTCTCACAAGTGCAAAAAATTGAGAATCACGATCAAGATGATGACGACTGAAAAAGGTAATGTAAAAAAACAGCCAAAAATTACATAAATGGTACTATAGGTATCGATGATTAATAAGAATGTAATTCAGGTTGGAATACCGCAAATGAGTATTAGGGCGAATATTCAGCGTTTTTAAGGCGTTTTTTTTTCGTCATTGTCGTCTCCAGGAAATACTATTAAAAGAGACGAATATCAGAGTCCACTTTTGATGAAGACGTAAGCCAATACCGGTGCTGAGTCTTTTTTGATTTAAGTTTCCGCGGTATGTTTTATCTCTGCTGAAATAATCTTGAGCCGACAATGACTTTAGAACCGAGCGGTTCAAACGCTCGGAGATTGGCCCATTAATGCGTAGAGACATAATCCAGGCAGCCATTTCTGCAAAGGATGGGGAGAGGTCCGATAAATTACGTCACTAAAATTGTCTCTTTACGAAGAGGCGTTAGCGTTACGTTCATAGATTATTATTGGAAGCACTTAAAATAAAATACTTCGTAATACTTATTCTAACAGATTTCCAATTGCCACGAAAAACCAGCAGAATTTCGGTCAGTATACAGAGTTTTTAGCTATGGAACCTTTTACAATCAAAGCTGGGCTGAGCCATTTTAATTGAAAAACCATTTTTGTTTTTTTTTATTCGTTCCTAACCAACGGAGTTTGGATACCGAGAACCGGATAATAGTTACGTTACGCCATATTGGTAGGTTAGGTACGTATCATATTGCAGATTTACGTTTCATACCTATATTATATATCAAAACTTTAATAAACCATGTAGTTTATTTATTTCTTGTTTATTGCACAAAAAGCGAAATTAATGCCATAATAAAGCATTCTCTATCAGCCAACCTTAAGGCAAAGCAGATAAATGGTGTGTGCAGTTCACCAAGTTCTGTAAATTTTTGTTAGGTGCTTTATTCGAATTAAATTTTTGTCATCATCTTCATCATCATATCAGCCGAAAGACGTCCACTGCTGGACATAGGCCTTCCCCAAAGACTGCCAAAGTGATCGGTCTTGCACCACCCGCATCCTGCAAGTAAATAGATATGTACTACAAAATTTCTCTGCATAGGTTTTTATTATTTTACCTACACACTGTTGTATCTTTGTCACCTATGTGGTCAATATAATTATGCTACGTGCATAACATACCGTACATTTTAGATTTATGTGCCATAAAACAAGAGTCGAATTTGACCACAGCCGGCCAACGCAACAGTTCTTTGACGTTAATAGTGTACATTTATGGTTTGATTTATAGATTAATTTATTTATCGATTTGATGCTGCGTTAACCTGTCCTGTATTCACGTTGCTTACTTCGCACACAGATGGGCCAGTATAATTCTGATCTCCGACTACGTAGCATTACTATGAATCTCTGTGTCTATTTACTCTAGCTAAGCTCACAAAATGTTTTGTGAATAGGCACATAGGCTGTGATGAGTAACTGTGACGAAAACACCGCAACCATTGCCGGTGACCATACCAGCAGATGCCCGCTGAACAATAGCTGCCCTTTCGACAATGCATCCATCGATTTCTATAGTAATCAGTCAATAAAATAAATGTTCATAACATAAACAGGCTGGTTTGTTTTGGCATTTGGACTCTTGAATGAAACGATATTTATTTATTGAATCAAAATACAAATATATGTAGGTAAGTACCTACATAGTTCATTTATTTTACTCGCTCTGCCCTTAACGCGAAATGCTAGCTATAAATACAGCTCTACTGAAGGGAGAGAGAGTACCTACGAGCTACATTATAAAACAGGAGTCGACGTATAATATAAATTGTATAATTAGCTAATTACCTAGGTGGTATGATGATGATTATCATGTGGTAGGTAACGTATTTTGTTTAAAAGCTTAGTTATAAGTACCTATACATAACATTTACATACCGCCCGACTCTTAGGCTAAAACCGCAGACAACGTAAGCGCATGCAAAAAATTGCTCTTTTCTTTGGTCGCATTTGTCCGCGATTGGGCCCGGAAGGGTATACAAATTATGCTCACGAGCGACAAAAAGACCGTGGAGAATGTCGATGAAGTTTTAATACCCAAGTATGTACTCACTTAATACGCTTCAATAGTGTTTGTGGCTATAAGAACGTTACAAAATGTAGTAGGTAGGTAGGTCTGTGTTTGTAATGGAGGTTATCTTCAGTACGGACGACGCGAAACGAGGCGAAGTAGAATTATTATATCTACGATGATCGGTAAAATAGTCAATTGTTTTATCGTCGCGCCAATCATTTGAAATCCTCCTCATTATTCGGCACTTCAAATTTAATCCTCGCCGTATGTGGATGGTGATAAAGCAGCTTTAGGCAGGGATGCCACCACCTACCGTCAAATCGCATGAAACGAACTGGCAGCAGCATACTTAGCTAATAATAATAAATTCATTTATTTCGACCAACTAGGATCATACAAATTACAAAAATACAAAACACAGCAAAAATTTATAAAATAGGTAAAATTAAATATGTATTAGTACTTAGCTAATGTAGCTACAGTTGGATATGAAATATTTCCAATATTGATACGACATGATTTGCAATTTGGTCGTTGTTTGCTATGGTATTTCAATAATCCGTAGCTAATTAGAATCGTATATTAATCTTCTCCATCCCACATTCATTTCGACGAATAGAACAGATGCTCGGTTGATATATGAGTTGCTATTTTGATTTATACTTCCCTAATATCATCTCCACTTATAATAAATCTCTAAATTAAAAAAAGAATCAGCCAGTTTGAAACTAAGCTTTGCGCGGTTCGAATGTTCTCAGCATCCCATGAACGGAAAAATATGAAACATTTTATATAGGTACATTATTATTCTAGCTGCAACTTAGGATAGTTTTTATCCGACTGCGACAGTTAATTAATTTTCCGAAATATACGACTTCATTTAATTTTTCATTTATTTTTATTGAAATCAAACGCTGCTCCAACTGTCAGCTATAAGAACCGTCAAATTTTCGTCAAAATGGCGGAATTGCTTTGCCTTTCACTTATTAATAATTTAAATCCCGTCTACGATAGACCTTTACGAGACAAATGCTAAAATATAAACCATAAAAAAATATTCGATTCTGATATGAGAACTTATATGCGCAAATGTCGTTTTATGTCGTAATTTCAATAAATGTCATTACCATGGTACCACTTAAAACTTTGTAGAAAGATCAGTCATTAGAATACAAATAAAGAACTTTCAGGGTTTTAGAAAATTCTACCCCTAAAGGGGTAAAATAGAGTGCAAAGTTTGTATGGGAAAAACTACTTTTTTTTAAATAGAGACTTAAAACTTTGTAGAGAAATTATTCATTAGAATACAAATAAAGTACCTAGATTCAGTGTTTTAAAAAAATCTACCCCTAAGGGGGTAAAATAGGGGTGCAAATTTTGTATGGGGGAAACAATATTTTTTTTAAATAGAGACTTAAAATTTTGTAGAAAGATTAGTCATCAGAATACAAATTAAGTACTTTCAGCGTTTTAGAAAATTCTACCCCTAAAAATAGGGGGCTAAAATAGGGGTGCAAAGTTTGTATGTGGGAAACTATTTTTTTTAGCTAGAGTCCTAAAACTTTGTAGAAAGATTATTTAAATACAAAGAAAGTACTTTCAGCGTTTTGGAAAATTTCACCCCTAAGGGGGTAAAATAGGGTGCAAAGTTTGTATGGGAAAAACATTTTTTTTTTTAATAGAGACTTAAAATTTTGACGAAAAATTACTTATTAGAACATGAAAAATACTACATTCGGCGTTTTACAAAAATCATTCCCTAAGGGGGTTAAAAAAGGGTGCAAGGTTTGTATGGAGAACACTTTTTCTGAGCTAGACACTTAAAACTTTGTAGAAAGATTACTTATAAAAATACAAAAAAAAGACTTTCAGCGTTTTGAAAAAATCTATCCCTAAGGGGGATAAAAAGGGGTGCAAAGTTTTTATCAGGGAAAGTTTATGTTTTTGAGTTAGAGACTTGAAACTTTGTAGAAAGATTACTTATTAAAATACAAAAAAAGAACACAAATCGTTTTAGAAAATTCCACCCCTAATAGGGTTAAAAAGGAGAGCAAGCTTTGCATGGGCAACACTTTTTTTTGAGTTAGACTTAAAACTTTGCAAAAAGATTACTTATTAGAATACTAAAAAAGAACTTTCAGCGTTTTAGAAAACTCCATCCCTAAGGGGTCCCTTAAGTCTTAAGAAGGGTAGCCAGTGTTGTGTGGGAAAAACTTTTTTTTTTACTAGACTTAAAACTATTCAAAATGTTACTTATTAAAATTAATAATAAAGTACTTTCAGAGTTTTAGAAAATTCCACCCCTAAGGGGGTTAAGAAAGCTTTGTATGGGCAACACTTTTTTTAGCTAGAGACTTAAAAGTTTACGAAAAAAGTTCTTTCAGCGATTAGAAAAATTCAACCTCTAAGGGGGTTTAAAAGGGGGTTCAAATTTTAAATGGCGAGCAATAAAATTTTAAAGTGTGAGTAAGAGATTTTTAACTTCGGTCTTATTCTGTACGTTAAAAGACTACAAAACTGATTTCAGAGTTTTTCCAAATTCATCCCCTAAGAGTGTTAAAATTGGTTCAAAGTTTGAGTATTTCAAGGCATTTTTAAAGTATGAGATTTTTAACTTTGGTTTTAGACTGTTTGTTCACAAACTAGAAAATGAACATCAACTTTTTTTTTAATTATCCCCTAAAAGAGGGTTCAAATTTTGTATTGAGAGAAATCATTTTCTAAGACGATAAAAAGTTCTACGCGGACGAAGTCGCGGGCAACAGCTAGTTTATAATAATTTTAACAACAGTAAAATACTAAATGTGTTCGAGAATAGCCCTATACAAATTTATTTTAGTAGAGATATATACGTTCTATGCGGCCTATCTTTTATTGACAATATTTTCAAATGTAACTCAATCAACAACAAGGTAAAACTGACCCAACTTCTCTATAACCCAACGTAGAATTTTATGAGCAGCGTAAAAATAGGTTTTAAAAGGAAAGGAGAAATAAAAAAGCGGCCAAGTGCGAGTCGGACTCGCACATGCATGAAGGGTTCCGTGAAATAAATTGCGGTTTACGATTTATGACGTATTAAAAAAAAAACTTCCAACGAAAATTGGTTCGAACG
Source organism: Epinotia brunnichana (assembly GCA_963854355.1). Classification (NCBI taxonomy): domain Eukaryota; kingdom Metazoa; phylum Arthropoda; class Insecta; order Lepidoptera; family Tortricidae; genus Epinotia; species Epinotia brunnichana. The sequence continues at coordinate 21,140,843 of OY977943.1, read as the reverse complement.
AGATCTAGTAAGTAAGATCTCGTTCGAACCAATTTTCGTTGGAAGTTTGCATGGTAATGTACATCATATATTTTTTTTAGATTTATCATTCTCTAATTTTAGAAGTTACAGGGGGGGGACACATTTTACCACTCGCGCAAACTATTCAGTTTAGAAAAAAATGATGTTAGAAACCTCAATATCATTTTTGAAGACCTATCCATAGATACCCCACACGTATGGGTTTGATGAAAAAAAAATTTTGAGTTTCAGTTCTGAGTATGGGGACCCCTAAAACTTAATGTTTTTTTCGATTTTTGTGTGAAAATCTTAATGCGGTTCACAGAATACATCTACTTACCAAGTTTCAACAGTATAGCTCTTATAGTTTCGGAAAAAAGTGGCTGTGACATACGGACGGACAGACATGACGAATCTATAAGCGTTCCGTTTTTTGCCATTAGGCTACGGAACCCTAAAAACATAGTTTCTGTGTTCTTACATTTGATTCGAAGAACTAACTACTCAGCTTATAACATACATAGTACAAGCTCAATTTATAACTGATTGGTATTAGTTAGGCCTGTAATTAATTTAAATGACATATAAACTACTACTACCAACATAAAACGAATAACGTAACAAAATAATAATGAAACCTTGCCAATAAACACCTTTCTTCCAAAACAAATAAATGATATTCATTAAGAAGGGTTTATTAGACCAGGAAGAGGATTCAGTTAGAAGTAAGTCACCAGTTACAGGTTATCAGTAAGAAACAAGTTTGAGCGGTCTACAGAATGTTTGAAAATAAACGGCTAATAGGCTGTGCAAATCAGCTGCATTAGATCTACGTTAAAGATGGATTATTTATTGAAACATGCGATCCTTACCTGTGAGTAGGAACAAAATTAGACGCCGCATGATGGAATCCTTCAGTGATAGTTTAGGCCGGAGATGTTTGTTCAGGAGCCATCGCCACGAAACGTCAGGTCAAAGGTAAAGCCAATGTTTACGCGACTCAGCTGGTCTCCGATTACGTTCGCCAATTAACCACACACTCGCACACTGCGGGATCCGCACGCTGCAATGTCAGCGACCACGAGAAAAACTAGACACTCGGCGAAAGCTGTCTTTAAGTTCACGAAACCGAACTGAGTGGCTCTCGTCAGCCTCGCACGGGGTTGTTATTCATTCATAACGCGATTAGTTGTTCCCGAGAGCAAGTTGACAGTTGTTCTCTGTGATGAAAACATCACACATGTTTGGAGCGGAGAGGAAAGGTCTCGCGCGCGATCGCAGCGCACGGCGGCCGACTCGCGAGTTGCGTGAGTAGGCCGGCAGGGGCGCGCGGGGCGCGGGGGCACGCCTGCGCCTCGCCCGCACCGCACCACCTCGGTATTGACCGACGACGCCTCCTTCCCACAATTCACATCCTTAACTAGGTACTGCGAATTCTCCTTTGAAAAATCCCCTAATTCCTTCTCTACGATTGAGATAGGACACGTTTTATGAAAGGCATTATAGACCTTCATAGGAAAGCCCCTTAGCTATTTTCGTTACGGCGCCAGGTACAGGCTTTCTGCATAACTTTACCTGCCCTTATATTATGAAATTACGATCGCCGATACCTTGACAAGTACGGCTTTTACAACGTGGTCGCGCTATGCAATTTATAACTTTTCTAGAAAGCTTGCGACGGCGAAGCTCTTTGAGCTTTTACGCCGAAGCCGAAGCTTCGTGGCTTCTCGTTGCTCTCCATTTTCCGATTCTGCCACATTCGTTTATTCAAACTTTTATGCATTCAGGTCTGAGTACGCAAGCATAAATAAAATTGGAGCCACCCCGTAAGCCTGTTCTGTATTCCGGCAACCCCGTCAATTTTGTCTGTCCTTATCGATGGGCTGAAAATTGGCTGTTGTGATTGATGGATTGTTGATGCGATGGAGGAGTGATTTTTATTCGCACCTATTAAAATATGATTTCGGACATCCATAGTACTTGTCAGTTAAGAGGGCGTTCGTGTGCACAATGTGTGCACACTAGCGCCACTGCACTGGTAAATAATTGTGATTGTATTAAATTTCATCATCATCTGCCTGCGCCATTTCCCATTATCTGGGGTCGGCTCTCCCTATCCGTTTTCTCAATTCCGGGCGATTTTGGGTTGTTTCTGGATCCAGATCCATTTGCTTCAGGTCTTTTTGGACCGTCGTTAGCCAGGTGGCGGGGGTCTTCCACGCCCACGCTTTGTCGTTGGTATGAATTTAAATTTAACGATACATATTTAAAAAAAGGAGGCTCTTACACTGTATTTCGTATTTAAGTACCTTGTGAATACATCAAACCGTTTTAACTTTGGACGCATAGATTGACGAATCCAGCAACGTAAAAACTATTATGGTGTATTGAAAAAATACTTAAATACAAAATACAGTGTGTAGCGGCCACCTTTTTTAAATATATATCGTTAAATTTAAATAATCACTATTATTTACCAGTGGCGCTAAGTGTGCACATGAACGCACTCTTAAATGCTTAACACTTTATGGATTTCACCATTTTACTTTTTTAAAATTACTAAATATGATATTTATTTACATGTGTTGATGATGGTCGCGCCACACTTGGCGAAGTTTGCCCAAATATTCGTGTTGCATCTTTTTCCTTCCTATGGCAAATGAAAGAGAGGCAACGACGCAACGTGAACACGAACCCCCAAGTGTGGTGCGACCATGAAGTGTTTTGAATACAAACACTTAATATGTTTGTTGACAATTATGCTTTATCAAATGACCGGTTCTGAATGAAACCGTGAGATAGCAGGTCCCGAGCCGCGGCGGCCCTCTGACGTCATCACGTTAAGATACGAACATTACTAACTCCGAGCACGAAATGCATCAAACCTCGATAAGTTGGACTTGCTATGCAAATCAACCCTTTTTTGTTTACGTGGGGAATAGTAGGTACATTATTGCCGTGGCCGGGAAGGAAAATGCAGGCTAAGTATTTGTTTAAACGGACGAGCTTACGAGTCCGTTTAATTATACCTAATACGAAGCCTGCAATTTTAATAATTAATATTTTTTGTAATATGAGACGGATCAAGCAAAGTGTCTTATTCGCCGTCCTAAACCCAAAACGTAAGTAAGGAAACTGTTTATATTTTTCAAAAATATTGACGCAGCTGAATGTCTGCTACTTTTTTCTGGTGCTAGGGACGATATTCCTATCAACAAAAAAATAATCAGGCACTTCTAAAATTTTGATCCTCAATGATTGCAGATCATTAAGCTGGCTTTAACATTATCGAAATATCTTTAAATCTGAATATTATTACGAGTGACACAATTTGACGTCTACTCTGGAGTTACGCCAGTCCGTAGAGGTTCAAAGCAGGGGGAGGTACTACGTTGCAAAAGGTGGTGTAGAAGATTTTTTTTTTAATATTGTTTACATCGATATAACCGAGCAAATATCAAAAATGGTTACACTAGATTTCTTGGGACAAATTTGGCAGCCACGAATCCTCGAAATTTTGGGACTTTTTTTGGTTTCTTACTCGTAGCTTCTATACGGTGCATCCTAGCGAAAAGTTACTCACTAGGAAATTAAAGAACATGGAATTATGCGTCTAATGAGTACCAAAACATATTAATTCGGTTTAGTGACATAGTAGAAAACCATGGTTGAAAACGAGGCTTTCCTCAAGTTTGTAAGTTATTTCAAGATAGTGGTTTTTAAGCTTCTGCGTTTCGATTTTGAATTTAAATTTAGGTTTTAGCTCCTCAATTGTAGGAATTTACAGAATCGACAGTAATTTCAGCATTAGTATCATCATAACTGGTAATCGAAGAGCTGGCAGTTTTCTCGTGCAACGCATCGGCATTGCAGTTCAGTGAGGAAATACCGCCAGCATACTCGGTACAATGCCTAGAGGGCTTTTTTAGGGTTCCGTAGCCAAAATGGCAAAAACGGAACCCTTATAGTTTCCCGTCAATCCGTCTATCCGTATGTCACAGGCATTTTACTCGAAAACTATAATGTGTATTTGAATAAAATTTAGAGGATAGGTGTATTTTATTAGCCGCTACATTATTCTAAAATGAAATGACAAAAAAAATATATTTTAGAGGTGCACTGTATACATATAACTGCAAGTCAAAAAAAGAAAAACATTGTATGTCCACGTGTGGCACATCAATCGATAGGTCTTTTAAAATAAATATAAGGTTTCTCAGCAAGTTTTTCGATTAGGTGAAAATAGTCGGAGATAATCGCCTCGAAAGTCACTAAATTTCCAGGATTTGTAATCTTTAAAATTAAAATTAAATTAAATTAAAGTAAATTTGTAATTGACTTTAAGCCTAAAAGGTTCGTCACGTTAAAGTTTAAGGTGACGAACCTTTTCTTACCCCGACTGTAGTACTATGTACCTACCTACTCATTCGAAGTCACTGTAAAAGGAAATCTTCCACTAATGTTTAGAATGAAGGTTCATGATGAACAAAAGCCGCAAATAAACCATCATCCCATTAAAATATTTAACAACTTAGAAAAGTTGAAAAACCCCTTAATTTCATTTCAAAGTTCAATCTCCAAAACCGGCTGAACCGATTTTGTTGAATAGCTAACCAACTCGATCACGTCAGCTTTCGGACAGAAAAAACCGCATTACAATCGGTCCATCCGTTTAGGAGCTACGATGTCACAGACAGAAACACAGACACACCGACACGTCAAACTTATAACACCCCTCTTTTTGCGTCGGGGGTTAATAAAAGGGTTTATTTTTGTAGTGTGATCAGAGCCGCGGGCACAGCTAGTTTTAAAAGTAAAACATTGGTTAATAATCCCGAGGGATTTCGAGGCTATTATAACGACTATCGACTGTATTATAACGGGTCAAGTAGGTTTACATAGCTCAATAATTAGTTTTAGTTTTAACGAGTATGTAACATGAAAGCACTTCTGAGAAATGGTTATTCGGTTCTGCCTGGCTGTGGTTACTTGATTCGATTACGCTATCTGGGTTTTATATTATTAGTTTGCAGTTATTTCAGTACAGTTTAATATAACCGAGGTAGCATTTGGTGTATTTTACAATAAATCAAACTTATAACACCCCTCTTTTTGCGTCGGGGGTTAATAAAAGGGTTTATTTTTGTAGTGTGATCAGAGCCGCGGGCACAGCTAGTTTTAAAAGTAAAACATTGGTTAATAATCCCGAGGGATTTCGAGGCTATTATAACGACTATCGACTGTATTATAACGGGTCAAGTAGGTTTACATAGCTCAATAATTAGTTTTAGTTTTAACGAGTATGTAACATGAAAGCACTTCTGAGAAATGGTTATTCGGTTCTGCCTGGCTGTGGTTACTTGATTCGATTACGCTATCTGGGTTTTATATTATTAGTTTGCAGTTATTTCAGTACAGTTTAATATAATCGAGGTAGCATTTGGTGTATTTTACAATAAATCGGTGTGGGCTTAGAATAATAACGCCTAGAAACGCAGTTCACGCGCAAGAGAAAGAGAAAGAGAACATTTATTGTTTACCATGTACAATTAGGTCTTAATGATAAATGTGTGAGTTACAATGGCAACCCTTTCGGGCATACAATATTAACTATAAAAGTTACATAGGTATATAATTATTCAGTTTAAAAACTCAAAGTATTCTTTTAAATCATAAAATACATTTTCTGTCAACCATCGTTTTAATTGGCGCTTAAATTGATTTCCGCTCAACATTTTTAGGCTAATGGGTAGATGGTTGAAGACTTTGATAGCGGTGATAAAGGTGCTCCTATAATAGGTTGCGTTTTTGATCGCTGGCAGTGAAATGTTGTACATATACTGTGATCGTAAATTGTTACGCTGTTCTGAGCAGAAGTTAAAATTATATTTATGATTTATTACATAGGAACACAGCTCTAAAATATATAATCCAGTTAAGGTTAGAAATTTCTTTTCCCTAAAAATATTTCTAACGGACTCAGTATTGTACAAGCGGTATATAATGCGGAGACATTTTTTTTGGAGAATGAAAGTAGTTTTGACATTAACAGAATTACCCCAATAAATTACACCATAATTCAACAAAGGATAAATATTTCCATAATATGCATTTCTTACAATATCTTCTGAGCAAGTACTTGATAAGACGGATAAAGCATAGCACTGACTGGATATTTTTTTATTTAACTTTTCTATATGAGATTTCCAATTTAAATGTGAATCTACAGAGACGCCTAAAAAGTTGGTACTGTTTATGTTTTGAATAATAGCTCCCCCGTGTTCAACATTCAAGTTTATTGGGTTTGTTTTGTAATTTCTAAATTGTATCGTTTTTGTTTTATCTACGTTTACTTTTAAGTTAATTGATTTAAGCCAGTTGACAACAGTTTGAAGAGTATTGTTAATTTTTTCTTGAAAATTGGATCCTGAGTTTTTTCCAGAGAATAATATGGTTGCGTCATCAGCGTTAATTTGACATAGAAAAAAATTATCCAACGGTGAGGCCACTAAAACTCGGCCATAAATGGCCCAGTACGTGGATCGGTGGAACAAAATTGGTGCGTTTGTGTGCGTATTGGCGCGTGTGAATACGAGTTGATCACAACTACATGAATCCATTTTATGCCTCACGCTTGGGGCGTCGGCCGTATGAAACTATCCTTCTATGCGCTATTATTCTAAGGTAAGGTATAATCCTGCTCCATACGCTCCTTACCCTCCAACCAACGTGTGAAGGCAAAATTGTGGGCGTCATTTTAATTTTAATTCAAATTACATCAATTTTATGTATATGCTCACATAGGATTAGAATGAGATATTTGGAGTAGTAATGGTATATCAGAGATAACAAACGCTTGTTCATCTTAATGAATGACTAATTTCGGGGACAAACATTTGATGAACGACCGACCAGCACTAGGGTAAAATATTCTCCAATATCAGCCTGACCTGAGTTCAAGGGAAACCGACCGACGAAATAATCCAAAATTGTACAAAGTATTTGAGTAAACTTTCCTGTACTCGCATGTTGACGTTTTTCATTTGATTCCAACACAACAAACAGATAATTTTCTCAATATACCAATGACTATATTGAAAGTATCAATCGACTGATACAGACGGTATCTTAGAACGGCTGCAGACATTATGTCAGCTACTTTCAATCCCCCAAGTAGTAGTTACCGTCAACGTCGAATATATCTTTACACGTTTGCACCTTATTCCATTGTAATAAGGAGAAAAATGTTTACATTACTTTGAAGTTGGCTGTACATAGTTCGACCGTCGACCCCGCCAGAAGTTGATATGAAAAGAAATGTGAGCCGATTGCAAGTTGATCTTTGAGCGACCACCAATCGATTCCACAGAAGTGGGCGCGACATCTAAATTGCAGGGAAGGTAAACAATCGGCAGGTATCAACATAAATCAGCATGAACCTATCTAACTTTTGGGGCTCGAAACGCAGATTGAATTAGGGAAGAGTTTTCAGCAAGCGCGTTTTCGTAGGTATTTTCAATCGTGTTAAAGAGATTTATTGTTCAAGTGGGTCAGTAGATAACTGGTATTTTTTACAAATATTATAAGAACAATAAGAAAAATAATAATTTATTGAAAACACTTTAAGTATTGCTAATGTAACATTGTGCTATTTGTGCTTGCACTTTTACATGTCAGTTGAATTGATTAAATGCGCCTGAACTAGAATTAACCTGTATCTCAGGCAAAAATATATTATATTACTAGCTGTTGCCCGCGACTTCGTCCGCGTAGAACTTTTTATCGTCTTAGAAAATTATTTCTCTCAATACAAAATTTGAACCCTCTTTTAGGGGATAATTAAAAAAAAAGTTGATGTTCATTTTCTAGTTTGTGAACAAACATTCTAAAACCAAAGTTAAAAATCTCATACTTTAAAAATGCCTTGAAATACTCAAACTTTGAACCAATTTTAACACTCTTAGGGGATGAATTTGGAAAAACTCTGAAATCAGTTTTGTAGTCTTTTAACGTACAGAATAAGACCGAAGTTAAAAATCTCTTACTCACACTTTAAAATTTTATTGCTCGCCATTTAAAATTTGAACCCCCTTTTAAACCCCCTTAGAGGTTGAATTTTTCTAATCGCTGAAAGAACTTTTTTCGTAAACTTTTAAGTCTCTAGCTCAAAAAAAGTGTTGCCCATACAAAGCTTTCTTAACACCCTTAGGGGTGGAATTTTCTAAAACTCTGAAAGTACTTTATTATTAATTTTAATAAGTAACATTTCGAATAGTTTTAAGTCTAGTAAAAAAAAAAGTTTTTCCCACACAACACTGGCTACCCTTCTTAACCCCCTTAGGGATGGAGTTTTCTAAAACGCTGAAAGTTCTTTTTTAGTATTCTAATAAGTAATCTTTTTGCAAAGTTTTAAGTCTAACTCAAAAAAAAGTGTTGCCCATGCAAAGCTTGCTCTCCTTTTTAACCCTATTAGGGGTGGAATTTTCTAAAACGATTTGTGTTCTTTTTTTTTATTTTAATAAGTAATCTTTCTACAAAGTTTCAAGTCTCTAACTCAAAAACATAAACTTTCCCTGATAAAAACTTTGCACCCCTTTTTATCCTCCTTAGGGATAGATTTTTTCAAAACGCTGAAAGTCTTTTTTTTTGTATTTTTATAAGTAATCTTTCTACAAAGTTTTAAGTGTCTAGCTCAGAAAAAGTGTTCCCCATACAAACCTTGCACCCTTTTTTAACCCCCTTAGGGAATGATTTTTGTAAAACGCCGAATGTAGTATTTTTCATGTTCTAATAAGTAATTTTTCGTCAAAATTTTAAGTCTCTATTAAAAAAAAATATGTTTTTCCCATACAACCTTTGCACCCTATTTTACCCCCTTAGGGGTGAAATTTTCCAAAACGCTGAAAGTACTTTCTTTGTATTTAAATAATCTTTCTACAAAGTTTTAGGACTCTAGCTAAAAAAAATAGTTTCCCACATACAAACTTTGCACCCCTATTTTAGCCCCCTATTTTTAGGGGTAGAATTTTCTAAAACGCTGAAAGTACTTAATTTGTATTCTGATGACTAATCTTTCTACAAAGTTTTAAGTCTCTATTTAAAAAAAAAATTGTTTCCCCCATACAAAATTTGCACCCCTATTTTACCCCCTTAGGGGTAGATTTTTTTAAAACACTGAATCTAGGTACTTTATTTGTATTTTAATGAATAATTTCTCTACAAAGCTTTAAGTCTCTATTTAAAAAAAAGTAGTTTTTCCCATACAAACTTTGCACTCTATTTTACCCCTTTAGGGGTAGAATTTTCTAAAACCCTGAAAGTTCTTTATTTGTATTCTAATGACTGATCTTTCTACAAAGTTTTAAGTCTCTATTTAAAAAAAAAATGTTTCCCCCATACAAACCTTGCACCCCTATTTTACCCCCGTAGGGGTGGAATTTTCCAAAACGCTGAAAGAGTTTCATTTGTATTCTAATAACTAATTTTTCTACAAAGTTTAAGTCTATAGCTCAAAAAAAAAAGGTTCTCCCATACAAACTTTGCACCCCCATTTTACCCCCTTAGGGGTAGAATTTTCAAAAATCCCTTTTAATCCCTAGCCCACGTTATAAAAGCAACATACTGTGCAAAAATCAACTCTCTAAGATTAGTAGTTTCGGCTGTGCGTTGATGAGTGAGTGAGTGAGTGAATAAGTCAGTCAGGACATAGGCAATTATTATGTACTAGCTGTTGCCCGCGACTTCGTCCGCGTAGAACTTTTTATCGTCTTAGAAAATGATTTCTCTCAATACAAAATTTGAACCCTCTTTTAGGGGATAATTAAAAAAAAAGTTGATGTTCATTTTCTAGTTTGTGAACAAACAGTCTAAAACCAAAGTTAAAAATCTCATACTTTAAAAATGCCTTGAAATACTCAAACTTTGAACCAATTTTAACACTCTTAGGGGATGAATTTGGAAAAACTCTGAAATCAGTTTTGTAGTCTTTTAACGTACAGAATAAGACCGAAGTTAAAAATCTCTTACTCACACTTTAAAATTTTATTGCTCGCCATTTAAAATTTGAACCCCCTTTTAAACCCCCTTAGAGGTTGAATTTTTCTAATCGCTGAAAGAACTTTTTTCGTAAACTTTTAAGTCTCTAGCTCAAAAAAAGTGTTGCCCATACAAAGCTTTCTTAACCCCCTTAGGGGTGTAATTTTCTAAAACTCTGAAAGTACTTTATTATTAATTTTAATAAGTAACATTTTGAATAGTTTTAAGTGTAGTAAAAAAAAAAGTTTTTCCCACACAACACTGGCTACCCTTCTTAAGGATCTTAAGGATCCCCTTAGAGATGGAGTTTTCTAAAACGCTGAAAGTCCTTTTTTAGTATTCTAATAAGTAATCTTTTTGCAAAGTTTTAAGTCTAACTCAAAAAAAAGTGTTGCCCATGCAAAGCTTGCTCTCCTTTTTAACCCTATTAGGGGTGGAATTTTCTAAAACGATTTGTGTTCTTTTTTTGTATTTTAATAAGTAATCTTTCTACAAAGTTTCAAGTCTCTAACTCAAAAACATAAACTTTCCCTGATAAAAACTTTGCACCCCTTTTTATCCCCCTTAGGGATAGATTTTTTCAAAACGCTGAAAGTCTTTTTTTTTGTATTTTTAAAAGTAATCTTTCTACAAAGTTTTAAGTGTCTAGCTCAGAAAAAGTGTTCCCCATACAAACCTTGCACCCTTTTTTAACCCCCTTAGGGAATGATTTTTGTAAAACGCCGAATGTAGTATTTTTCATGTTCTAATAAGTAATTTTTCGTCAAAATTTTAAGTCTCTATTTAAAAAAAAATGTTTTTCCCATACAAACTTTGCACCCTATTTTACCCCCTTAGGGGTGAAATTTTCCAAAACGCTGAAAGTACTTTCTTTGTATTTAAATAATCTTTCTACAAAGTTTTAGGACTCTAGCTAAAAAAAATAGTTTCCCACATACAAACTTTGCACCCCTATTTTAGCCCCCTATTTTTAGGGGTAGAATTTTCTAAAACGCTGAAAGTACTTAATTTGTATTCTGATGACTAATCTTTCTACAAAGTTTTAAGTCTCTATTTAAAAAAAATATTGTTTCCCCCATATAAAATTTACACCCCTATTTTACCCCCTTAGGGGTAGATTTTTTTAAAACACTGAATCTAGGTACTTTATTTGTATTCTAATGAATAATTTCTCTACAAAGTTTAAGTCTCTATTTAAAAAAAAGTAGTTTTTCCCATACAAACTTTGCACTCTATTTTACCCCTTTAGGGGTAGAATTTTCTAAAACCCTGAAAGTTCTTTATTTGTATTCTAATGACTGATCTTTCTACAAAGTTTTAAGTCTCTATTTAAAAAAAAATGTTTCCCCATACAAACCTTGCACCCCTATTTTACCCCCGTAGGGGTGGAATTTTCCAAAACGCTGAAAGTGTTTCATTTGTATTCTAATAACTAATTTTTCTACAAAGTTTAAGTCTATAGCTCAAAAAAAAAAGGTTCTCCCATACAAACTTTGCACCCCCATTGTACCCCCTTAGGGGTAGAATTTTCAAAAATCCCTTTTTATCCCTAGCCCACGTTATAAAAGCAACATACTGTGCAAAAATCAACTCTCTAAGATTAGTAGTTTCGGCTGTGCGTTGATGAGTGAGTGAGTGAGTGAATAAGTCAGTCAGGACATAGGCATTTATTATGTACTAGCTGTTGCCCGCGACTTCGTCCGCGTAGAACTTTTTATCGTCTTAGAAAATGATTTCTCTCAATACAAAATTTGAACCCTCTTTTAGGGGATAATTAAAAAAAAAGTTGATGTTCATTTTCTAGTTTGTGAACAAACAGTCTAAAACCAAAGTTAAAAATCTCATACTTTAAAAATGCCTTGAAATACTCAAACTTTGAACCAATTTTAACACTCTTAGGGGATGAATTTGGAAAAACTCTGAAATTAGTTTTGTAGTCTTTTAACGTACAGAATAAGACCGAAGTTAAAAATCTCTTACTCACACTTTAAAATTTTATTGCTCGCCATTTAAAATTTGAACCCCCTTTTAAACCCCCTTAGAGGTTGAATTTTTCTAATCGCTGAAAGAACTTTTTTCGTAAACTTTTAAGTCTCTAGCTCAAAAAAAGTGTTGCCCATACAAAGCTTTCTTAACCCCCTTAGGGGTGGAATTTTCTAAAACTCTGAAAGTACTTTATTATTAATTTTAATAAGTAACATTTTGAATAGTTTTAAGTCTAGTAAAAAAAAAAGTTTTTCCCACACAACACTGGCTACCCTTCTTAAGGATCTTAAGGATCCCCTTAGGGATGGAGTTTTCTAAAACGCTGAAAGTTCTTTTTTAGTATTCTAATAAGTAATCTTTTAGCAAAGTTTTAAGTCTAACTCAAAAAAAAGTGTTGCCCATGCAAAGCTTGCTCTCTTTTTTAACCCAATTAGGGGTGGAATTTTCTAAAACGATTTGTGTTCTTTTTTTGTATTTTAATAAGTAATCTTTCTACAAAGTTTCAAGTCTCTAACTCAAAAACATAAACTTTCCCTGATAAAAACTTTGCACCCCTTTTTATCCCCCTTAGGGATAGATTTTTTCAAAACGCTGAAAGGCTTTTTTTTGGATTTTTATAAGTAATCTTTCTACAAAGTTTTAAGTGTCTAGCTCAGAAAAAGTGTTCCCCATACAAACCTTGCACCTTTTTTTAACCCCCTTAGGGAATAATTTTTGGAAAACGCCGAATGTAGTATTTTTCATGTTCTAATAAGTAATTTTTCGTCAAAATTTTAAGTCTCTATTAAAAAAAAAAATGTTTTCCCATACAAACTTTGCACCCTATTTTACCCCCTTAGGGATGAAATTTTCCAAAACGCTGAAAGTGCTTTCTTTGTTTTGTATTTAAATAATCTTTCTACAAAGTTTTAGGACTCTAGCTAAAAAAAATAGTTTCCCACATACAAACTTTGCACCCCTATTTTAGCCCCCTATTTTTAGGGGTAGAATTTTCTAAAACGCTGAAAGTACTTAATTTGTATTCTGATGACCAATCTTTCTACAAAGTTTTAAGTCTCTATTTAAAAAAAAATATTGTTTCCCCCATACAAAATTTGCACCCCTATTCTACCCCCTTAGGGGTAGATTTTTTTAAAACACTGAATCTAGGTACTTTATTTGTATTCTAATGAATAATTTCTCTACAAAGTTTAAGTCTCTATTTAAAAAAAAGTAGTTTTTCCCATACAAACTTTGCACTCTATTTTACCCCTTTAGGGGTAGAATTTTCTAAAACCCTGAAAGTTCTTTATTTGTATTCTAATGACTGATCTTTCTACAAAGTTTTAAGTCTCTTTTTAAAATAAAAATGTTTCCCCCATACAAACCTTGCACCCCTATTTTACCCCCGTAGGGGTGGAATTTTCCAAAACGCTGAAAGTGTTTCATTTGTATTCTAATAACTAATTTTTCTACAAAGTTTAAGTCTATAGCTCAAAAAAAAAGGTTCTCCCATACAAACTTTGCACCCCCATTTTACCCCCTTAGGGGTAGAATTTTCAAAAATTCCTTTTTATCCCTAGCCCACGTTATAAAAGCAATATACTGTGCAAAAATCAACTCTCTAAGATTAGTAGTTTCGGCTGTGCGTTGATGAGTGAGTGAGTGAGTGAGTGAATAAGTCAGTCAGGACATAGGCATTTATTATGTATAAATAGATAGAAGATAATGAAACTCCCATTCAAATATCTCAAAAAATTATGAAGCTACATCCGTTTTAATGTCGCTTGTTAGAGTGAGAAAACGATGAGGGACTGTGACGTCAATATACTCGAGCGTCATAGTAAAAAACAATCGTTTCATATGAAGGTGCGTTTTGCGGAAAAGGGACAGAACATACCCCCTCTTAAAACTTTGGACTCTTATAACTTAATCATTACCTATATAACCTCTTGCTTTGTTTTTTTCTCCATTTGACTATATTTATTTTAAATTCTTTTTCGAGAAAATACATTATGATTATTTACCATATTTTCGATTCCTGAGCTATAACCACGAACTTCGGAATTCGAAAATATTCGGGTATCTCTATCTCTATCGCACTAACCATACTCGAGTGACAGGGATGCAAATATATGAACATTGAGTATCGGTTTTCGTGGTAGCGCCGCAGGTACTTTGGCTGAATGCGCCGAGCGCGTGCCATGGCCATTCAAAAAAAACAAATTCGTGTTAATTATATTGTTCAAATTTGTTGATTTCATTTATTGAAATTACGACATAAAACGACATTTGCGCATATAAGTTCTCATATCAGAATCGAATATTTTTTTATGGTTTATATTTTAGCATTTGTCTCGTAAAGGTCTATCGTAGACGGGATTTAAATTATTAATAAGTGAAAGGCAAAGCAATTCCGCCATTTTGACGAAAATTTGACGGTTCTTATAGCTGACAGTTGGAGCAGCGTTTGATTTCAATAAAATTAAATGAAAAATTAAATGAAGTCGTATATTTCGGAAAATTAATTAACTGTCGCAGTCGGATAAAAACTATCCTAAGTTGCAGCTAGAATAATAATGTACCTATATAAAATGTTTCATATTTTTCCGTTCATGGGATGCTGAGAACATTCGAACCGCGCAAAGCTTAGTTTCAAACTGGCTGATTCTTTTTTTAATTTAGAGATTTATTATAAGTGGAGATAAATAGATAGAAGATAATGAAACTCCCATTCAAATATCTCAAAAAATTATGAAGCTACATCCGTTTTAATGTCGCTTGTTAGAGTGAGAAAACGATGAGGGACTGTGACGTCAATATACTCGAGCGTCATAGTAAAAAACAATCGTTTCATATGAAGGTGCGTTTTGCGGAAAAGGGACAGAACATACCCCCTCTTAAAACTTTGGACTCTTATAACTTAATCATTACCTATATAACCTCTTGCTTTGTTTTTTTCTCCATTTGACTATATTTATTTTAAATTATTTTTCGAGAAAATACATTATGATTATTTACCATATTTTCGATTCCTGAGCTATAACCACGAACTTCGGAATTCGAAAATATTCGGGTATCTCTATCTCTATCGCACTAACCATACTCGAGTGACAGGGATGCAAATATATGAACATTGAGTATCGGTTTTCGTGGTAGCGCCGCAGGTACTTTGGCTGAATGCGCCGAGCGCGTGCCATTGTCATTCAAAAAAAACAAATTCGTGTTAATTATATTGTTCAAATTTGTTGATTTCATTTATTGAAATTACGACATAAAAC
This sequence comes from Epinotia brunnichana, assembly GCA_963854355.1. Classification (NCBI taxonomy): domain Eukaryota; kingdom Metazoa; phylum Arthropoda; class Insecta; order Lepidoptera; family Tortricidae; genus Epinotia; species Epinotia brunnichana. The sequence continues at coordinate 21,125,562 of OY977943.1, read as the reverse complement.
GACATTTGCGCATATAAGTTCTCATATCAGAATCGAATATTTTTTTATGGTTTATATTTTAGCATTTGTCTCGTAAAGGTCTATCGTAGACGGGATTTAAATTATTAATAAGTGAAAGGCAAAGCAATTCCGCCATTTTGACGAAAATTTGACGGTTCTTATAGCTGACAGTTGGAGCAGCGTTTGATTTCAATAAAAATAAATGAAAAATTAAATGAAGTCGTATATTTCGGAAAATTAATTAACTGTCGCAGTCGGATAAAAACTATCCTAAGTTGCAGCTAGAATAATAATGCACCTATATAAAATGTTTCATATTTTTCCGTTCATGGGATGCTGAGAACATTCGAACCGCGCAAAGCTTACTTTCAAACTGGCTGATTTTTTTTTTAATTTAGAGATTTATTATAAGTGGAGATAAATAGATAGAAGATAATGAAACTCCCATTCAAATATCTCAAAAAATTATGAAGCTACATCCGTTTTAATGTCGCTTGTTAGAGTGAGAAAACGATGAGGGACTGTGACGTCAATATACTCGAGCGTCATAGTAAAAAACAATCGTTTCATATGAAGGTGCGTTTAGCGGAAAAGGGACAGAACATACCCCCTCTTAAAACTTTGGACTCTTATAACTTAATCATTACCTATATAACCTCTTGCTTTGTTTTTTTCTCCATTTGACTATATTTATTTTAAATTCTTTTTCGAGATAATACATTATGATTATTTACCATATTTTCGATTCCTGAGCTATAACCACGAACTTCGGAATTCGAAAATATTCGGGTATCTCTATCTCTATCGCACTAACCATACTCGAGTGACAGGGATGCAAATATATGAACATTGAGTATCGGTTTTCGTGGTAGCGCCGCAGGTACTTTGGCTGAATGCGCCGAGCGCGTGCCATTGTCATTCAAAAAAAACAAATTCGTGTTAATTATATTGTTCAAATTTGTTGATTTCATTTATTGAAATTACGACATAAAACGACATTTGCGCATATAAGTTCTCATATCAGAATCGAATATTTTTTTATGGTTTATATTTTAGCATTTGTCTCGTAAAGGTCTATCGTAGACGGGATTTAAATTATTAATAAGAAAAGGCAAAGCAATTCCGCCATTTTGACGAAAATTTGACGGTTCTTATAGCTGACAGTTGGAGCAGCGTTTGATTTCAATAAAAATAAATGAAAAATTAAATGAAGTCGTATATTTCGGAAAATTAATTAACCGTCGCAGTCGGATAAAAACTATCCTAAGTTGCAGCTAGAATAATAATGTACCTATATAAAATGTTTCATATTTTTCCGTTCATGGGATGCTGAGAACATTCGAACCGCGCAAAGCTTAGTTTCAAACTGGCTGATTCTTTTTTTAATTTAGAGATTTATTATAAGTGGAGATAATACTAATTGGTAAACAAATAAAAATCAGGCATATGAAAGACATAAATAACGAATTCTCTTACAACATATAATATTATACGTGCATATTAAATCTAACGATAAGAACATTACATTATTTATGTATAGGTATTTAATTTACGTACATACCTACGGTAATGCAGTGTCAGCGTCTAAAATAACTGTGAACTAGGTCAATCGAGTTTATTTAATTATTAAGTGGACTTTTACCTTAGTTACGTGTATAATAATAGTACATTACTTAACTAGGGCGGTTAAACAAAGAATGTCTTAGATCGCAGGTATTTGACGCCCGAGCCGAAGGCAAGGGCGATAAATATGCGCTCTGAGGCTTTTTATTACCGCCCGTGGTGAGTACACAATTTTACGTCCCTATCTGGCCAGGAAGTGGGGGTTTCCGCACGCATAGCGTGCGGTAATTCCTACTTTATGGCCAGGTATGACGTAAATAATATAATAGCATACATTGCAGTTTGATAGGTTTGTAGGACAATATAAATAAAAAAAACGGGACAAGTGCGAGTTAGACTCGCCCACCGAGGGTTCCGTACAAAATGACAAATGCTTAGTTTTCAGATTTTTCCCTGTACTTGTTGTATAACACGATATTACTTGCCAAATTTCATAGTTCTACTAGGTCAACAGGAAGTAGCTATCCTATAAACTTTGATTACCTTCAGAGTGTCGAAATATAAGTTTTCACTTCTCATGTTCTCATTGTTCGTAAAGAAACTATTTAAGACCTCTTGTTCCAAAAATTACCTAGGTAGCAAGAATTTGTTACGGAGTTTTCTAACAAACACCCTTTCCTTTAAGTAGCCGAGTTGAAAGTTAATCTTCAATCTCAGTGAGATGAAGCACTTTTTACGGATGCTTAGACGGTAGTACGTAGTAGAATATCATATTACCGTCCGTCGCTTATAGATGCAACGCAACCACATGAGCAGACAGGAACAACACGGCGCGGCGCGGCGTCGCCTGGTTTCATGACAACGCGGCAAAATTTATAAAGCGGGCTTAATGGGGATTTGATAAGATTAGACTATGACTGAAGGAGCCAAGCACAGCTTAAGTTTAGATCGAAAACAATACGCATAACTTAGAAACACTAATCTTACTTGCTTAAAACGGACGAATTAAATCATCAACAGTTATCATTAAATAAATGTCCATACATGAGGCACTGTTGCGAAATGCATGTTTCCCAACAGTGCCTATTTTGTATAGGAATTGAATTTATTCTTTATGATGTGCTTAAGTTTAAGATTATATGTAATTTCCTGTACGAGTCATGTGTTACTTGAAATAAATGTTTTCATTCATTCATTAAGTAAGTATTTTTTCAAGATCTTTTATTTCACTTAGACATCTTAGAATGGATGTTTGTTTGTTTAGGTTACATTTTGCAAATTATAATAGGTAGGTACTCATACTTATTTATTTATAATGGATGAATATGATGGTACTTGATGGTGGTCTTATGGTCTTTGATGGAGAAGGTAGAACCCTTAACGAGGTACACGAGATAAACCCATCCAGTTTGAGCTATTTGGAACCTCTCACTCAACGAGTAGCTAGTCAACAACTGTAGTCAGCAATAAAAGATATATCCAAAAATGCATCATGGACAAAAAAAATACAATAGGTACAAACCTATACAAGAATATGACAGCTTTCAGGCTTGTGAAAACTTTGCTGTGTCCAGACAATCGGAGCATGGACATCGATAACCTAACCACAAACTAGGGGTATATTATCGTATCGAAAAAGTTATTAGAATATAATTCGTATGGCATTTTTCAATCGACGCTTCGATGCGCAGCGTGCCTACCTATATCAATCAATCATTTTCAACACACCTGCTCGTAAAGTATGTCTTATTACAGCGTATTTACACTGATAATGCAGAATATTACCCATGCCGTGCCTTTTACATTACATTATCGCACTAGTGCCTTTTCATTACATATCTTTTAAAATATTAGCAAAATAATGCAGAATATTACCCATGCCGTGACTTTTACATTACATTATCGCACTTGTGCCTTTTCATTACATATCTTTTAACATTTTCATTTTTTATTTTTTTATTTTTTTCCTCGCAAATGTGTTGAAAAACGTCGTATGAAACACGTGAGCATTGGTCATTACACTTCTCGTCTCCATTAAGCCTTCGCCTTTGGCTCAGGCTTAAAAACCGACTCGAGTGTAATGACCAACTTAGCACACTTGTATCATAATGTACTATTTCAACACACCTGCTCGTAAAGTAGGTCTTATTACAGCGTATTTACACTGATAATGCAGAATATTACCCATGCCGTGCCTTTTACATTACATTATCGCACTAGTGCCTTTTCATTACATATCTTTTTAAATATTAGCAAAATAATGCAGAATATTACCCATGCCGTGACTTTTACATTACATTATCGCACTAGTGCCTTTTCATTACATATCTTTTAACATTTTAATTTTTTTTTTTTCCTCGCAAATGTGTTGAAAAACGTCGTATGAAACACGTGAGCATTGGTCATTACACTTCTCGTCTTCATTAAGCCTTCGCCTTCGGCTCAGGCTTAAAAACCCACTCGAGTGTAATGACCAACTTAGCACACTTGTATCATAATGTACTATTATTGCATCCATCCATAGTGTGTCTAACGCGTCAGAGCGCGGGTGACAGCACAAACCCAATTCCAATTCAGTGCATTTAGTTGAATAGACCCCCTTGTTCTTCATGCGATGCGACGCCATTTGAAACTAGGATATAGTGCTGGCGCCAGCAGAGTTGGCAAAGAATTGCCCGCAAGCGAATTAATTAGGACCGAGGACGGCCCATGCACCCGTATAGTAGGTACCTACTCGTTTGTATAACACAGACGGAGTAATGTGTTTGGCACATCTTATCGCTGAAGAGCTAAGAAGCGCGATCATGCATAAATTTAATACGACAAACGAATGACAATTTTAGACAGTTGACCCAGTTCGAAATGTTGGGATGCGTTCCAATTAGGTTGCGGATGCAGATTATTTTACATCCGCAAATGCAAATCCGTAACCAACGGGTATTACGAAGCCTTAAGGCCTTGGTCGTACTGCACACGCCGCACGCAGCCGACAACGTCCCGTCGCACGCAGCGTCTGAAAAGTCTGAATGGTGTGTTCGAGAATGCTCGGGAGTGGTCGTTTTCGCCCGCTGCGTGCGGCGTCCCCCCGCCGCCCGCTGCAGCCGCCCGCTGGCCTGGCCGTTGCGTCTTTACTTTAGTCATTTTGGAGCATTGCTGCGGCTGGACGCTGGCTCGAAATGGTGATAGTCGAAAATATTCCACAAATTTTAGTTCAATATCAATTAAATGCCTAGTCACCAAAATATTGTAGGCACCCTCCGTATGTCTAGCTTTAAATATATTGTTCTTCTTTTTCTTTTGCTTCCTTGTTATTATGAATAAAATGTCCTCATCATCTTCCTCCTTAAGCAGTAAATACGCTAGAGTTTTTTCCATCGTAATACTACACACACACATCCGTTCGCTACAAAAACCCTCGGAAACTGCCGCGACTGGCCGCTGCGGCTACGGTCTCAAAACGACCAAACACCCGCTGTCGGCTGCGTCCAGCGTCTTCCATCAGTGCGACGGGACGTTGTCGGCTGCGTGCGGCGTGTGCAGTACGACCGTAGCCTGCTGTACTTACGTCTGTCTGTACGAGTAAGAGTAGACACTTCTAATTTTCTCAGAGTGTGGATTGCCCTCTACAAAAGTATTTATACCTAAGTACCTAATAGAAAAGGTAATTTCATTCATAAGGGCGAGACTTTTTTGTACGTTCCCTGGTAGGTACCCTTCGTGTGCGAGTACGATTTTTGATAGTGTTGTCTATACTGTAATCAATTATCATCACAATATGATGAATAAAAACTGAAGAAAGTAATGCTGACTATCGGTAAAGTCAGTATTATAGTACTTAAATCATAAAACACCGCATCCGCACCCGCAAATACTTGGCATTCTTTTAGCGGATGCCGATGCCATAAATGGTGTCACGCCAGTGCGGATGCAGATTCAGACACCTGCAACATCCTGACTCCAACATGGTTTGAGAATATTTTCCAATATTTCATTGAGAGCTTTTCCTGAATCGGAACTAATAGAAAGCGGTTTCGAGCGCATTTGGAGGAACCGGAGCTTGTAATGAGGTTTTCGCTCACTCGCTCGCATTTCAATGGAATAGCCTAATTATAGTGACTGTAAATTCTTGACGTTTATAATTGCTAGGGCAAGGGTGGCAATTAAGCGCCACTGACTTGTAATAAAAGGGGTCATGCGAAAAAGTTGGGATTGAGTTTCGCTGAGAGTATACCGCTCAGCTGTCTACCCAAATTAATGGACACCGGAATTCAGCGGTGGAGGACAATTGGACATGTGTCCACATATTCATCAGTGGTCAACTCTGCCCTCTGCCCCAGCGTGTAATGTGACGAATGAACATTGTTCAAAAGACTACACTGTTATCACAAGACCGCTTAAGAACGGTCTCGTGTGCGAAATAGAAAATATATTTCTATTTATTTATAAGAAAAGTTAGTACAAGTTACACTTCTAATAGAGATAATCCTAAACATATTAGAGGTTAATAAAGTCTTCTATGTGTTATACAGGCAATCGAACGAGCGAGCGAAGCGAACGAAGTTCTAGGTATGCTTCAGCTTGGGCCGAAAATCGTTTTTTCTGTCCGGCCGGTGTCCGGTGTCTGTCCCGCTGCTATCCTTTGCAACCTTTTGGCAACCAAGGGCCATATAGGAGCTAAAAAAAAGTACGCGGGCCGCAATTCTTAATTATTTGTGACTTTAGCAGGCAATTCCCAAATTCTGAATTCAACGACCTTTACATACGGAACAGCCAGAGAGGCTCGCGGGCCGCAAGCAACGGCCTCGCGGGCCGCCTGTCAGTTGCCGACCGCTGCTCTACGGGTCGCATTTCTCAACCGATACTCGTGAAATTTTGTGAGCTTCGTTAATTATATAGAATTTTATCGTCGAGTCACTATTTAAAAAAAACAAAAAAAAAAAAACGAAGCGCTCTACAGCTCACAGAGCCACTAGTTTTGGGAGGCGTATGAGGAGCTGAAGTATAGATGACGATGTACCAAACGTACCACCATACAATTTTTTTTTTTTCGTGGAGGAAACCTACGTTCCAGGTAGGTACCCAATCATATGTGGTATTTCTATCCACTAAAACCTCCACGGCGGCCGGCTTCTGCGCTCTCATGCGGAGGACTCCAGGATCTCATACTGAACGCACTGGAGCCCTCCTCGCGCCTCGCCACATATGGCTCGTCACAGGATGATGATGGTCGCCTTCCCTGGGGTTTTTAGGTGAGTGCCCCGGCTCCCGCCAGAATACCATACCATACCTATAGCATAGCCAGTCCTTTTAACTATTTAAGGGGCTCCACGCGGTTTTTTACTAGTTTTGATGAGTTCTGAGTTGACATTCCTCCGTAATTACAATAGATATATTTATGCCACAAACGTTAATCGGTTCTTCAATACGTTATCTACTTTTGCAAAAGAGGTTTTTGGAAAAAAAAAAATATTTATTTTTCTATGATTTATTCAAACATGGTCCAAAAAAGCTCTGTTTTCGATATTAGTATGTTGTTTAAGCACTTTTATATATGAAATTTACATGTAACTGTTCCTTTTTGACGTTTCTAACAACCCAAGAGTTTTTTTATTCTTAACTCATTTTTACAAAAGTTACGTCCAAAAAACTGGTTTTTTGGCCTAAAACTGCTAAAGTTTAGTGCCATATATCTCAAAAACTATGAGTTTTGAAGTAAATATGGGATACTATTTCGGTTAACCTCGTTGTTGTTAATACGGTACCTAAGCCAAAAAAAAACACGAAAAAACGGATGGTAACAGATCGAAGGTCATTGGGAGCTGTGAGCCCCTTAATTAAATGCAAGGGGTACACCGAGCGGATGTTCACCCTGGACATGCCATGGGAAGCACGCCGGCTTAAAATGAGAACCATACTACGTTTGTATGCGGAGACAACTTGTGCCGAGCGTGCTGGGGATGCTGAGGACTATGACGTAGGGCTACCAAACACGACGCGCCGTGAAAAAGGTAACTTATGATTCATATGTTATCCTTGTCTATAGAATTTGTCTTTTAACGTATGCGGAGTGTAATTTGTACAAAGTTCAATGTCGTATTAAATAAAAAACACATTGTTATTTTTATAAATATTAATGTTTTTTAATAGTGTATTTCATGACGTTCAATGCTAAAAAAAGTTTACTCCAATGCGAAATGATTTACGGCAGTTTTGTGGTACTTTGTCCATCGCTGTCGAAAATACAGATATTATAAGCATTTTTTTTAGGTGCAATTTTATCCTTCTTAAGAAAACTTTTTTAGGAAACTTCGTATGCTCGACATATTTCACGTTGTCGTCCGTTGGACTATTGGTGTTTTCAAAATAAAAGTTACCTTGCCACGAATTTACATTTTAAGTGACTTATGATTCGTCACCCATAAATCCCATAACGCAAAAACCGCTAGTTTTTACATGTTTTGACCAAATGACGTAGCCGCATTTTCCGAGTAAGTTTATGATTTTCTGAGACGGCGGGCTTAACTTTTCTTGAACGATTGAAGATGCCCATGTCTTTAAGATATTTTTTAACCGTTTTACCGTCACATCTAAATTTCCTTCCGAGCTCTCTATACGATTTAGCGAATCGGCCGGCCGTCATTTTCTGTAGTCGAGCTCGCTCAGAAAACTTGCTCAAACTGCTATGGTTTCCAGAACCGTGCTTTCTAATAGTGGTTTTCCGCAAGGAAAAGGACGAGAGAATATTATAAATTGTGCTTCGACTCTCACCCATCTCTACAAAATGTTCCACCACCTTCGATTTCGGCCATAGGGGATGTGAACTGTAGAAATTACATTCAGTTTCACGACGTCGTTCTTGTCGACTAACCATAGTTACAAAATTTATGAACCAATCCTCACGAAACTTACCAAAGTGATTGACAGACATATAGACGTTACAATGACAGTTATACATAATTTTTGTTTTAATTTATTTTTCACATTTTACATAGCCAAACTTTGTCTAAATTTCACTCCGCATACGTTATTACAGGACCATTTTATTTATTTAAAACGTTTATTGAATCATCGCTTTTTTGGGTTTAGGTAACCACAACCAGCGGAGCCTGAGCTGGAAACCATGTGTAGTCACTACACGTAACGCCATCTTTCGAACAACGAAAGTAACAGTGCGCGGAGTGGGGAGGAATAGTTGGTGAACTTGCGGGACTAACAAGTTAGCTCAGTGCTCACAAGATGGCGTTTATTTAAATTTAAGGGCCAATTAAAAATATTCTTACCTTCAGCAATCCATTGATGACACTTTGCTTTGCTTCAGTAAGAAAAATATTAATTTGTGTAAAATATGGCATGATTGACGTGTCGCTATTTCTCTATGCAAACATGGCTGACACTTTATCGTGTGTGCATCCATCCGCTGAGGTGTTGTTTAGAAGATGCCTTTCATTCTTCACTTATTTCGGGTACTTAAATAATAAAATAAAATCAGTAGGTTATCTTTACTACTTTACTGATACTAAAAATGTACATTAGAATTGTTTAAGTTACTTGTACAGCCTGTTTGTTTTGTTTCGCTTGGGCGAAGGCCTGGAGGAATTGCTTTCTGATCTCAAACGCGATGACCGCCGCTGCCATGCCTGTGTTCAGACTGTCGACTCCTTTTTGTAAGGGTATATTGAGACGCAAGCCATTCTGAGCTGCTGCTAACCTGTGACAAAAAGAAAATATTCAGTACAAGGCTTTTATTGTCGAGCCGTCCTCAGGCATGCCGAGGTGTGCTTGGGAATGCCGAGGCATCCCTCAGGCCTTCTCAAGTTCTCAGGCATACCAAGGCGTCTTAGACATGCCAGGTAAACAGTCTGCCCTCTCACATTATTGGCACGTCACGGCACGGCACGGCTCGGTAGCCTCAAAATGCCAGGAAGCTCAGAACGCCTTGACAGTCTTCGGGTCTGCTGAAAGGTCAAATAAGTATAGGCTCCTGAGGCAAGCTGACGGCAAGGGCGCATTTTTAGGGTTCCGTAGTCGACTAGGAACCCTTATAGTTTCGCTTTGTCTGTCCGTCCGTCCGCGGATAATCTCAGTAACCGTTAGCACTAAGACAGCTGAAATTTGGGACTAATATGTATATGAATCACGCCGACAAAGTGGTAAAATAAAAAGTGATTTATTTTATTTTATTAGGGTACCTCCCCTACGGTACGTAAAACGTGGGGAGTGTTTTTTTTTTCATTTTAACCCTAACGTGTGATATATTGTTAGATAGGTATTTAAAAATGAATAGGGGTTTGCTAAAATATTTTTTTGATAATGTTAATATTTTCGGAGATAATAGCTCCAGAAGTAAAAGAAAATGTGTCCCCCCTCTAACTTTTGAACCATAAGTTTTAGAAATATGAAAAAAATCTCAAAAGTAGAACTTTATAAAAACTTTCCAGGAAATTTATTTTGAACTTGATAGGTTGAATAGTTTATGAAAAAATCACAAAATAATTTCACACACTTACTGTGACGGACGAAAAACTACGGAACCCTACACTGAGCGTGGCCCGACACGCTCTTGGCCGGTTTTTCCCGTAAGCCGTCAACGCGCATGTAACATTGCAACAGTCGCTAGTTCTCATGGCTAGGCCAGTATCTGCTTGTAACCAGAAGAACTTTTTTTTTGTAAAGAAAATGATTGCAGTACTCGCCAATAAACACTGTGTTTTATTTATAAGTCATAAAAAATGTTACCTATTCTTCTTTGGAAAAAAAATAAAAACTGCAAGTGTCCAGTGTCATATGAACATGTTTGCCATTTTGGCTGCAGGGCAGGGTGCTAAAAAAGTTGTTGATTATTCTTGCGTAATGCGTAAAACTTTTGATTTACCTTTGTCTCAGTATTCTAACAACCCATATATCATCATATCAGCCGAAATACGTCCACTGCTGGACATAGGCCTCCCCCAAAGAGTGGCAAAGTGACCGGTCCTGCACCACCCGCATCCAGCAGACTCCCGACCTTTACCAGGTCATCAGTCCACCTTGTGGGGGGCCTACCCACGCCGCGCCTTCCGGTACGTAGTCGCCACTCGACAACCTTTCCGCCCCAACGGCCATCAGTTATATGTGGAATGTGCCCCGCCCATATGTATAATAGGTTCATGCATGTATTATACATATAAACCCGTGCGAAGCCGAGGCGGGTCGCTAGTGAACTTATAAATTATCGAAATAATGAATTCTTATTAAGTTACCTGTAGCTGTCCTTGCTTATACCTTCGGTCTCACCACCAATTACTAGAGATACATGACCTAATGATGTATAGTCAACTCCGTAATAAGGCGTAACTGGTATAAGCGCGCTTTCTGGCGCATCGCCGCTGTTCAGTAGATCAGCATCGAGGTCTAACTTGGCGTTACTGTCAGCAATAACTATTGATGTGTGTTTATGCAGTTGTTTAGGCATGTCTTCCCAATCTATTGAGGTGTAGATAGGTAGTCGGAAGTGAGCCCCAGCGCCGCTTCTAATGACTTTAGGGTCCCAGACATCAACACATCCTGAAAAAAAAACAATTTGTCTCAAAAGTAGCAGTTTTAATTTTGAACTTATTTAATTTATTAAAACCACAATTATCAATAATATAATTAATTCATTAAATAACAGGACATTCTCAGCGGCTCCTATGAAAAATCTATTGACAAGCATAGAAAATTTGAGAGTGACTTATCAATGCTAAATTATAATGCCAACTATCAGTTTGGTTGTTAATAAGTATTTCAGTAGTTTCCAACCAGTCGGGCACGCCTTGCTAGAGCATAAGATTGACCAAGGAATGTTATACATTCATAGATTGCTTGCTGGATGTTTACTTGCCATGGAATGATAACTTTCACATTATTATTGTCACAACAAGAATCAAAGTAAACCTACATGAAAACTTTTTCATCTCCTTGAGAATCTTTTTCAACACAATAACATACTGACCTTTTGTCAACAATACTTTTTCACAGCCTGCACCCACTGCTACTCTAAGTATTGCCCCCAAGTTGCCAGGCTCCCGGACTTGGTCACAAATGATCTGCATTGGTAATGGCTTGGAGAGAATTTTTACTGTTTGGGGTGTAGGTGTTTCAAAGATACCTGAAATTAAAAGCACTAGAAATTAGAGAATTTTAATAAAATCTAAATTTTTTGTCATTAGGAATCACTAGGACCACAAAACAATAAAAACATTTGATTAGATATTTCCTATCCGACAAATGCTTCTGGTTTTCAATTCGCGTTTGGATTCGCGAGTTAGGAATTTTAGAACATCACTGTCAATCAATATACCCTTTAACCCATTCACCGCCACAGAAAAAAATGCGAGGCGGTGCCCCCACGACACGCAAGTATTAGGTCTATGGTTTTGTATGAAGTCAGTGGCGTGGCAACGGTGAGAAACTTGAGTTCAAGTTGGTAGTGTTGAATGGGTTAATAGTCAGGAAAGTAACTTCCAGCATCATGGGAACAACAAATGCACTATCTTTACATAATGAAAATGCATAATGAAATGCTATACTTGGCAGTTCATCTTTAAATGCACACATTTTTTGGTCTAATATGACTGAAGCTTGAACTGACGTTTTTAGTGTTCCATAGCCAAAATGTCAAAAATAGAATCCTTATAGTTTCGTCATGCCCATCTGTCCTGGCCCCGTAGCATGGATGGTGTTATCACGCGATAAGTGATAGGATAAGCGCGTCGTCTCGTTCTATCGAACGGTGTCAGCCAGGGACGGATGCTCTATCCTGTCGCTTATCGCGTGATAAAGGCCATCCATGCTACGGGGCCTGCACTTGGCCATTTTTTTTTTAATTATGTAGAGTTTAGGATTGAACGAGAGTGATGAATATTAAATAAATTATAATACAAACCAAATATTCCAGGAGGTGTTTCAACATTAGACCACATTGACAGCTCTTTATAAGATGTCTTAAATATCTTTACTCCAGTCTTCGGTAGAAATGGTCTCAAATTGTGCAAATCTTCCGTATTACTGAAGAGGATGTACTTGAGAGGGCACTTGGCCTCTAAACCATCAACTATCAATCGCCATCCCTCTACAAGGATCTGTCCACTGCGCATTCTGTCTTTTTTTGATTTTAACTTCACAAGGAGAGTACTGTAAAGAGAGAGTAAGAAAATAAAGACATTGCTGTTTAACAACAGTCTACAGTCTAAAGTTAAATAGTGAGATCTGCTAAAATTGGTAAGCAAATGTCACAACCGACATTGGTGGGTAGGCTTGATAATAAAAATAAACTGTAACACAAAATACAAAACAAAAAGATGATCTTTTTTTCTTATACCAGAAGATTGGCAAGTCTTGGCATAATTTTTAGGTGTAATGTTTTTATGGGATAGCATACCTTAACCATCCATCATTATCTTTTAATTTATCATACATAATTTCATTGTTGTCATCAAATACTTTTGCCTGGCTTAGATAAAACTTCCTCTTTTTCATAAGTACATCTCGTTTCTGTTTGATCTCGTTTGACTTTTCGGGAGATAGTTTCTGCGATTCTTCAATAGTTTTTCGAACACTGATTTCGGCTGCTAATTTTTTATTATTGTTATCTTTCGTTTTATTGAATGCTTTAGAATCCAAGCTGATGATCTTTTCTTTTTTCAAACTTACTTCTGAATTTGGCTCATAAGGTAAGATTACTTTTGCAGGATTTCTGTGAGACCATCTGCTGTATAACCTCATTGAATCAAGGACTGGATGCCGGGCAATAAACTGAACAGCAGCACGATGTACGTTTCGTAACGACATTCTCTTTTTGACGTTGTGCAAATGAAGTATCAATTACTTGGTGTTTACTTAACTTTAAGTTATTGCAAGCAGTATTTAACCTACAAAGTCACATAGGCACCAAAGATAAAAGGAAAATGCATGAAATAATAATAAATAATACAACAAATAACACCTGTCAATGTCAAACGAAAAGACGGTCCGAATTGTAAATTGGTTCCAGCTCAGATAATCCGATATTTATTACAATAGACATTTATATTATTTCTTTGATTCGTAAATTATATTTGATGGGATCTTTTTTTCCAGAATTTATTAACTCAATTGATTTCATTCTCAACCATATTATTGGTGCATAACTTCAGTAGCGACAACTTAACGATATATGTTGTTTGTATTACGTGGTCTTTTGTTGACGTTGCGATGGAAAATTTTGTCAATGTGCAACACTAACCTTATCATCGGCTCAGCTCAGCTGAACTAAATGTTTTAATGTTTTATCCAGATCTCGTGAACGCGTAGTTATTGTGTGTTTATTTTTAAACCAACAATTTGTAGACAAAATGGCAACAGGCGTACAACCTCGTGATGAGGAAATCCAATTTACCCGATCTGATCTGGAAAATATTCAAGACGCCATGAAGAACAAGAAATTTCGAGAAATGCTAGCGGATTACTGTGAAGAAGTACGTGACCCGGCGAATCAGGCACTGTACCAAAAGGAAATGACCCAGCTAGAGAAAGAGCGAGGTTATGATGTAACCTTTATCACTCCCAAGGGCGGATATGTTATCAAAACAAGCGTCGCTGGCGACCGGAAAGCATTCGTTAATATCTGTAGCAACGATAATATCGGCAAACCGTCCTGCAGTGTTCAAGAGGTTAATAAACAGAGAGGTATGAATTGGCAAATTCCCTACACTATAATCCCTCCCAGAGAAGACTATGATCACAAAAAACAGAGATGTATTATTTATGATGTAGTGTTCCACCCCGACACTTTGCGCATGGCAGAGGTTAATAAAAGGTTCCGTGAACTGGTCAACAAGACCGCATTGGATGGCTTGCAGAAAACTTACAATATTCACTTAGACAATAACAATTTACGTTTTCCTAAGTCTTCATACAAGGGAATGTCAAACCCAGCTATTATTCGGAAAGAGGATCCGGATTTTAAGGGTATTCCTACATATGATGATGAGGAAGGAGAAGCTCTATCTCCTGAAATATTGGAGAAATTATATCCACAGCGCACATTCCAGGTACCTAACCCTGAAGAGCCCAAAAATGTCTCTACTAAGTCGAAGTCAAAAGCTAAATCTAAAAAAGATTTCACTCATGAAACTATCAATGGATACACTATACCCAAGTATGTTATCAAACAGCAGAAGAATGTTGATATGCAAGATTACACTTATGACAAAAATAGTAAGCAATACACTGCCATACCTAGCCAAATAGTGGTTGAAATAAATCTTCCTCTACTGGCATCTACTAAGGATTGTTTATTGGATGTCAAGGCAAAATCTCTCAGTTTATTATGTGAAATGCCGGCTAAATACAAACTTGACGTAAGTCTTCCTTATGCTGTAAATGATGAGTGTGGCAATGCTAAGTTTGATAAGACAAAACACATGCTTATTGTTACATTGCCAGTAGTCAAGGAGAATCTGAAAAGAGACATTAGTAAAGTAGACAGTGGAGTAGAAAGTGAAGAAAATTCAAGTTCACACAGTGATGATGATCAGAGAGAGAACTTGGTTGAAGAATTGCTATCCTCTCCTTCCGTTACTTCCAGTCCTCCTACTCAAGCATTAGAAAAGGAATCATATGAAGAAGTGTTCTTAGACCCATCTTACGGATATGTTTTACCGTCATACACTCACAATGTGCTTGATGATATTGTAGCATTCACTTTCCATGTCAAAAATACTGAACCGGATTCTGTTCAAGTCAAGAGTCAAGGAAATAAAGTTTGCATCAAATTCACTACAGTAGGATCAGGCTTTGTGCCAGTTCACTATGCAGCTGTAATAGTGTTTGATGAAGGAATTACATTTGAAAATGCTACAGGAGAACCTTGGGACAATAATGTGATCCTACAATTAGAAGTTTCTGACAACCTCCCTGAAAAGTTTCATATAGGTTTGAGTGATGCTTCTCTAACTTGTGAATATTTCAACATGTCCCAAGTGAAAAAATCCACCAGTGATCAATCAACCTTAAGTCTGAAACTGCCTCAAGACGAAGTATCTTTGCCTGTTGTTGAAGTAACTAATTGGGGCTCGGAGACAAACATAGTTGTGTCATCAAATGTAGAAGAAGAAGATGATGATGATGATGATGATAGTGATGACATTGAATCACCAACATCTCCTAAGGAGAAAAAAATAGTCTGGGTAGATTCCGGCATGAATGAGAGTGCAGCCAAGAGTATACTGCGAAAACCAATGCCCATGGTGAGAAGTTTTTCAGAGTCTAGTATGGGAGATGTTGCTTCCTCGATGGATTATGTTAGCTCTGATTGCATTCCTGAAGAATCCAGCTTAAAGAAGACTGTTAGGTTCAGCAATGTTATCGCTAAACAAATTTTTCGGTATGTATAAATAATATATTTATGATTTGTGTCTAAGAATACTTCCCACTATTGTGTAGGTCTGCTTGCGTACTGTTTTAGCAAACCATTATCTTTCAAGCCCATCACACACGAAACTATAATGTATATTATATCATAATATCACTCTGTGTGTGATGGGTTTTAAAAACCAGGACCACATTATATAATTATAAGAGTAAATTTTAAAACTTATTATTATTAGAATAAGGTAGCTTTTAACAAAAGAGTCACTGTTCAGTTAAATGTTCAATTAGTCAATTATTTTTTATAATATTTTACAATTCTTTGGTGGGATTGAAATTATGAATAATTGTTGTTTACAGGTATAATTCATCAATTGAAGGTCAGAAGAAAAAGAATCAAAAGAAAAAGAGTAAAAAACGCACTCAAGAAAGACGCAAAAGTGAAAGTGAAGCTGAAGATGAGTTCACCAGTTCATCGCAGGTAATTTACAAATGAATTTTTTACTACATTTAACTGTGACATAGTCAGCATCACTTATGAAATAAACCATAAAACGTATAAAAATAATCCCATCTGAAACTTTCATTATTGGGTAGTAATGAAATGTGACCTGTGACCCCCACTTGTTATTGTCACTTTTGCATCAATTTGCAGGTTTCAAAGTCAAAACCGAAGTCTACATTAAAACAGCGGCGCGACAGCGGTCTAGCGGACACTTCTGATGGCGACAGTGAGAGTAGGAATACTCCAAACGGCAGAGACATTCCCAGCGACCGCCATAAGGACGACGGCATAGACACAGACGCATCTGAGGGCAGTGCTCCTACATCCGTCTTTGACATTTACAACAATGAAAACCAGTCAAAAAAATCCGAACCTGTTATATGGAAATCTAAAGATGATATGTCTAAAGATGTCTCCGATACTAAAACCTGTGATAATATTAAACATAATACTGATATCTATGATCCAGATAAACTGAACAAAGGTCAGTATCAAGAAGTATCATTTAAAAACGATCTCATATTTGATTTGGACATGTGAGACTTGTCATCTCCTGTACTTGTATCACTTTAGAATTCACAGTCTGAATGCTGAAATATCTTATGTCCCTGTTCAATTTTTTTTATTTTAGTCGGCATAGTATTTTAGATTTATTTTAGAATTAGTCCCAATGTGTTTTACTTTAGTTCCTATCTTGTTGTGTGGAGCTATTTTTAGTTGTTTTCCTAATTTGCTAAGTTTATGGCAATGGTTTACAATAACATCCAAGCACGGTCAATTACAAAAACATTGAATATAATACTTTACCAGTTAAGGAGTACAATTGTGGTATTATACCTATTAATATTGTATGTATTCAAAAATATAGTACAAAATAATAAAATTTGTACGCGTTATAATAATCAAAACATGAAAGCAATAAATAACTTTACACCATTAATCTTTTAAAGAAACTCTAGTGACCTAGGTTTATAGACGTATTTTCTGATAGGTAATTTTAATTGAGCTCATTTTAGACAATATTTAGTCATTGAAATGCATTTAAATGGTACAAAATAGATTAACTGGTATTATTGGCTAAGATTTAATTCAAATTACAATGTCCTGTAGCTTTAGTTTTAGATATAACTCACAGTAAAAATGTAGATCTTGAGTGAATGTGAAACACGCATATTAACCACTAAACCAGTTCTTTTTGGCCCTTATATTGTAACAAGGTTTTAAGGTCACCAAAAATATTTTTCTGGCCATACAATGTATTGGCGTCTACTTCTCTTAAGCCGAGCATTCAGTAGGCAACATTTGCATAATAAACACTTTTTATGAACTGTTTATAAACAGTGTAGCCGGGTACTTCATTAGGCAATATTTGTTAAATAAACACCGTTTCTAAACAGTGTTTATTAACAAATGTTGCCTAATGAATACCCGGCTTAGATTCATTTCGACCAAACAAGAATAGAGTTTATTTTGCACTAGCTGCCCGTGTGGTTCCGCTCGCTTATTACAAAGACACGGGATAAAATGCAAAGCCATTCTATATACTGGATTACTGGTGTAAGATTTTTTTTAATAGCATGGGTAATAATCTCATACTAAACCTACAAACTTAACATTTCAAAGACATTGGGTACATCTTTATTATTAGTATAGATTTTAGAGTCCTCATTCATGTTTGGTCGCATCTACCCAGTGTTACATTAACATTGCAGTAAAAATCCTGTATGTCCACTAAAAACAAAAAAAATATTTATTTAAAACACCAAATAGCGTCACAGGGTGCTTTGCCACTTGAACTAACTCACACTATTTTCATACAAACCAGCGAATCTGAGCTATGAAGCTGTGTCATTACGAGTCTGACCACAGAGTCACAGTGTAAAGAGTAACAGTGGACGCCTTTGACGTTTGCGGGTTTGACAACGTCATGGCCGCTGGGTGTATGCAGCTCGGGCTCGCCCTATACGCCCCTCGCCCCTCGCCCCTCACACCCCGCACGATTGCCCTGTCTACACGGCTTCGTCGAATGACTGAGGCTCTAGTATAAGTTTTATCAATACAATACGTTTTCGAACGCGTTTTCGTTTAGTTTCAATTTGTATTGCAACAAGAACAGCGCCTCTGGTGGTAACTATTAGGAACTACGTGTTGCCATACGAATTGAAACTAAACGTGAACGCGTTCGAAAACGTATATGTATCGATAAAACTTATACTAGAGCCTGTATTGATTTATAAACTGTGACAGAGTCATGTCTCAAGAGTATAACGGCAATTAAAAATTGTAAACCTGTACGAAATCCTTGTTCGAAAATTGTAAAGCTGTAAATTATATGTAGCTGTACTTATAATTTACAGCTTAATGAATACCTAGGTAAAATTAGTTGTGCAAAGGGGTCAAATGACATAATTCCGAATGGTGTTTTCTCCGAAATCTTATTTTTCCGTATTTCATTATTTCGATAACAAATTGTTAATTCATCAGGATATAATACTAATACTAACTTTACCAAACCTAGTTAATATTATCCTGTTAAATTATTTCCGTCGATAATGTCGTTTAGCAAAAATGGGTTTCGGAATATGTACATATACAATTCTGAATTAGGTATGATGCTTTCAGACAAATTAATGTTCTCTGAGCAAATAAATTCATTTTGTTTGCTTTTAGTATCATTATAGGTTTAATAATTTAAAAAAAAATAACCTATCCCGTTTTAACGTTTATGTGGTGTATGTTGTATACAAAAAAATATTGTGTGCCTTTTTTATCACTGACTGGGCAGTAATTAACACATTCACTGCCAGGCCCTGTAGCATGGATGGCGTTATCACGCGATAAGTGATAGGATAAGCGCGTCGTCTCATTCTATCGAACGGTGTCAGCCAGGGACGGCAGCTCTATCCTATCACTTATCGCGTGATAAGGCCATCCATGCTACGGGGCCAGGAATCACTACGCGCTACACTCGTAGTCGATCCCGTGGTTTTCCATCTAAGTAGCGGGAAGCGGCTACGGCGTAGGCCGCTCGGCGGGTTCCTGGCAGTGAAAGTGTTAACACTCGACCAACTGTTGTCATAAACTGCGCACGCGTTTCAGTGGTTTGTGTAGTTTGAAGATGGAAATAATCATGAAGTTGTTGTTTTATGTAGTTTATTGATCACTATATGGATTGATTTTATGATTAGGTATATTGATAATGAATTATGATGGAATTTTGAATATAATGTGACACTAAAAATATTGAAAATCTTTGATTTTAACATAGTATACTCCTCTTGTTTGAGTAAGTAGGTGAATTGTATCGGAATACAACAATGTCACTTGGACATCCGATATACAATATAATATTTATACTTATTATGTTAGACAATTTAAATATGTACCTAATGCCTATTCGAATACGTCACCACTATACTAGCAAGTACCTATCCGCTGACATACTCTTGCAATAGATCGGCCAAAGAAACCAAATAATAACTTCGTTTTTAATGAACTCTAGAGGAATTAGGCCGTGTTTATGGATGCATCGACGGCGCGGTGCACACATAGAAACACGCGCAAACAATATAGCATTGCCTTACCAGACAACACGCCTGTGTTCACGTACAGGGCTTGCGTTTTCATACTGGCCTGACAGCCCGTGTCTGGAGCCCTCGTACAATATATTAATATATGCAAATAATAGAGTCGAAAAGTGCTACCACCAATTTCTTGCCTGACTGTACAACCACCAGGGCCGTAGCCAAAGTTGAATTTAAAATAGGGCAACCGTAATAACAGGTAGGGCACAACTCAAAATTTCACTTGATCTAATCTGTGTGTGAGGCAGTTTCTTAAGGTAGGGCATTGCCCCATAATGTTCACTTGACAGAAAGTGTTTAAGTATTTTGTCAGTTTAATACACAGGATGATTATGTCTGGGCGTAGAATTGCATAATTTATTTAAATTGACCAGTAAAATCATATTATAAGTTTATTTATTTCTATTTATATAATTTACTTTCAAAACAAAGTTTTAACCGACTTCAATTCAGTACTCCGCCAAGCCACATGAACATTTCCACATTTTTTTTTCCAATTTACCACATGAACTGATTTCCAAGAGCAGATGCGTTGATTTTAGACCAATAAACCAAATCGCTGTATGTGGGCCGATAATATTTGAGGACTTCCGTCGATTCCTCAAGGATCTCAGAATTACCTTTGGCACTTCATTGTTTGCTATTTCAACGGAATCATATCAGAATCTGTGACTATATAAGTAATATAGTTTGAAGTACATCATTGAGAAGTTCCACAAGCCATCTGTGGTCTTCATCATCACTTCCACCATCACCAAATTTATGATTTCCGGGTGTAAATACACGAGATATAATAGAAAATACCGAAATTACTACACGCGTGCTTAATATACAACATGTCCCAAAACTCAACGATAAGCCGGCACCAGAGGATGGAGCTACTTATGATTAGTCGAGAAAAAATAAGGAAAAAAATATATCTCAATTATTTCAGAAATTACAGAAAAAAAATGAAATTCATCGAAAATCGACATCCCTAATGGTATTTTTAACGACCATGTCTACAAATATTCAAATATTACTGTTTTTTTTTTGTTTTTGGAAACTTAAGTAGCCCTGCTATCTAACACAGTTCTTAAAAATACCATAATACATGTAGTTTTTACACAAAAAATAATCAAAATCGATTTTGTCCCTACAATTTTGAAAGATTTTTTCTTACAGTCCACTTTCAATCATCATGGTGTAAAAAAATTGTATTGACACCACAATGGCAATTATTTTCAAAAGTTGACGCAACTAACTAAGATTCCAAAATGGTATAATACTTTAGGAAACCTAGTCACAAAAAAAAACAACGAATTTTTAAACAAGAATCGACATTATTTAATGTTGGCGGTAATCACTTTTACTGTACCCAAAAAAGGATTTTTGTTGTTGAAAAATGTTGAATAAATGCAAAGAAATGGTACAATTTTTTTTAATTTTTTTAAATTCATTTACTACATTATTAATACTACAGTAAATGTTCAAATTGCCTGCCACCGGCATTAATACAGACATGACATCGCCTTAGAAATGATCGTTTTATCCGTCGTGCATATCTTCTACCATTGATATGATCCGCAGCTTGTGTGATTTTTTGGCGAAGCTCGTCCAATGTTGCTATGGGTTTTGAGTAGACTTTGTCTTTAAGACAGCCCCAGTAGAAGAAGTCCAGGGGGTTCAGGTCGGGCGAACGGGGTGGCCACAAGATAGGACCAAGTCGCCCGATCCAACGCCCTGGATACTCTTGGTTTAAGTATTCTCGCACTGCACGGGCATAGTGAGCTGGGCAACCATCATTTTGAAACCACATGTTTTGTAAATCACGTAAAGGCACGTCTTCTAATAATTCAGGCAAGTCGTTTTGTAAAAAGTTCAAATAGCCATCACCATTAAGGTTTCCTTGTAACTACGACTTGCCTGAATTATTAGAAGACGTGCCTTTACGTGATTTACAAAACATGTGGTTTCAAAATGATGGTTGCCCAGCTCACTATGCCCGTGCAGTGCGAGAATACTTAAACCAAGAGTATCCAGGGCGTTGGATCGGGCGACTTGGTCCTATTTTGTGGCCACCCCGTTCGCCCGACCTGAACCCCCTGGACTTCTTCTACTGGGGCTGTCTTAAAGACAAAGTCTACTCAAAACCCATAGCAACATTGGACGAGCTTCGCCAAAAAATCACACAAGCTGCGGATCATATCAATGGTAGAAGATATGCACGACGGATAAAACGATCATTTCTAAGGCGATGTCATGTCTGTATTAATGCCGGTGGCAGGCAATTTGAACATTTACTGTAGTATTAATAATGTAGTAAATGAATTTAAAAAAATTAAAAAAAAAAGTACCATTTCTTTGCATTTATTCAACATTTTTCAACAACAAAAATCCTTTTTTGGGTACAGTAAAAGTGATTACCGCCAACATTAAATAATGTCGATTCTTGTTTAAAAATTCGTTGTTTTTTTTGTGACTAGGTTTCCTAAAGTATTATACCATTTTGGAATCTTGGTTAGTTGCGTCAACTTTTGAAAATAATTGCCATTGTGGTGTCAATACAATTTTTTTACACCATGATGATTGAAAGTGGACTGTAAGAAAAAATCTTTCAAAATTGTAGGGACAAAATCGATTTTGATTATTTTTTGTGTAAAAACTACATGTATTATGGTATTTTTAAGAACTGTGTTAGATAGCAGGGCTACTTAAGTTTCCAAAAACAAAAAAAAAACAGTAATATGTGAATATTTGTAGACATGGTCGTTAAAAATACCATTAGGGATGTCGATTTTCGATGAATTTCATTTTTTTTCTGTAATTTCTAAAATAATTGAGATATATTTTTTTCCTTATTTTTTCTCGACTAATCATAAGTAGCTCCATCCTCTGGTGCCGGCTTATCGTTGAGTTTTGGGACACGTTGTATTTGAGGAGTTCCCTCAATTCCTCATGGTTCCCATCATCCAACTGGGGTTTTGAAAACAATGGGACCAATCTGGAAGCATATACTTTCAATTAAAAAAAGAATTGTATGAATCGGTTCATAAATGACGGAGTTCTGAGGTAACAAACATTAAAAAAAAAAATACATCCGAATTGAGAACCTCCTTCTTTTTTTTGAAGTCGGTTAAAAAGTTAATTGTTTGATGTAATGTATAACGTTTCGAAAAGTTTTGGTACCTACATTATTAGTTCCTTATATAAAGCGATAACGATTATATATTCTCTTATTTAGCCTATAGCGACTAATTATCTAGGAAAAAGTCGAGTTTTTCTTGACATACAACCCTCGAAGTATTGTTTATGAAATTAACTGAACCAGTAATTAGGTAAAATCTAGTCTAAGTACGAATACCTAATATTTAACGTTTGGTAACCATTTTAATTCACTTTACTTAAACCGTAATGGCTTTTATTGTAGTTGGTACCAAATACCTGCAAATCTAGTTACCTATATATTTACCTATATACAAGGCAAGGCAGTAGAATCAAAAAGGTGGATCGAGCGATGCAATGTGCATATACATACATACCTACCTGTACTCCTCCCTATATGGAATAAAAATCCTATGAATACCTACCTAATCATTATCATTATTACCCTTTTAAGCAAGGTGTTAAGTACCAGTGGCGCGGCGCCCATAGAACTCGATCACCACGAGCTTAACGTTTACGTTATCTACTAATGATTCAGTCTCCTAATTTTTTTAAATAATACAATATTATGTTAGGTACCTACCTACCTACTGGCTGTGGCGTGGTGTCCATAGAACTCGGTATCCAGTAGCTTTATCAACTTTATGACAGTTAATACCTCAGAGCATAGAATACTAGACAGAGGACAAGCCGCCGGCGGCCGTGTCGCAGCTGTATGCTCAATGGGCATACACTGCCATACTGTGCACGCGTGCTGATCGCAGAGAATATTACGTTTTTTCCCAAAATGCTTGATATGATGCGCGTTTATTGTCAAATAAGCGCGTAGGTATACAAGTGTCTTGTCAATTACTTGGGCGTTGTGTGGGTTAATGTACTTGCGACAGGCTCACTCTACACAAATCGGCCGCCATGTCCGATCTCCTTATATTCATACATATGTGGTTAATACGCATCAGATTCTTCTGCAATTAGAGAAAAATTAGGCGTTGCCTACTAACTAATATGTTGCGTGCCGATCTAGTGTCCGCAATAGCGATAAGTGCTTATCAAGTTATCATTTACGATGTATCCAATTTTAAAGTACTGAACCGAACCGGACCTTATAATATAACATGTGATTAAATCTGTGGGCAGAGGCTTTTAGGCTGCTTGCCATTTTATTCAACAGGCTCGCAATTTAAAAGAAGGCTTCCCGGGACCGGGTTGCCCATTTATCCCAAGGTGTGACGACGGGTGACAACACGTTCACTCGGCTCCTATTTATAATACCGAAAAGCCATCTAAAACACTAACGCAATATCCTAAATCAAACTGATTTATGTCCAGTGTTTTGTATAAAAGAATATAACTACGTATTCGGTTGATTAACGATTTGTTATACAATTTCGAATGTAAATAAACTTTTAGGCCCCTGAAGGCCGGCTGAAAAATTACAGTAAGGTAATAGTTGTATGTTTAAGACAACTGTTAAGATCAGACACGTTTGCGTCACAATTCGTGAGCAGTGTTCTAGCTTGGTATAGTTTTATCCAACAGACGACCTGCGGCTATAAAACGTATCTAGACAATGTTACGCTAACGGATGTACGTGCACAGATAACCAGATAGCTAGTAAAAAGGAGAGAGAAGCTTTATTCTCATTATCCTATGTATAGTTACAACGTAGGTAGGTACGTAGTTAAAAGAATACAGCCTCGCTTAATGACTGGAACATATTTTTGCAACTTGCAGATGATAAGGTACACCTGTGGCAAAAAACCGGCCAAGTGCGAGTCGGACTCGCGCACAAAGGGGAACCATCATCTATAAAAATATTAATTTTATTATGTTTTTAGTATTTGTTGTTATAGCGGCAACAGAAATACATCATCTGTGAAAATTTCAACTGGAACTATCACGGTATCAGTGAGATACAGCCTGGTGACAGACAGACAGACAGGCAGACATACAGACAGACAGACAGACGGACAGCGGAGTCTTAGTAATAGGGTCCCGTTTTACTCTTTGAGTACGGAACCCTAAAAATGTGCAATACAATTAGAAGTTAATTACTGTTGAAATACGACTACAAGTCGCCTCAGGGTGGATTGCAAAAAATTAGTATCTACATAATTAAGGACCTTAATCTAATCTATGCTTTAACTTTTTTCCATTGTGTAACGAAAGTTACCCATATAAAATGTATGGGTAATTGCCGTTACACAATGGAAAAAAGTTAAAGCGTAGATTAGATTAAGGCTCTTAAACTATGTAATTTTTTTTTGCAATTCGCCCCTCAAGGCAATGGACTTGTGGAATTAATGTGCAGAAGCTTACGAATGAGCACGGTACATTTGTGTCGTAATGGAACTCCGAGCTCGTAATAGGTACCTCCGTAATGGACAGTGGTCCTACACGTGCAATAGTCTGATAACGCATTCGGTCGTATTCACCATGGGCGGGCGGATAATTTCGTGGGCTGTCGTGGTTGGTAAATATTTCATGTTTTTTTTTTTTTTATACTACGACGGTGGCAAACAAGCTTACGGCCTGGTACCGTCGCCTATGGACACTTGTGACTCCAGAAGAATCACAAGCGCGTTGCCGACCCTTTATTCACTTGAGGATTCGCTGTGTTGGCAGATAGAGACATGCAGGTCCCTCACTCCCAACACAGCGCACCCTAGGGAGCTCTGGTGACCTTACTCACCACCAGGAACACAACACCACATACTTCATAGCATGCAATAATATAGCAACACTATTACAAAGCAGTGGTGCTATTATGGCTGCGGTCTTCTGTAAGGTGGAGGTACTTCCCCAGTTGGGCTGCTCCACATACGAGCGAGATGACATTCCGCTGTGCCCTACCTCTCTTAAAAAAGGAATTGAAGAGTATCTTCGAACATGACCATGCCTTAAATATTTTATTTTCTTTTCTCTTTCATACTCGAGTTCACCGATATATCGCAACGCAACTTTCCTACATAATATATAGTTAACGTATTCTTTTCGCTGGAATGTTCCTGCTGCACGTAATACGAATACAATAGATCATTGTTTGTTTTTAACGTATCTTCGCATTGTCAATTTCAATTTTATGAACAAACTATATCAGCGATCATTTTATATAGTAACAAAACTAAATAAATAAATAAATATTTGGGGACAACCTTACACAAATCGACCTAGTCCCAAACTAAGCAAAAGCTTGTACTATGGGTACTAGACGACGATAAACGTACTTATATAGATTTTTAAATACTTAAATACATAGATAACATCCATGACTCAGGAACAAATATTCGTGCTCATCACACAAATAAATGTCCTTACCGGGATTCGAACCCAGGTCCTCCGGCTTCGTAGGCAGGGTCACTACCAACTAGGCTACAGAGGTCGTCAAACTAAATCTCACGAGATTTAAAAAATGGAATGTATAACTTCGTTGGCTATTCGTTTCTGATGACTATAAGAGCATGCTGAGTATATTTGAAACGTCATCTAAGGTATACAGGGTGAATCCTAAGTCGTGAACCGAAATAGCAAAATGTGAATCTATCCATGATTCTGAACAACTTTTACTATGGGACCAACATTGTATTATGTTAAAAAAAAACCATCTGTTCATACAATTTTGTCAGTCTTAAATGAGCTAAGTGTATGACATAGTAGTTGTTTTTTTGCATAACACAAAGTTGGCCCCATAGTAAAAGTTGCTCAGAATCATGGATAGATTCACATTTTGCTATTTCGGTTCACGACTTAGGATTCACCCTGTAGATAAATTAACGAGAGCATGGAATTGCATATTATGTAGTAGTATTGTATGTTTACAGGCATTCTATATTTGAATTTTCTATTTTCTCGTACTATCAGCATAAAAACAGGTTTGTTAGGTATATATTGAAGAAGTAAATACCAAAATAATGTCAGTGTCAAATTGTGAAGAAAAATTGAGGGAAAATTAGTCTCCTTTTGTTGCAAACGGTACAACCACTACAAATGCAATTCCATGTTCTCGATAATTCATCTATAAACGTCCGGGTGCTCGACGCTGTACTCGTAGTATATGGCATGTGCACTCTATGTCAACGTGACATGACTTAAATTCGAATAAAGAAAAGTCCTCTTAGTTCGAATTTAACCCATATTGCTTTGATATAAAGTGCCTATGCCATATACTAGAACAGCGTCGCGAACATTCGGACGTTTATCTTACCACTTTGTGTAATGACACAAAGTCATCTTCTCTTTTTTGCATGTTCGCTTTATTAATAAAAGCAACATGCAAAAAACTTATTCGAATACATTTTTACCCTGTACCTCCGAAATCCACGTTTTAAGAAGCAGGAACCAGATTGCAAGGTCGAATAGTACACACATTGTAAGTTCGTATGTAACGACCTCTCAGGTCTGAAATCACATTCAGGCCGCATTTGCCATGGGCGGGCGGGTACGAGCTGCGTGCCATTAATCATCTCATTGTTGGAACGTCCACAATGGCTGCCGACCGTCTCGGGATTATTTCCTTTGCAACGCTCGCTGCTCCAAATTAACACTAACTTGACCCGTATCTTATCTTATCTTATCTTATCTTTGCATTGTCATTCGTCAGTCTCAGTGCCATTTTAAGATTGGGGTCAATTTGTCTCTGGCTGGTAAAAGCTTATTCATAATTAAAATGTTCGTACAGTTTATAACACAAAAAACCGGTCAAGTGCGAGTCTGACTCGCGCACCGAGGGTTCCGTACACACGTTCATACACCATACCCGTCACATCACGACCATTCATTCATTCTTGAACAATCTTAAGTTGAATATGCTGAGAGACCACGTTGAAGCCAACCGGACCGCTCCGGGCAAACCGATTCCAAATTTGCTGACTAGCCTAATCAGATTAAATAACATTGAGACCGAGTCTCCCTTAACAAGATTCCCTAAGATGCCTATATACTCAATCCCGTTTGATGCAATTACGTTCCAACCGAAATCAGTGAACATAGGAGTCGATAGGTCCTCTTCTTCAGCTAACAAAAAATTCCTAGCCTCGGTTGGTGAAAGGTGGCAAAATTGGGACCGTCTCTATACAGATGCCTCTAAGTTCAATGATGGGCCCATAGGATGTGCTTTCATTCACGATAACCTTAAGGGGGTTCGATTGCCATACAAAGCGTTATTTGACATTCGCAGGCTAACGGCGTGATATTTTAAGAAACTTATGTAACAAACTTTCATCAATTGGCTTCCCATTTGCGCCAAATTCCCCCTTTCCTAGAATAAACTTGTATAAACTAGATTAATTTG
This sequence comes from Epinotia brunnichana, assembly GCA_963854355.1. Taxonomy (NCBI): domain Eukaryota; kingdom Metazoa; phylum Arthropoda; class Insecta; order Lepidoptera; family Tortricidae; genus Epinotia; species Epinotia brunnichana. The sequence continues at coordinate 21,097,109 of OY977943.1, read as the reverse complement.
AGAAAAATAGTTTTCCCAAAATATCACGTGACAAACCAATTTCTCAAATTAATCTAGTTTATACAAGTTTATTCTAGGAAAGGGGAAATTTGGCGCAAATGGGAAGCCAATTTATGAAAGTTTGTTACATAAGTTTCTTAAAATATCACGCCGTTAGCCTACGAATGTCAAATAACGTTTTGTATGGAAATCGAACCACCTTAACTCCTACTAGGTACATTATTATTCCAGCTGCAACTTAGGATAGTTTTTATCCGACTGAGACAATTAATTTATTTTCCGTAATATACGACTTCATTTAATTTTTCATTTATTATTCTTAAAGTATATCGCCGCCACATCTGTCAGCTAAAAGAAACGTCAAAATCACAGTAATAAGAAATACTACGGACAAAATGGCGGAATTGCTTTGCCTTTCTTTCGCCTATTAATAATTTTAATCCCGTCTACGATATACATTGACGAGACACATAGGTACCAAAAGCAAATATAAAATTAATCGATTTTGATATGCGAACTTATATGCGCAAATGTCGAATTAAGGCGTAATTTCTACAAATGTAACAACAAATTCGAACAATATAAACTTGGTTTTTTTGAATGGCACGCGCGCGCGCTCTTTGCGTATTCAGCCAAACCACGAAAACTGAAACTCGAAGTTCGTGTATCTGAGGGCCTACCGCGAACGGCATTCGAAGTTTTCCCTCTCTGTCGCACTTATGTACGAACTTGTAAGTATGACAGAGAGGGGAAACTTCGAATGCCGTTCGCGGTAGGCCCTCTGCATTCCTGTCATTTGTTAGTGCGATAGAGATAGAGATACCCGAATATTTTCGAATTCCGAAGTTCGTGGTTTAAAAGAAAATACGGATGTCGGATAGATCTAAATTAATATTTTATGTGTGAATATGGTTAAAATTATTTGGAAATACTATTGTTGTTATTGTTTTAGTATATTTGACTAGCTTTAAGTTTAATATTGTACGTCCGAAATGGGCAAGCTGTTGGACTTTATTTTACCCAAAACAATTACATGTACACAGTTCTGACAATAAAGAAATCTTATTTTATCTTATCTTATCGAAAATAGGGATGTAGACACTAAACAAAATAATCATAATGTTGTATTATCTCGAAAAAAAACAACGCAAGAGGCTATACTCGTATAGGTAATCACTAAGTTATAAGTGTATAAAGTTTGAAGAGGGGGTTTGTTGCGTCTCTTTTCTGCAAAACGCACCTTTATAATGAAACGATTGTTTTTTACTATGACGCTCGAGGATCGTGACGTCACGGTCCCTGATCGTTTTCTCACTCTAACAAGCGACATTAAAACGGTTGTAGCTTCGTAATTTTTTGAGATATTTGAATGAGTTTTTCGTTTATTCTTTCTTTCGAAGTGAATCTACAGCTACACCTCTATTTGGAAGACAAGCGGAAATAATCCATACTATCCATACTAATAATCCATACTTCCATACTAATATTATAAATGCGAAAGTGTGTCTGTCTGTTACCTCTTCACGCCTAAACCGCTGAACCGATTTAGATGAAATGAGCCCCGGGGAAGGACAAAGGGTAGTTTTTATATCTGAGGGGCTGAAATTGGGGGTGGAAATTTGTATGGAGCTACTTAAACCGCTGCACCGATTTAGATGAAATTTGGTATATAAGTAGTTTGAGTCCCGGGGAAGGACATATAATAGGTTTTATCCCGGAAATCGTCCCCTAAGGGGGTGAAAGGGGGGGGGGGGGGGTTGAAATTTGGATGTAATCTATTTTGATGAAATTTGGTGTAGATATAGGTTAAGTCCTGGGAAAGGACATGGGATAGTTTTTACCCCAGAAATCATCCCCAAAGGGGGTGAAATTAGGGGTGAAAATTCGGATGGAACCCATTTTAATACAATTTGGTATAGAGATAGCTTGAGTCCCGGGAAAGGACATAGGATAGTTGTAATTCCGGAAATCACTCGCTAAGGGGGTGAAATGGGGGGGTGAAAATTTGGATGAATCCCGTTTAGATGAAATTTGGTATAAAGGTCGTTTGAGTCCCGAAGAATGACATTAGATAGTTTTTATCCCGAAAATCATTCCCTAAGGGTATGAAATAGGGGGTGAAAGTTTGGATAAAATCCATATACCTAGATGAAATTTGGTATAGAGATAATTTGAGACCCTTCAAAGGATATAGAATAGTTTTTGCCTCGGAAATCATCCCTTAAGATGGTAGAAGTTTGTTTGCATTATATTTTCTAAGTATTACTTAAGTTCTACGCGGACGTAGTCGCGGGCAACAGCTAGTATGTAAATATTTCAGAATTTTCGCTTGGTAAACTTCGGAGATAAGGGTGGGGAATGGTATTTTTTTCTACATTTTCCTTAATAAATCAAAATTAAACACAGTAGAAAAAAGTTTTAGAAAGTGCAACTCAAGCCATTTTATATGATACCCGACTTGATATATTTACTAAACTTTGATTTTTTAACCCCCCTCATATTCGTCATTTACGCAGAAAATAAAAATGTATATTATTTTTTTCATTTTCCATACACGTGTCTTAACCCTCTTAACAGTTGTTCCAAATTTCGAATTGATAGCTTAAGTAGTTCTTGATATGGTAGCAGAGGTTGCTAAGGAAGCTTTTAGGATACTGAAGTATTGTATAAATAATAATAGAGGATATAAACGAGATTTGTTAAATATATTATGACTTTTGATGTAAGAGAAAATTTGCGAGTGACAATGACATATATCAAAACATTGATTGCTTAGAATCCATATAGACTTCTTCGAAGGAGGTTTCTACATTAATACTTTCCCTCAATCAAGGTTTTCATTGTCATCTTCATTGATTAGATTATAAGGTTTCAGTTAGTCCGATAAGACTTCTTAACTGAATCAGCCTTGGTCTTGGCATAGGTTTTGTTAGCATATCTGCTAACTGGCTGGTTGTGCTAGTACGCTCCACAATTATATTTCCTTCAAGAACTTTTTCTCTTACGAAGAAATGTCTGATTCTTATATGTTTAGTTCTCTTGTGGAACTCGGGATTGTGTGCCAGACGAATTGCTGCTTCATTGTCAACTAGAAGTATTGGAACTTCTTTTAGCTCGGTGAGATCGGTGAATATTCGTTGTAGCCAAACAAGTTCTTTCGTTGCTTCGCTGGCTGCAACGATCTCGGCCTCTGTTGTTGAAATTGCCACAGATGCTTGTCTTTGGCTTAGCCATGATACTGCTCCTCCAGCATACAAACATATCACACCCGTGGTTGACCGCCCGGTTTGCTGATCTCCTCCGTGGTCAGCGTCACTGTAACCAACAATGAAGTCTTTGGTCGATTGGTCTGTCCTATGATACTTGATACCAAGGTTACTTTGTGCCTTTCAAGTATCTTAAAATCTTCTTCACCATTAACCAATCTGATTCGTCAGGATTCTCAAGTTTTCTGGAAGCCACGCCCACTGCATATGCTATGTCCGGACGAGTTCCGACCATAAGGTATGACAAAGCACCAACTGCTTCACGATATGGAAAATCTTTCCTTTGTTCTACCACTTTCTCTGACTCAGTGTTCGATGTCACTGATTCCTTCTGAATAGGAGTTGAAAGTGGATTGCAGTCCGCCATATGGAATCGCTCCAGAATTTTCTTTGTATAACTTTCCTGTTTAATGGTTATAGATCCATCGCTATCTTGCTCAATTTCTAAACCTAGGTTATAAGATGCAGGCTTTGTAGTTATTTTCAGCTTTTTCCTCAAGTCTGCTAGAAATGCGTCTGTTACTTCTGCATCCGTAGCAGCTACCAGCCCATCATCCACGTACAACGTTATGAGCAATTTCTTTCCATTAACGTTTTTGACAAACAAACAACTGTCGGCGTCACATTGTTTGAAGTCTAGATCCAAAAGGATCTCAGCGAAGCAAGAGTTCCAGCAACGTGGGGCTTGCTTAAGTCCGTATAAACTACGTTTCAGTTTCCAAACTCTGTTTGAACCGTCATCAAAGCCATCTGGTTGTTGCATGTAGATCTCTTCTTGTAGTTTTCCGTACAAGAACGCCGTTGAGACGTCAAACTGTGTTAAGACCAATCTTTCCTTAGCTGCAACACTAATAAGCGCTCTTATTGTGCCCATTCTGGCAACCGGACTGAACGTTTGGTCATAGTCAACACCTTCTCTTTGCTTGAACCCTTTTACCACCAGGCGTGCTTTGTATTTATCTATAGAGCCATCGGGATTTCGTTGAATCCGGAAAACCCACTTTGAGGAAAGCGCCTTTCTCTTAGGTGGTAGGGCACTCAGCATCCACACGTCATTGTCTTTGAGTAATGCCAGCTCTTTTTCCATTGCTTCCTTCCACTTTTCTTTCTGAGGGCTCTCAATTGCCTCTCTGTAATTCTCGGGGTTTGCGGAGCTGTTAACATTACACACATAGTCGTCGAGTTTAGCCGGTGCTCGAAGTGTCGATCTTTGCCTTAATTTGTGATGGTGTGGCACGATGTCAAAGAATTCTTCAGGTTCAGCTGGCGCTCCTTCGTCAGCTATCACCAATTGCTCTGACCTCTCGTCACTAAGAGACGGCTCTTGTGCCGAGTTGATCGAATCTTCGACTATACTTTCCCCCTCAAAATCGAACGATAATGTGTTGTCTTCTTCTTGGAGACTTGAATGCTCGTTTTCGTTTCGTATCGGTTCACCAAATATTAATGTTGGACGGCTACTAACCGGTGGTTCTAATCTTATCTCCAGTGCATTTGGAGTTGGGGTATGCCGAGATATTTCTGGTATTTCAATCTCAGCATTTGCTCTGTAGAGTGGTTTTTCATCAAATATGACATCACGAGATCTAACGAGTCTATATTAGTTGTTCTCTACTGCTGCCCATATGCGATAACCGTCGTCATTATCATAACCAACGAGTCTTCCTTTGTAAGCTTTCTTAGAGAGTTTCTGTCTCTTTTGCTTGGGAATGTGGGAATAGCACGTGCTTCCAATTATCTTCAAATGAGTTATCTTGGGCTTCTTCCCATTCCATAACTCGTACGGCGACTTACTATCTACTCTAGACGGACCCGTTCTATTGATAATGTATGCCACCGTGTTTATTATTTCTGCCCAAAGCGCTCGAGGGAAACCGTCTCCACTGTACATGATAGTCCTTGCTGCTTCGACTAACGTGCGATTATCTCTTTCGCAGCAACCATTTTGCTCTGGTGTGTATGGCATTGTTAGTCTCTGCCTTATCCCATTCTTAGCAAGGATATCTCTGACGTCCTTATTGTCATATTCGCCTCCATTGTAGCTCAGGAGAGTTTTAATTGTATGACCTGTAGTTCGTACTTCTGAAATCATGTCTTTCAGCTTCTCTTTTACTTCTGACTTTGCTTTCATGAAGTATATGAGACGATAGCCCGAGTAATCATCTCGAAACAAAACGAAATACCGTAGATTTGTGATTGAGTTCGGAAATGGTCCGCAGACATCGCTATGAATGAGCTCACCGGGTTGTGATGCTCTAGTTCTGGTGCTGAACTTATGTCGGTGTGATTTTCCGAATAGGCAGCTTTCACACGTAGACTCATCTATGGGAAGCTCTATGCCCAACTCTCTCTTCACAAATGCTCTTATATGCCGTTTATTCTGGTGGGCAAATATCTCATGATAGAGCTGTGTCTCTGTTGTTAGGTAAGTGACCATCTTCTTTGGTATAACATTTTTCACTTCTAATTTATAGAGACCACCGAATTTTTGTCGCTTGCCAACGACCTTGACAGTTCCGTTAATCAATATGCTGCAATTTTCAGTTGTTGATTCGAACTTACTGTCCGAGTTCTTGTCGTGAGCCGCTAGGACCGAGAACAGGTTTTTCTGTATACCTGGAACATACCAAACATCTTCTAAAGTAACTTGAGAGACTTTCCCTTTAATATTAGCTTCCAATACAATCGATCCTTTTCCTTTGGCTTGCAAAATGTTGCCATTGGCCGTTGTGACCGTATGTGAGTCATGGAATTGTTGGAAGGTCGTGAATAAGTCACCCCTGTTAGTGATGTGACTTGTGGCACCATTATCTACGTACCAATTGTCCTTGTCGTGCTCAACAGCCAAGACTTCATTCTGTACAAACATCACTGTCATATTTACTGCATGAGAGGTCGATGGCGTACTATAGCCTTTCAATGCACTGCTGTTCTTAGGCGGTTTGCCATCTTGAATCCATTTTTGACAATTCCTAACGCGATGACCAATCCTTGAACAGTAATTGCATCTAATCTTCTTATCTTTGTTCTTCTTCTCTTTTACAGCGTTTGAACTTGTGATAAGCGCTTCTTCATTAGGTACTGAGTTACCTTTTATTGATCTCTCATATGCACACAAGTGGTTGGTCAAACTCTCTATTGTTCTGTCTGCTTTGGGTACCAAGATCCAGCTACTCTTAAAGGACGTATATTCTTCACTTAATGTGTCCAGTATCTTGCAAATCAATAGGAGTTCGGGTAACTCCTTTTTTTCTTTTTGCAAATCTAGATTAAGATCAGTCCATATATTCTTTAATTTACACATATGCGTCGCGATATCATCTTCAGGATTACGTTTAAATCCAAAGAAGCTCATGCATAGGTTGTAGCTTTTATCTTCACTGGTTCCGTCAAACAATCTGTGGAGTTCCAACCATACTTCTCGAGCAGTGTTGTACCGCATCACCTTTTGTAACGTCTCATCAGTCATATTGCTTGTCAATAGGAGTAATGCACTGCAGTCTGCCTTTGTAAAGGATGCAAGCTGGTCTCCTGCTCCTGCTGCTTCTCCATTGACCGGTTTCGTCATTCTACCCTCTACTATATCTAAAGCATGTGGAATGCTTCTCAGGGCTATACATATTTTATACTTCCACGTCGACCAATTGCTCTTTCCGTCGAGATTACCGATGAGCAGTTTCGTCGTTAAATTATCCATTTCCGGCGTAGCACATAACCTGATATGGTAGCAGAGGTTGCTAAGGAAGCTTTTAGGATACTGAAGTATTGTATAAATAATAATAGAGGATATAAACGAGATTTGTTAAATATATTATGACTTTTGATGTAAGAGAAAATTTGCGAGTGACAATGACATATATCAAAACATTGATTGCTTAGAATCCATATAGACTTCTTCGAAGGAGGTTTCTACATTAATAGTTCTTGAGATATTTAACGTTGTGACAGACGGACGGACGGACAGACGGACAGAGTCGCACCATACGAGTTCCTTTTTAACCTTTTTGGTACGGAGCCCTAAAAATCGTAAATATTTTATGTCGTTTATACATATTTAGGTAGAGGGAAATGTTAATGTTACTTAATTAGGTACCTACAATCCTATATTATCCGGTTCGAAGGACCATGAATATGTGAATTATTTACATATAGCGGCAAATAGTACCATAGAGGTTCCTATACATAGGTATAGGAACCTCTATGGTACTATTTGACCACTTTGGGATAGCCCAAAGTGGTCACCTAGGTATCTTTAGATCAACCTGTAATTTATAGCGTACGTATTTTATTTTGAATCTGCATGATAATCATAAATTACAGAGTCCTCGAAATAAATTAACTCATTAGGTTTATATTCTTCGATTCTCTTCTCGAATCTGTAGATTCCATTTGTGAACCCTTCCCGAAAAATGTTATTACAGTGAACATAATAGCTACCTCCCAAACAAAAAGATGTCCTTTTTCCAAAGCCAACTCCTTCAGTTTATGTACATACAACAAACAACACACACACAAATATATACCTACTACTTACACAAAAAGCACATAGTGGGTATACCGCCTCTCACACTGGATTCAAAAGGCCGTTCAGCGAGCAACATTTGTCTTCTCTTTGATGGTGACTGCAAACATTGGCTCGCCATCTTTGTAGTCTTAATTTGGCGTCGGTGCGGTGAACACACAGTATGTATCTGTACGGGGGTGGCTAATTGAGTACCTACCAATAAAACTCGAACATGTGGGGCCTGATATGAAGTAACAAGTGTGAAGTTTAGGACGAAAAGGTCAATTAATTAACACAATAATAGTATTCTACTGAAACTGCTTCTATACCATTTTGTCTTGTGTCAAAAAATGCAAGACAAAGTTACCCACACACTTAAACATATACGAACACTTATACACTAGACAGACATTAGCATTACCCTCTCTTCTGTGGCGGGCAACAATATATGCACAGGTATTTCCATGTATGTTTACGAGAAATGTAAACAACGAAAACATTGGTCACTAACAAGTAGGTATCTTTTTTTTTTATATAATTTATTGACCAATATAACCTGAGTAGTACATTTTGGTATACATTTTTTTTTCACCAGCGGAAACCTCTGGGGTTTATATGCTGATGAATAGTTCGCTATGGTACATTAATTTACTTGACTACATCACCGTTATATACTCATAAATATTACAATACAGTCGTATTGGGTTCAGATAACGTCAGATACCTTTTGATACTAGGTATCGATTGTAAGCTATTTACGTATTTATGCTGCAGTTCTTTAGGTAGTTGGTTTATTATATAAGGAAGAAGATATCTGACGTTTCTTTTCCCATGCACATTGACAAAATTAGGTAAATTGAACATAGCTTGCTTTGGTAAATTTTGTCTAAGGTTGCTTTTTCTTACATTTAATACTAAATGCTCTTTGTACGCATACTCTTCCCTTAAAATACATAGTTTAACTTTATTGAACACTGACATTATTCTAACCCAGGTATATCAGTTTATCGACTAACCACTTATCAAGTGTCACTTCAAACAGAGTTTAGTTTCTGCGGATTCCACAAAATGTGTCCATGCCGGGAGAGATATCGGAAACCATTTGTCCCGGCATTTGTGGTTCGACTTCCTGTGTAACGTGAGAACATAATCACTTTATATATTCTGCCCTGCTCCATACTTCTCTACCAAAGAGGTCACAAATGGTTTATTAAAATTTTAATAAAAGCGGATCCAATGTAGGTAAGTCCCACTCAAGTAACAACTCGGAACATACCTACTCGTAAGTATTTTTCGTACAAAACGAAGCTGTTCGGGTATTGGATTAAATAAATCGTTTCTACTAAGGAAGTTGGGTATTTGTGTGTTTCTTTTGCGTTTTTGTGAGTCTGCAGTATTTTATCACCGAGATTTTGGTTTGTTACCGTCAGATTACGCGCCTAACTCTTATCAATCCGACATTGCTTCAATTTCTGTGTTATCCTAATGGAAATCGATACGCTCACAATCTTGTGGAGAGCGTTTATCAACAAGGGCGCAAAGTAAACACTCGTGACGAAAAGACCTGTACTAGGATAAAGCTTTTCCAAAGTGCTACTGAACAAATACAAATTAAGAAACAAACAACACCGAATCGAGCAAAGTTTGCTCTGCTTTTAGAATATTTAGTTCCTTCTCATGATGCAGCCATTTTAGGCTATTGGTACCTACTTGTTGGTACTTAGAAGTACGGACTGTGTTAGTGTTCACTGCTGCGCTGCGCGAGTAGGTACGACTATGAAAGGCGTATTACACAAGCAGTACTAATTACAATGTCTAACTACGACGGTCATAAACTGTGTCTACTTAGATGTCAAAAGGTTTCAATAAGGACCTATGAATATTGTAAACTATAGTAAGGGTGAAACAGGACTTGAAGAAAACTCCAACAACTCTTTATAATTTATTTAAATAAGTACTCTTAGTAATGAAACGGGTACACTTATTTATTAACTTTTAACATTTATTGATGACACCTTACACCGTTGACGATCAGCACCAGAATGCCCAACCGGGCACCAACTCCTGGTCAAGAAATCGCCGTTACGGAGGGATAATCCAGCTACTTGATTGGCTCACAACATCACGCGATATCAGTGTCGTAAACCAATCAGACA